>CM038677.1:766460455-767133216 GCA_021605205.1 Aegilops longissima
GCGATGGCGACGAGGGCAGGTCGGGCGTGGCGTCGGGGCAGGGCTGAGCGGCAGCGACGACGGGTGGGCGAAGGCGGCGTTAGGGCAACTGGCGGCGTCGGCGTCGTCGGGGGCGGCAACTGCAAGATGAGAGTGAAAATTTCCCAAGTGTGGACTTATATAGCAGAGCCTTTAGTCCCGGTTCGTGGCAGCAACCGGGACTAAAGGTGGGCATTAGTCCCGGTTCGTGCCACCAACCGGGACCAAAGGCCACTCGGAAGCGGCGACCTTTGGTCGGTTGGTGGCACCAACCGGGACTAAAAAGTCATTAGTACGGTTCGTCGCACCAACCGGGACCAATGCCCCCCTTTAGTCCCGGTTGGTGCCACCAACCGGGACCAAAGGCCTTGTGCTGCTGCGCCCGCGTCGAAAGTTTAGTCCCACCTTGCTACTTGAGAGGGGTGCGCAGTGGTTTATAAGCCCCACTGCCGCACCCCTCTCGAGCTTCTCTAAATTGCAGGCTTTCGGGCCTAATTGTCACTGCTATGCCTGTGGGCCTACTGGGCCTCCTGGGGGCCTGAATCCTGGCCCATGGATGGGTTTCTAGTCGTATTCAGGCTGTGGAGGCCCAGTAGGTGGCAATTTTTTTGTTTTTTTGTTGCTTTATTTATTTTATTTTCTTTTGTTTTTTGCTTTATTTTTTAATTCCTTATGCTTTTAGTTTTAGAAAAATTATAAACTTTTTGTTATTGCCATTAGTTTTCAAATTTGAAAACACTTTTTTTGGTTTTTTGTTTTCTTTGTTGCTTTATTTATTTTATTTTGTTTCTACTTACAACAAAATACTTATTGTTGCTATTTTTATTTTTATTTCAGTTTTTTTGTTTTGTTTTCTGCATTATTTATTTTCTTTTGTTTTTTGCTTTATTTTTTAATTCTTTTTGCTTTTAGTTTTATAAAAATTATAAACTTTCTGTGAGTGCCATTAGTTTTCAAATTAGAATAGTTAAAATTTGAATTCTTTGAAATTTGTGTGAATCACTAGTTTGTTGCCCTCTTGAGAGTGTTCTTGGTGAGAACATTGTTGACAAGGAGTGAACCGGGATTAATGGTATTACGAGGGCCAAACCATAATACATTAAAGCATTTGAAATGAACTCTGAAAAAGTTGGCATAGCATGTGCATGTACAAAACGGAGAAAGGTGTCATACTCGTCTGTTACAAAGTTGGCATGGTATCATCATAATAGTTGCGGGAGAAAGTCTTCACTTTTTCTTCGCTTGTGTCATTTGCTTATTGCGCCGTAATCATGGATAATCTTTCATCGTTTATCAGGATGCTTGGGTCAGCCTTGACTTTGAAGGGTGGAATTTCATGAAACTTTTCATAATCTTCAGACATGTCTGTCTTGCCCTCCACTCCCACGATGTCCCTTTTTCCTGAAAGAACTATGTGGCGCTTTGGCTCATCGTATGATGTATTCACTTCCTTATCTTTTCTTTTTCTCGGTCTGGTAGACATGTCCTTCACATAGATAACCTGTGCCACATCATTGGCTAGGACGAGCGGTTCGTCGGTGTACCCAAGATTTTTCAGATCCTTGTTGTCATTCCGCATTGTGGGTCTACCTGCATTCCGCCTCTGACAGATTGACCCATTTGCACTTAAACAAAGGGACCTTAAAATCATGTCTGTAGTCAAGTTCCCATATGTCCACTATGTAACCATAATATGTGTCCTTTCCCTTCGCAGTTGTTGCATCAAAGCGGACACCGCTGTTTTGGTTGGTGCTCTTTTGATCTTGTTCAATCGTGTAAAATGTATTCCCATTTATCTCGTATCCTTTGTAAATCAATACAGTCAAAGATGGTCCCCTGGACAACAAGTACAGCTCATCACAAACAGTGTTGTCACCTCTGACACGTGTTTCCAACCAACTGCTGAAAGTCCTGATGTGTTCACATGTAATCCAGTCGTCGCACTGCTCCGGGTGTTTGGAGCGCAGACTATTCTTGTGTTCATCGACATACGGGGTCACCAAGGTAGAGTTCTGTAAAACTGTGTAGTGTGCTTTAGACCAAGAATGCCCGTCCCTACATATTATTGAGTCCGCTCCTAGCGTGCCTTTTCCAGTCAGTCTCCCCTCATACCGCGATTTTGGGAGACCTATCTTCTTAAGGCCAGGAATGAAGTCAACACAAAACCCGATGACATCCTCTGTTTGATGGCCCATGGAGATGCTTCCTTCTGGCCTAGCGCGGTTACGAACATATTTCTTTAGGACTCCCATGAACATCTCAAAGGGGAACATATTGTGTAGAAATACGGGCCCAAGAATGACAATCTCGTCGACTAGATGAACTAGGACGTGCGTCATGATATTGAAGAAGGATGGTGGGAACACCAGCTCAAAACTGACAAGACATTGCGCCACATCACTCCTTAGCCTTGGTATGATTTCTGATCGATCACCTTCTGAGAGATTGCATTGAGGAATGCACATAGCTTCACAATGGCTAATCGGACGTTTTCCGGTAGAAGCCCCCTCAATGCAACCGGAAACAGTTGCATCATAATCACGTGGCAGTCATGAGACTTTAGGTTCGGAACTTTTCTCCGCATATTTATTATTCCCTTTATATTGAAGAGAAGCCGGGACCTTCATCTGAGCAGGCATTCAAAGAAAATTTCTTTCTCTTCTTTCGTAAGAGCGTAGCTGGCAGGACCTTCATACTGCTTCGGAGGCATGCCATCTTTTTCGTGCAAACGTTGCAGGTCCTCCCATGCCTCAGGTGTATCTTTTGTCTTCCCATACACACCCAAGAAGCCTAACAGGTTCACGCAAAGGTTCTTCGTCACGTGCATCACGTCGATTGAACAGCGGACCTCTAGGTCTTTCCAGTAGGGTAGGTCGAAGAATATAGATTTCTTCTTCCACATGGGTGCGCGTCCCTCAGCGTCATTCGGAACAGCTAGTCCACCGGGACCCTTTCCAAAGATTACGTGTAAATAATTGACCATAGCAAGTACGTGATCACCGGTATGCATGGCGGGCTTCTTACGGTGATCTGCCTCTCCTTTGAAATGCTTGCCTTTCTTTCGACATTGATGGTTGGTCAGGAGAAATCGACGATGGCCCATGTACACATTCTTCCTGCATCTGTCCAGGTATATACTTTCGGTGTCATCCAAACAGTGCGTGCATGCGTGGTATCCCTTGTTTGTCTGTCCTGAAAGGTTACTGAGAGCGGGCCAATCATTTATGGTCACGAACAGCAACGCCTTTAGGTTAAATTCCTCTTGTTTGTGCTCATCCCACGTACGTACACCGTTTCCATTCCACAGCTGTAAAAGTTCTTCAACTAATGGCCTTAGGTACACATCAATGTCGTTGCCAGGTTGCATAGGGCCTTGGATAAGAACTGGCATCATAATGAACTTCCGCTTCATGCACATCCAAGGAGGAAGGTTATACATACATAGAGTCACGGGCCAGGTGCTGTTATTGCTGCTCTGCTCCCCGAAAGGATTAATGCCATCCGCGCTTAAAGCAAACCATACGTTCCTTGGGTCCTTTGCAAACTCATGCCAGCACTTTCTCTCGATTTTTCTCCACTGTGACCCGTCACCGTCTTTCTTACGGTCCTCACTGTGCAATCGCATCAACTTGGCATGCTCTCCGTTTTTGAACAGACGTTTCAACCGTGGTATTATAAGAGCATACCACATCACCTTCGCAGAACCCTCTTCTGGGGGCTCGCCGTCAACATCACTGAGGTCATCTCGTCGATCTTATACCGCCATGCATTGCATATACGGGCATGCATTCAGATCCTTGTATGCACCATGATAGAGGATGCAGATCATTAGGGCATGCATGTATCTTTCGCACCTCCAATCCTAGAGGGCATCGACCTTCTTTGCTGCGTATGTCTTGTCGGGCAATTCGTTATCCTTTGGAAGCTTCTTCTTCAATATTTTCAGAGCTTCTCAAATCCTTTGTCGAGCACAAAATTCTCTGCCTTCCAATCGCAGCAATTCCGATGCGGTACCGAGCTTTGTGTTGCCATCTTCGCATTTGGGGTACAACCCTTTTTTGTGACCCTCTAACATGCGATCGAACTTCAGCTTTTCCTTTTGACTTTCGCATTGCGTCCTTGCATCGACAATGACCCGGCGGAGATCATCATCATCGGGCACATCGTCTGGTTCCTCTTGATCTTCAGCAGCTTCACCCGTTGCAGCATCATTGGGCACATCGTCTGGTTCCTCTTGATCTTCACCAGCTCCCCCCGTTGCAGCATCACCGTATTCAGGGGGCACATAGTTGTCATCGTACTCTTCTTCTTCGCCGTCTTCCATCATAACCCCTATTTCTCCGTGCCTTGTCCAAACATTATAGTGTGGCATGAAACCCTTGTAAAGCAGGTGGGTGTGAAGGATTTTCCGGTCAGAGTAAGACTTCGTATTCCCACAATTAGGGCATGGACAACACATAAAACCATTCTGCTTGTTTGCCTCACCCGCTTCAAGAAATTCATGCACGCCCTTAATGTACTCGGAGGTGTGTCTGTCACCGTACATCCATTGCCGGTTCATCTGCGTGCGTTATATATAATTAAGTGTGTCAAAAACCATTACAGAACATCATGAATAGATAATTAAGTGACCAAATTAATATAAGTTCATCATCACATTAAAACCAAAGTACATACATAGTTCTCATCTAACAACATATAGCTCTCCAGAGCATCTAATTAATTAAACCATACATTGAAACTATGTAAAACATTTCAATGCGAAAACAAACGCGATCATAATCGCAACCAAGGTAACAATTGATCCAACGGCATAATGATACCAAGCCTCGGTATGAACGGCATATTTTCTAATCTTTCTAATCTTCAAGCGCATTGCATCCATCTTGATCTTGTGATCATCGACGACATCCGCAACATGCAACTCCAATATCATCTTCTCCTCCTCAATTTTTTTTATTTTTTCCTTCAAGAAATTGTTTTCTTCTTCAACTAAATTTAACCTCTCAACAATAGGGTCGGTTGGAATTTCCGGTTCAACCTCCTCCTAGATAAATAAAATCTATGTCACGTTGGTCGGCATAATTTTCATAAACAATAAATGAACCAATACTTATAAAGATAATATATACCACATCCGAATCATAGACAGGACGAGGGCCGACGGGGGCTGATACCAAAACCATCGCACTATATAAGATGCAATAATAAAAGTAAGAAAATGATACAAGTATCTATCTAAACATACAAGTAAGAATATTTCTCCTTTCAGAAAGAAGATAAGAACAAGAGGCTCACCACGGTGGTGCCGGTGATGAGATCGGCGCGGGTGATCGACGGTGGTGAAGGCGAGGCGGGCGTGACGGACCACTAAACCTAGACAAATATTGAGGAAAATGGAGCTTGGAGGTCGAGCTTGAGAGGAGAAAGCTTAAGTAGTGTGGCTCGGGCATTCCATCGAACACCTTGCGTGCATAGGAGGTGAGCTAGAGCACCACCAAGCCCTCTCCCCTCGGCGGAAAAAGCAGAGCAGTGTGCTCTGCTCTTGTGAGGGTATATATAGGCACCACCATTGGCCCGGTTGGTGGCATGAACCGAGACTAAAGGGGGGCCTTTGGTCCCGGTTCATGCCACCAACCGGGACCAATGGTGGTGGGCCAGGAGCCAGGCCCATTGGTCCCGGTTCGTCCCACCAACCGGGACCAAAAGGTCCAGAGGAACCGGGACCAATGTCCCACTGGCCCGGCCGGCCCCCTGGGCTCACGAACCGGGTCCAATGCACCCATTGGTCCCGGTTCTAGACTGAACCGAGACTAATGGGCTTACCCGGCCTGAACCTTTGCCCCCTTTTCTACTAGTGATATGCACCTTCACCTTTATTTGGACTCATGTGAAATATGAGTTGAACCTTCATCTTACTGGTTTTGTTTGCAACTGCCAATGTAACACTAAACAACAGTATGTTTCTGTTATATTCTCTGTAAAATATAATCCCTACTATTAACGTATTTTCCTCTTCAGAAGCACATTATCCCCAATAATTAACAGATCTGGGAAAAAGAACTATCACGCGACAGGAAGTTAACAATGAATTTACTAACACGAAATCATGTCAATGACATATGCCTAACAGTAAGCGCTACTCCAAAATAACAAGGGAAATACTCTACATGATTTGCCTTTGGGATGATCAAAACTCAACTGCACGACTTTTCCAAATGGTACTGAATTCTACAGTTTATGCTCGAGCGATGAAAGCCAGTACTACTTATTACTACAATTTTTTTTGAGGGAACTACTAATTAACTGCTGAAAGTGATGTTGATGCTACTAAACTGGACAAGTATTAGATTTTTTGTACAATCTCATACCATCTCACAAGTTACAAGACTTAAAAGACAAAAAAGGAACCAATATATCATACTACATATAAAGTTAAATAAAACTACATGGTGAATAAATATATGTTGAATGAAACCGAGGAGAGGGAGAGGCAGGTCTTCACAAGTGAGGAGAAGAAGGATATCAACAAGACCTTAGCCTGGTGAGAAAAGAAGAAGGAATAATCAGCACAACACATCACTAATCATTCGAAAGAGGAGCTCAAGGGCTTGAGATTTCAGAATCAAATTTTTTAGGGCCAATTGGAAAGAACCAACTAGGGTGCATATGAGATCCCACACTGCAAATCAACACAGCTGGTCTAGTACCTAAATATTCCAAAAAGATGATGGATCGGGCGGATGGGAAGAAAAATCGATCAAGAAAACAAGGAAATGCTCGAATGATGAAAGCTAGCACTACTTACTAATTAACTGCTAAAAGTGACGTTGATGTGGTGAAACCTGGACAAGTAGGCTGTCACTGGCCTGTAGCTCTGCAAAAGCCGACATAGACAAACGGACTCGCCTGGAGGATGTGGGGATTGGACGATGATGAACATCAAGCAGAGATCGATGAGACTGCACAACTCAGGAGCGAAATTTATATAGAGCCGAACTCCACAGATCACGGGCGAAAACAATGCAAGATCCTCCCAAGGTAAAAATGATTGTTGAAGATACGCTACTCCATCCATCCAACCAAGTCGGTTGGGGGCAGTGCCCCCCCCCCCCTCTCCCCGTGCGGATAAGTGCATAGTTCTACCTCATATTGTTTGTGCAATCTCATACTATCTGGCAAATTATAACACTTAAAAGACAAAAATAAGGAACTAAAATATCATACTACATATAATTGTTAAATAAAACTACATGGTGAATAAATATCCATTGAATGAAAATGAGGGGAGGTAGAGGCAGGTCTTCACAAGTGAGGAGAAGCAGGAGATCAGCGAGACCTTAGCCTGGTGAAAAAAGAAGAAGGAATGCTCAACACAACACATCACTAATCATTTGAAAGAGGGGCTCAAGTGTTGGGGAACGTAGTAATTTCAAAATTTTCCTACGCACACGCAAGATCATGGTGATGCATAGCAACGAGAGGGGAGAGTGTTGTCTACGTACCCTCGTAGACCGAAGCGGAAGCGTTGACGCAACGTAGAGGAAGTAGTTGTATGTCTTCCCGATCCGACCGATCCAAGCACCGTTACTCCGGCACCTCCGAGTTCTTAGCACACGTTCAGCTCGATGGCGCTCCCGGGCTCCGATCCAAAGCAAAGCTTGGGGATGAGTTTCACAAGACCGACTGCGTGCAGGCGATAATGATGTTCTACCGGCGCAGGGCTTCGCCTAAGCACTGCAACAATATGACCGAGGTGGAATATGGTGGAGGGGGGCACCGCACACGGCTAAGGAACGATCACGAAGATCAACTTGTGTGTTCTAGGGTGCCCTCCTGCCCCCGTATATAAAGGAGCCAAGGGGAGGGGGCGGCCGGCCAAGGAGGGGCGCGCCAGGGGGGAGTCCTACTCCCACCGGGAGTAGGACTCCCTTCTGTCCTAGTTGGAGAAGGAGAAGGGGGGAAAGAGGAGGAGGGGGGAAAGGAAAGGGGGGGCGCCGCCCCCCTTCCCTTGTCCTATTCAGACTAGGAAGGGGAGGGGCGCGCGGCCACCTCCTGTCCCCTTTTCCCTTCCTCCTCAAGGCCCATGTAGGCCCAATAACCCCCCGGGGGGTTCCGGTAACCTCCCGGTACTCCGGTAAAATGCCGATTTCAACCGGAACGATTCCGATGTCCAAATATAGGCTTCCAATATATCGATCTTTATGTCTCGACCATTTCGAGACACCTTGTCATGTCCTCGATCTCATCCGGGACTCCGAACTCCTTCGGTACATCAAAACTCATAAACTCATAATATAACTGTCATCGAAACCTTAAGCGTGCGGACCCTATGGTTCGAGAACAATGTAGACATGACCGAGACACGTCTCCGGTCAATAACCAATAGCGGGACCTGGATGCCCATATTGGCTCCTACATATTCTACGAAGATCTTTATCGGTCAGACCGCATAACAACATACGTTGTTCCCTTTGTCATCGGTATGTTACTTGCCCGAGATTCGATCGTCGGTATCCAATACCTAGTTCAATCTCGTCACCGGCAAGTCTCTTTACTCGTTCCGTAATACATCATCTCACAACTAACACATTAGTTGCAATGCTTGCAAGGCTTATGTGATGTGCATTACCGAGAGGGCCCAAAGATACCTCTCCGACAATCGGAGTGACAAATCCTAATCTCGAAATACGCCAACCCAACATGTACCTTTGGAGACACCTGTAGAGCTCCTTTATAATCACCCAGTTACGTTGTGACGTTTGGTAGCACACAAAGTGTTCCTCCGGCAAATGGGAGTTGCATAATCTCATAGTCATAGGAACATGTATAAGTCATGAAGAAAGCAATAGCAACATACTAAACGATCGGGTGCTAAGCTAATGAAATGGGTCATGTCAATCAGATCATTCAATTAATGATGTGACCCCGTTAATCAAATAACAACTCTTTGTCCATGGTTAGGAAACATAACCATCTTTGATTAACGAGCTAGTCAAGTAGAGGCATACTAGTGACACTCTGTTTGTTTATGTATTCACACATGTATTATGTTTCCAGTTAATACAATTCTAGCATGAATAATAAACATTTATCATGATATATAAAGAAATAAATAATAATTTTATTATTGCCTCTAGGGCATATTCCCTTCAGTCTCCCACTTGCACTAGAGTCAATAATCTAGATCACATCACCATGTGATTAACATCGATAGTTCACATCATCATGTGATTAACACCCATAGTTCACATCATCATGTGACCAACACTCAAAGGGTTTACTAGAGTCAATAATCTAGTTCACATCTCTATGTGATTAACACCCAAAGAGTACTAAGGTGTGATCATGTTCTGCTTGTGAGAGAAGCTTAGTCAACGGGTCTGCCAAAATTCAGATTCGTATGTATTTTGCAAATTTCTATGTCTACAATGCTCTGCACGGAGCTACTTTAGCTAATTGCTCCCACTTTCAATATGTATCTAGATTGAGACTTAGAGTCATCTATATTAGTGTTAAAACTTGCATCGACGTAACCTTTTACGACGAACCTTTTTGTCACGTCCATAATCGAGAAACATATCCTTATTCCACTAAGGATAATTTTGACCGCTGTCCAGTGATCTACTCTTAGATCACTATTGTACTCCCTTGCCAAAATCAGTGTAGGGTATACAATAGATCTGGTACACAGCATGGCATACTTTATAGAACCTATGGCTGAGGCATAGGGAATGACTTTCATTCTCTTTCTATCTTCTGTCGTGGTCGGGTTTTGAGTCTTACTCAATTTCACACCTTGTAACACAGGCAAGAACTCTTTCTTTGACTGTTCTATTTTGAACTACTTCAAAATCTTATCAAGGTATGTACTCATTCAAAAACTTATCAAGCGTCTTGATCTATCTCTATAGATCTTGATGCTCAATATGTAAGCAGCTTCACCGAGGACTTTCTTTGAAAAAACTCCTTTCGAACTCTCCTTTATGCTTTGCAGAATAATTCTACATTATTTCTAATTAACAATATGTCATTCACATATACTTATCAGAAATGTTGTAGTGCTCCCACTCACTTTCTTGTAAATACAGGCTTCACCGCAAGTCTGTATAAAACTATATGCTTTGATCAACTTATCAAAGCGTGTATTCCATCTCCGAGATGCTTGCACCAGTCCATAGATGGACCGCTGGAGCTTGCATATTTTGTTAGCACCTTTAGGATCGACAAAACCTTCTAGTTGCATCGTATACAACTCTTCTTTAATAAATCCATTAAGGAATGTAGTTTTGTTTATCCATTTGCCAGATTTCATAAAATGCGGCAATTGCTAACATGATTCGGACAGTTTTAAGCATAGATACGAGTGAGAAACTCTCATCGTAGTCAACACCTTGAACTTGTCGAAAACCTTTTGCGACAATTCTAGCTTTGTAGATAGTAACACTACTATCAGTGTCCGTCTTCCTCTTGAAGATCCATTTATTATCAATGGCTTGCCGATCATCGGACAAGTCCACTAAAGTCCACACTTTGTTCTCATACATGGATCCTATCTCAGATTTCATGGCCTCAAGGCATTTATCGGAATCTGGGCTCATCATCGCTTCCTCATAGTTCGTAGTTTAGTCATGGTCAAGTAACATGACCTCCAGAATAGGATTACCGTACCACTCTGGTGCGGGTCTCACTCTGGTTGACCTACGAGGTTTGGTAGTAACTTGATCCAAAGTTACATGATCATCATCATTATCTTCCTCACTAATTGGTGCAGGAGTCACCGGAACAGATTTCTGTGATGAACTACTTTCCAATTATGGAGCAGGTACGGTTACCTCATCAAGTTCTACTTCCCTCCCACTCACTTCTTTCGAGAGAAACTCCTTCTCTAGAAAGTATCCATTCTCAGCAACGAATGTCTTGCCTTCGGATCTGTGATAGAAGGTGTACCCAACATTTTCTTTTGGGTATCCTATGAAGACGCACTTCTCCGATTTGGGTTTGAGCTTATCAGGATGAAACTTTTTCATATAAGCATCACAACCCCAAACTTTAAGAAACGACAACTTTGGTTTCTTGCCAAACCACAGTTCATATTGTGTCGTCTCAACGGATTTAGATGGTGCCCTTTTTAACGTGAATGCAGCTGTCTTTAATGCATAACCCCAAAACGATAGTGGTAAATCGGTAAAAACATCATAGATTGTACGATATCCAATAAAGTACGGTTATGAAGTTCGGACACACCATTATGCTGTGGTGTTCCAGATGGCACGAATTTGTGAAACTATTCCACATTGTTTTAATTGAAGGCCAAACTCGTAACTCAAATATTTGTCTCCGCGATCAGATCGTAGAAACCTTATTTTCTTGCCACGATGATTTTCCACTTCACTCTGAAATTCTTTGAACTTTTCAAATGTTTCAGACTTATGTTTCATCAAGCAGATATACCCATATCTGCTCAAATCATCTGTGAAGGTCAGAAAATAATGATACCTGCTGCAAGCCTTAATATTCATCGGACCACATACATCAGTATGTATGATTTCCAACAAATCTGTTGCTTGCTTCATTGTTCTAGAGAATGGTGTTTTAGTCATCTTGCCCATAAGGCATGGTTCACAAGCATCAAGTGATTCATAATCAAGTGATTCCAAAAGCCCATCAGCATGGAGTTTCTTCATGCGCTTTACACCAATATGACCTAAACGGCAGTGCCACAAATAAGTTGCACTATCATTATTAACTTCGCATCTTTTGGTTTCAATATTATGAATATGTGTATCACTACGATCGAGATCCAATGAACCATTTTCATTGAGTGTGTAACCATATAAGGTTTTATTCATGTAAACAGAACAACAATTTATTCTCTTACTTAAATGAATAACCGTATTACAATAAACATGATCAAATCATATTCATGCTCAATGCAAACACCAAATAACACTTATTTAGGTTCAACACTAATCCCGAAAGTATAGGGAGTGTGCGATGATGATCATATCAATCTTGGAACCACTTCCAACACACATCGTCACTTCACCCTTAACTAGTCTCTGTTTATTCTGCAACTCCCGTTTCGAGTTACTAATCTTAGCAACTAGCCTAGTATCAAATACTGAGGGGTTGCTATAAACACTAGTAAAGTACACATCAATAACATGTATATCAAATATACTTATGTTCACTTTGCCATCCTTCTTATCCGCCAATTACTTGGGGTAGTTCCGCTTCCAGTGACCAGTCCCTTTGCAGCAGAAGCACTTAGTTTCAGGCTTAGGACCAGACTTGGGCTTCTTTACTTGAGCAGCAACTTGCTTGCTGTTCTTCTTGAAGTTCCCCTTCTTCCCTTTGCCCTTTTCTTGAAACTAGCGATCTTGTCAACCATCAACACTTGATGTTTTTTCTCGATTTCTACCTTCGTCAATTTCAGCATCAGGAAGAGCTTGGGAATCGTTTCCGTTATCCCTTGCATATTATAGTTCATCACGAAGTTCTACTAACTTGGTGATGGTGACTAGAGAATTCTATCAATCACTATTTTATCTGGAAGATTAACTCCCTCTTGATTCAAGCGATTATAGTACCCAGACAATCTGAGCACATGCTCACTATTTGAGCGATTCTCCTCCATCTTTTAGCTATAGAACTTGTTGGAGACTTCATATCTCTCAACTCGGGTATTTGCTTGAAATATTAACTTCAACTTCCTGGAACATCTCATATGGTCCATGACGTTCAAAACGTCTTTGAAGTCCCGATTCTAAGCCGTTTAAGCATGGTGCACTAAACTATCAAGTAGTCATCATATTGAGCTAGCCAAACGTTCATAACGTCTGCATCTACTCCTGCAATAGGTGTGTCACCTAGTGGTGCATCAAGGACATAATTCTTCTGTGCAGCAATGAGGATAAACCTCAGATCACGGATCCAATACGCATCATTGCTACTAACATCTTTCAATACAATTTTCTCTAGGAACATATCAAAAATGAACATATGAAAGCAACAACGCGAGCTATTGATCTACAACATAGATATGCTAATACTACCAGGACTAAGTTCATGATAAATTTAAGTTCAATTAATCATATTACTAAAGAACTCCCACTTAGATAGACATCCCTCTAATCCTCTAAGTGATCACGTGATCCAAATCAACTAAACCATAACGGATCATCACGTGAAATGGAGTAGTTTTCAATGGTGAACATCATTATGTTGATCATATCTACTATATGATTCACGCTCGACCTTTCGGTCTCCGTGTTCCGAGGCCATATCTGCATATGCTAGGCTCGTCAAGTATAACCCGAGTATTCTGCGTGTGCAAAACTGGCTTGCATCCGTTGTAGATGGACGTAGAGCTTATCACACCCGATCATCACGTGGTGTGCAGGCACGACGAACTTTGGCAGCAGTGCATACTCAGGAGAACACTACTTGATAATTTAGTGAGAGATCATCTTATAATGCTACCGTCAATCAAAGCAAGATAAGATGCATAAAAGATAAACATCACATGCAATCAATATAAGTGATATGATATGGCCATCATCATCTTGCGGTTGTGATCTCCATCTCCGAAGCACCGTCATGATCACCATTGTCACCGGCGCGACACCTTGATCTCCATCGTAGCATCGTTGTCGTCTCGCCAATCTTATGCTTCTACGACTATCGCTACCGCTTAGTGATAAAGTAAAGAATTACAGGGGCGATTGCATTGCATACAATAAGCGACAACCATATGGCTCCTGCCGATTGCCGATAACTCGGTTACAAAACATGATCATCTCATACAATAAAATTTAGCATCATGCCTTGACCATATCACATCACAACATGCCCTGCAAAAACAAGTTAGACGTCCTCTACTTTGTTGTTGCAAGTTTTACGTGGCTGCTACGGGCTTAAGCAAGAACCAATCTCACCTATGCATCAAAACCACAACGATAGTTTGTCAAGTTGATGCCGTTTTAACCTTCGCAAGGACCGGGCGTAGCCACACTTGGTTCAACTAAAGTTGGAGAAACTGACACCCGCTAGCCACCTGTGTGCAAAGCACGGCGGTAGAACCAGTCTCGCATAAGCGTACGCGTAATGTCGGTCCGGGCCGCTTCATCCAACAATACCGCCGAACCAAAGTATGACATGCTGGTAGGCAGTATGACTTATATCGCCCACAACTCACTTGTGTTCTACTCGTGCATATAACATCAAACCATAAAACCTAGGCTCGGATGCCACTGTTGGGAACGTAGTAATTTCAAAATTTTCCTACGCACACGCAAGATCATCGTGATGCATAGCAACGAGAGGGGAGAGTGTTGTCTACGTACCCTCGTAGACCGAAGCGGAAGCGTTGATGCAACGTAGAGGAAGTAGTTGTACGTCTTCCCGATCCGACCGATCCAAGCACCGTTACTCCGGCACCTCCGAGTTCTTAGCACACGTTCAGCTCGATGACGCTCCCCGGGCTCCGATCCAGCAAAGCTTCGGGGATAAGTTCCGTCAGCATGACGGCGTGGTGACGATGATGATGTTCTACCGGCGCAGGGCTTCGCCTAAGCACTGCAACGATATGACCGAGGTGGAATATGGTGGAGGGGGGCACCGCACACGGCTAAGGAACGGTCACGAAGATCAACTTGTGTGTTCTAGGGTGCCCCCCTGCCCCCGTATATAAAGGAGCCAAGGGAGGCGGCCGGCCAAGGAAGAAGCGGCCAGGGGAGTCCTACTCCCACCGGGAGTAGGACTCCCTTCTTTCCTAGTTGGAGAAGGAGAAGGGGGGAAAGCGGAGGAGGGGGAAAGGAAAGGGGGGGCGCCGCCCCCCTTCCCTTGTCCTATTCGGACTAGGAAGGGGAGGGGCGCGCGGCCACCTCCTGCCCCCTTTTCCCTTCCTCCTCCAGGCCCATGTAGGCCCAATAACCCCACGGGGGGTTCCGGTAACCTCCCGGTACTCCGGTAAAATGCCGATTTCACCCGGAACGATTCCGATGTCCAAATATAGGCTTCCAATATATCGATCTTTATGTCTCAACCATTTCGAGACTCCTCGTCATGTCCCCAATCTCATCCGGGACTCCGAACTCCTTCGGTACATCAAAACTCATACACTCATAATATAACTGTCATCGAAACCTTAAGCGTGCGGACCCTACGGTTCGAGAACAATGTAGACATGACCGAGACACGTCTCCGTTCAATAACCAATAGCGGGACCTAGATGCCCATATTTGCTCCTACATATTCTACGAAGATCTTTATCGGTCAGACCGCATAACAACATACGTTATTCACTTTGTCATCGGTATGTTACTTGCCCGAGATTCGATCGTCGGTATCCAATACCTAGTTCAATCTCGTCACCAGCAAGTCTCTTTACTCGTTCCGTAATACATCATCTCACAACTAACACATTAGTTGCAATGCTTGCAAGGCTTATGTGATGTGCATTACCGAGAGGGCCCAGAGATACCTCTCCGACAATCGGAGTGACAAATCCTAATCTCGAAATACGCCAACCCAACATGTACCTTTGGAGACACCTGTAGAGCTCCTTTAAAATCACCCAGTTACGTTGTGACGTTTGGTAGCACACAAAGTGTTCCTCCGGCAAACGGGAGTTGCATAATCTCATAGTCATAGGAACATGTATAAGTCATGAAGAAAGCAATAGCAACATACTAAACGATCGGTTGCTAAGCTAATGAAATGGGTCATGTCAATCAGATCATTCAATTAATGATGTGACCCCGTTAATCAAATAACAACTCTTTGTTCATGGTTAGGAAACATAACCATCTTTGATTAACGAGCTAGTCAAGTAGAGGCATACTAGTGACACTCTGTTTGTTTATGTATTCACACATGTATTATGTTTCCGGTTAATACAATTCTAGCATGAATAATAAACATTTATCATGATATATAAGGAAATAAATAATAACTTTATTATTGCCTCTAGGGCATATTCCCTTCATCAAGAACTTGGGATTTCAGAAGATCAAAGACCTTAGCCTGATGAGATTTCAGAAGATTATCTGCAGTACGTAGATAGGCAATGCCATGGCGATCGCAGTGGTGGCGACCGATAGCCGCAGAGCCAGCATTCCATAGGCCCTCAGCATCTTGGTCGGCGGTAGTGTGTTGGCCTCCTCGGCAACCGCGTCCAGCTGCCTGGACAGGGTGTAGGTGGCGATGACGGCTCCTAACGGTGCAACCATAAATATGGATGGAGCATGGAGACACTGTCTCTGGGAAAAGGCCTATAGGTGAACTCTAATTAGTGGCGGGCGTGGGCGGGCACCCGCCTCAACTATTCTGGAAAACTAGCAGTGGCGGATAACAAAGCGTGAAAACAGCAGTTCAAGCCATAAGTAAAATCTTCTGGACTGGATTTTTTTGCATAATAAAGCAATGGTTCAACAAGGTGGCCCAAATCCTTTTTATAGCAAAGGACAAGCCGGAAAGTTCTCTTATGTAAGGCAGAGTGCTCCCGAGGACACCTGGGAATTTTGATCAAGTTAGATTCGTCATATTTAGTTGATTCGCGTTCGCTACTTTGATAATTTGATATGTGGGTGGTTTAGTGCTAGGGTGTTGTTCTTACTTGAACAAGCAATCCTCTTATGATTATCACCTCTCGCAACCATCCGCAACTACGAAGAGAAGAATTAACATAAGTCTAACCGTAGCATGAAACATATGGATCCAACTCAGCCCCTTACAGAATAACACATATACTAGGGTTTAACATTCTGTAACTCTTGACCCATCATCTACTTAATACTCCACAATGCCTTCCCTTAGGCCCAAATTGATGGGGAACGAAGCATCAAAATCAAAAAAAAATCCTACGAACACTCAAGATATATCTAGGAGAAGCTTAGCAATGAGAGGGGAGAGTGTGTCTATGTACCCTCGTAGACCGTTAAGCAGAAGCTTATATTATGCGGTTGATGTAGTCGTACTCACCACGACCCAATCGCGATCCAATCCGATGAAGTACCGAATGGATGGCACCTCCACGTTAAGCACACGTATGGCTAGCTGACGTATCCTCATAGTTGATCCAGCAAGTGGAAGAGGAGAAGTAGATGGGATTACAACCAGCACTACGACATGGTGGTGATGATGGTGGTGGGCGCCGCCGTGACGAGGTAACCGTTAAGCGAGAGAGAGAGAGAGAGAGAGAGAGAGAGAGAGAGAGAGAGAGAGAGAGAGAGAGAGAGAGAGAGAGAGAGAGAGAGAGAGATAGATAGATAGATAGAGAGAGAGAGGCTCCCAACGGGTGTGTTGATCTGTGGATCTCTACCCCTTTGGTGCGCCCCT
Organism: Aegilops longissima; assembly: GCA_021605205.1. Lineage (NCBI taxonomy): Eukaryota > Viridiplantae > Streptophyta > Magnoliopsida > Poales > Poaceae > Aegilops > Aegilops longissima. Next base: position 766,477,817 of record CM038677.1, read on the forward strand.
CTCCTCTATTTATATAGGTGGAGGGGCTAGGAGTCCAGCCCTACTCCTAATATGAGTTGGCGCCAATGGGAAGGAGTCCTACTCCTAGTAGGAGTTGGATTCCTAGTCCCTTTCCACATGTCTTAGCCTCGTGGGACTCTTAGGGGCTGGTGCGCCAAGCCCATGTAGGCAAGGGCGCCCCCTTAAGCCCATGTTGGCCTATGGGACATGGTGGATTCACTTTTGGACTTCGGGACTCCTTCTGGAAGCATCCCGGTACAATACCGAAAAATCCAAAATTTTCCGGAACCCTGAAAACGACTTTCCATATATAAATCTTTACCTCCGGGCCATTCTGGAGCTCCTCGTGACGTCCGAGATCTCAACCGGGACTTCTAATTAACAACATTCAGTTACCAACATCAAAATATCCCAATATTACTCTAGCGTCACTGAATGTTAAGCGTGCGGACCCTAGGGTTCGAGAATCATGTAGACATGACCGAGACACCTCTTTGGTCAATAATCAATACGGAACCTGGATGCCTATATTGGTTCCTACATATTCCACGCAGATCTTTTATCGATTGAACCACGATGTCGAGGATTCGGTTAATCCTGTATGCAATTCCCTTTGTCCGGCGATATGTTACTTGCCCGAGATTCAATCATCGGTATCTCCATACCTAGTTCAATCTCGTTACCGGCAAGTCTCTTTACTCGTTCTGTAATACAAGATCCCATGATTAAACTCATTAGTTATATGCTTGCAAGCTTCTTGTGATGTTGTATTACCGAGAGGGCCCAGAGATATCACTCCATCAAACAGAGCGACAAATCCCATTCTCGACCCATGCAACCCAACTGAGACCTTCAGAGAAACATATAAAGCACCTTTATGATCACCCTGTTACGAAGTGACGTTTGATAGCACACAAGGCATTCCTCCATTATCCGGGAGTAGCATGATCTCTTGTTTGAAGGAACAAATACTTGACATGAAGAAAGTTGTAGCAAATAACTAAACGATCTGATGTTAAGCTTAGGATTGGGTCTGTCCACCAGACCATTCTCCTAATGATGTGATCCCATTATCAAATGACAACTCATGTCTATGGTTGGGAAACCTTAACCATTTTTTATCAACGAGCCAGTCTAGTAGATGCTTACATGGGACATGGTGTAGTTTATGTATTCACACATGTATTTAAGTTTCTGATCAATACGATTCTAGCCTGAATAATAAACTTTATCATGAACGGGAAATATGATAGTAACCATTTTATTATTGCCTCTAGGGCATATTTCCAACACAAATATGGTGAAGTGTCATGTAGTCGACGTTCACGTTCACATGATACAACTAAAGGAAGAACAACATACATATCATCAAAATATCGAATGAATACCAACTTCACATGATTACTTATAACAATACTTCTCCCATGTCCTGAAGAACAAAAGTAACTACTCGCATATCATGTTCATGTTCAAGATGAGAGGTGTATTGAATATGCTGAAGGACCTCAACATATAATCTTCCACCAAGTAAACCTATTAGCATCAAATACAAGGTGTAATCAACACAACAAGCAACTCACATCTACCAATCCGAGCTTTTGGGACAAAGATTAAATACAAGAGATGAACTGGGTTTTGAGAGGAGATGGTGTTGACTAAGATGTTGATGAAGATTGGTCCTCCCACGATGAGAGGATCGTTGGTGATCGTTAGAGGGAGGTATCCCCGGCGGAAACACTCAGCCGGAGAACAAATGTGCTCTTGCACGGGTTCCGCCTCGAGACAGCGGCACTTCGTTCTGAAAGTCTTCTTCTTATTTTTCTAGGATAAAATCCCTCATATAGCAGAAGTAGGGCACCAGAGGCCATCTGTGGGCCCCACAAGGCATCAGGGTGCGCACTAGGGGGTGGGGCGCGCCCTGTTGCCTTGTGGGCAACATGTGGCCCCACTAGTATTTTTATTTCAATCTCTCTCTCTCTCTCTCTCTCTCTCTCTCTCTCTCTCTCTCTCTCTCTCTCTCTCTCTCTATATATATATATATATATATATATATATATATATATATATATATATATATATATATATATATATATGATGGCTGTTTGGGGCACCTAGATGCCCAGGCACCTTGCCTAGATGTCGCTTGTTTGCATCGTGATTGTGTTCAGATGATGAGTATATGGGTTATTGGGTTTGATCCGTTAACACATGAGATTATATTTTAATTTATATCTTTATCAAAAAAACTTTCCATACTTGTTTGCATGGCTCTGATGCGTATTAATTGTGTCAATGGATTACCTTCCATAGATGCTTGCATGGCGTACCTTACATGGAAATATCCAAATCTGATTATTTAATGTCCGTCATCAATTCTCCATTAGTGAAATCAAGTAATTAAAGCTTACATAATATTGCGGTGTAAAATATAGTAACAACTTCAAGCACTGCGTATGTAGATTTTTTTGTATGTAGGGATTTTAACTGAGTATATACTCATTAGATTTTTTATGCGTATATATATATATATATATATATATATATATATATATATATATATATATATATATATATATATATATATATATATATATATATATATATCCCAATACTCTACAGCTACACACCCAGCGTAAAAATATGAATCGTACCTCAATGATACATAGTTATTATACCTAATATGTTTTACATTTCCTACATCTACATACCCAGGCGTGAAATATATGAATATATACCCAAATAATATGTAGGTATTATACCTTATTGTTTTTTGAAGTACATAGTCAAAAATAAAATGGGTATCTGAAATTGAAATATATGCGTACATACCCCAATATTTTTCTACAACTATATACCTATTCTCTACAATTACATACCCCAATAATACATAGGTATACCTAATTCTTTTTGCATATTTCGCTACATACCCCGTGTGAAATATATGAGTACATACTTTAATAATATGTGGTATTATACCCAATTATTTTTTGAAGTACATAGTCAAAATTAAGTGGGTATGATACCCAACTGTTTTATGTATATATGTCGTGTGGGCGGCATACATTTTTTTGTATATGCTCGCAAATACATGATCTGTCTTTTATGTGGAAAGGTATGAGAGAAAAAAACAATAAAAGGAAATGCTTCATGTTGTTTCATAGATGGAATGTCTTGCATGCAAATAGATTAGGAAAGGAAATAAAAGTTGTACTAACGGGTTGGACCCGATCAAGGTGCCCAGGCACCTAGGTGTCCCATATAATTTACCTATATATATATAGACACACCCACCCACAAACACACACACACACACAAATTACAGACTCCCAAGAAATTATCATGTTAATTAAAAAATTAGAGCCGCTCATCTGGTGGGACCAAGTTATAACGGTATAGATTAACCCGTATAATTTTCACATTAATCAACAATTATGAGTCGTTTATTATGATGTAGATTGACACATATGATTCTCTCTTCCAATTTATCTTTCATGGTGCGTCCGTGATTTACCAAAAAAAATCATTGTGCGTCTTGATTTATTAGAGGCTCACAGAACCTTTCTCCAAAAGCAGTTCAAAAAGAATACTTTATCCAATAGATGCCACAAGAGATAAAAAAAGGCGAGTACTGGGCGCCGGCGCACCGGCCCAAAAATTCGGCCGGTCGCCCGTGATCCATCCGATGCGCCCACGCGTAGCCGTTAGATGCGCATTATCCCATCGCTTCTCACCCCCACTCGCGTATCAGATCTGGAAAAAACACCGCAAGTTCATGGCGGCTGCCCCACCGCCATCGCATCCCGCAGCACGCGTCTACTCTCTCCCGTTTGACCTCGCTGTCAACGCTCGTCGCCGATGCTCGCCGTTGACGCCTGCAACAAAAAAGTGTTGCCGAAAAAAGCAGCTATCCACCGAGGCCACTATTGAATCATTTGAAAACGGTGGTTCCAGCAAAACAAGGCTACGGTTGTAGCAAAAATCGCCGGTCCATTAAAAGAATGAACTCCGGTGGAAGCAATTTTTGGGCTATACTTCCAGCAAAAAAAGATATGGTTGTAGCAAAAAATTGTTGGTCCAGCAAAAACAAACTCCGGTGGAAGCAATTTTTTGGGCTACTTCCAGCAAAAAAAAAAGAAAGATACCGTTGTAGCAAGAATTTGCTGGTCCAGCAAGAACGAACTCCGGTGGAAGCAATTTTTGGGGCTACTTCCAGCAAGACATTCAGTCGGTTCGAGCAAACCTGATCCATGGTCGCAGCAGCACCTCGCCAACCCTAGTGCAACTTGCCATGGCGACCTCCGCTGCTCGCTGGGGTGAACCCCCACAGCTTGCCGCCGTCACTGGTTCCAGCAAAACCAGTATGCGGTTGCGGCTCCCTCCCCAGGCATTTGTAGCATCTGCGTGCTCCACCGTCGGGCCTGCCGGTCGAGGTAGTAGCCCGCCGCTGTAGTCGCTGGCGTGCTTGCCGTCGGCGCCCTGAGCAGCGGGGAAACAACAGTAGATGGAAGGGATTTTGGGGCTACGAGGGAATGGCGGGGAGCGCGTGGAGGTGGAAGGACAGGAGGAAGATGAGAATGAATCAGGGAGGGATGGACAATGTTGGATGCAGTTTGCACGGGGCCCATGTCGGAGGAGACGTGGCTATATGTGTGCGCGTATTGTGCGTCACGAGGCACGAAGTAGGCCCAGCGTTCGGCCAGCGCGCCGACGTAAAACGTTTCCCATAAAAAGAAAAGAAGCTCTCCTCCCACCGATGCCAAAGAGATTGGATCCTAGTTTTATTCCTTCTTCTACTCCACAGTACGTACCTCCCTATTTTATCTCTATCTATCTATCTCTCTACTCCCACGTAAAATATTCAAATATCCCTTCCCCTCCCCAATCTCTCCATGTTTCCAGCGTCCCTTCCTAACTATGCCACCTCTCTCTTCCCATGGAAAGAAAATCCAAGATTCTGCCGTTCTTTCCTATCTATTCTTTCTCTCTCACCCCATGGAAATTATTCCATCGTCCCTTCTTATCACTCCCATAGAAAACAAGGCCATTGTCTCTCTCACACTATTGCAAGCAAAACGTTGGGGCATTGATCTGGTATGGTCAGGGGTTTACCGCCTCGAATTTATTTTTCTCATGTAGATCAGGTTTATTTCTTACCCTGTTCTGCTGTATTTTTCTCTTGCAGGTTTGCCATCCTATCTTTTATTTTACATTGAAATTCAATTTTTTTGTGGTATCCTTTGATCGTGAGATGCTCGAATCTATACCTACAATACCACAGCGAACCTAAAATCTGGGAAATTCTCCAGTTTCTGATTGAGATGCTGCCCCTTCAGACCTTCGGTTGTTTGTGACGAGCAGATCAATCCATCTAGCCAAGGTTCATGGCGGCGGCCATGTAGATATATCCTGCATTTGGCGGAATACTGCATGGTCCAATCAATCGTAGCAGTTCACCCAATTTGGTGCGATCATGTCGCTGTTGCAGACATAGTACGTGTACGCTGAAGCCCCAGCCACACATGGACACACTCTTGGTTCTAAACAGTTTGTTTTTTCTTATTTACTAGCAAAAGAGCCCGTGCGTTGCAACGGGAGAAAAAACATAACACACGCTCTTAACCCAACAACCAACACTCAATAGGTCCATCTCCTTTATTTTTGCGAGGCATCATATTTGTGTTGCCGCTTATCCTCCTTCTCACCCTCGCCGATGATGGCCTCGGTGTTCATACAAAACAACAAAAAACGTGTTTGAATATTGTTAATCCTAAGGCGTCTCTCTCTCTCTCTCTCTCTCTCTCTCTCTCTCTCTCTCTCTCTCTCGATCGATCGATCGATCGATGAGAAATCTGTTGTTTTCCCCCGCGACATTTTTCAGAGGTATGCATGTGTAGTTATCAATGTTTTCTTTTCCCTACATGGTTATAGTGGTGTGTTTATTTGCAATCCGGATCGCCGCCGGTACGAAAGAAAAACGGATCTTGCGCTAGAAATTACAAGTTTGCTTCCAAAACAATATTTTAAAAATATTTAACAGGTAAAATTAACATCATATTTAGATTCCACACATTTTTCTAATAAAATTTCATATATAATATGTTAAAATCGAAGTTACGGTTTAAAAGATAGGGGTAATTTAGAAAATCATTTGTTTGATTTAAAAGATAGGGATAATTTAGCAAAAGGGCACGTGCGTTGCAACGGGTATAAAATCATTTTGAAAGTTCGTGTGTGCAGCTCCAATCCATCTCCTTCTACCTTGTCTCATCTTCCCTTTTATTTGAAACTGCCCTTTTTATTTGAAACTGCTGGCACTAAATACTCCAATTGCAAAGGCCACGATAAATTGGATATGTTTAATTAGGATTGCTCTTAGCCTCCCAACACATTCTCAACATAAAAGCATTAATTATAAAGTGTCAACCCAACGATGGTGACCAAGTGAAAAAAAGGAAAATAATTTCAAGTAATTCTAGATGGACGGAGTATGTCAACAACAAAGGCATGCCACATCGTTTTTGAACCAGTGAAAATATCTCACATGTGTATGAAAATCACATAATGTTATCAAGCAGAACAAATACTATAAGTATTTTTCTTTCCTTTGATCCCAACATATACTATTTAGTAGATCAGATAGACAACCAATGTTGCCCAAGAGCTATTCCGTTAGAGCATCTACAGCCGGACATAGCAAATATGCCCCCTTAAACGCCCGCGGACGCGCCCGGTCAGTGACCGGGCGTGTCCGTTTTAAGCCCCTATTTCTCCGTCCACGCAGCCACACTCCTCATTTTTTTCTTCATATGTCCGGTCACTTGCGTATGATTGATGGAGATGAAGATTGGCGCGTCTGCCCTAGATTTGAGATGTACATGAGGTTTCGCGGACAGCCCGGACGTATAGGAATTGCATGAGGGTCCGGTTGGGTCAGTTTTTTTCCTTCTCTCTCATGTCCGGTCACTGACCCGGGCGCGTCCGCGGGTGTATGAAAGATGATTTCAGGCGTCCGGCTGTAAATGCTCTTACTGGTGCCAATTAAATGAAATAAAAAGAACCTGGGCCTTTGCTCATCTGCATCAAAACAATATGTAAAGTGGTAGTTTCACGGGAAAAAAAACCTAGCAAACATAGTGTTTCAGGCCTCGAAGAGGTTGATCTCGATGCCCTTGGTATCCTAGACCTGGCATAACATAGTGTTACACATTGATCTGCAATTCTGTCGATGACCCTCAATAGCGACTTGCACATGGCACCATGGCTAGGCATTATGTCAAATAGATGACCAATATTACAAAGAACGTGATATAAAAAATCATGCTGATAAGTGATAAAAACGCCTAACCTGCTCTGCCATGATAATGGTGATGGATGCTCTCTCGGCAGTATCATTGAGGGGGTATGGATGGCAGAGCTAGCTGGACAACATCTAAGATTATGCATGACGGTGGCCTTGCCGACCTTGAGCTTCTGCCCGAGCATGTGGCAATTTCAATTATGATCTGGGATGCTTAACCTCTCGGATAGTGCAAAAGACTATGATATACAACCTTGGTGTAAGGTTTTAAGCATTATTACCATTATCCAAAAATTCATAGAAATGTAAGTCAGCAGGAATTCCTCTATACTAATACTTATAGGAGCTGCTATATTACAAACTTTAAAAATATCTATGTAATAAGATTTGGATTGCTTAGCACGTCCATGTTATAACCATAATTCTACACAGTAAGTACGCCATCCCCTTGTCTTAATAGAATTTCGGCAGAGCTCCTGCTTGGTTTTCAGAAAATAGAATACTCACACATTGCCAAAGGCAGAATTGAAGTTGGGAATTTGAGTCTGGTATCATGTAAGTTGTGCTTGGTTGGCTAAAAAAAATGTACTAATGTGTGTTTGATGACAGATACCAACATGTGTTATGAAGGTAATATCACTCCACTTAGTCTGATACCAGAATTGGTATAAAAAAATTAGTTTGCTTTCTTATTACCAATAGCTTACCAACTTTTCTATCCCAAACAAAGCACTAACCTAAGTTACAGTATACTGACTTCCAACCCTAAAACAAATTGCAATGCAGTCCCTTAATTAAACCCACTTAAATTATTTAAGAACATGGAGGCTACCAAGTTAATTCAAAGCTATAGACTATGCCAAAAGTTTATAGATTGCTCTGGATGAGTACACATTACAGATGGGCGAAGAGAAGCATGAAACAATCATTTTTGTGACCACGCACCTAATCGACGCACCTAATCTTCTCAATGCTCATGGTCATGGGTTCTCTCCCCAGATCCATTGAGGGGCCTGACTGAGTGGATCGAGGTGGTAGACATCAGTGGGCGGCGGCTCCATGACACAGCATGTGAGGCATTGCTGACCAGGAGCTTTGCACTGGGATCATGGCTGTGGGTTGTGGTCGAGGGAGAAAGCTTGCTTCTCTTCTTCCAGATGTGCAGGCTGGTGGTGGACGCAAGTGTTCAGTGAAGCTCAGAGGCAGAAGGCATCCAACCAAATCATCATACTTGACACTTAAAAATCTGCATCCTTGGACAGAATCCCGTTTGCGATGCCGAGGTTTCACAGCGTGTTGCATTGGTGCCTTCTTACCTCACAGGTGCTCTCCTTCCCCGCTCGCAATACCCTGCACGGAACGAAAATACTCACCATGATAATCGTATATTTCTTCAGGTGCATCGCAATGATTACTTCTGTCAATGAGACAAAACTGAAATTTGGATATAATATTCAGTCATTTACATGCGAACTTTTTTGGGAGTTTTTTCCGCTGAGTGCAAATTATATATTATTTTGAACAGATCATGTGATCCTGAGACAAATCAGTGGTTTTCACATTAATTAGATTGTATTTATGCCACAGAACATATACGTGATCCATCAGTTTCTTATATGTTCCCCTCCAAACATATGAAGTGGTGAAAAGATTTATAAATCCCGTAACTAATATGGATTAAGAATGTTTATTGCAAATATTGGTACTAAAAATAAATTTGATTGTTGCATAAACGCGGGAGACGCTCATCTGAATCACCTGCAAATATATAGATTAGCTGTTGGTTTCATAAAAAAGAAACTAATTATCTTGCCGGTGTGGCCTTGTGGGAATATTCCGACAAAATAAGAATGCGCAATTTTGTTTTCATATACAGTAATTATCAACCTACTGAGAGTACATCTAAGCTTATTAAGGGTCTAATCATATATGTATGCATCCATTAATTCCATCTATTCATCATCAGGTGTCTAATTATGCATCCATTAATCCAACATATCCATCAGTTCCATGTTCGTATAACCAAGTACTATACATATACTATACATATAAGAGCTGAAAAGAGATCAGACCTGAGATTAAACGGGCTGGAGCACGACCACCATATGTCCCACTGAACACTGTGTTGGGGAACGTAGTAATTTCAAAATTTTCCTACGCACACGCAAGATCATGGTGATGCATAGCAACGAGAGGGAAGAGTGTTGTCTACGTACCCTCGTAGACCGAAGCGGAAGCGTTCACAACGTAGAGGAAGTAGTCGTACGTTCTCCTCGCGATCCAACCGATCCCAGCGCCGTTACTCCGGCGCCTCCGAGTTCTTGACACACGTACAGCTCGGTGACGCTCCTCGGGCTCCGATCCAGCAAAGCTCCGGGGAGAGAGTTCCGTCAGCACGACGGCGTGGTGACGATCTTGATGTTCTACCGACGCAGGGCTTCGCCTAAGCACCGCTACGATATGACCGAGGTGGAATATGGTGGAGGGGGGCACCGCACACGGCTAAGGAACGATCTCAAGGATCAACTTGTGTGTCTAGAGGTGCCCCCCTGCCCCCGTATATAAAGGATCCAGGGGGAGGGGCGGCCGGCCAGGGCTAGGCGCACCAAGGGGGGAGTCCTACTCCCACCGGGAGTAGGACTCCCTCTTTTCCCTATTCGGAGTAGGAGAAGGGGGAAAGAGGGGGAGAGGAGGAAGGAAAGGGGGGCCGCACCCCTTGTCCAATTCGGACCAGAGGGGGGCTGCGCGCCTCCTTCCTTTTGGCCTTTTCCCTCTATTCCCGTATGGCCCAATAAGGCCCATATACTCCCCGGCGAATTCCCGTAACTCTCCGGTACTCCGAAAAATACCCGAATCACTCGGAACCTTTCCGAAGTCCGAATATAGTCGTCCAATATATCGATCTTTACGTCTCGACCATTTCGAGACTCCTCGTCATGTCCCCGATCTCATCCGGGACTCCGAACTCCTTGGTACATCAAAACTCATAAACTCATAGTATAACTGTCATCGAAACCTTAAGCGTGCGGACCCTACGGTTCGAGAACAATGTAGACATGACCGAGACACTTCTCCAGTCAATAACCAATAGCGGGACCTGGATGCCCATATTGGCTCCTACATATTCTACGAAGATCTTTATCGGTCAGACCGCATAACAACATACGTTGTTCCCTTTGTCATCGGTATGTTACTTGCCCGAGATTTGATCGTCGGTATCCAATACCTAGTTCAATCTCGTTACCGGCAAGTCTCTTTACTCGTTCCGTAATACATCATCTCGCAACTAACTCATTAGTTGTAATGCTTGCAAGGCTTAAGTGATGTGCATTACCGAGAGGGCCCAGAGATACCTCTCCGACAATCGGAGTGACAAATCCTAATGTCGAAATACGCCAACCCAACATCTACCTTTGGAGACACCTGTAATGCTCCTTTATAATCACCCAGTTACGTTGTGACGTTTGGTAGCACCCAAAGTGTTCCTCCGGCAAGCGGGAGTTGCATAATCTCATAGTTATAGGAACATGTATAAGTCATGAAGAAAGCAATAGCAACACACTAAACGATCGGGTGCTAAGCTAAATGAAATGGGTCATGTCAATCAGATCATTCTCCTAATGATGTGATCCCGTTAATCAAATAACAACTCTTTGTCCATGGTTAGGAAACATAACTATCTTTGATTAACGAGCTAGTCAAGTAGAGGCATACTAGTGACACTCTGTTTGTCTATGTATTCACACATGTATTATGTTTCCGGTTAATACAATTCTAGCATGAATAATAAACATTTATCATGATATAAGGAAATAAATAATAACTTTATTATTGCCTCTAGGGCATATTTCCTTCAGTCTCCCACTTGCACTAGAGTCAATAATCTAGATCACATCACCATGTGATTAACATCGATAGTTCACATCATCATGTAATTAACACCCATAGTTCACATCGCCATGTGACCAATACCCAAAGAGTTTACTAGATTCAGTAATCTAGTTCACATTGCTATGTGATTAACACTCAAAGAGTACTAAGGTGTGATCATGTTTTGCTTGTGAGATAATCTTAGTCAACAGGTCTGTTAAATTCAGATCCGTAAGTATTTTGCAAATATCTATGTCAACAATGCTCTGCACGGAGCTACTCTAGCTAATTGCTCCCACTTTCAATATGCATCTAGACCGAGACTTAGAGTCATCTAGATTAGTGTCAAAACTGCATCGACGTAACCCTTTACGACGAACCTTTTTGTCACCTCCATAATCGAGAAACATATCCTTATTCCACTAAGGATAATCTTGACCGCTGTCCAGTGATCTACTCCTAGATCACTATTGTACTCCCTTGTTAAAATCAGTGTAGGGTATACAATAGATCTGGTACACAGCATGGCATACTTTATAGAACCTATGGCTGAGGCATAGGGAATGACTTTCATTCTCTTTCTATCTTCTGCCGTGGTCGGGCTTTGAGTCTTACTCAATTTCACACCTTGTAACACAGCCAAGAACTCTTTCTTTGACTGTTCCATTTCGAACTTACTTCAAAATATTGTCAAGGTATGTACTCATTGAAAAAACTTATCAAGCGTCTTGATCTATCTCTATAGATCTTGATGCTTAATATGTAAGCAGCTTCACGAGGTCTTTCTTTGAAAAACTCCTTTCAAACACTCCTTTATGCTTTACAGAATAATTCTACATTATTTCCGATCAACAATATGTCATTCACATATACTTATCAGAAATGTTGTAGTGCTCCCACTCACTTTCTTGTAAATACAGGCTTCATCGCAAGTCTGTATAAAACTATATGCTTTGATCAACTTATCAAAGCGTGTATTCCAACTCCGAGATGCTTGCACCAGTCCATAGATGGATCGCTGGAGCTTGCATATTTTGTTAACACCTTTAGGATTGACAAAAACTTCTAGTTGCATCGTATACAACTCTTCTTTAATAAATCCACTAAGGAATGCAGTTTTGTTTATCCATTTGCCAGATTTCATAAATGTGGCAATTGCTAACATGATTTGGACAGACTTAAGCATAGATACGAGTGAGAAACTCTCATCGTAGTCAACACTTTGAACTTGTCGAAAACCTTTTTGCGACAATTCTAGCTTTGTAGATAGTAACACTACTATCATCGTCCGTCTTCCTCTTGAAGATCCATTTATTCTTAATTGCTCGCCGATCATCGGGCAAGTCAACCAAAGTCCACACTTTGTTCTCATACATGGATCCCATCTCAGATTTCATGGCTTCAAGCCATTTTGCGGAATCTGGGCTCATCATCGCTTCCTCATAGTTCGTAGGTTCGTCATGGTCAATTAACATGACCTCCAGAACAGGATTACCGTACCACTCTGGTGCGGATCTCACTCTGGTTTACCTACGAGATTCGGTAGTAACTTGATCTGAAGTTACATGATCATCATCATTAGCTTCCTCACTAATTGGTGTAGTAGTCACAGGAACAGATTTCTGTGATGAACTACTTTCCAATAAGGGAGCAGGTACAGTTAACTCATCAAGTTCTACTTTCCTCCCACTCACTTCTTTCGAGAGAAACTCCTTCTCTGGAAAGGATCCATTCTCAGCAACGAATATCTTGCCTTCGGATCTGTGATAGAAGGTGTACCCAACTGTCTCCTTTGGGTATCCTATGAAGACACATTTCTCCAATTTGGGTTTGAGCTTATCAAGATGAAACTTTTTCACATAAGCATCACAACCCCAAACTTTAAGAAACGACAGCTTAGGTTTCTTGCTAAACCATAGTTCATACTGTGTCGTCTCAACGGATTATGACGGTGCCCTATTTATTGTGAATGCAGCTGTCTCTAATGCATAACCCCAAAACGATACTGGTAAATCGGTAAGAAACATCATAGATTGTACTATATCCAATAAAGTACGGTTATGACGTTCGGACACACCATTATGCTGTGGTGTTCCAGGTGGCATGAGTTTGTGAAACTATTCCACATTGTTTTAATTGAAGACCAAACTCGTAACTCAAATATTCGTCTCCGCGATCAGATCGTAGAAACTTTATTTTCTTGTCACGATGATTTTCCACTTCACTCTGAAATTCTTTGAACTTTTCAAACATTTCAGACTTATGTTTCATCAAGTAGATATACCCATATCTGCTCAAATCATCTGTGAAGGTCAGAAAATAATGATACCTACTGCAAGCCTTAATATTCATCGGACCACATACATCAATATGTATGATTTCCAACAAATCTGTTGCTTGCTCCATTGTTCCGGAGAACAGCGTTTTAGTCATCTTGCCCATAAGGCATGGTTCGCAAGCATCAAGTGATTCATAATCAAGTGATTCCAAAATCCCATCAGTATGGAGTTTCTTCATGCGCTTTACATCAATATGACCTAAACGGCAGTGCCACAAATAAGTTGCACTATCATTATTAACTTTGCATCTTTTGGTTTCAATATTATGAATATGTGTATCACTACGATCGAGATCCAACGAACTTGTTTCATTGGGTGTATGACCATCGAAGGTTTTATTCATGTAAACAGAACAACGATTATTCTTTTACTTTAATGAATAACCGTATTGTAATAAACATGATCAAATCATATTCATGCTCAACGCAAAAACCAAATAACACTTATTTAGTTTCAACACTAATCCTGAAAGTATAGGGGAGCGTGCGATGATGATCATATCAATCTTGGAACTACTTCCAACACACATCGTCACTTCACCCTTAACTAGTCTCTGTTTATTCTGCAACTCCTGTTTCAAGTTACTACTCTTAGCAACTGAACCAGTATCAAATACTGAGGGGTTGCTATAAACACTAGTAAAGTACACATCAATAACATGTATATCAAATATACTTATGTTCACTTTGCCATCCTACTTATCCGCCAAATACTTGGGGTAGTTCCGCTTCCAGTGACCAGTCCCTTTGCAGTAGAAGCACTTAGTCTCAGGCTTAGGTCTAGACTTGGGCTTCTTCACTTGAGCAGCAACTCGCTTGCCGTTCTTCTTGAAGTTCCCCTTCTTCCCTTTTGCCCTTTTTCTTGAAACTAGTGATCTTGTCAACCATCAACACTTGATGTTCTTTCTTGATTTCTACCTTCATCGATTTCATCATCATGAAAAGCTCGGGAATCGTTTACGTTATCCCTTGCATATTATAGTTCATCACAAAGTTCAACTAACTTGGTGATGGTGACTAGAGAATTCTGTCAATCACTATCTTATCTGGAAGATTAACTCCCACTTGATTCAAGTGATTGTAGTACCCAGACAATCTGAGCACATGCTCACTAGTTGAGCGATTCTCCTCCATCTTTTAGCTATAGAACTTGTTAGAGACTTCATATCTCTCAACTCGGGTATTTGCTTGAAATATTAACTTCAACTCCTGGAACATCTCATATGGTCCATGACGTTCAAAACGTCTTTGAAGTCCCGATTCTAAGCCGTTAAGCATGGTGCACTAAACTATCAAGTAGTCATCATATTGAGCTAGCCAAACGTTCATAACGTTTGTATGTGCTCCTGCAATAGGTCCGTCACCTAGCGGTGCATCAAGGACATAATTCTTCTGTGCAGCAATGAGGACAAACCTCAGATCACGGATCCAATCCGCATCATTGCTACTAACATCTTTCAACACAATTTTCTCTAGGAACATATCAAAATAAACATATAAAAGCAACAATGCGAGCTATTGATCTACAACATAGATATGCTAATACTACCAGGACTAAGTTCATGATAAATTAAAGTTCAATTAATCATATTACTTAAGAACTCCCACTTAGATAGACATCCCTCTAATCCTCTAAGTGATCACGTGATCCAAATCAACTAAACCATGTCCGATCATCACGTGAGATGGAGTAGTTTCAATGGTGAACATCATTATGTTGATCATATCTACTATATGATTCACGCCGACCTTCGGTCTCCGTGTTCGAGGTCATATCTTATATGCATAGCTCGTCAAGTATAACCTGAGTATTCGCGTGTGCAACTGTTTTGCACCGTTGTATTTGAACGTAGAGCCTATCACACCCGATCATCACGTGGTGTCTCAACACGAAGAACTTTCATAGCGGTGCATACTCGGGAGAACACTTCTTGATAATTTAGTGAGGGATCATCTTAAAATGCTACCGTCAATCAAAGCAAGATAAGATGCATAAAAGATAAACATCACATGCAAATCAATATAAGTGATATGATATGGTCATCATCATCTTGTGCTTCGTGATCTCCATCTCTGTAGCACCATCATGATCACCATCGTCACCGGCGCGACACCTTGATCTCCATCGTAGCATCGTTGTCGTCTCGCCAATCTTATGCTTCTACGACTATCACTACCGCTTAGTGATAAAGTAAAGTATTACAGGGCGATTGCATTGCATACAATAAAGCGACAACCATATGGCTCCTGCCAGTTGCCGATAACTCGGTTACAAAACATGATCATCTCATACAATAAAATTTAGCATCATGTCTTGACCATATCACATCACAACATGCCCTGCAAAAACAAGTTAGACGTCCTCTACTTTGTTTGTTGCAAGTTTTACGTGGCTGCTACGGGCTTAAGCAAGAACTCATCTTACCTACGCATCAAAACCACAACGATAGTTTGTCAAATAGACTCCGTTTTAACCTTCTCAAGGACCGGGCGTAGCCACACTTGGTTCAACTAAAGTTGGTGAGATATCTCCATAAGCCATCTGTGTGCAAAGCACGTCGAGGGAACCGGTCTCGCGTAAGCGTACGCGTAAGGTTGGTCCGGGTCATCTCATCCAACAATACCGCTGAACCAAAGTATGACATGCTGGTAGGAAGTATGACTTGTATCATCCACAACTCACTTGTGTTCTACTCGTGCAAATAACATCAAACCATAAAAACCTAGGCTCGGATGCCACTGTTGGGGAACGTAGTAATTTCAAAATTTTCCTACGCACACGCAAGATCATGGTGATGCATAGCAACGAGAGGGAAGAGTGTTGTCTACGTACCCTCGTAGACCGAAGCGGAAGCGTTCACAACGTAGAGGAAGTAGTCGTACGTTCTCCTCGCGATCCAACCGATCCCAGCGCCGTTACTCCGGCGCCTCCGAGTTCTTGACACACGTACAGCTCGGTGGCGCTCCTCGGGCTCCGATCCAGCAAAGCTCGGGAGAGAGTTCCACAAGACGACGGCGTGGTGGCGATCTTGATGTTCTACCGACGCAGGGCTTCGCCTAAACACCGCTACGATATGACCGAGGTGGAATATGGTGGAGGGGGGCACCGCACACGGCTAAGGAACGATCTCAAGGATCATCTTGTGTGTCTAGAGGTGCCCCCCTGCCCCCGTATATAAAGGATCCAGGGGGAGGGGCGGCCGGCCAGGGCTAGGCGCGCCAAGGGGGGAGTCCTACTCCCACCGGGAGTAGGACTCCCTCTTTTCCCTATTCGGAGTAGGAGAAGGGGGAAAGAGGGGGAGAGGAGGAAGGAAAAGGGGGCCGCACCCCTTGTCCAATTCGGACCAGAGGGGTGCTGCGCGCCTCCTTCCTTTTGGCCTTTTCCCTCTATTCCCGTATGGCCCAATAAGGCCCATATACTCCCCGGCGAATTCCCGTAACTCTCCGGTACTCCGAAAAATACCCGTATCACTCGGAATCTTTCCGAAGTCCGAATATAGTCGTCCAATATATCGATCTTTACGTCTCGACCATTTCGAGACTCCTCGTCATGTCCCCGATCTCATCCGGGACTCCGAACTCCTTTGGTACATCAAAACTCATAAACTCATAGTATAAGCATCGAAACCTTAGCGTGCGGACCCTACGGTTCGAGAACAATGTAGACATGACCGAGACACTTCTCCAGTCAATAACCAATAGCGGGACCTGGATGCCCATATTGGCTCCTACATATTCTACGAAGATCTTTATCGGTCAGACCGCATAACAACATACGTTGTTCCCTTTGTCATCGGTATGTTACTTGCCCGAGATTTGATCGTCGGTATCCAATACCTAGTTCAATCTCGTTACCGGCAAGTCTCTTTACTCGTTCCGTAATACATCATCTCGCAACTAACTCATTAGTTGTAATGCTTGCAAGGCTTAAGTGATGTGCATTACCGAGAGGGCCCAGAGATACCTCTCCGACAATCGGAGTGACAAATCCTAATGTCGAAATACGCCAACCCAACATCTACCTTTGGAGACACCTGTAATGCTCCTTTATAATCACCCAGTTACGTTGTGACGTTTGGTAGCACCCAAAGTGTTCCTCCGGCAAACGGGAGTTGCATAATCTCATAGTTATAGGAACATGTATAAGTCATGAAGAAAGCAATAGCAACACACTAAACGATCGGGTGCTAAGCTAAATGAAATGGGTCATGTCAATCAGATCATTCTCCTAATGATGTGATCCCGTTAATCAAATAACAACTCTTTGTCCATGGTTAGGAAACATAACCATCTTTGATTAACGAGCTAGTCAAGTAGAGGCATACTAGTGACACTCTGTTTGTCTATGTATTCACACATGTATTATGTTTCCGGTTAATACAATTCTAGCATGAATAATAAACATTTATCATGATATAAGGAAATAAATAATAACTTTATTATTGCCTCTAGGGCATATTTCCTTCACTCTGGGCACACAAAATTAGTTTGATGCAAAGGAAAAAACAAAGCACTTCGATTCTAGGATCAGTTCGTGCTTGTTCCAGTATCTCGACACTTCGACCACCTACTATCAAAAGAGCACTACTATGTACGATCCACAGTTGACACTTTGGCAGAAATTCAGAAACACATGTTCCATAGTAGAGTTCAGAAAAATTAACACGTCTGATGCCCGTTGCCCTGGCCTTTACTATCTACTTCATCTTTGAATCTGCGGACAACCAAACAAATAAGATCAGTCTCCAATCCCTGAAAAATCAACTGAGTATTCACCTCTCGATCTCTTCGTTGCTCAGCCACGGGAGGCTGCAGAGCCAGAACAGGGGAGCTTGTGTGGGCTGCGGGTTGTCCGCGAGGAGGGCCTGCACGGGAGACGGAAAGTGTATTCTCTGTAGCAGGTCGTGAGCAGCACTGGATGGGAGAGGATAGAGGTGTGGAGCCGGCGAGCAGCACCTCGGGGGAGTGGAGACAGAGATGTCAGGCAGAGGTGGTGGTATCCTTGCGCACGGCAGCGCGTGGCGATGGCAGGGATGCTGGGGGTGCCGCGCGGTGACGAGGTTAGTCGCCTCGGCGGGGTCCTCACCCACAATCAGGACGTCCACCGGCGCTCCATCGTGGCTATCGGCGGGCGCCGTGCTCCAGGGAGCCAGTGGCTAGGGCTCTGTCATGGCTATTTACCGGCGGCGGGGGACTACAACGGCGATTGGGGACGGAAGATGGTGGCGAGGGCTGCCGGAAGCGGTGCCATGGGGGCGCGGCGGCGAAAGGAACCCTAGTTCCGGGGCGTCTCGCGTCCTCGTGCAGGAGAGAGAGGGCCTCTAGAATCCTTTTTTTCCACTTAATAACAGAGCTTGCGGAGTGCGGGATGGTTACCAAAAAGAGCAGGGTCTTTTATGCAAAAAAGCCGCGACGGTGAACCCGACAGATTTACTCCGTGCTTTATTATTAGGGAGAGATTGCTTCATATGTTCTTATTTATTGCTTCATATGTTGAATTGCCGAGTTGCATCTACACATCTCTGACTCCCCATCACGTATCAAAACGATTGTGTACCCCAACTTAAGTGTATCACACTTCAGTTATGTGCATCTCACGAATCATCTACCTCTCCAGTTTGTTCCATCTCAAGAAAAAAAAATATCAAACTCATCAAGGTTGAAAAAAACTATTGTGTAACTTATGTAGTTTTTATCTAGAACTTACATTACGTCTCTCTTCTTTTTTATATAAGAAACACCACCAATCTTGTTTGAGTTTTTCTCCTTCACCTCTCTTACGACTAGAGGCAGTTGCATCGGCTTCCTAAGCCATGCTACACTATGTCAAGGTCGCTAGATCGTACAGATCATATAGATAGCTAACTGGTTTGACTTTTCTCTTCTCAACAGGATATGTTAGAATGATGAATTCCAATTGGTTTATTTTAGGACTGCTACAATTTAATCAGCTATATGCAACCACAAGCATCCTGTCAGGTATATCTTAATTAGATGGCTGCAGGCCTATGACGGATGGTGAGGCTGCAATAAGCCGGGATTGAAACTTGATGATTCAGTCTGATGCATATATCAAGTTCACCTGTATGATGTTACTTGAAGGAACTAATGATTCTAATAATAATTTTCTTTCCCAAGTTTTTGGTAATCTTTGAGATGAAATAATCAGTTTTTAAACCCCGTTAAGTTAGAGCATCTCCAGCCGCGCCCCAACAGCCCCCCCAAGGCCATTTTTTAGAGCCGGCGCCCAAAATCGGCCAAGTCGCGCCCCCAGGATCTTGTTTATCGCCGGTTCGGGCCGAAATAACAGCCGACGAACCCGAGCCTAACCCAAGCCCCCGAGGGTCGCCTGGGAGCGCCGGCCGAAGCGAAAAGGCGCATGGGTCCGCTCTGTCGGCGAGAGAAGGCCCTTATCCCGCCAACCCCGCTCCCCCCCCCCCCCGTTTCCCTCCATTCCCCCCTTCTCCCGCCATTCTCCTCCCTCTCCCCGCCATCCGGCCGCCATGCCGCCGAAGAAGTACACGGCCCCTCGCGCCGCTACCGATGCCGAGGCCACCCAGCCGAAGCAGAGGAAGTAGAGGGCACCGCCGTCCAAACCCCCGGGCATGTCAAACGCCGACTGGAAGGCGGAGTTTCAGCGCCGGGAGGCTGTCACCACCGACCGGCAGAAACAGGCTCAACGCCAAGAAGGCCCGGGACAGGGCGGCGGCGGCTGCGGCCGTGGAGGAGCAGACACATTGTGTGGTAGAACAAGCAGAGGCGTCTCACGCGGGGATGATGAATCCGCCCGGCGGCCATGGCCCGCACGCTCCCTGGAGCCAGCAGATCATCGGGTCGCCGGCCGGCTTCTCGCCGTCACCACACCCCTGGGGGTGCGCGCCCTTGCCTGGTTACGCCGACGGCGACACACACGGCAAATTCAACCCCAACATCACCTTTCTACATGGCCACCCCACCTACCGCACGCCCTCACCCGTGTTCGCCGGCATCCAGTACCCCCCGTACACCTACTCGCCGCCGGCTTACGCAGCCTCCCCGACGCCGCCTCTGCACCGTGGCGCACTGCTCTTCTCGCAAGCCTCGTCGTCGCATCTCGGCACCCCCGACGCGGCAGAAGCCGACTTGGGCGACATCATCAAGAGCGGCTCGGCCGCCGTCGCCGCCTCCCTCAGATTCAATGTTCAAGAAGATACAATGGACCTCAACGGCGACATGGACGACGAGCTCGACTATGGCGAGGAGGAGCCAGAGCAGGAGGAGGAGGAGCCGGCGCCTGCCCCGACGAGGAAAGGGAAAAATAAGAAGCGGGCGGCCAGGACCGGTGCGCCGCGCGTCAAGTGGGCGTCCAAAGAAGACGAGTACCTCGCCGAAGCATGGAAGATCGTCTGCCTCGACCCGATCACCGGCACGAACCAGAACGCCGACACGTACTGGGAGCGCAACAAGTCGGATTTCGATGAGTGCAAACTGGTCGACCCCTAGTTCGTCAGCGTCCACATGTAGCGCGGCTCGGAGGCCATGGTGAACCATTGGGCGCTCATCCAGACGGCGTGCAACAAATGGCATGGGATCGTCGAGGAGGTCGCACCTCGCCCGGAGAGCGGCGCCAACATCGAGGGTCAGGTATACACAGACGCCGGTCTCTCCCTCATTTTTTGCCGTGTGCGTCGCCGACACTTGTTCGTCGGCGCAGATGGTCCAGATGTTCGCCATGTATCGCCAGGACAGCAGCTCCGACCAAGATTTCAACTACCTCCATGTGTTCTCCCGGATCGAGAAGTGGGCGTACGTCTGGCGCACCCTCGCCAAGGCCAAGGAGACGTACAAGCCGGACGCGCCGACGCCGGGCACGGCTGATGGGCGCCCTGATGGCAACAAACGAGCCAAGTCGGCGAAGGACGTTGCGCCGGCTACCGCGCGTCTACAAGAGTCCAGCGAGCATTGCATCGCCGACGCCAAGACTTCTCCGCCCAGAAGGAAGAGAAAATCGAGGCGCGATGGTCGGCGGTGATAACGAACAACGCCGTCAAGTTCGACCTGCTCTGGACCAACGTCGCCACGAAGAAGAGGAACACCGACCTGGCTTTCCTGATGAGGGGGAGGGGGACACGTCGACGATGGACGAACAGGTCAAGGCGCGGTAGCTGGCGGAGCGTGGCCTCATCCTGAACCAGATGCTGGCGACGGCGGCGCCAACTTCAAGGCCGACCCCAACGCCGCCGCCAAGCCTGAGCGACGCCTCCACGACGCCCAGCACAGAAGCCGCGCCGACGCCGACCAGCCCGCGCACGCCCACTCCCGCCAGTCCGACGCCGGAGGACGGCGCCGCCGTTGGATGAATTGCCTACGCGTCCTTCCTTTTGAACGCCGAACTTTCAAGTTATTGATCGCCGAACTGTGGCATGGTGATCGCCGGACCTTGTGGCGCTGATCGCCTGACTTGTGGCGTTTTTTTGGATAGCGGGAAATGTCAAGTTTGAATTTAAACGTCGGCTGGGACCTAGATTGCCCCAGGACCTAAAAAGCGCCGGGCGAGGCGCTGGGGGCCGAACGAGTGGAGATGCTCTTAGTGTCAGGGTGTAAGATACATGCATGAACATATACTGAATATTTTTTCTTTGCTCTTTATATTATTTGCAGGAGTGCCATAGACATCCAGCAGGATGATCTATGGTTACTGGAATGAATGGATATAAATAAATAAAAACAGTCTCATGGTAACCTTCGGAGACCTTCAACTCACAGCAGTCGAAGGCTTCTCCCTTGAATCACGTCGTCTTTCTGATCCATGGGTAGCTCCTACTAGCCGCAGCGGCAAAGACGTACATCTCCTTGATATGCTACGGTCTGCATGCAGCTGCGGTCGCATGTTTTGGGCATTACATGGATGGTGCACCTGAGCTTCTGAATGCAAGAAGCCGATGTGTATAGTATGTTTAGCTAAGAAAAACTTTAACACATAAGAAGAGGATGTGATACCTGCAATACGACAGTAAGCATACAAACATGAATGCAAATGCAATGTTTATTATAACAACAATGTTTGGGTCATAGTTTTAAAAAAAATATTTGAAAGACTTGCATATATTCAGGGAAGTATAGTTTTGAACATTTATTCTGTTTGTAAGTAGAAATAATACTGAAATATAAATAACATACCATACAATTTAAAATTGCACTTATCTTGGGGCACATACATTCTAAGACCAAAGAATGCGTTTAGGAAAGTCACAAAGGTTGTATCAAAGTCCCCTACGTAGATCAACAACGTACAATAATCATTTCTAGGAAGAAGAAAAATATTGAAAGAAATATCATAATTCCTTTGTACTTAACCAAAGGGAAGTTCATCTTGGAGCTACAATACCCAGGAATTTTTTAATGATTGTCTTTATGACGTGCAACTCCCTGAACTAGCTTTCTTAGTATGATTGTTCATTCAGCTGGTGTGCTTCTAAGATAGCAAAAGATAAAGTAACTATGGAAACAGGCACACAATTACGAAGTGTACAACAATCAAATAACAACTTTGAGCCCAGAATCAACAAAAGTATTTTATAGACTAGCCCGTGCGAATGCACGGGTTGACGACTAGTGTTTTAAATATATTTCATGAAAATTCACTGTGAAGTTACAGATCATTTGTAGCTCCGTAGGATAGCTATCTCTGTTGTAGCCCTTTTAGGTCCAGAATTCCAGCTGCCAACAATTTCCCTTTCCATGTAAATCTTGCAAACTAAGAGAGAAAAGACATTAGAATTGCATCATAAAGTGAAATCACGACAAAAAATGTTATAAATAATACTCCCTCCGTTTTTCTTTTGTTTGCGTATAACTTTTTGCTGTTTTTTCGCTTTTAGTCCGCGCCTAGGCTTTTTTCTTCCAATCTTTCCAATACTACCCCTCTCGTTCGTCTTCCCACGCAGCCGCTGCATTAACTAGGCGCAGCCCTCTCTTCCGCTTCGCCTTCTCGTCTCCCTACGCTCTCCTCCACAAATCGCCCCCTCCACTCTCCCAGTCTGCTCGTTCCCATGGCCAACGATGGATTCAACCCGTGCTTGTGGGGAGAGAGCCAACCAATCGAAGAAGATGAAGTAATCTACAGCATAGAAACCATAGGTGCGGACGGCGACGGACATGGCCATGCGCTCGTGGTCGACAGCGCCGGCCAAGAGGAGGAAGGCGACGGCGCCGTCCAAGCCCGTGGCGTCGGCCATGCGCGCCCAGAGGAGGGCCACGCCGAGGCAGGCGATGGCCACCTGCAGGCGCTCGCGGAGGACGGCCACGACGTCGGCCATGCCATCCCGGAGGATGGCCAGAACGTGCAGGCCAGGGGCGGAGCCAGGAAATTTAGTCATTGGGTTCACTCATTTACTCGGTGTAAGAATTTGTATGAATTAAGTAAGTGTAAAGGCAAATTTTACACCACCTTGTAGCAAAAGTATATATAACTCAAAGACGGTAGAAAGAATAGAAATATTATCATATATTCTGTTAATTAAAACTGGAGAGTGAAGCACATACTGACTGAGTGAAATTGTAAATCACCTGCTTACATATTACAAATAGATAGTACCAAAATAAGTTCATTGCTCGAGGTGTAACTTCTCATCTTGGTGAAAACAATGAAACGAGTGATAAGTTAGTTTATTTTAAAAAATATATATAACTTTAAGCAAAAGAAGCATGTAAAGTCAGTTCTGATTTCCACCATCTTCAAAAGATCAAATATTGCATCATTAAACCATGCAAAATTAGACGGTGGCCTGTAAGGTCCTGGGGGTTAAATATCTTTGCCTAATCTCATCTTCCTTGTTAGGAATTTTATGTTCTATCAAATTCTCTCCCAATTAGCCAGATAAAAGCAACTCATCTGAAATAATTTCTCTTTAAATGGAAGGCTACATCCGCGACATTTGATGGACATCATTATTTAAATCTAGTGGTCGATTTCTCTTTAAAAATATCATTTCACAGCCTAGATTAGTCAAAGCATAAGAAGTAAGCAATTACTAGGGAAAAATATTGTTGTACTAATATACTAGGCCGTAGGACATGCACAAGAGGGATATGGGAGGTGGAGTCAAATTTGCCCTAAAATTGTCGGCCTGCCACTAGGGCCGGAAACAGGAGGAGGTGGGTTGTCAAGATTTTTTTTTTAAAACACAGTACACACACAGCCGCTCATACATACGCACATACACTCACCCCTATGAAGACACGCACGCACACTCTACCCCTATGAGCACCTTTGAGAGACTGAGTCGGCATCGTCTTGAGAATGGTGAAGTCGTCTCAGACGCCTTCGTAGTCGATGAGAACGTCTCCTCCCATTGAATGCACGCCGCCGGAAGGCGTAAAGTAAATCCAGCAAAATGCAAGCAGCAGAAAGATGAGAGGGACTGCTTTTTCATATTGTTTTTGATAAAATCATTTTTTTTTACATTTTTTTAGGGTTTGAGTGCGGCTGTTGGGAAGCATTCACCTGTGAGAGTATCGGGGAACGAACAGGCCACATTGAGGCCTCGTACATGTGGTTCGTTTGGGCTATTCACGATGCCGTCACTTGATGGGTTTAGCATTGTTTTAGTATTGGGTTCATATGAAGCAAAGCATGTATACGTGTACGTGGATCGAACAAGTCATTGGGTTCAGGTGAACCCAACGGCAACACGCTGGCTCCGCCCCTGGTGCAGGCGGACAATGGCGACCGTGTGGCGCACGGGGGCGTCCAAGCTCTCGCAGGTATTGTCAACTCGCTGGCCGATACTGTGCAGTCGCTCGCCGGGACGTTGCATGCGCTCGCCGACGTGATGCGTGCGCTCGCCGACGGTGGCGACAGCGGCAACAAGCGAGCGAAGTACGGCGGCGAGAGCGGCAACAAGCGAGCGAAGTACGGCGGCGATAGCTGAAATTCCATGGCGCCAAGACAGTTTTGGAGGGAATGGAAATTGGCGCACAGCTAAAATTTGCGTTTTCGTTGAACCAGAAAAATGGCGCTCTACGGGTGGAGGGAAGCGATGCTTCATGATTCAAGAGCTGTGCATGAGGGGGAGAGAACGAGGAGAAACGAAACGGCAGCCAATCAGCAGCCACAACGCATTAGAAGGCGCGGGACTCGACTGCATGCAACATTTATACTCCTCCATGCAGCGCATGCTAAGTCAGGGGCAAAATAGTCCAGAATTTTACTCCAGCAGCATCCGGGATTCCTCTTATACGCAAACAAAAGAAAAACGGAGGGAGTAGTAAGAAACATGATGCTAAATGGACGCATCAGATGCTTCTAGTGAAAACTATGGCCCCCGGGTCTATTTTAATCATATTGCTGAAACCCTGTTGAATTGGATTTTTTACACGGTTATACAAGTTCAGGAATTGCTATTGGCACAGTTTGTAAAGTAAAAAAAAGTCACGTGTATAAAACAAGAGGCAATTTCATTGGATATTTTTAGATTGAAAAAAGTCAGACAAGAGAGGTGCTGGTTCATGCATTACTGGTGTAAATATGACACATAGGTTGCCGCCGCAGCCGCAGCCATGGGCGCGTACAAGTTTGTGTCGGAGCTATGGAGGAGGAAGCAGTCCGACGTGATGAGGTTCGTGCAGCGCGCGCGTTGCTGGGACGGCGCTGCTATACACACGATACATGCACGGACGACGCCTGCATGATCAGGGGCGGAGCCAGGAAATTTAGTCATTGGGTTCACTCATTTACTCGGTGTAAGAATTTGTATGAATTAAGTAAGTGTAAAGGCAAATTTTACACCACCTTGTAGCAAAAGTATATATAACTCAAAGACGGTAGAAAGAATAGAAATATTATCATATATTCTGTTAATTAAAACTGGAGAGTGAAGCACATACTGACTGAGTGAAATTGTAAATCACCTGCTTACATATTACAAATAGATAGTACCAAAATAAGTTCATTGCTCGAGGTGTAACTTCTCATCTTGGTGAAAACAATGAAACGAGTGATAAGTTAGTTTATTTTAAAAAATATATATAACTTTAAGCAAAAGAAGCATGTAAAGTCAGTTCTGATTTCCACCATCTTCAAAAGATCAAATATTGCATCATTAAACCATGCAAAATTAGACGGTGGCCTGTAAGGTCCTGGGGGTTAAATATCTTTGCCTAATCTCATCTTCCTTGTTAGGAATTTTATGTTCTATCAAATTCTCTCCCAATTAGCCAGATAAAAGCAACTCATCTGAAATAATTTCTCTTTAAATGGAAGGCTACATCCATGACATTTGATGGACATCATTATTTAAATCTAGTGGTCGATTTCTCTTTAAAAATATCATTTCACAGCCTAGATTAGTCAAAGCATAAGAAGTAAGCAATTACTAGGGAAAAATATTGTTGTACTAATATACTAGGCCGTAGGACATGCACAAGAGGGATATGGGAGGTGGAGTCAAATTTGCCCTAAAATTGTCGGCCTGCCACTAGGGCCGGAAACAGGAGGAGGTGGGTTGTCAAGATTTTTTTTTTAAAACACAGTACACACACAGCCGCTCATACATACGCACATACACTCACCCCTATGAAGACACGCACGCACACTCTACCCCTATGAGCACCTTTGAGAGACTGAGTCGGCATCGTCTTGAGAATGGTGAAGTCGTCTCAGACGCCTTCGTAGTCGATGAGAACGTCTCCTCCCATTGAATGCACGTCGCCGGAAGGCGTAAAGTAAATCCAGCAAAATGCAAGCAGCAGAAAGATGAGAGGGACTGCTTTTTCATATTGTTTTTGATAAAATCATTTTTTTACATTTTTTTAGGGTTTGAGTGCGGCTGTTGGGAAGCATTCACCTGTGAGAGTATCGGGGAACGAACAGGCCACATTGAGGCCTCGTACATGTGGTTCGTTTGGGCTATTCACGATGCCGTCACTTGATGGGTTTAGCATTGTTTTAGTATTGGGTTCATATGAAGCAAAGCATGTATACGTGTACGTGGATCGAACAAGTCATTGGGTTCAGGTGAACCCAACGGCAACACGCTGGCTCCGCCCCTGTGCATGATTCCGACGTGGCAGCGCCAACAGCGAGCGTGCTCTCAAGAGAACTGTTGGGGAGGGAGCATCGTTTGTAGATCGTGCGAAGACTGTCGTGTGTGAAGCAATTTCCTTGTTTATGGTAAGCCCAAGCACCAGGGTATTAGTATTACCCAACTCAAGTTCCAGAGGAACAAGAGGTCTGTTGCCGAGGAAAGAGCTGGGCGCAGGCTTGGTGGTCTTCGTGTCCTCAACTCCTACTGGGTGAATGAGGACTCCACCTACAAGTACTTTGAGGTCATCCTTGTTGATGTTGCTCACAGCGCTGTCCGCAATGACCCAAGGATCAACTGGCTCTGCAAGCCTGTGCACAAGCACCGTGAGCTGCGTGGTCTCACCTCCGCGGGAAAGAAATTCCGTGGTCTGGGTGGCAAGGGTCACCGCCACCACAAGAAGAGGCCCTCAAGGAGAGCCACCTGGAAGAGGAACCAGACCGTCTCCCTCCGCCGCTATCGTTAAGCTTGTGTGCTGTTCTGTTCTGTGGAACCTGTCCTATGCTTACCTTGATAGCATCTGTTTGTGCCGTCAAATTGTGCTACTTTCATTCTGTGGCTGAACCTTTATCTCCAGGCATGTCTGTTGAACTATTTGCTATGTGCCTGATTTAAGTAGTCCTAGATGTGAGCTAAAAAAATAAAAATAAAAATATGACACATAGGTTGAAGGAGAGAAATCTGCGTCATCTCATACAATGAGTCCTTCTAAGGATACTATTAAGGGCGGCATTGCTACACGTACAAACGATTTACAGGCTTTTACAAAATGGTTAATCTTGATTGGTCAATAGGTGAGCGGGGCGGCCCACCCCCTGAAAATCAAGGGGGGAGTGGTTTGTGATTGGTTGTTAAATGGAAAGAGCGTGTAAAAGCTTGTAAGTCTTTGTATGTCTAGTATTTTTGTATTAAGGGTGGAGCCCACCATCAAGGAAAATTGGATGAGATGAGTGTGTGTTACCGTGTATACGCTGATTGATTGGTCAGACTTATAGTTTGACCATGTGTCAGTACGTGCAGCTGGTTCCTTTCAAAGTCACACACGCGTGCACGACCGTTGTGGCTGACTTAATTCAAACGTTCAGAGATAAGCCGGATAACAAGATAAGTATCCAGCAACAACCCCACGACGGCATCTACGGGAGTCCGTTGGAGACCGGCTGCTCCGACGCCTCCAACATCTACCCTGGAGTTGGAAGTTTTAAAAGGATCTCATGAGCTGGAGGGTCCGGAGGAGGAGGTTGGAGTTCTTTGGCGATCGCATACGCAATTCACTTGTCACAACACCCACACCACCGCCGGCACCACTCATACACAGCTCGATCAAATCCCAACACACCATTAGTATCACGGCTCCTTGCATTCTTTACTCGGCGTCAACATTTCAACGACCAGATCGGTGATGTTACTTGGTAGGTGTGTCGCATGTAAGTGAGATGCGGCTATTTTATCTCTTTCTTCTATTTTCTTCTTCTATTGCAGGTTGGTAACACCTCGCAGTTCAACCCGGCGATCAAATCGTTGCCGCTGGCCTTTTACAGTGTGATCTACAAAAATAATATAGGGATAATTGTATTCATACCCTTAGTTGTGTCCCCCTCAACCGATATGCCCCTAGTTTTTGAAAACACGTGGTCTTGCCCAACCTACTTTGTTGTCTTGTCCTTTTGCCCTTTGACCGTTTGACCGTCACTTTGAAAACTTCATAACTAATTCATACTAAATCAGAAAAATTCAAATAAGATACCAACATGTTTGGAAAACCATCACATGTATGTTAATGTCACTTGCATTCATGACAAAAGTGTTGGTAAGTGCCCATCTGAGTTTTAGCTCTTATCATACCACCATGAACATGAAAGTCTAAAACATTTCAAAATTTCAAGAAAATTTGGTGCCTTGAATTGTAAATGTTTTAGACATTCCAAGTTTCATGGTGGAATGACATTAGCTAAAACTCGGATGGGCACTTAAACACAGTCATGACTCAAAAATTAGACTGTGATGTTTTTCCAAACATTTTGGTATCTTATTTGCATTTTTCTAATTTAGTATGAATTAGTTATGAAGTTTTCAAAGTGACGGTCAAACGGTCAAAGGGCAAAAGCACAAGACGACAAAGTAGGTTGGGCGAGACCACGTGTTTTCAAAAACTAGGGGCATATCGGTTGAGGGGGACACAACTAAGGGTATGAATACAATTATCCCAATAATATATGGCATCCTGCGGCTCTACCCAACGCTTCAATCGTCGCCGTGGATATGCCACAATCTAATGTGGAAAAAGAAAGTTATTGCATCCTGCGGCTCTACACGGCGATCTAATCGTCGCCGCGGATGTGTGTTCATTTGATACGGAAAAAGAGGGTGATGACATCCGACAGCTCTACATGACGATCTAATCGTCGCCGTGGATGTGTGTTTATCCGATATGGAAAAGAGAGTGATGACACTCGCGGCGTGGACGTGTCGCGGTCCGATATAGTATAAAAGAAAGAGATTATGTCATCTCGCGGCTCTGCTTGGCGATCGAATTGTCGCCATGGATGTTGTTCTCTGAAGATGTCATGGTGGCGAAATTATGTGGCTCGTGGTGATCTACAAAACAGCATACATATTTTTGTATATGCATCAGGCTCCATGGACAACATCATGCATACACGCACATACATGATGAATCATCACGCTTATGCATCAGGGTGGTCTATAGAGACTTTGTAAAATAGATTCAGCATGATGTGCAAGAGTTAACTGCATTGTGAGTTGAGCACTATGTTAGTAAGGACATGGCCATTTACATTGGAATAAACAAGACGCCATTGTTCACAATTTATACACCCATTATTCAAATCAAATGGCAGTTCATTATTCAAGCTCGGCCGACTTATTCTCTTCCGCTACCAACGACGCCAGAATATGCATATATGTCCTAACTGACAAGGTTTCAAACAAATAGTTCATGACTGACGAGGCCGAACAACTACTTAGAGACTTCATGTTTTCCAACTGATGGCTCATGGAGAACTAAAGCTGAATATTCCTTCACAGATGACACGTCATGACTACACATTAGCAGTGCCCTTTTTGCCTCGAGCATTTATAGAAGGGCTTATCTTGAGTAGAAGATTTGTTGTACCCATCTCACATGTAAACATTTCACATAATGGATTTGGCCTCTGTGCCACCGTGGTTTAATTACCAGATTTGGGGTTTCCATGTTAAAATGTGTGTCTCTTGCATGTGCTTGATTGGTTTCTTTTGTTTAGATGCATGCCTTTACGAGGGCATAACATTGATATTTTATAAAGATATAAAGATGACCATTTGTGTAGATTAATCGGAGGTATTCTCTACGTATAAATCCACCGATGTAATTAACTATAATTCTTTCGAGGTTCTAGGAATCAGGAACCCTTTACAATCGTCTCTGTCAGATGCATATTCAGGCGCATACAAAATATACATGAAAAATGGAAATATATACCTTATTGATGATCAATATTCCTGTTTCATGTGTTTGTAGTACTTTAATTTGTATACAATTGTATACTGGCACGCCCACACCCAAACTGCCAACGCAGATAAATTTGACATTTTTCTTGCATAAAACAAATGGCACGCCCGGTGGGACCCGAGTCTCCTACCATCTTCGCTGCGCTTCAATGGTCATCGGTATCATACTCCTGCAAATCATTGTAGAAGGAGTATTTTTGGTATGGAAAGTATTATTCAAGGGGGCCATTTTTGCCTAGTATTTGTTCAGACTCAGTCTTTATCACAAGGCACGCATTTGTTTTTGTTGGCGAATCATTGTTGTGGTGAATCAGTGACATGCAAGATTTCTTGTGCCACCTTCCAGCTGGACATGTATGCATCCCAACTGGTGTAAAATCAAGATAAATGTATTAAGATTTGACCATTTGTTTAGTGAATATTTGATGCCAATGTGGCCAGATTTAAATAGTTGAGCGAAGTACTACTTGGGCATGTTCTATCACATCGCCCAGCAGGTAGTCCTTGCAGTAGTGAAGTGGAGATAATGCAAAAATGTAGCGTGAGAATTAGTTTATGACTTATGGTATTCAAAGATCGATCAATCGAAGATGTGGTCCTTCAACCGCTGCATGAACAGTCTCATAAACACAGTTTAAAGATTGTGGCTACACCCTGATCCTCTGGATGCACGATCTACTGGTGGCCAATATTTCAAAAGCCTGTTCTTCAGTGCTGAACTGAGTTAAATGCACGATCTACACCCTAATCTCTGGATGCACGACCTACTGTTTGTTTTTGTTTTGAGCAGACATAAGGGTTGACTCAAGTATTATTGCACCATCTTCAGTAGTTTGCAGAACAGACTGAGCAGCAACAGATGTAGGGTCAGAAGTTTTAATACTTTCCGAAGTACAATAAGCCTCAACAACATGAGTGGGTATCCGTCAGCTCAGTGTCGCCCTTTTCAGAAATAACTCAATCTGTCAACTAAGTTTTTTGTAAATTTGTTGTAGTACAGGTTCTTATTACTGCTCTACTGCTCAATGAATTTATATGTTGTACAAGACTTCATGATTACTACACAACAATATTTGCATGGCACGGAAAGCGAGACAACTAGGAAATGTCAGCTAGGTAGATATCTGAAGTTTTTGAGCAGTTTTAACATGCTCTTTCTAACCTCATCTTTTCACATTAGAAGTAAGAGTATATATTAGATCTGAGTTGTTCATCTTCATGAAGATCAGGGAGAACTTTGTACTGATGATCAAAGAGAGAGAAAAAGTCATCTGGCTACTAGCTATGAAGCCGTGGATCTGTGATAAACTACTCACACATCATCGGAAGGCAGCAAGGTTAATGTTTTTTTTTTTGAAGGTCATCGGGGGAAGGATCCCCACCTGAATATATTCAATCGAATTTGCCTAGAAGCCTCGCGGCTCCATACAAGATAGGTTCAAATGAACCAGAGTACACGGGGAAAACAAGAGGAGAGATGCAACCGAAAACACACACACACACACACACACACACACACACACACACACACACACACACATCCAACAGAACCACCGGAAGACCCGCCGAGAAGAAGAAGGCCTTTCGACGATCCGAAGCTGGACGCACCACCACCACCGACCGCCATCACAAATCTCATCAGCACAACCCGCCAGGAGGAGGACCTCAACTTACATCTTCATCTGACCAAGCAAGGAGAGCCTTGAACGTTGGACGTCTGGTCGCCACCCAACAACACCTAGCAGAGGTAGAGGTGTCATATGGGAACGAGGTGATCCATTGAGTAGGATAACGACCCCGCTAACCCGGCTTCGGATGAAAATCAGAACCAATCCAGAGCAAGGCTGAGCCATGATCTCGCATACAGAGCACCACCTCCTTGCCGACAAAGCACAAACCATCATCAGCGCCAAGTCGGCCGCACCACCACAACCGTCACACCCGCAGCAAGCAGCCACCATAGAGACCATCCAAGCCTAACCCAGACGATGCCTTCAAGAAGGGATGCGACACAATGTGCGCCGCCATCGTCCGTTCCAGATGGATTTGGAACATGGGTTTCCCCTCGGCTGTGAAGGGGTAGTCACCTTGACAGCACCGCCTCCAAGGAGGTTAGCGGCGCCCGCAGGCGTCACCGGCGCCGGCTCCGGCAGGAGCAGGGCTTTCGCCCCAATGAGCATACCACCTCCAATAGCATCGAATTGATCTCGTAGCACCGCTCCCTGCACCACCACACAGAAGGGCCACTGCAGCCCCATCGCCACACATGCCCAAATCCGGGTCGCCACAGTCCAGATCCGAAAGCATCCAACTTGCCCCCCGCCGCTCCCCACCGGATCGGGCCAAGCCGAAGCCCACAGGCGCGCCGCCCACGCCAGCGCCGCCAGAAGGCAGGAACAAGCCAGAGAGGACGGCGGCGCCTCGGGGAAGGGCGAGCACCACCACCCCGCGCCTCACAGCGACCTCCGCTGGACACATCTGAGCCGAAACCAGCAGAGTAGGGAGACGCTGATCCGGGGAAGGCCAGCGGAAGGGAGCCGCGAACGCATCCACCCCACTGTCTCCGACCACCACCAGCAGAAGCGACGCACGCCGGAGTCACGCCACGCCGCCGCCGCCCCACGGAGCTCCCCCGGCCCGCGAGCGGTCTGCACGAGGAAAGACGGCCCGCCGCCGCCAGATCCGCGGGAGCCGCCCGCAAGCTTTTTTTGGCGGCGGGAGGAAGGGGTGGCTGGAGGAGGTTTGGCCGAGGAGAGGGTCGCCGCCGAGCCGCCTGGGAGGACGGCGCGGGGGTCGCCGCCGAGCCGCCTGGGAGGACGCCGCCATATCGGTTTAATGTAGAAGCCCTCTTTGATCGATTTCCCCTTCGACAGAGCATCGGAAAAGGCCTCCAGATGGAATCTCGGAAGAATATAGGATTGCGGCGGTGGAAAAATTGTTTCGGATTGCTCTCTATTGGTTTCAGTATTTATGGCAATTTGCGAAGTTGAAATTAGGTTAGAAAACAACCTTTATGGGTCCCACAAGCTCTGGGCCGCGGCCCCGCCCTGGTTTGGTTAGGTACCGCCGTCCAAATCGATACAGACCCGTGTTAAATGTCAACACATGTCCGAACCACATAATCTGATGCAGTTGATTTAGTAGTTCGTGCTAGAGATGCCTAATGCACGAGAACTCGATTGATTGATGGCCTGACACGAGCCAGTACTTCTTATCACTTCACGTCTCAAGTTTGCAAGGGATTTACACGGGTATAAAGCAGCTAGCCTGCCTGTTACATGATGAATCGGTTTAGGTACTAAGAGCATCTTCAACAGCCGCGCTTCGCGCCGCGCACTAAAAACTAGTTTGCCGCGTGCCGTTCGCCTGGTTTTGCGCGGCCGCCAGCGCTGGCTCCAACAGCTGCGCTAAAATGCAGCGCGCGCGCGCCGCTCCAGCAGCGCGCAAAAAATGCAGCGCGTGCGACTCGCCGGGACATTGCATATATGGCATTTTGGACACAAAATAAATTTGAAACATTCAAAATGCAATGAACATGACATATAAAATTTCACACAAACAAGTTGATGAATAAAAGTTCATGCCCACAAGTTCATCCAACCAAATTCAAAATGCAAACCAAGTTCAAGACACAAATGAAAGACACATCAATCCTCGTCCTCGTCTTGGTCCTTATCTTCGGAAGACGATTCTTCCGCCTCCGAAGATGAATCTTCCTCCCCCTCCTCATCGCGCACCGCATCACGTGAAGCTCCGACGGTGCTGGCAAGATCTTCAACGGCATCTTCATGGGAATGTGTGTGAGGAGGCACATCGAAAGACATTCCGCCCATGGCGGCCGGAGGTGCACCCATGCCTCCCATGAGAGAAGCAAAACTCATGCCTCCCATGGCGGTCATAGCGTCGGGGGGTGCTCCAAAGCCACCCATGCCTCCCATGGCACCTAAACCGCCCACGGTACCTCCGAAGCCACCCATGCCACCCATGGCGCCGAGGCCACCGCCACCCATTGCACGAACCATGGCTCTTTTTTGGATTAAGACTTCTTCACGGGAAAGATTGACAAACTCCTTTTGCGCCTCATTGAGGTTAGTTGTGTCCAAGAAGAACAAGTGCTTCTCCCATTCCAACAATCTTGTTCGCTCCTCATTGCTCACCTTCCTCTCCTCCAAAGCCACCTTCCTCTCCTCGGCCGCCACCCTCCTCTCCTCGGCCGCCAACCTCCTCTCCTCGGCCGCGGCATCTTGGGTCCTTGCCATTTTCCTCACCTCGTTGGCTTCTTTTCTTGCCTTCACAATAGCTTCCATAACATTTTTGAGCTCATCATCTCCTTTCCTCTTCTTCTTTTCGGTTTTGTCTTTCTTGCACCCATCCGGTCGCTTTGGCTTCGAGTATGAAACCGATTTGGGTGTGGGGCTTCTCTTGCCGTCATCACTTGATGCATCATCCTCCTCCTCATCATCATCCAACTCAATTGTTCGCTTGTCTTTGTTGCTCAAATGCAAATCATCCAAATCTTCACGCTTCTTCCATTTCTCATCATCCTTCAACACGTTATAGCAATGGGGCAAGGTAAAGACCCTTCCTTTCTTGATCTTCCCCTTCTTGGTTTTCCTCTCCTCTTCTTTGAACAAGTTTTGCGCAATGTTGTACTACATGAAAACAAAGCAAGTTAGCACCAACAACAAGTATGATGAACATGTATGAAATGCCATTTACTCTATCGTCCTCATTCGTGCCACTTGGGTTCAACTTGTGAGCCGCCTTTTGACAGGCCGCCCACCTTTGACAATCCGAGTTGATTGTCGACCATCGGGACCGAAGTGATCTCTCGGAGCGGTCAATTCCACTCACGTTGTGAACATCAAAGTGTTCTTTCATCCGCCCCCAATAAGTATCTCTACTTTGATCACCTCCAACGGATGGATCCCTCGACACTTGCAACCAAGTATTGCAAAGTAAGATGTCATCGGCGTTGGTGTAATTGCCCGCTCTTCCTTTCGGTGCGTTGACAATGCCCTCACCCTCCTCGTCCACCTCGAACTCATGGTCTTCGAAATGCATGTCATTGGTTTGAGACCAATGCGAATTGTTGGAGCCAACACCCATAGTTGACATGTATGCAACATCATTGAGACTACAAAGTTTTTGTAACAATGTAAATAAGCTATCTATATGAATGCATTGAAAAAATAACAAGAAAAGGAAACTTGGATTTTTTTTACCTTGGGGGCATTCCGTCGAACATGTTGTGCGCGTCGGCCGCCGGCTCGACAAGTGAGCTCGCCGGCGCTTCGGTTGCCGCCGCGCCCTTCGCACGCCCTGCAAGCTTCTTCCTCCTCGCCTTCAAGGTGCCGGAGCCGTCCGCCGCCTTGTTCTTCTTCGCCGATGTCTTGCCCTTCTTTGGCCGCGCCGCATTGGGGAGCTTCGAGGAGGGGGAGGCGGCTCGGGCCGGCGCCGGCGCGACGACACCCGCCGCCGAGGTCATCCGCGGCGGCATGAAGAGGCCGCGCGTGAGGCCGATGGTCGGAGTAGCTCCGGCGGAGGCGAGGCCGCCACCCGGGCTAGGGTTTGTGGCGGCGTCGGCGACAACGGTGGAGGGGTCGCGGCTATAGGATGGGGTGAGTGGGGTGCCGGCGCGTGCGTCCATGGGTGTAGTTCGCCGGCGCCTGCGCGCACGGGGCGTAGGAGGCGGAGAAGAAAGAGTGCAGCGCGAGCGCTCGAGTGTGCTGCGCGCGGAAGCGGGCGCCCCAAATACACCGCGCGAGATAGCAAATCCGACCGCGCGCCCAACTCCATATACCGCGCGCGCGGTTATTGCGCGCCCGCTGGAGCCACAAGCCGGGTTGCGCGCGCGCACTAAAATGGTCAAATTTGCGGCGCGACGCTTGTTTAGCGCGGCTATTAGAGATGCTCTAATCCTACACGGCAACTAATCAGATCGAACGTTGGGTTTACTTTCTTTTTTGACAAGTGAAATTTGCTTTGAACCTTGAGATAGTAAAGCATGGCCTAAATAAACCTCAACGTTCAAATCTCTTAAATCGGTACACTAAGAGCAACTCCAAAGGGCCGACCTATTTCGTCCGCCTGCTTCTGTTTGGGTCGGCACGGACAAAAGTGGCGGCCCAACGCGCCGACCCAAACCCAAATCACGTCCGCGTCGCGTCCGCGCCGACGCATTTGCGGCCCAAATTTGCGCCCCAAATGCGTCGGCGTGGACGCCGAACGGACGCTTCGCGCGCTTTCTCGCTATCCGCCGTGTCCTCACATGGCGGTTGTCCAACTACCCGATGCCCATGCGGTCAGCTTAATTTATGACGACGGGCCCACGCGTCAATGACGGCGCTCGTCCTTTTTTAAGCCGACCATGCGGCGGGGTCGTCCTCATCCAAACTCGCCGTCCACATCTGCCCACCTTTGCTCCCTCGTCGCCGGCAAACCCTAGCCACCACAACCACCGCGAGATGGGCCTCTTCTCTGGCGCCAGCGGCAGCAAGGCCAAGGGCAAGTCCCCCGCCACCCCTTTCCCCTTCGAGTTCCTCCCACCTCCGTCGGCGCCTCGCCGGCGGAGGCAGCGCGTCAATGTGCTAGTGCACCAGGCGGAGTGGCACTGGCAGAACCGCCAGCCTCTGCCGTATCCGGACGTGACGCTGCCGCACGACTGACATCTGGATCCAGATAGAATCCCAGTGCCGGCGGCGCCGCGGACGGCTCGTGCTCACGCGGAGGAGGTGCGGCGCCGGCCGGCGTTGCTGACGCCGGAGCAGCGCCTCGACAAGGCCTACGCAACCGACTCGCTCAACTGGGCGAGGTGGTTCGCCTTCGAGCACGAGGAGGCGAGGCGACGGGGCGTGTGCGAGGTCGACCGGAGGCCAACGCCGCTCGTCGTCCGCGAGGAGGACCAGGCGGCGGAGGACGCCTACCAGGCGGCCCTTGCGGCCGTCTACCGAGAGAGCGAGGAGGACGAGCGGCGCAGAGCGGAGGCGGAAGAGGAGGCCCGCTACGAGGCGGCAATGGCGCAGGCCCTTGCCCTCTCCACGGCAGGCGACAGTGTGGTGCCGCCGATGGCCCCGCCGTCCCCCATCAAGCCGGAGCCGCAGCCGGAGCCCGAGCCCGAGCCCACACTACAAGAAATATGTCAACTTGTGACCACCACTATTGGTCACTGAAAGGTCACAAATTTCCATTTGCGACCTTTTTGTGACCAAAAACAGAAGGTCAAAAGCTGGCCGTCATAAACTGACTATAGCGACCTTCTCTGTGAGAAGGTCGTGGAGGTTTACGACCAAAATATTTCTACTGTGGCGTTTTGGTCACTAGCAACCTCCCCAGGCCACGTAGGCATCCAGCGTGGCAAGCTGATGTGGCACAAGATTCAGCCCGGTCCGGTTCGGCGTTTTACATGGGCCGAGCCCATTAATTCAGCCTTTTAGGATTTTTTTCCTTGTTAATTCTGGTCCGCTTAATGGGCCAAGCCCAACATTGTAGCCTTTTTTATTGTTTGCCCGTGGCCTTTTATTATTTATTGCTTTTCTATTTTCAGCAATTATATATTCAAGCTGGTCCCACTAGTCAAATGGGTCCCACTTGTCATCATCATCTCTCAAATTGGTCCCACATATCAGAAATGTACAAATTTGACAGATAATTTTCATAAGTGGACCCATTGGTCTTTCCATTTCACAAGTTTTCAGATCACATACATAATAAAAAAGAACACATAAATTTCATCAAATATACCACTAAATAAATCTATTACAATCTTTACAAGACATATATGCTAACAATATGCTACTCTTCACTAAGTAGAACTTGACGGCTTCACACTTCACGGCTTCACACTTCACACTTGAGCATCTGTAAAAGAGGAACAACCACAAATTTAAATCTCAATTGCAGTATAGGCCATATGCAGAAGCAGTTCAAAGTTGAAACAACATCAATTAAACACACGCGCACAGAAACATAGGAGTCAAAATGCAGTATAGGACCAGGACAAGGAAACTCCTGTTATCAAATCAACACACAGCTTGTAGCAAAACAGCAACAGAATACATTATAACGAGAGCATCATGCTGGAAAGAAACAACAGAGAAACATGTGGATATCTCATGTGAGCATCATGCTGTGGTTTTATGAAACAATGATACAGCAACAGTATACAATATCTTCAATGCAAATTATGGTACTTGTAGCAAAACAGTTTGAAACAACAACTACACAATACATTATAACAAGAGTAAGCTTGAATCAAACATTGACAGATTGCTGCTAGTGCATACTACTATGATTCACACTAGAGCAAATTTTCAGAAGAACAAATAATGAAAACTGTGCAAATGCTCAAGAACTGGTACTTGCTGTACCAGGAATAGGTACTTGCATACTGAAGTTTTCAGAAGAACAAATAACTGAAGCGATTATTCATGAACATGCGTATTAAAGGAACAAGAACAGAAAATTTTCAGTAGCACTTGTCGTTGGAATTCAGAAGCATTTATCACACAAATTCAGAACTGGAGGTAAGTGATGAGGCAGCAACGGAATAATGACCTCCTGCCAGCTCTCAAGTGGAAGATGATCCATAGACAAGCAAAGTGCCAAGATTCTGGACGAACAAAAAAATCAGTATAATTAATTAGATTCTGCTGCTAAGTGCCAAGTCTCAAGGAGGCCACCACACGGGAGCAGTCCTGAGAAGGAACAAAAAAATTATCAGTAACATGGTTTGGTTTACTATGCCAACCAAGTATCTCATATAACTGAGTATACTTCTATGGAAACTAAGCTCTTGTTTGACAAGTCCCAGCACCTGCTATGCTAGAAAATCAAGGAATTTGTGCAAACGCCACATAGCGCTGTTGCAACTTCTTACTACCATATTTAAAATCCAATGAGTTATTAATCAAAACTAAACCATTTCATCAAAGAAAAGTGGAAACATTAATTAAAGTAGCCTGTGTGGTTATTATACAAATTACAGTCACCCACTTCATTAAGGAAATTACCGTTCTGCTCTGAATAGTATGCGCTTTAGAATTCCTATTTCCAAATATCTCTGTCAGCGTACTAATCACCCATTAGTGCAATAGGTACTCGTTGGTCCAGATTTTGCCTTGGATTAAAGGTGATATAAGGAGGAAACATTGCGCAGGCACATGACAGTAGATGACTTAATTAGGAAGTACTAAAACGACTTGCAACACACAACAAGATTTGCATGAACAGGTAAAACCTAGCAAGTACTTGTACTGGGATGCTGTCCATCCAACAGAGACAACAGGATAGCAGTACACAAAAACATAACCATGTATTCAGGCTAAGCAAATCTTGACAGCAAACAACAGCCATGGTGATATGGGATGCATCAATGCTTAGGGGATTAAATCATCATATTATTAGCTAGGGCATCATCAGTATCATAGAGAGCACATATATGAGCCGAAAGCTAATTAACCGAAAGTAATGCCCAGCTAGACCAAAAGCTGGATTAGTCGAAGCACATATATGAGCCGTGCCGTCGAGTCCCGCAGCCACCAACTCGCGCCGCTCGCCGCCGCGGTCACCACCTTCTTCGTCGACGCGGCGGTGCTGCCAGACCTGCAAAAAACAGAGGAGGTGTCGGAATCAAAGCATGAGAATCAAAGTAATGGACATCAGACTTGCCAACTAATTAACTATAGCATGCTACAAAAACATTTCATTAACAAATTTGATTCAGGAACTAGCTTATTGAGTATGACAAAAATGCTTAGAATAAAAATCATTTCAAGAAATGCTGCAGTAGCTAAAAAACAAATGCTGGAAAATAAAAATTACGTATTTAAAAATGAGGCTATAGCTGGGCGCATTGGACCGGAGCATATGGATGTGATCCAGGAAAAAAGACCAGACACAGGCTAGCCATCGCTAGCAACTACGTAGTACTAGCAAATGGGAGGGAGTGGAGTGGTGAAAAGTGTACAGTGATGCTCATATTGCCGGCTTTGGCATAGCAGAATGCAAACTGAATAAAAATGACTTAGTTCGTCCACTTGAATAAAAATAGCAAGTCATGAAGCTATCTGCGCCCACACACAGATAATGTGTATAGAAATGGTAGCTAGAAACTGACCCAGTATCATGTGAATGATATTTATAGATGATTCATGAAACAAATATGCCCCCCTGAATAGTTATTAACAGGACTTAAAAGTGTATAAGAATGGTTCAGCTTTCATTCTAAGATGTGTGCAACATTGCCATCCTTCAGAAGGAAGCTACAGGGAGTCTCAAGGAAATTATGAAGGAAATATGCCCTAGAGGCAATAATAAAGTTATTATTTATTTCCTTATTTCATAATAAATGTTTATTATTCATGCTAGAATTGTATTAACCGGAAACATAATACATGTGTGAATACATAGACAAACAGAGTGTCACTAGTATGCCTCTACTTGACTAGCTCGTTAATCAAAGATGGTTATGTTTCCTAACCATGGACAAAGGAGTTGTCATTTGATTAACGAGGTCACATCATTGGTTGAATGATCTGATTGACATGACCCATCCCTTTAGCTTAGCACTCGATCGTTTAGTATGTTGCTATTGCTTTTATCCATAACTTATACATGTTCCTATAAACTATGAGATTATGCAACTCCCGTTTGCCGGAGGAACACTTTGGGTACTACCAAACGTCACAACGTAACTGGGTGATTATAAAGGAGTACTACAGGTGTCTCCAAAGGTAGATGTTGGGTTGGCGATTTGAGATTAGGTTTTGTCACTCCGATTGTCGGAGAGGTATCTCTGGCCCTCTCGGTAATGCACATCACATAAGCCTTGCAAGCATTGCAACTAATGTGTTAGTTGCGAGATGATGTATTACGGAACGAGTAAAGAGACTTGCCGGTAACGAGATTGAACTAGGTATTGGATACCGACGATCGAATCTCGGGCAAGTAACATACCGATGACAAAGGGAACAACGTATCTTTGTTATGCGGTCCGACCGATAAAGATCTTCGTAGAATATGTAGGAGCCAATATGGGCATCCAGGTCCCGCTATTGGTTATTGACCGGAGACGTGTCTCGGTCATGTCTACATTGTTCTCGAACCGTAGGGTCCGCACGCTTAAGCTTTCGATGACGGTTATTATGAGTTTATGTATTTTGATGTACCGAAGGAGTTCGGAGTCCCGGATTTGATCACGGACATGACGAGGAGTCTCGAAATGGTCGAGACGTAAAGATTGATATATTGAAGCCTATGTTTGGACTTGAATGGTTCCGAGTGAAACGGCATTTTCCGGATCAAGGGGTTACGGAACCCCGGGGTTAATGGGCCACATGGGCCTAAAGTGGAGAAGAGGAGGGCGGCCAAGGGCTGGCGCGCCCTCCCCTAGTCCGAATAGGACAAGGAGAGGGGCGGCGCCCCTTTCCCTCTCTCTCCCCCTTCCCCTTGGGGAATCCTAGTCCAACTAGGATTGGGGAGGAATCCTACTCCCGGAGGAGTAGGACTCCCAGCGCCTCCTCCCGGCCGGCCAGCCCTCCCCTTGATCCTTTATATACGGAGGCAAGGGGCACCCTAGAACACACAAGTTGATCCTTGAGATCGTTCCTTAGCCGTGCAGCGGTGCCCCTTCCACCATATTCCACCTCGGTCATATCGTAGCGGTGCTTAGGCGAAGCCCTGCGTCGGTAGAACATCAAGATCGTCACCACGCCGTCGTGCTGACGGAACTCTCTCTCCCCGGAGCTTTGCTGGATCGGAGCCCGAGGAGCGTCACCGAGCTGTACGTGTGTCAAGAACTCGGAGGTGCCGGAGTAACGGCGCCGGGATCGGTCGGATCGCGAGGAGAACGTACGACTACTTCCTCTACGTTGTGAACGCTTCCGCTTCGGTCTACGAGGGTACGTAGACAACACTCTCCCCTCTCGTTGCTATGCATCACCATGATCTTGCGTGTGCGTAGGAAAATTTTTGAAATTACTACGTTCCCCAACAGTGGCATCCGAGCCTAGGTTTTTATGGTTTGATGTTATGCACGAGTAGAACACAAGTGAGTTGTGGGCGATATAAGTCATACTGCCTACCAGCATGTCATACTTTGGTTCGGCGGTATTGTTGGATGAGATGACCCGGACCAACCTTACGCGTACGCTTACGCGAGACCGGTTCCCTCGACGTGCTTTGCACACAGATGGCTTGCGGGAGACATCTCACCAACTTTAGTTGAACCAAGTGTGGCTACGCCCGGTCCTTGCGAAGGTTAAAACGGCATCAACTTGACAAACTATCGTTGTGGTTTTGATGCGTAGGTAAGATGAGTTCTTGCTTAAAGCCCGTAGCAGCCACGTAAAACTTGCAACAAACAAAGTAGAGGACGTCTAACTTGTTTTTGCAGGGCATGTTGTGATGTGATATGGTCAAGGCATGATGCTAAATTTTATTGTATGAGATGATCATGTTT
This sequence comes from Aegilops longissima, assembly GCA_021605205.1. Classification (NCBI taxonomy): domain Eukaryota; kingdom Viridiplantae; phylum Streptophyta; class Magnoliopsida; order Poales; family Poaceae; genus Aegilops; species Aegilops longissima. Next base: position 766,521,358 of record CM038677.1, read on the forward strand.
TGTAACCGAAGTTATCGGCAACCGCAGGAGCCGTATGGTTGTCGCTTATTGTATGCAATGCAATCGCTTCGTAATGCTTTACTTTATCACTAAGCGGTAGCGATAGTCGAGAAGCATAAGATTGGCGAGACGACAACGATGCTACGATGGAGATCAAGGTGTCGCTACGGTGACGATGGTGATCATGATGGTGCTGCAGAGATGGAGATCATGAAGCACAAGATGATGATGACCATATCATATCACTTATATTGATTTGCATGTGATGTTTATCTTTTATGCATCTTATCTTGCTTTGATTGACGGTAGCATTATAAGATGATCTCTCACTAAATTATCAAGAAGTGTTCTCCCCGAGTATGCACCGTTGCCAAAGTTCGTCGTGCCTAGACACCACGTGATGATCGGGTGTGATAAGCTCTACGTCCATCTACAACGGGTGCAAGCCAGTTTTGCACACGCAGAATACTCGGGTTATACTTGACGAGCCTAGCATATGCAGATATGGCCTCGGAACACGGAGACCGAAAGGTCGAGCGTGAATCATATAGTAGATATGATCAACATGATGATGTTCACCATTGAGAACTAATCCATTTCACGTGATGATCGGTTATGGTTTAGTTTGATTTGGATCACGTGATCACTTAGATGATTAGAGAGATGTCTATCTAAGTGGGAGTTCTTAAGTAATATGATTAATTGAACTTAAATTTATCATGATCTTAGTCCCTGATAGTATCTTGCTTGTTTATGTTGATTGTAGATAGATGGCTCGTGCTGTTGTTCCGTTGAATTTTAATGCGTTCCTTGAGAAAGCAAAGTTGAAAGATGATGGTAGCAATTACACGGACTGGGTCCGTAACTTGAGGATTATCCTCATTGCTGCACGTAAGAATTACGCCTGGATGCACCGCTAGGTGCCAGCTCTTCCGGAGCAACACCGGATGTTATGAACGTCTGGCGAGCAAAGCTGATGACTACTCGATAGTTCAGTGTGCCATGCTTTACGGCTTAGAACCGGGACTTCAACGACGGTTTGAGAACCATGGAGCATATGAGATGTTCCAAGAGTTGAAGTTGATATTCCAACAGAATGCCCGGATTGAGAGATATGAAGTCTCCAATAAGTTCTATAGCTGCAAGATGGAGGAGAATGGGTCTGTCAGTGAGCACATACTCAGAATGTCTGGGTATTACAATCACTTGAGTCAACTGGGAGTTAATCTTCCGGATGATTGTGTCATTGATGTAATTCTTCAATCACCGCCACCAAGCTACAAAGGCTTCGTGATGAACTATAATATGCAAGGGTTAGTAAAGACTATGCTCGAGCTCTTCGCAATGCTAAAGGCTGCGGAGGTAGAAATCAAGAAGGAGCATCAAGTGTTGATGGTCAATAAGACCACCGGTTTCAAGAAGAAAGGCAAAGGAAGAAGAAAGGAACTTCAAGAAGAACAGCAAGCAAGTTGCTGCTCAGAGAAGAAACCCAAGTCTGGACCTAAACCTGAAACTCGAGTGCTTCTACCGCAAGCGACTGGTCACTGAAGCGGAACTGCCCCAAGTATTTGGCGGATAAGAAGGATGGCAAGGTGAACAAAGGTATATGTGATATACATGTTATTGATGTGTACCTTACTAGAGCTCGCAGAGCACTGGTATTTGATCTGGTTCATTGCTAATATTTGCAACTCAAACAGGGACTACGGATTGCTTAACACCGGCAAAGGACGAGGTGACGATGCGTGTGGGAAATGGTTCCAAAGTCGATGTGATCGCGGTCGGCACGCTACCTCTACATCTACCTTCGGGATTAGTTTTAGACCTAAATAATTGTTATTTGGTGCCGCGTTGAGCATGAACATTATATCTGGATCTTGTTTAATGCGAGACAGTTATTCATTTAAATCAGAGAATAATGGTTGTTCTATTTATATGAGTAATATCTTTTATGGTCATGCACCCATGAAGAGTGGTCTATTTATTATGAATCTCGATAGTAGTGACACACATATTCATAATGTTGAAGCCAAAAGATGCAGAGTTGATAATGATGGTGCAACTTATTTGTGGCACTGCCGTTTAGGTCATATCGGAATAAAGCGCATGAAGAAACTCCATATTGATGGACTTTTGGAGTCACTTGATTATGAATCACTTGGCACTTGCGAACCGTGCCTCATGGGCAAGATGACTAAAACGCCGTTCTCGATGCACGATGGAGAGAGCAACTGATTTGTTGGAAATCATACATACAGATGTATGTGGTCCAATGAATGTTGAGGCTCGTGGCGGATATCGTTATTTTCTCACCTTCACAGATGACTTAAGCAGATATGGGTATATCTACTTAATGAAACATAAGTCTGAAACATTTGAAAAGTTCAAAGAATTTCAGAGTGAAGTTGAAAATCATCGTAACAAGAAAATAAAGTTTCTGCGATCTGATCGTGGAGGAGAATATTTGAGTTACGAGTTTGGTCTACATTTGAAACAATGCGGAATAGTTTCGCAACTCACGCCACCCGGAACACCACAGCGTAATGGTGTGTCCGAACGTCGTAATCGCACTTTACTGGATATGGTGCGATCTATGATGTCTCTTACAGATTTACCGCTATCGTTTTGGGGTTATGCTCTAGAGACGGCCGCATTCACGTTGAATAGAACACCGTCAAAATCCGTTGAGACGACACCTTATGAACTATGGTTTGGCAAGAAACCAAAGTTGTCGTTTCTTAAAGTTTGGGGCTGCGATGCTTATGTGAAAAAGCTTCAACCTGATAAGCTCGAACCCAAATCGGAGAAATGTGTCTTCATAGGATACCCAAAGGAGACAGTTGGGTACACCTTCTATCACAGATCCGAAGGCAAGACATTCGTTGTAAAAATGGATCCTTTCTAGAGAAGGAATTTCTCTCGAAAGAAGTGAGTGGGAGGAAAGTAGAACTTGATGAGGTAACTGTACCTTCTCCCTTATTGAAAGTAGTTTGTCACGTAAATCAGTTTTCGCAACATCTATACCAAATAGTGAGGAAGTTGATGATGATGATCATGAAACTTCAGATCAAGTTACTCTGAGAACCTCGTAGATCAACCGAGTAAGATCCGCACTGAGTGGTGCGGTAATCCGTTCTGGAAGTCATGCTACTTGATCATTATGAACCTACGAACTATGAAGAAGCGATGGTGAGCCCAGATTCCGCAAAGTGGCTTGAAGCCATGAAATCTGAGATGGGATCCATGTATGAAAACAAAGTGTGGACTTTGGTTGACTTGCCCGAGGGTCGGCAAGCAATAGAAAACAAGTGGATCTTCAAGAAGAAGACTGACGCTGACGGTAATGTTACTGTCTACAAAGATCGACTTGTCGCAAAGGGTTTTCGACAAGTTCAAGGGATTGACTACGATGAGACCTTCTCACCTGTAGCGATGCTTAAGTCTGTCCGAATCATGTTAGCAATTGCCGCATTTTATGATTATGAAATTTGGCAAATGGATGTAAAAACTGCATTCCTGAATGGATTTCTGGAAGAAGAGTTGTATATGATGCAACCAGAAGGTTTTATCGATCCAAAGGGAGCTAACAAAGTGTGCAAGCTCCAACGATCCATCTATGGACTGGTGCAAGCATCTCGGAGTTGGAATAAACGTTTTGATAGTGTGATCAAAGCATTTGGGTTTGTCTGCACTTTTGGAGAAGCTTTGATTTACAAGAAAGTGAGTGGGAGCTCTGTAGCATTTCTGATATTATATGTAGATGACATATTACTAATCGGAAATGATATAGAATTTCTGGATAGCATAAAGGGATACTTGAATAAGAGTTTTTCAATGAAGGACCTCGGTGAAGCTGCTTACATATTGGGCATCAAGATCTATAGAGATAGATCAAGACGCTTAATTGGACTTTCACAAAGCACATACCTTGACAAAGTTTTGAAGAAGTTCAAAATGGATCAAGCAAAGAAGGGGTTCTTGCCTGTGTTACAAGGTGTGAAGTTGAGTAAGACTCAATGCCCGACCACTGCAGAAGATAGAGAGAAAATGAAAGATGTTCCCTATGCTTCGGCCATAGGCTCTATCATGTATGCAATGCTGTGTACCAGACCTGATGTGTGCCTTGCTATTAGCTTAGCAGGGAGGTACCAAAGTAATCCAGGAGTGGATCACTGGACAGCGGTCAAGAATATCCTGAAGTACCTGAAAAGGACTAAGGAGATGTTTCTCGTGTATGGAGGTGACAAAGAGCTCATCGTAAACGGTTACGTTGATGCAAGCTTTGACACTGATCCGGACGATTCGAAATCGCAAACCGGATACGTGTTTACATTAAACGGTGGAGCTGTCAGTTGGTGCAGTTCTAAACAAAGCGTCATAGCGGGATCTACATGTGAAGCGGAGTACATAGCAGCTTCGGAAGCAGCTAATGAAGGAGTCTGAATGAAGGAGTTCATATCCGATCTAGGTGTCATACCTAGTGCATCGGGTCCAATGAAAATCTTTTGTGACAATACTGGAGCAATTGCCTTGGCGAAGGAATCCAGATTTCACAAGAGAACCAAACACATCAAGAGACGCTTCAATTCCATCCGGGACTTGGTCCAGGTGGGAGACATAGAGATTTGCAAGATACATACGGATCTGAATGTAGCAGACCCATTGACTAAGCCTCTTCCACGAGCAAAACATGATCAGCACCAAGACTCCATGGGTGTTAGAATCATCACTGTGTAATCTAGATTATTGACTCTAGTGCAAGTGGGAGACTGAAGGAAATATGCCCTAGAGGCAATAATAAAGTTATTATTTATTTCCTTATTTCATGATAAATGTTTATTATTCATGCTAGAATTGTATTAACCGGAAACATAATACATGTGTGAATACATAGACAAACAGAGTGTCACTAGTATGCCTCTACTTGACTAGCTCGTTAATCAAAGATGGTTATGTTTCCTAACCATGGACAAAGGAGTTGTCATTTGATTAACGAGGTCACATCATTGGTTGAATGATCTGATTGACATGACCCATCCCTTTAGCTTAGCACTCGATCGTTTAGTATGTTGCTATTGCTTTTATCCATAACTTATACATGTTCCTATAAACTATGAGATTATGCAACTCCCGTTTGCCGGAGGAACACTTTGGGTACTACCAAACGTCACAACGTAACTGGGTGATTATAAAGGAGTACTACAGGTGTCTCCAAAGGTAGATGTTGGGTTGGCGTATTTCGAGATTAGGTTTTGTCACTCCGATTGTCGGAGAGGTATCTCTGGGCCCTCTCGGTAATGAACATCACATAAGCCTTGCAAGCATTGCAACTAATGAGTTAGTTGCCAGATGATGTATTACGGAACGAGTAAAGAGACTTGCCGGTAACGAGATTGAACTAGGTATTGGATACCGACGATCGAATCTCGGGCAAGTAACATACCGATGACAAAGGAACAACGATCTTTGTTATGCGGATCGACCGATAAAGATCTTCGTAGAATATGTAGGAGCCAATATGGGCATCCAGGTCCGCTATTGGTTATTGACCGGAGACGTGTCTCGGTCATGTCTACATTGTTCTCGAACCGTAGGGTCCGCACGCTTAAGGTTTCGATGACGGTTATTATGAGTTTATGTATTTTGATGTATCGAAGGAGTTCGGAGTCCCGGATTTGATCACGGACATGACGAGGAGTCTCGAAATGGTCGAGACGTAAAGATTGATATATTGGAAGCCTATGTTTGGACTTCGGAATGGTTCCGAGTGAAAACGGCATTTTCCCGGAGTACCGGGGGTTACCGGAACCCCCCGGAGGGTTAATGGGCCACATGGGCCTAAAGTGGAGAAGAGGAGGGGCGGCCAAGGGCTGGCCGCGCGCCCCCTCCCCCCCTAGTCCGAATAGGACAAGGAGAGGGGGGCGGCGCCCCCTTTCCCTCTCTCTCCCCCTTCCCCTTGGGGAATCCTAGTCCAACTAGGATTGGGGGGGGGAGGAATCCTACTCCCGGAGGGAGTAGGACTCCCTGGCGCGCCTCCTCCTGGCCGGCCAGCCCCTCCCCCTTGATCCTTTATATACGGAGGCAAGGGGGCACCCTAGAACACACAAGTTGATCCTTGAGATCGTTCCTTAGCCGTGTGCGGTGCCCCCTTCCACCATATTCCACCTCGGTCATATCGTAGCGGTGCTTAGGCGAAGCCCTGCGTCGGTAGAACATCAAGATCGTCACCACGCCGTCATGCTGACGGAACTCTCTCCCCGGAGCTTTGCTGGATCGGAGCCCGAGGAGCGTCACCGAGCTGTACGTGTGTCAAGAACTCGGAGGTGCCGGAGTAACGGCGCCGGGATCGGTCGGATCGCGAGGAGAACGTACGACTACTTCCTCTACGTTAGAACGCTTGCGCTTCGGTCTACGAGGGTACGTAGACAACACTCTCCCCTCTCGTTGCTATGCATCACCATGATCTTGCGTGTGCGTAGGAAAATTTTTGAAATTACTACGTTCCCCAACAAATTAAACCTGCAAAGAGGCCGTGATGGAGTCACGAGGAAAATGTGCAGAAAATACTACAACCACATTTCCTCATTTCACCATCACATATCCACATCCCCTGTGCAGGTGGAATTTGTCTTATCCATCTTCATAGTGGCTCCCTTATATGCCAACCACACTCGCACCAATAAACCTTGACGCAAATATGACTGTAGCATATACTCTATACCACAGTAGCAATCAGTGGCAATCGTGCAACCAAGTTGAATAAACTGGAAACCCCTAAAAATTATCTGTAAATGGAACCAGTGATTGTCATAGGCTCCAACTTCTCCACACGTATACCTCAACTAATTCTACGAACTGCTGAACTAATGGCACGACTAAGTAAGGCCCAAACGAGGCTTCGATCTGAATTTGGGAGCAGTAAAGTGCTGATTCCGAACGAGACGCATGCACACATAGCTCAGTGGAATTGAGCTACGCAGGACTCAAATCCACGCGACGGGAACAACTGATAACACTATGCAGATGCGACGGGAAATTAAGAAACAGAGAACACCTAGGTGCTCCAGTGGCGAAAAGCAAAGGCCAGGAACAGAATCGGATAGTAGATCCTTGCATACAGCTAAGAAATAAAGTTGAGGTTCTCACGTTGTGGTAGAGGAACTTGTGGAGATCGAGCGGCACGGCGTGGTAGCGGTCGTAGAAGGGGCCGACGACGGCCTTGACGGTCCCCTGACGTAGTCGACGCCGGGGCGGAGCGGGCCGGCGCCCTGCTTGGCGTACGCGTAGGCCGCGGCGACCAGCAAGACAGCCTGCGCGGCCGCCTGCTGCACGAACTCGAGCTACCTCAGCTTGGCCTCCTCTTCCTCGGGCGTCCTGTCCACCGTCACATCCTCCTGCGCGCGCGACAACAAACCACAATCAGCACCAAATCAAGGAAGACGAAGAACTTTTTCGATCGACTCGATTTCGCCGCTAGGGTTTCGAGGATTCGGTGGATGTATTTGGCGACGCAATCTTGTTCCCCATCACCGCCGTGGCGCCCCTCTGCCTCCACCGAGAGGGCGGACACACACGCGCCCATCTCCACGGTGCAGCGAAGGATGGTGAGTCCGACGACGCGCGCAGTGGATGGTCGCGGGAAAGGGTAGAGCATCGGCGCTTGGGGGTGGGGCTCGAGCTCCGCCGGAGGGAGGTGGCCGACGCACGCAAGAATGGAGACGGAGGTCGGGGGTGGGAGGGCGAGTGGTTCTGACTTGGATTGGATCTGGGAGGGAGAAGGGGGCAGCGGCGGCTGGAGTGGGTGGGGATCTGAGTTAGGGTTTGGGTGGTTGGACTGCGGGTGGGACGAGGGATGAGAGGGTGAGGTGGGTGTGGGCCGTTGGATCTGTGACTATCTGACGGTCTCGGATGCTTGATCCGCGTGAACATGTCCAGGACCAATCAGAAGGAAGTATATACTTTGATGATGTTATGACCATGTAAATTGGTCTTAATCGATTAACAATAAGCAAAGAACTACGAGTCAGCCAGATGATTTTGTCTAGAAATCATCCGCCTAGCTAGCCGCCCGATCTGCGCATTGGCTATCATTCGATCACATCAATATGTCACGACAGCACCGAGCATGAAAAAGCTCCATTGCAGCGTCGAGGAGATCCAACGCAGCACCACGACGCCCGACGGTAAGTTCCCTTCTCTTTTTATGACAATGTTTAAGTACGGTTCCCTCAAATAACTAGAGGTAGTTTCATACTAGGTGGGATTTTCGACGATTCACTACGAAGCGGGTCAAATTTTAATTACAGCTGCCTCATAGTTTGTTCAAATGATCTCATATTGTGCACAAGGGTGCATATTGGAATTCCAAACAATGTTGTCTAAGAGAGTTTTCACTTTCTTTGCACGGAAAATTCATTTTTCATTTTCCGAGTGCCCAAAAGGAGGTTTTTTTGTGAAGGAACTACCAAATAATTGCTGCAAAAATAGACCAAATCAATTTTATAAAATACTAGGCCATATATAATTCACAATTTACAAAATGGTTGGGTGAAAAAAGTTTTGATCCACCTCTGGTGAAAAAGACAAATTGTCATCGATTCAGCTGGAAACGGGTCAAATTTGAACTGTAGCTGCCTCATAGTTTGCTTTTTATTTTTTCCAAAAATCATTTCTAGGTAAATAAGTATCTATTTAATCATAGAAACACCAAAAAAATTCCAAGATTCAACCACTAGCTAGGAACGGTCAAGCCCGCCGTTTTGACCGCATTTTGAAACGGGCATAAAAAATTCAAAAAAATTCAAAAAATTGGAAAACCTTCACATTGTGTCATTATATGTGACCAAGTTTCCAGGAAAAATAATAAACTTGTAATACGGTAATTATTTTAAAAAAGTGTTCTCAGAAATGAGCTATCAAGCGTGAAGATTCATGGCTTTCAAGCCAAATGATCAATCTTATGGCCACATTCATGGAATAGTTTGTTTAAATGATCTCATATTTTGCACAAGGCTGCATCTTGGAATTCCAAACAATGTTGATTTGGGGAGTTTTCACTTTCATTGCACAAAAGAGCCATTTTCCATTTTTCGAGTGCCCCAAGTGAGGTTTTTTTGTGAAGGACCTACCAAAAAATTGTTTCAAAATTGTACCAAATAAATTTTCTAAAATACTAGGACATATTTAAGCCACAGTTGACCAAATGGTTGGGTGTAAAAAGTTTTGATCCACCTCTCATGAAAAAGACAAATTCCCGCCGATTCAGCTGGAAGCGGGTCAAATTTGAACTGCAGCTGCCTCGTAGTTATCTCTTTCTTTTTTCCAAAAAACATTTCTAGGTACATAAGTATCTATTTAATCAGAGAAACACCTAAAAAATTCCAAGATTCAACCACTAGCTAGGAACGGTCAAGCCCGCCGTTTTGACCGCATTTTGAAACGGGCATAAAAAATTCAAAAAAAATCTAAAAATTGGAAAACCTTCGCATTGTGTCATTATATGTGACAAAGTTTCCAGGAAAAATAATAAACTTGTAATACGGTAATTATTTTAAAAAACTGTTCTCAGAAATGAGCTATCATGTGTGAAGATTCATGGATTTCAAGCCAAATGATCAATCTTATGGCCACATTCATGGCATAGTTTGTTCAAATGACCTCATATCGTGCACAAGGGTGCATCTTGGAATGACAAACAATGTTGCCTAAGGAACTTTTCATTTTCTTTGCACGGAAAATTCATTTTTCATTTTCCGAGTGCCCAAAAGGAGGTTTTTTGTGAAGGAACTACCAAATAATTATTGCAAAATTGCACCAAATCAATTTTATAAAATACTAGGTCCATATATAATGCACAATTGACAAAATGGTTGGGTGAAAAAAGTTTTGATCTACCTCTGATGAAAAAGACAAATTGCCGTCGATTCAGCTGGAAACGGGTCAAATTTGAACTGTAGCTGCCTCGTAGTTTGCTCTTTATTTTTTCCAAAAATCATTTCTAGGTACATAAGTACCTATTTAATCATAGAAACACCAAAAAATTCCAAGATTCAACCACTAGCTAGGAACGGTCAAGCCCGCCGTTTTGACCGCATTTTGAAACGGGCATAAAAAATTCAAAAAAAAACAAAAAATTGGAAAACCTTCACATTGTGTCATTATATGTGACCAAGTTTCCAGGAAAAATAATAAACTTGTAATACGGTAATTATTTTAAAAAAGTGTTCTCAGAAATGAGCTATCAAGTGTGAAGATGAATGGCTTTCAAGCCAAATGATCAATCTTATGGCCACATTCATGGCATAGTTTGTTCAAATGACCTCATATCGTGCACAAGGGTGCATCCTGGAATGACAAACAATGTTGCCTAAGGAACTTTTCATTTTCTTTGCACGGAAAATTCATTTTTCATTTTCCGAGTGCCCAAATGGAGTTTTTTTTGTGAAGGAACTACCAAATAATTGTTGCAAAATTGGACCAAATCATTTTTATAAAATACTAGGCCATATATAATGCACAATTGACAAAATGGTTGGGTGAAAAAAGTTTTGATCTACCTCTGATGAAAAAGACAAATTGCCGTCGATTCAGCTGGAAACGGGTCAAATTTGAACTATAGCTGCCTCATAGTTTGCTCTTTATTTTTTCCAAAAATCATTTCTAGGTACATAAGTACCTATTTAATCATAGAAACACCAAAAAAATTCCAAGATTCAACCACTAGCTAGGAACGGTCAAGCCCGCCGTTTTGACCGCATTTTGAAACGGGCATAAAAAATTCAAAAAAAATCAAAAAATTGGAAAACCTTCGCATTGTATCATTATATGTGACCAAGTTTCCAGGAAAAATAATAAACTTGTAATACGGTAATTATTTTAAAAAAGTGTTCTCGGAAATGAGCTATCATGTGTGAAGATTAATGGATTTCAAGCCAAATGATCAATCTTATGGCCACATTCATGGCATAGTTTGTTCAAATGACCTCATATCGTGCACAAGGGTGCATCTTGGAATGACAAACAATGTTGCCTAAGGAACTTTTCATTTTCTTTGCACGGAAAATTCATTTTTCATTTTCCGAGTGCCCAAAAGGAGGTTTTTTTGTGAAGGAACTACCAAATAATTGTTGCAAAATTGGACCCAATCATTTTTATAAAATACTAGGCCATATTTAATGCACAATTGGCAAAATGGTCTGGTGTGAAATTTTTTGATCCACCTCTCGTGAAAAAGACAAATTTCTGCCGATTTAGCTGGAAGTGGGTCAAATTTGAACTGCAGCTGCCTCATAGTTTGCTATTTATTTTTTCCAAAAATCATTTCTAGTTACATAAGGACCTATTTAATCATAAATACATGGTTTGGTGGCGATACGTCGAGGTTTGGGCGGTGGCCGAGGGCCCCATCTCTAGAGCGCCAGAACTCAAGATGTTCGCCGCTTGGTCACCGCGTGACCGTGGCGTTGCCATGTGTTCTGGGTGGCCTAGACATGTCTAGTGGGTTGGGCACTCCCCAGGTAGGTGCGAGGAAGAAAATTACAACATAAGATTCTCACGAGGAGACCGTTCGGTGCTCAAACATGAATTAGCAGCCAAGTGTTTGATTAGCGGTACAGGAAATGTACATGGCTAATGGGCGTGAGTTTTGGCTGAGGATGATCAGTTACTAAAAAACCGTCTTCACAAATTTTCAGCTCAAAAGGAGGAGCCTAGGTGGTACTTGCTTTGCAAACTACCACACTGGACATAAATACGTATGTTGAAGCTCGGCTCAAAATAATGAATAGATTGAGCTGGCATTTGGTGGAGGATATTTATTTGGGCATAGGAAAGCACTGTAGAAAATGGATACTATTTGGACATGCCAAAGTGGTACTTCCTTCACAAACTGTTGTTCTGAACAGAATAGGAAAATGAATATTTTTGAACTATTTTTGAACTAAACAAGGAAGGTTTTTACATATTTGACGAAGATATGACCCAAAGAATTTATGAGATTTTTTTGGGAATTTTGGGAATGACAGAAATATAGGTTGCTTCACAACCTAGGGCAAAAACTGCCACATGGACATGACACATAGGCAAAACTGATGAGGTGGCGCCTAGTCATAGCAACCCACCACAATTTACAAGGCTATGACCATCTATATTGGTCGTTAACAACTAGAAATAAGGCAGCGGACTAGCGCTGTTTGATTTATGACCTTTTCGTGTGAGGAAATTACGACCTTTCTGACCAAAATGGTCGCAATGGTTTAGGGTTTGGAGCCCCCCGAACAGCTTTTGACCAATTGGTCTGAAATGGTCATAAATTTATGACCAATTCTTCGAGGGTCACTGACAGAAGGTCATAAGTTGACATATTTCTTGTAGTGCCATCGTGCGCTTCTCCTGGAGGGGAGTGGTGCGCGAGTGTGTGTCCGCGCCACCGGTTTGGCTGGGGGCGACACCGGCGCAGGAGCAGGCGTACCTCGAGATGTGGCGTCAGCGCCGGCTGGCAGAGGAGCGTCGTCGCGGCAAGTACGAGGAGATGCTCGAGCGCGACCTCAAGGAGGAGGCGCGCCAGTCACTACCTGCACAGCGCCCCACACCCGCCTTCAAGATCGCAAGCAAGACACAGCCCGACATGGCGGCGCGCTCGAACACGACGTTCGCTGGGCGGGCGGCGCCGACGCTCATCGACCTCACGGACCCCGAGGACGACGACGACGCCGCCTAGGGCAGCGTGCCGCCTCGTAGTTTGGGCTGTTTTTTTAAATGCAAATGTGGACGCGTGGACTCTCGCCGGCCTTCGTGGCCGTCTTTAATGTTTAATTAATGTTATTTCTATTTATTTTTAATATGCATGCGTTCATTTTTTTGGCGCCCTTAAAATGGGTCTCAGGCCAGCATTGGGCGCACGCGCCGACCCAAATGCGGAAGCGGGCATCCGTGTCCGTTTGGCCGACCCAAACGGACAAAAGGCGGGCTCTAACCTGGTCGATCCTGAACTAAATGAACCTTATGCAGATTAAGGACATGATTCCATGACGTGGCATCCATAGACCGGGATTGCTAACTTTGACCAGATTATTGATTGCCACGTCAGCCTCTCTATCCCTTAATAAAGAAGGAAAATCCCCTCTGCCCTATCCATCTCCTCGCTTAGAATACAGTGTGTCATGCCGCCGGCCACGTCGCAAGTAGGTCGTGCTGCCGGCCGTGCGCGCACGTCGAAGACGCTAAGTCAGAGGCCGTGCTCGCGCGTCCATCGAACGACATCTCCCAGTTGCCGGGCCTTGCTCTCTTGCCGACGTGTAAGTCGCTATGTAGCTGAGCTAGCTCATGAAAAATCCATCCACCAGCCTGTCTGCTTCAAAGCAGCTTCAGTGTGAAGGCACAGTACCTAACCAAAATCATCGATTGAGTTAGCTTGCATCAGTGTTCGACGGACAGATGGGAATGGCACCCTGAGCTTGTCGTGGCCTGCTGGTCCGTGTAGTCGATGTACAGGCGCTACGTCGTTTACCCAAATATATGGCTATTCCTAACCTGTTACGCGCGCAACGTGAATCGTTGCCGTCGCTGCTGCATGCGGATCAGCGCGAGGCTGCCCCACATGGCCCACCTGAATAAGACGTTTTCCACTTTCCCCATAGCTATACGGAACGAATACAGTCCAATCGTATCTGGCGACCTACCTACTCCCACAACTAGCTCGTACTCGCCTACGGGGCGTGTTCCATACCCCGTGACCCATCCGCCCGACCTGGACAATATTCAAAATTTGAATCCAATCGAGCTGACGCAGCCGCATCGTCGGGAACCAACACGCTCCCCATCCCTGCACGACCGCGTCCAGATCTGCAGATTTCTTCACGATTGACAATGAATCTTGGTGCGGAGTCATTCACGGATCTCCTGCTCAGGTTTCTCCTCTCATAAGTTACTCCTTTTCTTTCATCGTCTTCTGCGTCAAATCCTTCAATCTCAGTCTTGCCGTGTCCATGGCAGCTTATGTTCCCAGCCATCTTTTCCCGAGGGCGTCCCAGATCTGGGATAGCTAGAGGAGGAGGACGACGGCGAGTCCATTCCTTCGGATTTCCAGAGCTAGTCCCCTTCCTCAAGCCAACATGGAGAGGAATTTGGTGCTACAGATTCAGGATCTCATGTTCCTGAGCCCACGCCAGATTTTTCCAATGTCCCAGATATTGACAACACTGACAAAGAGAGCCGTCATCTGAATTGCAATACACTCCATCTCTGTGGCCTAAAAGGTACTATCTCATCCGTTCTCCCCGCTGTGGGTTGCGCCAGATTCAGTGAACTAGGCATATTTTTCCTGTAAAGTAGTTGGCTTGATCATGATTTGTCAAACTTTTGTCAGCTTGAATAAGCACAGTCTTTGAAATGTTCAGTATTACGAAAATGTTCAGTATTTAGTATTTGTAATACATGAATGTTCCCATACAGGGCGCTGTCGTTGTATGTAAAATTTTCAGTTTTGCATTGTATCATGGGCATTACATGTACAGTAAGAAAATTTGGACAAATCTTCAGTTTTTTGCTGTCAAAAGTTTGATTACTTCGAGCAGATTGTTGTTACTGTGGAGCAGTTGGATGATGTTACACAACCCGATCTTTCTGAAATCCTCATTGTGTTTTTAAACAGGCAAAGCAACTAATTCTGAACCCAAGTAAGAGTGATAGGCATTGACATGTACAGCAAGAGGGATTTTGCTTGCTGCTAAAATGTCTTTCTTTCGAGCTAATTTTTACTATTGTTGTTTATGCTTATAATGTTCATACCCCTTTGTTGAGAACATACGGGTTTGCAGGAGCATGTACCCATGATGATACACTATCTGATCCCAAATCATCATTCTTAGTTCTGTGTAGAGCAAAGACTTCTGAACCTACATCAGAGTGATGTGCACAACAATATTTTCCTTAATTTCTTTTCTTCGCATTATGGTTAACAATTCTCAAATACGTTGGGTCCTTCTTTGCAAGATAACTTACTGCAGTACCACATTACCGGGAAGGAGAAGTGCTTTGGAGAAGGCCATGTGAAATTAAAATTACGCAGATTGGAGGTCAGAGTTCATAGTTAAGCCAAATTGTATCAAGTGCAACATTTGAGGCCACAAAAAATTAGTGCCTTCTGCTGCGAAGTTCTCTCGATGATGCAGTTCAGTCGCTTAGAATTGCTCGATGGTCTGCTTATACATTTTTTTTGGATGTCACTGACTGGATGTTCTGATTAGAATATTAATATTTAGTTGCATGGGTTGCTGCTGACAGAGAAACTTAGTGCCTTTTTGTTTTTAACCCTCAAAAACTTAGTGCCTTCCGTTGTAAAGTGATGAACAAATACTTATGTTGTTCAATAGAGCAATTCTGTGTAAACTTCTGTCTGCTCATTTGGTGCAACAATGTGAAAACTTATTGATGTTACTGTCGTGGAAGACCAAAGTCCATCTTATCTCAACATTTGTTGTACGTTTTGCACATTTTATATCCTTGGTTGCGGTCCTCTTATGGTAAAGCACGGAGGACGCCCCCCCCCCCACCGAGGTGCTTCCCTGGCCTCCCGCCGACGGTTGGGTCGCACTGCCTTGGCCGGAGTTTGAGCCTCCCCGCGACGTTAGGGTCAAACTGGTTGGCAGTAGGTTAGATCCATCGGGCAGCGGCGCTGGGACACGAGCTCAAGACTTGGTGGCTTTACCCTGCATCTTTTAGTCTATGGTTCAGATAATTCACTGGGCGATTGCACAAGGATAGGTCCCCGCATGACAAACTTTAATATAGCATGCCCGGTGCTTTCGTGTTCAAACACGAAGGACTTTACCGGGCGATTGCACAAAGATAGGGCCCCACTTAATGAACATTAATCCAGTATACCTGGTGCATTCGTGTTCAAATGTGAAGCACTTTACATAATTCACTCGGCTATTGCACAAGGATAGGTCCCCGTATGACGAACTTTAATATAGCATGCCCGGTGCTTTCGTGCTCAAACACGAAGGACTTTAGTGAAAGCACCGGATGATTGCACAAAGATAGACCACCACTTAATGAACTTTAATCCCGCATACCCGGTGAGTTCGTGTACAAACAAGAAGGACTTCACATAATTCACTGGGCGATTGCACAAGGATAGGTATGTCCTACATTTGAGAAACTTTAATATAGCATGCCCGGTGCTTTCGTGAAGAACACGAAGGACTTTACTGAAAGCATCGGACACAAAGATAGGCCGCCACTTAATGAACTTTAATCTAGCACACCTGGTGTGTTCGTGTACAAACATGTAGGACTTTACATAATTCACTTGACGATTGCACAAGGATATGTCCCCACATGACAAACTTTAATATAGCATGCCCGATGCTTTCGTGTTCAAACACGAAGGACTTTACTGAAAGCACCGGGCGATTGTACAAAGATAGACCACCACTTAATAAACTTTAATTCCGCATACCCGGTGCGTTCGTGTACAAACATGAAGGACTTTACATAATTCTATAAAAAAACAGAGTTGGTGATGATGGTGTTCCTGCCATCCTGCAATATAGGCCATCCGATTTATATCCGACGGACAGGAAGGAAACTATGGCAATTTTGCAAAAAGATACCAACACCCCTCTCCGCATTTGCAAATAAGGCATTCCCTCGTTCATCCTTTTCTCCCACAAGATAAACTTCTCATACAAATGCATCTTGATGTTCCGTGCAATGCATGGGCATCTTGCTAGTAGGGAGAAGGAGTTTGTGTGACACATATCTAGCTATATTAAGGGATAGGTAGATAGCATATGTGTGAGAGACATTAGTGGTTGTGGGTGGGCGGAATTAAAGGGGTGGGCGTGTTAGACATAGAAAGCGTGTGTGTTTCTGTGTGAGAGACTTGTAGGACGGGGTAGAAAGACGAATTTAACCCTGACGGAGGGAGAGAAATACACGAAGTGCACGTGTGTGATTCCGATGCCCACAGGGAAATGAGATATGTATGCGTGTGAGAGAGATTGCACAATTCATTCACGTATCACTATCTAGCGATCGTGGACGTGCATCGCTTGAACATGAGTCAATATCTACTTCGTATCGTGGCCAAAGGTACAATATCGATTCAACGCTATAAAGATTGGACACTCACATATCACATTTTTTCTATTTAAATAAGCCTTTTTAGTTTTGCATGCCAAAGTTACAGTGATGTTTCTTCAAACAACCAATGTAGCTATCATGAACATGCACCATTGTTACTCTTGCATTCAAATTCATTAGTCTTGGATGATTTAAGTTTCTATTTTGAAGTAATATATGTAATATTCATTTATGAATTCAACGGGTACACAATTTATGAAATGGAGGCTATGTAATCATATGAGGTAACACTTTTAAGTAGCTCACTACAATATCCATTTCTTTTTGTGCGCCTCTACACTAACACGTCAATGCATTATGTTTAAAGTAAATAACCAATGGCACTAAATTATCTATTTACACGAGAAATACACAGGCTGAGCGTTTGATCCCTTTCTTTGTGAACACGCCACTACACCCGTACGATTGGCCGCGCCCGTGTGAACGTCCAAGTTATCGGCGCATCATCCCGAGTTATTGTCTTTTTTCTGGGGTGGACTTCACACCAGTTATTAATCACGACGCGTGCCCGTGTACACAGTCTAGCATGACCTTCCCGCTAGCACGGTCCAAAATTAGTTGAAACTGGATACGAACGATCCCGCGGGCGGCAAAATCTCCCGCCTCCTTCTAAAATTTCCGCCATAGTCTTTAGCATGCGAAATCCCCCTTTCGTCCTTGGTGCACGGAGACCAACAGTTACAATACTGCGCTCATCTACATGATAGGTCGGGGCTGCTTTGGTAACTTCCGGTTCCCCCACTACACGGCACCCCCATTTCCTCTCCCCCTCCCGCAAAAACGACTAACTCCACAAAGCACAGAGCATCTTACATCACGCCGTCCGTATTTCATCGCCCTTTTCTCCCTCCCTCTCGAAACCCTAGACTGCTCATCCACCGCGTACCATAGCCCATTCATCGCCACAAGCGTCAACCTCGCCGGATCTGCTACTGCGCGCCACATCTACCCTCCCACCTCGCCTAGAAACAAGTAGACTGCTCATCCACCACTGTACCACAGCCCATTCAAGGACGGCCTTGTCCACGGCGCGGATCTGCTTCGCCTGTATCTCGTCAACCGCCAAGATCTGCAGCAGCTCATTCAGTACTCCCCACCGGAGACGCCGTCCACACCCCCGGAGCCGCCCCACCGACGCCCGCCGACGGCCTCTGATCCTCTTCGCCGACACCTTCCTCAACCCTACCGGAGCCGCTTCGCCGACACCTTCCTCAACCCTACCGGAGTAGCTTCGCCTATACCATTCTCAACCCTACCGGGGCCGCTTTGCCAACTCACAAGTCCACGGCCTCAGATCTGCTTCCTCGCACCCTCATCCAACCTACCGGAGCAACTTCTGAAGCCCCATCCATGGCCGCAGATCCGCATCGTCGACACCACCCTTAACCCAACCACCGGAGCAGCTTCTGACGCCCCGTCCACGGCCGCAGATCCACATCGTCGACACCATCCTTAACCCAACCACAAGAGCAGATTCACCTACGCCCTCGTCCACAGCCATAGATCCGCTTCGCCCACACCGTAGTCCACCCTACCGGAGCCGCTCCACAAACACCCTACTCGACGGTTCTAGATCTCCTTACCGGACCCCGACAGCCAGTGCAGCGTCATCACCCTCGACGTTTCTAACCTGATTCCCACAGTCTGGAGAGATGCCAAGCACCCGCCACGGCCTAGGTACTTGTCACCTTTAAACCCATCCAGCATCACCTGCCCGATGTACTTCAAATATACTAACGGTCATTTGTTACTGTTATGCAGCTGGCAAAAACTACAAGGACGATGTTTCTTCTGGATCTAATAGCTTGGCCAACCAAGATCCTGGACTGAGGCATTGCTATGATCTTGTAAGAACGTCTCTCTCTCTCTCTTGTATTGTTCTGTGCCTACCAGCGTGCTTTGCTAGGATTTTCGACCAGTAATCCCTTTGTGCAGACAATGATTTCTACTACTGGCTGCTAAATTAGATATGTAGATGTCATACATGATACTACCTCGTACCTCCGTTCCTAAATATAAGTATTTCTAGAGATTCCACTATATAGGCTACATACGGAGCAAAATGAGTGAATCTACACTCGAAAATGCATTTATATACATCTGTATGTGGTCCATACTGGAATCTCTACAAAGACATATATTTAGGAACAGGGCGTACATTACACAAAATCGTAGGTGGCATGTAGGAATTCCGATTGCACTACATTAGGCTCCCTTAGAGTGCTGCTAGTCCAGCATCTGAGTCATGGCTAGTTTATGGTACGCACACAATCATTAATTGGTGGTTTAAATATGCGCAAGGGATATGCAATGTAGTATCATGTAGAGATGTCTAAAATTAGCCGTGTCAACTTGCAGATAGGGTTACACAATGAAAAAGTACAAGATGTATGTGGCAATTTCATGGAACATCGCAAAAAAGGAGAGGCAGCGGTGAGCCTATACAGTGTGCTATGGTACGTCACTCCTCCATTGCAATCATCGTGACATGTTATTTGTATGCCAGTTCTATTAGCCAAGTTTCTTAGGGACAGTTATTACGAGTTATCCTAAGAAAATAAGCACCTGTGAATATAAGCTCCATGTAATAAGCCAACCAGTTCTTTTCATTGCGTTTTCAGCTTATCTTTGGTATGATCAGTGGAAAGTCTAGATTGCATTATATTTTTTCATTTTGCTGCCCATATGGAAATTAATTTGACTTGCAAACATCACAAATTGAACCCAGTGTAGTAATTAATATGATAGGAAAGCAAACCATCACTATTTGCTCAAAATGCAAATACAAAGATACCATCTACTTGGCACAATCTACTTTGGTCAATGTTTTCCATAGAGATCCCATTGCCTAATTTAAACGAAGAACGCATGACCCACATTTAAATGAAGAACAATTATTTATTGAAATCCGATGGTCCAAGTGGCTGGTTATTATCGTATAGTAGCACCACCTGATAGCATCATATAGCAGCAGCAGCTCATAGCAACTCATCATACAGCAGCAGCAGTCTGCAATTCATCATATACCAGCAGTAGCTCATAGCAATTCATCATATAGCAGCAGCAGGAGCAGCTCATAGCAATTCATCATATAGCAGCAGCAGGAGCAGCTCATAGCAATTCATCATATAGCAGCAGCAGGAGCAGCTTGTAGCAACTCATCATATAGCAGCAGCAGGAGCAGCTTGTAGCAACTCATCATATAGCAGCAGCAGCAGCTCATAGCAATTCATCATATAGCAGCAGCAGCAACTCATAGCAACTCATCATACAGCAGCAGCAGCTCATAGCAATTCATCATATAGCAGCAGCAGGAGCAGCTCATAGCAATGCATCATATAGCAGCAGCAGAAGCAGCTCATAGCAATTCATCGTATAGTGGATCCAGAATGAAAATTTGGCAAAAAATCAGAGGAGATCCTCACCTTGTTGGATGAGCTCATCCTTCAACAGCACCTCAAGGCCATGGCCCGGGAGGAGGGGAGGGGGAATAAGGTGCCTTCTGTCGCAGTGTGGCATCAGCCGTAGTTGTGCAGCGCCCGATGGAGTAGTGCGTTGGACGAACCACAGTGGAGCAGCTGCTGGAGACCATGAGAATGAGGGGCAGCGCCAGAGGGAGGAGAAGCCAGGGAGATTTGCCCCTACCCGCCGGCCATGTAGCCTAGCTGGACATAGCATCGTCGAGGACAAGGCCAGATGGGACCCGATGGCGACGGCTCATTGGAGGAACCCTAGTGTTGAGGCGGGGATCGAGTAGAGGGAAAGGGAGAGGAGATGCAAGCGGGCAGGGCAATGAATGCTTGCGTGTTTGTTTTACTTGAGGGTCGGGTGTGACACATGCGTCGTGATTGCATTTTGAGTGTAATATAGGCAGACAACAGAGTCATTTCACTATTTCCCTTCCCTTCAATTTTTGGTGAGGTTCTACCCGAAACACCCCCCCTCCAAAGCGAAATTAGTTAAGCCCAAGTCCATAACTCAAAAATAACTTCTTTACATCTTTTATGGCTTATTTTGACAATATGCCCTGAAAAGGCGGAATCGAACTGGCCCTTAGCCTGCAATTCAATTGTGCGTGCAATGATGAATCACTCCTGCCTGCTATCTGTACATTTAGGCATCATCATACATGGCATAACCTAATACATGTGCATTCCATTGTAGAATCTGGAATATGCAATGTTTATGTTAGTTCATACTTTGCACATGATGTTTAAATGCCCCTTAAATCTGGTCAGTCAAGTGATGGTCTTTAAGCCTCCTTCTTTGCTTCTTTTCTTCATATGTAAGATTTGCTCACACTTCTGTTCAATTGCTTGCTTTGATTACTTGCTGTTCTTGACCTAACACTCTAACAGAGATTGTCAACGATTTAAACACTAAGGGCTGCTATAGTGGGGCCTTGTCTAACTCATAGGTGACATAAAGGTTTGGCTGTACACTACATTAGGCTCTCCAAGAGTACCTGGAGATCCAGTTCAAAGGTATGCCTAGTTTTTACATAGTGCAGACATAGTAAATGCTCATTTCATTGTGTGCATGTGCAAGAGATGCGGCATGTTTCATTATGTGGTGTTGTTTTGTTATAATCTCATCCTTTTGTGTTCACAGACTGGAAAGTATGCATATTTATCTTCCAAGGAGATGAGTAACTAGTTTGTGTCACCTTGCGAGGGGTGCAATGAAGATAAGATTGAGGATTTCCAAGTACAAGATGTTAGGAAGGAGCCTTGCAAGAGAAGTAGGAGCTACTTGTTGAGCCTCTTCAACCTGCTAAAGTAAGTCCTTGTATGCAACTCAACAGTTCAATTCCTTGTTTGTTTCAGGCATAGTTAATTTTCTCTTTTCAATTGCTTTATTTGTCCTCGATTAATGAGATGCCCAAATAATCATGCCCGATGTTAGGTACTTGTATCACTATTAGTTGACATAATTAAAGGCCTTACCATTTAATTACTCTCGCCAAGTGTGCTGAAGCTTTGAAGTCTATTAACCAACTATTATTGCATGAGGCTCACAATCTAGTTTATACTACGCTAATGATTGCATAGTTTTGCCTGCTGTAGTATGTTTGTATGAAACCCTCTGCTGTTCATTATGCTCCCTAAGACTTTAATTGAGGCACAGAATGGCCAACTGCTTGCTTACTTATACACAACGTGCTGTCTAAATTTGTAACTTGTCTGTGTTTTCGATTTGGCCCCAACATCATGCTCCTCTGGTGAGCTAAGAGGGATTTCTGTATGCAGGCTGCACAGACTATCTTTTTTATAATTTTTAAAATATCACCTGCTTATGCTTCATGACGTGTAACATTTTTTAAAGTGACGTGTAACATTATTGTTAGTCCTGTTTTGCCATGTAGTACAAAATAGTGTCTTGTTCGCTTCACTATTGTAACTATATTTTTGCCCTAGTCATGTGTACTTACAGAAACATTTCAGGATGAAGTGACATCAACACAAAGATCTGCGAGCAGTGCGGCATGGCCGTTACCGAATGATTATGGATTGGAATTGGAATGTGCTTATGTTCTCGAGCATCAACTAGAGGTGGCAAGACAACGTGTACATGATTGTCAACGTATAATCAACAAGTTGAGACTGGACATGCAGGTATTAGATGCAGGAGTCAAAAAAATGAAACAACACACTGAGGTAACCATGAAGGAATTGGAGATTTTGCAGACTGAAATTTGTGCTATCTGAATCCGGCCAATCCTATTTTCTGAAGAGATTATAGTTCAAATGGAGTTAAGTTTATGCGCGTCCATGATGTATGAGTTGTATTTGCCCAGTGTATGTAATTTGCTGTTTGTGTATGCTTTATTATCACCTGTGCCGAACCATAATGCCCAGTGGGTAGAATCGGCTGTAATTTCTTTATTGTATAGTGTAGGATTATTCTACCTTTCTATGCCTTGATCTCTTTGTTGTAATAGTGTAGGCTTTTTAGAGGTGATAGTATTGAGTAGGATAATTCTTTGAATATGCTATATCGTTCAAACGGGGGCCAATTCGCCCGACAATGGCCCTTCACGGGCCATCGGATCCATGGGCCTTCTATGTCTCGTAGGATCCATGGGCCTTCTACGTCTCGTAGGATCCATGGGACTTGTACGTCTCGTAGGATCCATGGGCCGCCGGCTCATTTATGGGTCTTGTACGGGCCTTTAATGGACCGTAGACGAGCCTTTAAAGGAAATCGTACGTTGTATGGGCTGACCATAACAGGCCGTTAATAGGCCGTATTTGGTGATGCTATGAAATTGGCCCAACAGACTAACGGTCCACAAACGGGCTGACTGTAACGACGGGCTGAATTTGGCCCACAAGCAGAAAATGATAGTAACGGGCCGTAAGTAACGAATCCGCAAATGAGCCCAAGAATAAATGGGCCCTCAGAAGGCCGAAAGTTAACTTGGGCTGGAAACGGCCCAACGGAATAACGGGCCGTTAATGGGTATAAAGTGATACACTGTTCATTACGGGTTAGTTTCACCAAGGGCCGTTAATGGGTGTAAAGTAATACACTATTCATTACGGCCAGTTTCAGCACAGGCCGCTAATGGGCCAAGAGTTACAAAGGGCCTCATATGGGCCGAAAGACGTCATGGGCTATACATGGGCCAAAAGTGAAAACGGGCTGGAATCATAGTGGACGGCCCAGATGGCGCTACTGGGTCTAATTCGGATAGGCCGTAACTGGCCTTGGCTTAGCGGGCTGTAAATGGGCTATATGCGAACAGGTCGTTAACAGGCTTTCCATGGGCCGGCCCGCCACCTTTTGACCAAGTCAAACGGGCCGGCCTTTTCACAGGAATGGGCCTCTGTTGGGCCGTGCCACATCTCGCATGGTCCATGGGCTTAAATGGACCTGACACAAGTAGGCCTTATATGGGCGGCACCGCTAATTTTCTTGGGCGGCCTTTTTCACGGAATGGGCCTTTGTTGGGCGTGCACGCTTTCTACATATCATAGGCGCCTATCGACCCATCGATGAGCCGACACGTGTTTCATCCGGCCAATAAGAATTTTACATGGAAATTTCCCATTGGTCGGGCATTAATAGGTTATCGGATCCAAAACCCGACTCGATAGCTTAACGGCGTTCGTTACGGTGGATGCCACGTGTCGGTCACCCTTGACGTAAAGCACTTCGCGGACGCGCGATTTATCGTCATGGAAGTGGACACTTCCGTGATGATAATTTTGGTAATGTGATGGAACACTTCTATGACAGCACATGTATGACTATCTTGATTCTGTCATAAACTTGTCATGGATGTACATGCATGACAAAAAAAGCGACCTACTGTGACAAACACGTATCATCACGGAAGTGTATTTTTTTTGTAGTGATGGCTGAAGTCAATGTGGCACCAGAAGCTAATGAGCCAGAAGTCAATGCACCTGAAGTCAATACTGCAACTGAAGCCATTATACCACTTGCAACTCACGTCAATGCCGACGCTCCTGTACCGCCTCCAAGGCCACACACTATCGAGCTGGCTTTTGATTGCGGCCAACCTGTCATGGTTTGCTGGCCCATTCTGGTTCCTCCACCTGCTGCCGGTCCACAGTTTGACTATCATGTAGAGCACAGGCCTCAGGTCCAGAAGCCTAAGCCAAGGTTGCCAAGGTTTCCAGGTACTGCAACTTCACCAGGATCTTACAATGTGAATGGCTTCATTGCACACAACACCTTCTTTGACAGCGACAAGAACCCATACTCAAGGCCAAGAATTTCATCTGATTGGTTCTGGAGCTATCAGCAGCGCAGTTACTACTCGTGTGTTCTTTATGATCAAGGGCGCATCTTTCCCCATATGAGTCTAGACTGTGAAGCTATTGCTGGACTGCCCTGCCTAGAAGAAGCCCTTGAATTTTTCAGAGATGCTGGTCTGCTGCAATTTGTGACTGATAAAGAGCATTGGAATGAAGAGCTTCTGCTACAATTCTATGCTACCCTCCACATTCGTGGCTACAACAGGGATCCGAAGATATGGATCCTTAAGTGGATGACAGGCAATGTCCATCACGAAGCCAAAGCTCTGGATATTATTGAGCTCACAGGCCTGCCCACTCCAGGTGAACTCTTTGAGCCTGGTTGTCAGCTTCACCGCAATGCTTTGGAGAGCATCTTCCAGAAGCCTGAGCCAAATATGAGCCAAATGCTGAGCATGATGAAGCCACTGCCACGCGACGCTGAGTATCCAAAGGATTTATTTGTTGAAGACCTAGAGTATCTATCCCGCACCATTTATCATATCATCCGGCGAACTTATGGCCTGTCAAAGGACATTCTCCTGCAGCGAAGCTTGATGGAGCAATGAAGACATTGGTTTTCTACATTCTCAATGGCATCATCTTCAATGCTCAAGACTTCTTCATCAGGCAATTGGCTGCATCTGGATCTGATATCTTTGGTCTCAAGTTCTACGCTCCATGGGTTATGCGCCTTATCAAGCTTCATTCTGCTGTCAACTATCAGCCGTCTGCACGCAACCATTTGATATTCTTGCCAGAGGTTGATATGTTAGTCGAAGCCATCTACCCAGAACCTGCCAAGGAGCCTGTTTCTCTTCACAATGCTGATCTCCAAAGCTTCACTCAGCCCATTGAGGGCGTTCTGGCTGCCACTCATGTTTATCCTTTGGCTGGCAATACACGTGCACCTCATCATGCCCATACTGAAGCCACTGAAAGCACTATTGCTCAAAGGCCTCGGAAGCGATCTCGTGTTCTCAACGATCGAGAGCTTCTCATCGCCTTGCATCAAAAACAGGATAAGCATCACTACTGGCTGAAGCGTTAGATGCAAAGTCTCTTGGTGGATGTCAACCGCATTCGCAATCTTGCCACCAAGAATGCATTTGTCACTCATGAGACGTGTAGGAGGTCATGGAAGAGTTTGACTTTGCTCAGTGCTGAAGCTGATCTTCAAGACGATGGCTTCACCGAAAGATTCAAGTTTGATTCCACTCCTCCCAGGAATGCTGTACTGCGTCGAACTCCCTCACTCGAAGACTCTGAGTAGTCTTCCTCTGCAGCAACAGTTAATGCCAGAGTCATTGATGACGAAGATGATGCTGCTTCACCACATCCAACTTCGGCGCGTCTTGATGCTGTACCGAGTTCTTCTGCACCACCAAACCTCAACGACGACCCTGCTGCTTCACCTACTCCTCATGGGAACGAGTAGAGGCTCTATGTCTTCAAACCTTTTTGGTCCTTACTAGCAAAAGGGGGAGAAGCATATGGGTTGATAGTCTTCAAGCGGGTCCATATGGGTGGTTGCTATACTTTTGCCAAGTATTTACAACTCTCGCTTTTGATACATTTGGTTCTTTGAGTTGTAACACTTAAACTTGATGGTCGTGCTACTTTTTCTGCTATTCTGTGATGCGATGATAAATTCCGCATGTGTGATGATAAATCCCACACGAAGTCATATTGCAGGCGTCCATTTTTCATTATGCATATCATTATCTTCATTACATCTTTTATGCATGATGAATTGTCTTCATAAGTTGAAGAGGATCTCCACAAGTACAACCTGCCATGTGCATTTGCATTCCAAAGGCAAAATACTTATATGCACATTTTCAGGGGGAGCCTTTTGCTACTTATGAAGACAATACCTTCATCCTTTACAATTTCACATACTTTTATCCCCGTTGAAAACTGCAACCAGTTTTCATCAATCACCAAAAAGGGGGAGATTGTATGTGCATCTAGTGCCACCCCTAGTTGGTTTTGGAGTATTGACGACAAACCTGGTTGAGGGACTAATGTGTTTGTGAGAATTGCAGGATAACACAGGTAGTAGTCCCTCATTGATTCGGTTTACCTACCGGAGATGACCCTTACAAATGTGTAAAGACATTGAAGACAATGGTGGTCTTTGAAGATATTCACATTGAAGTCTATGACAGAGAAGACATCGCATGAAGACTATGGAGCGCGAAGACTTAGTTGTTTCCTTTTCTTCTTTGTTGAGTCATAGGAACCACCGTACTGTTAAGTGGGGTTCAAGTGAACAAAGTCAGAGTGACTGAAGTGACGCTCAACCAAATCCTATGTCTTCGAGCGAAGACAATGAGAGCAAATCTTATCCAGAGTCGAATAAGTCAGCTTTACTTATAGCCCAAGTCAAGCTGCCGCGTGTGTTTGAAATCTGACCGTTGGTACACGTGTCAGTTCGTTAGTGACCCAGGATCATTTCGAACAAATCAGGTCGGGTTGCCTAGTGGCTATAAATAGCCCACCCCCTACACCATAAATTGGTGGCTGCTCAGAGTTAGTGCACGGCTTTTGTCGTTTGAGAGCAACCCACCTCCGAAGCATTCGAGAGAGATCCTTGCGAGGACAAAGCCCAAAACACCTGACCCCAAAGAGTGTTTGGCATCATCAAGTCTTTTCGTCGCGTGATCTGAAGACTTGTTACACTTGAGGACTATGAATCCTCCGGCCGGTTAGGCGTCGCGTTCTGAGCATCCAAGAGTCATTGTGGATTCTTTGGTGAGCGAAGTCTGTGAAGGTTTGAAGTCTACCTTGAAGACTTACGAGAGTGATTGGGCGAGGTGGGTGTCCTTAGCTCAAGGGGAATAAGGTGAAGACGTGGTCTTCTCGAGTTAAATCTCAGCCTCCCTAACGGACGTCATAGCTTGTCACAAAGAACTAGAACTGGTCGAACAAATCACTGTCCTCTCCAAGCTACTGGTTCTATCTCTTCCTTCTCTTTACTTACATTTTGTCTTCGTAAAGTCATTGCCTGCTTGCATTATCTGTTTGACTTCACTGTGTGACTACTTGTTCTGATTGGCTTCATACTATCTTCCATCCTGATCCATACTGCCTAGCTGCTATTAGTCTTCGTGCTTTCACTTCATTGAATACTTGACTATGGTTTGCCTAGTGTAGTCTACCTTCCGTTGTATACCAATAGGATCATTTCTATTGTTTGTCTTCGAAACTCCCATGTTTTGAAGACTTTCCTAAAAATCCTCTATTCACCCCCCTCTAGTCGATATCCAGCTCTTTCAATTGGTATCAGAGCAAGGTACTCCCTTGTTCTGTGTGATTTGGTTTAACCACTTGGAGTTTTATCTATGTCGACTGCATGGGTAATCAAAGTCTCCGCTGCGTGCCCTATCTTTGATGGCACTGAATACCCCTACTGGAAGAACAAGATGCGCATGCATCTTGAAGCCATTGATGTCGACCTCTGGTATGTCGTCAAGAACGGCGTTCCCAAGACCGGTGAAGTGTCACCCCTGCTGATGTTTAGAAAGTTCATTCAACTGGATTCCACTGCCAAGAACATCATCTGTGGTCATCTGACCAAAGGACAGTATGGCCGTGTGAGTGCTGTGGAAACATCGAAGCTAGTCTGGGACTGGCTCTCCAAGGTCAACGAAGGCGTCTCAACCCAGAGAGATCAAAGGATCAGTATCCTACGCAACCTCTTCAACCGCTTCAAGAGACACGACAATGAGAACGTCCAACTCACATTTGATCGCCTCACTGATATCACAAATGAGTTTCAGGCACTTGGTGCCACTGAGATCACCAAGCATGAAATCGTCAAGACACTCCTGAGATCACTTGACATCTCCTTTGACACCCTAGCCCTGATGATTCAAGAAAGCCCTGACTTCAAGACTCTCGATCCGTTTGACATACTTGAGAGGCTCAACACACATGAGTTTCAGCTATCTTAGAAACGAGATATCTATGGTCCCAACTATGGCCGAACTCGCGCTTTGAAGGCAAACGTTGTTTCCTCATCTGAAGAAGAATCTGACTGCAGTTCTGGTGATCCTGAAGACATTGGAAAGGAGCTTGCTATGCTTGTGAAGAAGTTCCAGAAATTCACTAGGAAGAAAGGCTTCAGAAAGTCTTCACGATCCAGCTCAAGAAATGATGAAGCTTCTACCCATGACCACAAGAAGAGAACATGCCACAAGTGCAAAAAACCTGGTCACTACATCTCTGAGTGTCCATAGTGGTACAATGAGAAGAAGAAGAAGAGCAAGGAATATGATTCTGATGACAAGAAAAAGAAGAAATCCTCAAAGTCTTCTTCGAAGTCTACATCAAAGTCTTCATCACACAAGAAGAGTTCATCCGGCAAGGCTCGTGCGTTTGTTGTCAAGGAGATGGATTCAGAGGAGGAGTTTGCTTCTGAGGAGGCGGAGGTGGAGTCTGAGGAGGAGTCCGACTCTGGCGTTGCAAGTCTATCTCTAGCTACAGCCTACATTGCCAAGTCCATCTTCAACACTGAAGACAATGGCTCCATCGCCAACGCTGATGCTAATAACAAGGACGCCTCTGCTCCCACCTACTGCTTCATGGCACGCGGTGCCAAGATAAAATCACGCGATGCTTACTTCCAAACATCAAGTGAAGATGAGTCTGATTGTGAATCCAAACCTAGCTACAAAACACTGGCTAAAATTGCAACTGAACAACAGAAAGCTATGGAACATATTCAAAAACTGTTAGACAAAAGCGATGACCTATTGGACGCGGAAATGACCCGATCTCAGTCCTTAATTGAAGACAGTAAAAATCTTCATGTTAAGTACGAGGAACTTGAAAGTCGTCATGAAGCGCTCTCAACAACTCATGAAAATCTTTCCTACGATTATCTTCAAAGGAAGCAAGAACTTGAGAAATTGATAATGACTCATGAAGATCTTCAAAAGGAGAACGAGTCACTCCGCGCTCAACAGATCAGTCCCGCTCAGGAAGGATTTGAACCACCATGTCTAAAATGCATTGAGCGTGATAACACTACATCTGTTGTTGAATGTTCTACTGCTGCTACTATTGCAATATCTTCAACTGCTGATGTGGTAACTAACCCCTCTGCTGAGGATACCACTACTGTTGCTGATGAAAATGCTAGGTTGAAGACATTGCTTGATACTGGGATGTACAAAAGTCTCAAAGGGCATCAGACATTATGTGATGTCCTCAAAAAGCAGATTCTGAACCGAAACCCTAGGAAAGAGGGTGTTGGGTTCGAGAGGAAAATGAATGTTGATGGTTCTTACTGGAAGCCTGAGCAGTACCCCAAAACCACATGGGTTGCGGCAACGGAACCTTCAGTGGATCCATCCACCTTATCTGGCTTCACTTGTGCTAACCCTATTATCATTGATGAATCCTTTGATGCAAACTATAAACTGTTTAAGGATCAGAATGGTGAAGTGTTTGCTAGGTATATTGGTACTAACTGCAGGAATGGGCCACCTATGAGGAAGATCTGGGTACCCAAAGTTGTCTTGAGAATCTTCCTGTGAATGTCATCATGACACCACCTGGGAAGAAGACAAACCCGAGACCAAAGGCTTCATATGGTCCAAAGGCTTCATACAGACAGAGGACCCACCTGAGTCACCCTAATGCCAATGTTTTGCAGGGAAATCATACTCAAACCCATGAATATGAGCGCGTTTCCTCAAACCGCTATGTTCATAGAACAAAGAACTTTTCTGCTTATTCTTATGAGTATTATTCTCCTCCTGCAAGGCTATTTGCTAGGGCTCCAAAGCCGAAGTTCTCAGATGCTGCACTTAGACTCATTGCTTCGAAGCCACCCCTGAAAATGTGGGTGGTTAAGAAAACTTAACTCTCTTTTGCAGGGAAAGGTCTCCAGCCGGAAATCAAAGGCATCCACTGCTATTGCTGGGGACCTAAAACATCTTGTAGGGTGCAAGATAAAATGCCCAAATGGACTTATTATGTATTTTGTTCCTGAATCGCTTGCCAGTCATCCAATCAGTCCTAACTTGGATCTAAGCTTTCATAATCCGTTTGTTCGTCAAATGTTTATGCTTCACAATACCCTTTGTCGTGGGTTTGTCACGGCAGATGTCCTAGCAAAAGGACTTAGTCGTGGAGCCATCGCAACGGGTTAACTTAAAGGGGTTAAAGCGAACAAAAAGGACGCAAGGAGTTTATACTAGTTCGGCCCCTTCGATGAAGGTAAAAGCCTACGTCTAGTTTGTGATGGAATTGATGGAGTCTCGATGACTAGGGAGCAAATCGCTTCTCCTAGGCCTCGAGTTGTTGTTGTCTGTTCTGAACCGATCTCGGGTCGTCCCCTTATATACACGGGTGACGCCCCTCGGCCCCTAGAGTCCCAATCTCCGGTTTATACTTGTACCCGGGCTGGTCTCTTCCTTATTCCTAACTTACAATACAAGTTATACACAAGCTGGTTTACAACAGGCGGTGCTAAACCGACTACGGTCTTGGGCCTTCACCATAGCTTCTTGGGCTTCAACATCTTGGAATAGCTGATGATGCTAACCCGGCCCAGATGGATCGGTTTACGCCCAGTAGTAATATCCCCAACATTAGGCCCCAGGTTGATTTGAATGAGTTCATGTCAACCCTTAGTAACAATCTTCATCTTCAGCTTCTCCTCACAGCTGCTGAACCGTTGTATCGTCATCTTACCTGATTGTGGTAAACCGGGCCGAGATCAACCGTCACTGAGAGATGCTATCTTTATTTAACGGACTTGCGATAATCGTGGCGTCTATTCTGCTTCCGAAACTTGCGGCTCCTGGATTTACGCGCCCGACACATGTGTCTCGCCTTATAAATAGGGGTGAGGGGGTCATTTCCTTTTCCCCTTTCTCCCTTTCTTCTTCGTCTTCTCCGCGCCGTCTGCTTCGGAGCTCCGCCGCCATCGCCGACCTCCGCATCGACTCGGCCGCTGCATCAACCTGACCGGACCAGAAAAACGCGGCTTACTTCCGCATCCCTCCGAACTCCGGTAAGTCTTCCGCCTTCTTTACTTAGATCTACCACTTAGGGTTTCTTGATTTCATGGCGTTCTTCGCGTTCCCTATGTTCTTCGCGTTCGTCGCTTGCCTTGAATCTGAACTAGATATGAATCTTCAGATGGCCCCGTGACTTCTGTTTCGTTGAATGCTAGCTTTCCGCATCTACTGAAATATGCCTGTATAATAGATCTGATTCATAACTCGCCTTTACTGTCTTTACTCTGTAAATCTTGGACATTTATCCATTTTTATGAGCTCGCCCAGATCTGACATTATACTGATATAATGTGAAACTTGTTTCTGCACCCTTGCCCTTTTTGCAATTCCATAGTTCCACGATTTTTAGACATTGCGGTTTAACATGGAGAGGATTACCCAGATCGGTATACACCATTAGTCCCCTTATTAAACCGCCAGTAGTCCCTTGACAAACCGTGTTATCTCCTCAACATCGGTTTGTAATTGATTTCCTCCGGTTATCACTAATTGCTTCAGCATAACAAAGATTATGTATACTCACTGCTGAACCGGAATAATCTCCGCTTTACAGACCTTCTCATGGCGAAACAAGTGTATGAGTGCAATTGGGTTCCTTCCCGGGTTACAGAAACTCAATTGAACAATCTGGTTCTGACCGGCGCTTTGGGCAGCAAGAATGCTATTCATTGGAGAGTGCCAGGCAGGGAATGCCCCCCTACACATCAAGACGGAGAAGTTGTTGTGTTTGCAGACCACTTAGCTCGCGGTTTCAGCCCACCTGGTTCAAGGTTTTACCGTGATGTTTTGGCTAACTTTCAACTCCATCCACAAGATATTGGCCCCAACTCCGTCACGAACATATGCCACTTCCAAGTGCTTTGTGAAGTATTTTTTCAAGAAGAACCCACTGTGGAGTTGTTCCGTGACTGCTTTCATTTAAACCGCCGCACCGAATTTCCTGATGGCTCCAATATGGAATTGGGTGGTGTGTCGATCCAGAAGAGGAAAGAGGTTACTTATCCTCACGCAAAACTGCATAGTCATCCCCAAGAATGGAACAACTCCTGGTTTTACTGCAAAGATACTTCTCCAGAGAATGAAAACATTTTGCCCGGTTTTCGTCCAGAACGGCTTAGTAACACTCATCCTTTTCCCCAAAGGCTGACTGCTAAAGAGAGAAGCAAATACGCTCCCCAATTGTCTAAACTTAGAGCTTTCATGGCCAACGGTTTAACAGGAGTCGACCTTGCTCGTTGCTGGATCTCCTGGAGCATATTACCACTGAGTCGGCGTTCCGGTTTAATGTGTGAATACACAGGCAGACTCGATGATCCGTTACGTCATGTAGATATCCAACTTACCGATGCTGAGGTCACCGAAGCTGTAAAGAAAATCCTGAATGAACCAGAACGCGTCTGTGCACAAATCGGTCTTCGTCCCTTCTGCGCCACCAATAAACCACCAGCGGTAAACCGGAATTTCCTTTCACTAACTCTGACGCCCTTAGGCATGTTTATGACTCACTCCAACTTCTTATTAATACAGGGTGATGATCCATTTTGGAGTAAAAAACTCGTTCCGGAAAAGGCGGACAAAACAGAGAAAACAAACCGGCCTAAAACGAGGGCTGTCAAAAAACCTGCTCAAAAGAGGAAAACCACAACCTCCTCTGATCCTGCTGCTGATGATGATGTGGGTAATCTGGATCTCGAAGCTGAACTTGATTCCCTCGGTTTACTATTTATGCAACTTATTGATGATACAATTTGTCAGGATGACGCTGAAGCGAGCCAGGCTGATGATGTAGAGGTAATCATTCTTTCTCCTGATTCAAGCCTTCTGCCTTCACGAAAAATCCGTCAGGCAAACCGCAAAGTTAAATTTTCCCATCCTCTTGCTTACTTGGATCCCAACTTTCTTATGAAGACTCATCAGCACGAGGTGCGTCGTACAACCCGACAGAGCGGCCAGGTAGTAACCTCCGCTGGTTTACCGAACAGTCCGGTTCGGAGACGTCGTTCCGAGGTCTCTAATTTGCTTGTCAATACTTATCCTAAAGCGGGCTGTTTTCGTCAACCGCTCAATCCATCTGACTCTGATTATCAGGTCACTTCGCACTCATCCTCTGGCGAATCGACTGGCACTCAGTTGCCCCCGCTCAAAACCGTGATTGGGTGAGCTTCTATCCACCTCCTTTAGCTGTTATTTATCATAGGTTTCAATGCATATTACCTTTAGCCTTTTGTGCTTCTTTCAGTGCTAAACCGAGGCCGAGCAAAAAGGCTCGTCAAGAGAACATAGCTGATGAAAACACCGCTCCCGAACTAGACACCGTTCCAAATGCAGAAGCAACCATTCATGAAGAAAATGTTAATAATCCACCCGAAATAGATGACATTGTCGCTCCTGAAGAGGGTTCTGTTAACCCTTCTGATCCTTCGGTTCAGCAAGCTCCAATTCATGTTGAAAAAACCATCAGCTCCTCCAAGCCTGCCGATAAACCGACCGAGCCCGTTCAAACCGACGGCTCTAAGGATGATGAAGTCGTAATTACTGGTGTAGGCCGTACTGAACCGGGCCGCCCCTTCGCTTTAGCCAAGCACAGTGCTAAAGAAGAGCTTTCCTCTTTAGACAAAGGTAAATGG
Organism: Aegilops longissima; assembly: GCA_021605205.1. Classification (NCBI taxonomy): domain Eukaryota; kingdom Viridiplantae; phylum Streptophyta; class Magnoliopsida; order Poales; family Poaceae; genus Aegilops; species Aegilops longissima. The sequence goes on from CM038677.1 coordinate 766,555,936, forward strand.
GATGTTGATGTGGCAACATACTCTGCTCTTGGTGCCCCAGACATTTACTCTGGTTATTTAAACCGGCTACATACTAGCCGTCATTATGAAGCCAATCTTGTGAAGATGATGAAGGATAAATTTGAGGTAATTTCCATGCCTTCATCCTTGCTGTTTACCATCGTAGCCCCCAAGGGTCAGTTTAACTTTGGCATAATTGAATCGACACTTGTAGTCATCATATATTAACATCTGAAATATTCTTCAGAACAAATAGCCATTAGCCCCCAAGTGCCAAGTTGAATACTTGTATTGAGCTTGGGACTTTGATAATGAATTGATAGCTAGAGATCAAATAAGCATTATCCCCCAAGTACAAAGTACCTAACTTGTTATGTGCTTGGTACTTCCTCTGTTTAAACCGTAAAATTATCGGTCTACAGGCTGAACTGAAGGTCAAGGAAACTCAAATTGCTGATCTTCAAGAAAATTTGAAGTCCCAACAGGCAGAGACTTCCAAAGCCAAAGAGGAACTGACCGGTGCTTTGAGCGGTATGGAACAATTAAAGGAAAGCTTTAAGAAGGAGCGGGCTGACTGGGCCATAGAAAAGGCCGCTTTAGCCAAGAAGGTTGAAAACGCAGAATCTGCTCTTAAACCGATAACAGATGAATTAACCAGCGTGAAGCGACAAGTACACGCAATGACTGCAGCCATCTTTGGTAAGCTTCCCGTGACTTGTGCGATAATCTTGATTCCTTTGTAATACAACTCGGTTTGTAATCCTCTGATTATGTTACAGGTACTCGCATCCGTCACTTGGGATCAGATGTACGTATGAAGCTGAAGGCCGTGTATTCCTTAGTCGAGCAGCTGTATGCAGGTGCACAACGGATTATCACTGTTGCTTCACGTAATGATCCGGCACCCACACTGATTCAGGATACACTGCAAAAATTGTCAATGCTCCCTGCTTGGATTGAAGAGCTAAAAAAGTCTGCTGCTCGAACCGGAGCCATTAATGCTTTAATCCGAGCCAAAGCATGGGTGCCTGATTTTGACCCTATTGAAGCAGCTCAAGGCTATCCTAGCCTGAAAGAAGATGGCTCCGAATTCGATGAAGAGGAGCTAAGGAGGATAAACCGGGCAGTGCGCCCTCTGGCCTGCCAATTGGCAGCAGAAGCAAACTTGTCCCATTACCAATCTCATTATAATGATCAGAACAAGCGAGTACCTGCGCCAATCCCTGAAGCGGAAAACTTAATTCCTCCAATCCGTAAGCACACCTATGCCCCTGATACTGAACCGTCTTCACTGATACATGAGGAAGCCGTCTTTCAAGCATTAATGGGGATCGACTGGACCACTGTTGATTTCCAGCCGCTGGGTAGGGAGGAGGATGCTGATCCGGCGCAGAACGATCCAGAGCCATCAAACCGAGATGGCACACAGGCGTAATCCACGGCCAGTTTGATCTAGTTTCGTTTTGATACTTTGTCAAAAAACAATCCATTTGATTCGGGCACCTTGTTGCCTTGTAATAGGATAGACTGCACCTTTATGCTTCATGAGATGCCATCGTGCATTAGTACTGATATCCTTCTTTGAAGAAAAGACCCTTATTGCCGACTTATGTCTCCTGCAATCACAAAATTTTGAAGTACCCAGGCGGTTGTACCGTCATCCAGTTTGTGAATCTTGGTATAGAGACGCAAGGACACTTGCAAGTGTAACCAAACCTGCTATATAAGGGGCATGAAATAGTCGTTCATAGCTAATACTGAAGCGGGAGTTTGAAAAAACTCTTAAACCGTCATGGGAAAATCGAGCTCCCATGTATATAATCCCGATTTACAATGTATAACCGTGATTTTGGTGATAGTAACCTTTTGTTACTGTGTAAAAATAACACTTTTACCAAATTGGAAAAAGGTCAAACCGAGGCAAGAATCTCAAGTTTTTGAAAAAAGACAAGGGTCGTGCTCCGCCAAATTGGCTATGTTAAATCGATGCAAAATATCATCGGTTTACGAGAAACATAAACTTACTAACCCTTTGCAAAAAGAGAAGAAGAAACAAAAAGTGATCAAAAAAGTCTTCTTGCAAAAGAAAGAGCTCTATAGAGCTAGGTCAAGTGGAATTACCATGGTCAGACGCAACCAAGCCCCCCGAAGGTGTAGCGATGGTGCCAGTCAGCCAGGACCCCAACATGACGCATGGCATTACGCCGGCCAGGTGGCATTGCTATGGTTCGGGTTCGACCAAGCCCCCAAATGACTCTAGGCCCATAGGCCGACCAAGAGGCGTGACCGGTTCAGACGTGACCGTGTCCCCAAATGATTCTAATGGCTTTCGCCGGCCAAAAGGTATTGCATCGGTTCGGACACGACCGAGCCCCCAAATGACTCTGGTGGCTTGCACCAGCCAAGAGGTATTGCATCGGTTTAACACAACCGAGCCCCCAATTGACTATAAATATAGCTATGTTCTCTTTGGCTCGAATACGGCCTATGTTTGAACGGGAAGCTTTAAGTAATCTTTGTCAAAATTTTCAAGGGGGAAACCGGATGTTATTTTGAAAAGAACTCCGTGTAACCACACATGATATAAAAAGACAACAGATACCCCGCTTTAGCTGAGGATCCGGTTTATTATAATATATACATTGTCATGATATATACATAAGCAGAGCCCATGGCTCAAGTATAGTAAGGCCGAAGGTGAGCTATGTTCCAGGGCCTGTCGGTCTCCTGCCCTGATTTGCCTGAGTGTTTGTGTTCTCGAACGTCTACCAGATAGTATGAACCGTTGTGTAGATTCTTGCTAACCACGAAAGGTCCTTCCCATGGCGGAGACAATTTATGCATCTCGGTTTGATCTTGAATAAGTCGAAGCACCAAATCTCCCTCTTGAAAGGTTCTGGTCCTGATCCGACGACTGTGGTAGCGACGGAGATCCTGTTGGTAAATCGCGGAACGGGCAGCTGCTATGTCTCGCTCTTCATCCAGTCGGTCCAGAGCGTCCTGTCGAGAAGTTTCGTTGTCCGCTTCAACATATGCCGCAACACGGGGCGAATCATGACGTATATCACTAGGAAGAACTGCCTCTGCCCCATAGACCATAAAGAACGGCGTATATCCAGTTGATCTGTTCGGCGTTGTATTGATACTCCATAGCACAGAGGGTAATTCCTCGACCCAACAACCCGGCGTCCGCTGCAAAGGAACCAGAAGCCGGGGTTTAATACCTCTCAAGATCTCCTGATTAGCTCTTTCTGCATGCCCATTGGACTGTGGGTGCGCTACTGATGAAACATCAAGGCGAATATGCTCTCGTTCGCAGAACTCCTTCATGGCACCCTTAGATAAATTGGTACCATTGTCTGTGATGATACTGTGTGGAAAACCAAACCGGAAAATCACTTTTTTAATGAACTGAACCGCGGTGGCCGCATCACACCTGCTAACAGGTTCTGCCTCTACCCACTTGGTAAACTTATCAACCGCCACCAGAAGGTGGGTCTTTTTATCCTTGGATCTTTTGAAAGGCCCAACCATGTCTAGCCCCCAGGTTGCAAATGGCCAAGTAATCGGAATCATCCTCAATTCTTGAGCCGGAACATGAGCGCGTCTTGAAAACTTTTGACAACCATCACACCGTCTGACCAGATCCTCCGCATCAGCATGTGCAGTCAGCCAATAGAAACCGTGACGGAAAGCCTTCGCCACTAAAGATTTTGAACCGGCGTGGTGACCACAATCTCCTTCATGGATCTCTCGCAATATTTCACAGCCTTCCTCAGGAGATACACACCGTTGAAACGCTCCTGTCACACTGCGATGATGTAGCTCACCATTTTCAATTACCATGGACTTAGACCGCCGCACGATTTGTCTGGACAAGGTCTCATCCTCTGGCAACTCACCTCGGTTCATGTACGCCAGATAGGGAAGTGTCCAATCCGGGATGATATGCAATGCCGCCACCAATTGGGCCTCCGGATCTGGAACCGCCAAATCTGCTTCGCCTGGTAGTTGAACCCACGGTTTGTGAAGTACATCAAGGAACACATTAGGCGGCACCGGCTTACGCTGTGAACCGAGTCGGCTTAAGGCATCTGCCGCCTCGTTCTTTCGTCGGTCCACATGAGCCACTTGGTATCCTTTGAAGTGGCCTGCAACCACATCAACCTCACGACGATAAGCAGCCATGAGTGGATCTTTAGAATCCCAGGTACCGGACACCTGTTGGGCCACCAGATCAGAATCACCAAAGCATTTAACCCGGCTCAGATTCATCTCTTTAGCCACGCGGAGACCATGGAGCAAAGCCTCATATTCTGCAGCATTGTTAGTACAAGGGAACATTAGTCGGAGAACATAACAAAACTTATCACCTCATGGGGAAGTTAATATGACTCCAGCCCCCGAGCCTTCCAATTGACGTGATCCGTCGAAATGAAGGGTCCAATACGTGTGATCTGGCTTCTCTTCAGGGGCCTGTAACTCCGTCCAATCGTTGATGAAATCCACCAATGCCTGAGATTTGATTGCAGTACGAGGCACATATTTTAAACCGTGCGGACCAAGCTCAATAACCCACTTGGCAATCCGACCTGTTGCTTCCCGGTTTTGGATTATATCTCCTAAGGGGGCAGAACTGACCACCGTAATAGGATGCCCCTGAAAGTACTGCTTGAGCTTCCGACTTGCCATGAAAACCCCATATACCAGCTTCTGCCAATGCGGATATCGTTGCTTGGACTCAATAAGTACCTCACTGATATAATAAACCGGGCGCTGAACCGGGTATTCCTTGCCTGCCTCCTTTCGCTCTACCACAATAGCCACACTGACCGCGCGAGCATTAGCAGCAACGTACAACAGCAATGGTTCCTTTTCAATAGGAGCAGCGAGCACGGGCGGATTGGCCAATTGTCGTTTTAAGTCCTCAAATGCTTGATCCGCGGCAGAATTCCAAACGAATTGATCCGTTTTCTTCAACAATTGATACAAGGGAATTGCCTTCTCTCCCAGACGGCTGATAAACCGACTCAACGCGGCGATTCGGCCTGCCAGGCGCTGGACGTCATTGATGCATCTCGGTTTAGCGAGGGAGGTGATTGCCGTGATCTTGTCCGGATTAGCCTCAATTCCTCTGTTGGACACCAGGAAACCCAATAGCTTGCCAGCTGGTACGCCAAAGACACATTTAGCCGGATTGAGCATCATCCTGTATATTCTTAAATTGTCAAAGGTCTCCTTCAAATCCTCGACTAACGTCTCCTTCTTCCTTGACTTGACCACAATATCATCCACATAGGCATGCACATTGCGGCCAATTTGCTTGTGGAGGCAATTTTGCACACACCGTTGGTAAGTTGCCTGGGCACTCTTGAGCCCAAACGGCATAGACACATAACAAAAGGCTCCAAAGGGAGTAATAAACGCCGTCTTCTCCTGGTCCTTTACTGCCATTTTAATCTGATGATAACCGGAGTATGCATCCAGAAAACACAAACGCTCGCAACCTGCCGTAGCATCGATGATTTGATCAATACGGGGGAGGGCAAAGGGATCTGCAGGGCAAGCCTTATTCAAATCCGTGTAGTCCACGCACATGCGCCAAGTGCCATTTTTCTTAAGGACCAACACCGGGTTGGCAAGCCACTCGGGATGAAAAACTTCAACGATGAACCCAGCCGCTAAAAGCCTGGCCACCTCTTCTCCAATAGCCTTTCTTCTCTCCTCATTAAACCGACGGAGGTACTGTTTCACCGGTTTGTATTTAGGATCCACATCAAGTGTGTGCTCAGCGAGTTCCCTCGGTACACCTGGCATGTCAGAAGGCTTCCATGCAAAGATGTCCCGATTCTCACGGATGAACTCGATGAGCGCGCTTTCCTGTTTCGGATCCAAATTGGCACTGATGGTGAACTGTTTGGACGGATCACCAGCCACGAAGTCAATCAACTTAGTTTCCGTGGCTGATGTAAATTTTAGGGCCGGATCATGTTCTGTGGTAGGTTTCTTCAAAGGGGTCATATCTGTCGGATCAACATTATCCTTGTAATAATTGAGTTCTGCAGTGGCACAAACCGACTCTGCATAAGCAGCATCTCCCTCTTCACATTCCAAAGCGATCCTGCGGCTTCCGTGAACCGTGATGGTTCCCTTGTGACCCGGCATTTTGAGTTGCAAATACACATAACAGGGCCGTGCCATGAATTTGGCATAGGCTGGTCGACCGAACAAAGCATGGTACGGACTTTGAATCTTCACCACCTCAAACGTTAGCTTCTCTGACAGGGAATCGTAATCATCCCCGAAGGCCACCTCCAATGTTATCTTGCCCACAGGGTATGCGGATTTGCCTGGCACCACGCCATGAAAAACCGTGTTGGACGACCGCAGATCTTTATCCTTGAGTCCCATCCGTCGAAAGGTCTCATAGTACAAAATATTGATACTGCTGCCCCCGTCCATGAGCACCTTGGTGAACTTATAGCCTCCTACCTGAGGGGCCACCACTAAAGCCAGTTGACCCGGATTATCCACCTGGGGGGGGGTGATCTTCTCTACTCCATGTGATTGGCTGCTCTGACCATCGTAAGTACCGGGGTACGGCCGGCTCAACACTATTAACTGCCCTATTCCGGACTTTCTGATCTCGCTTGTCCAGACTAGTGGTAAACACGTGATACTGGCCACCATTTAACTGTTTTGGATGACTCTGGTAACCCGATTGCTGCTGCTGTTGTTGCTGCTGCTGCTGATTCTGATTCTGGTTATTTTGATTGTTATGCCCGTTCGGATTACCATTAAATCCTGAACCGGGGTTCCCTCCACCGTTGCCTGGCCCGGATCCAGAACCGCCGCCCGGATTATGATCATACCGAAAAGCGCTGGAGTTCTTGAACTCTCGCATAATGTAACAATCCTTCCACAGGTGGTTTGCTGGTTCCTCCATCGTTCCATGTTTCGGGCAGGGTTGGTTTAACAGATTATTTAACCGCTCCGGATTGGGACTGGGTCCGCCGCCGCGGCCGCGGCCCCTACGCTGTCGGCCCCGGTTTTGTATATTAGTGTTAGCCACAAAATCCATGTTGCCCTCCGCTTTACGCTTGCCTCCGCCGTTGTTCCCTGGGTGGTGCTGGCCCTTGGAGTTGCCGCTCTTCTTTCCCTTCCCTGTCTTTTCATCATCAGACTCGGGATCCTTGGTACTATCAGAATCGGCATACTTCACCAAAGCAGCCATGAGGGTTCCCATATCTGTGCAATGCCGCTTCATGCGTCCCAGTTTTAACTTCAAGGGCCCAAATCGACAATTGCCTTCCAAGGTTACCACCGCAGTATCAGCATTGATGCGATCTGAGGAGTGTAAGATTTGTGAAACACGGCGAACCCAACGAGTAGTTGACTCTCCTTCTGCCTGGACGCAGGCAGCCAAATCCACTATCGACATAGGCTGCTCACATGTATCCTTGAAATGGCTAATAAACCGAGCTTGCAGCTGAGCCCATGAACCGATGGTGTTGGGCGGCAGGCTCTTCAACCACGTGCGAGCCGTACCTTCAAGCATCATTGTGAAGTATTTTGCACATGCAGCTTCATCCACGTCAAGCATCTCCATTGCCATCTCGTAGCTTTCCACCCACGCCTCCGGGGGCTGATCCGCTGTATAATTTGGTACCTTGCGTGGCCCCTTGAAATCCTTAGGCAGGCGCACATTGCGCAAAGCAGGGACAAGGCAAGGCACCCCCAAAGCGCTGGAAGTAAGTCCCGGTTCAACCGAAGTGGTACGCGGACGGGTCTGATGCTGCGTTTCGGCTTCTCTGCGTGCTCGGGCTCGATCTACCAACTCCTGGGCATCGGGGGCCGGGTTATTATCACGAGGCCCACCGCGTCGCGCATTACTGGACTCAGCCTGCTCTTCTATGTGCCTGCTGTAACTCCGGGTTGGACGCGGGGTAGAATGAATCCGCTCACGGCTGTATGAGTATGCCTCCTGCTGGACCAGCGCCGTTCTAAGGAGCTCTTTGACACGGCGTGTTTCTACTGCCTGTAACGAATCCCCCTCAACTGGGATAGCCTCCAAACGCGCTGCTGCAGCAACAAGATTATCCAGCGGGTTGGAATAATGATCTGGATGTGTGGTCACAATCCGCGGCTCCGGATCACGACGGGGCAGATCTATCACGCGGGGCTGAACCGGTGCGCCTGTCCCGGGTGCCGCTGCTCGGTTTTGCACTGGTTGATTGCTAGTCCCTGCTCCAGGAGTGTTAAAGAGATCCCTTCCTTCGAAGACCGGTGGCAGGCGAGACCGATATTTTCTCCTCATGACTTCCTGTGAAGCGTTCTGATCTAGCATGAATTTATAAGTTTGTGCGTCCAAAGCGGCTCGCTCGGTGGCCATCCTGGCTTCCTCAGCCGCCAGATCTGCTTTAGCCTGATCAATCTGCTCTCTCACTTTTGCAATCTCTGCATTATGAGCATCCCGATCCGTCGGGTTAACCTCTGTCATGAGCGCAGCCAATGCGTCGAACAAATCGGATAACACATGAACCGGTGGGCGCACAGTGCCTCCTGCTCCGGCAGCCGTTGAACCGGAGATTATTGCTGCGGCCGTTGATGAATTAGGCGCTGCCTGGGTACCGGCCATAAAGATGCCGACCCGATTAGGCAGATCGGAGGGGTCCGGAATACTGTGGCCGTCGGAACAGCCCCCGATCTGTCCATCATGCACTTGATACAAGGAGTCCGTTTCACCAGTTGACGATTCATCACCGGAGTAAACGACGGTTTCTCCGTCATCCGCTGGCTCGTCCTCATAGCTTCCTCCGTGGATGACTCCCACAAAGGCACGCTTTACGGCTGACTTAACCCGGGCAGGTCGCGCACGCTGAGCTGTCTCGATGAGGTCGGTGCAGGTGTCCAGCTCAGGGCCCGGTTCACCAATCTTGCCGATGAAAACGTGTATTCCGCCAAAGGGGACCCGGTACCCGTACTCGATTGATCCGGCCTCGGGACCCCAGCCTGCGTCGTCGATGTAGATTTTGCCGCGACGGCTCTTGGTCATCCGACCCACAGCATATCCCTTGAGCCCTTCGAAGCAGCCCTTCGAGAACTCGAAACCATCGTGCGATAGCCCCACGGTGGGCGCCAAGCGTAAATGGGTTTGTCACGGCAGATGTCCTAACAAAGGACTTAGTCGTGGAGCCATCGCAGCGGGTTAACAAAAGGGTTAAGCGAACAAAAAGGGCGCAAGGAGTTTATACTAGTTGACCCCGATGAAGGTAAAGCCTACGTCTAGTTTGTGATGGAATTGATGGAGTCTCGATGACTAGGGAGCAAATCGCTTCTCCTAGGCCTCGAGTTGTTGTTGTCTGTTCTGAACCGATCTCGGGTCGTCCCCTTATATACACGGGTGACGCCCCTCGGTCCCTAGAGTCCCAATCTCCGGTTTATACTTGTACCCGGGCTGGTCTCTTCCTTATTCCTAACTTACAATACAAGTTATACACAAGCTGGTTTACAACAGGCGGTGCTAAACCGACTACGGTCTTGGGCCTTCACCATAGCTTCTTGGGCTTCAACATCTTGGAATAGCTGATGATGCTAACCCGGCCCAGATGGATCGGTTTACGCCCAGTAGTAATATCCCCAACACCCTTGGTGAAGCCTATCCTCCTAACTGCACTGTAGGGTATGACACCAAAGTCTTCAGAATGGATTATGGACAGTGGATGCACTAACCACATGACTGGCGATCGAAGTCTTCTGATGGATTCAACACTACGTCCATCAGACAAGAGTCACATCACATTTGCTGATACTGGTAAAAGTAAGGTATTGGGTCTAGGTAGAGTTGCAATCTCAAAGGATCAGCACATGGATAAAGTCATGCTTGTTGAATCCCTTGGTTTCAACATAATGTCTGTCTCAATGCTTTGTGACTTAAACATGACTGTGATATTTGGAAAATATCGTTGCCTTGTACTAATGGAATCTGACAAGTCTCTAGTCTTTGAAGGATATCGGAAAGATGATCTGTATATGATAGATTTCTCAGCAGGACCACAGATGGCCGTATGTCTTCTAGCAAAAGCTTCAGAGTGCTGGCTCTGGCATCAGAGGCTAGGGCATGCTGGCATGAGGAACTTGCACACTCTTGCGAAGAAGAAACACGTCGTAGGCATCAAGGGCGTCAAGTTCAAGAAGGATCATCTGTGTGGTGCCTGCGAAGCTAGGAAGATGACTAGGGCAAGCATCCCTCAAAGACGATCATGACGACATCTCAACCCTTCGAGCTGCTACACATGGACTTATTTGGCCCTACTCACTACTCTACTCTTACTACCACTACTTGCCACTATGGCTTCATCATTGTTGATGATTATTCAAGATATACTTGGGTGCATATAATCCTCTACAAGAATGAAGTGCAGGATGTCTTCACACGCTTCACCAATCATGCCATGACGAACTATGGCGTCAAGATCAAGCATATCAGAAGTGACAACGGCACAGAGTTCAAGAACACCGGCCTCGACCTTTACCTGGATACATTGGGCATCACTCATGAGTTCTCTGCTCCGTACACACCTCAGCAGAATGGCATCATGGAGCGCAAGAGTAGAACTCACATCGAGATGTCTCGAACGATGCTTGATGAGTACAAGACTCCAAGGAAGTTCTGGCCTGAAGCCATTGATACTGCATGCCATGTCACAAGCTTCTGAAGAAGACATCCTATGAACTCCTAACTGGTAAGAAGCCAAATGTCAGTTACTTCAGAGTATTTGGTGCTAGGTGCTAGATCAAGGATCCACATCACACTTCAAAATTTGCACCGAAAGCAGATGAAGGTTTTATGCTTGGTTACGGAAAGGATTCACACTCCTACAGAGTTTTCAACCTCTTTCACTATAAAGTGGTTGAAACTGTAGATGTGCGGTTCGATGAGACTAACGGCTCGCAAAGAGAGCACCTGCCAAATGTGCTAGATGAAGCTCCCCCTAGTGAACCTATCAATCTCATGGGAACTTGAGAGATCATACCTTCTGAGACTCAGGCTGAAGACGAACTTATCATTTCTGCACCTAATCAACCTGAAGACAATGCACAGCCTGAAGACAATCCTCCAAATGATGACAATGATCAGCAAGAGCAAAATCTTCGTCCAGTTCATCCTCATGTTGCAAATGAAGTACAGATTGAGAAGATAATTGATAGCATCAATGCACTTGGTCCACTCACTCGTTCACGAGCAACACAGCTAGCAAATTTCTGTGGACACTTTGCATTCATCTCAATCTCTGAACCCAAGAAAGTTTCTGAAGCCTTCATGGAACCTGAATAGATTCAAGCTTTGCAAGAAGAGCTTCAACAGTTTGAGCTGAACAATGTGTGGGAATTGGTCAAGCGTCCTGATCCTCGCAAGCACAACATCATAGGCACCAAATGGATATATCGCAACAAGCAAGATGAGCATGGTCAAGTTGTCAGAAACAAGGCTCGTCTTGTTGCTCAAGGATATACTCAAGTAGAAGGATTGACTTGATGAAGCGTTTGCCCGGTGGCTAGGCTTGAAGCCATTCGCATACTGCTAGCCTATGCCAACCATCACAACATCCTTCTATATCAAATGGATGTGAAGAGTGCTTTTCAAGATTAAAGAAGAAGTGTATGTCGCACAACCACCTGGCTTTGAAGACCCAAAACATCCTGATATGGTATACAAGCTCAACAAGGAACTGTATGGCCTCAAACAAGTCCCTCGCGCTTGGTATGACACACTCAAAGACTTCCTGAAGAGCAAAGGCTTCAAACCTGGTTCCCTGGATCTCACACTCTTCACGAAGACATATGATGGTGAACTGTTTGTGTGCCAAATCTATGTGGATGACATTATCTCGGCTGCAATAACAAGAGATACAGTGATGAGTTTGGTCACATGATGCAAGAGCAATATCAGATGTCCATGATGGGTGAGCTAAAGTTCTTCCTTGGTCTTCAAATTCGTCAGCAACGCAACGGCATCTTCATATCTCAAGAAAATACCTCAAAGATTGCCTGAAGGAGTTTGGAATGCAAGACTGCAAAGGATACACGACGCCAATGCCAACCAAAAGTCATCTGAGTCCCGACGCCAATGGTAAAGATTTCGATCAAAAGGTATACCGCTCCATGATTGGTTCTTTACTTTATTTATGTGCATCTCGGCCAGATATAATGCTTAGTGTTTGCATGTGTGCCCGATTCCAAGCGGCACCAAAAGAATCACATCACTTAGCTGTGAAGCGAATTCTTCGATATTTGGCTTACACCCCACCACTAGGATTATGGTATCCAAAGGGCTCAGAGTTTGATCTAGTTGGATTCTCAGATGCTAATTATGCTGGTGACAAAGTTGATCGCAAGTCCACATCAGGCACATGTCACTTTCTGGGACGATCACTTGTCTGTTGGTCTTCAAAGAAGCTGAACTATGTATCTCTCTCCACTGATGAATCTGAATACATTGCTGCTGGATCTTGCTGCGCTCAACTTCTATGGATGAAGCAAACACTCAAGAACTATGGTGTCCATCTGAAGCATGTGCCACTCTACTGCGACAATGAAAGCGCCATCAAGATTGCCAACAACCCAGTTCAGCACTCGAAGACAAAGCACATTGAAATTCGTCATCACTTTCTCACAGATCATGTCATGAAGGAAGATATTGATATCATACACGTCAACACTAAAGAGCAATTGGCAGATATCTTCACAAAGCCCTTGGATGAGAAAAGGTTTTGCAAGTTGCGGTGTGAGCTAAATATCTTGGTATCCTCGAATGTCCTGTGATTAGGCACACATCCTAACACTTATGCATATTGATGACTTAGATGTGCAACACACGAAGTAATGTATATATTCAATCAATGAAGACTTACACTCTGAGTGTGAATACATTAATGCGGAATTTGACTTCGGAGCACCACGATAATTGTGCACCGTGTTTGGGTCTAATACTTCCTATACGGTGGGTAACGCCACCACCAAACTTTTGTTTGAAGTGCTTCTCTTGGCGTTACATTTGCAAAGTCTTCGCATTTGATTTGTCTTCAACATTGATTTGACTTCATGATTATCTTCACACTGTCGATTTTGTCTTACTTAGATATATACATATACTTGTGTTATGTCCTCTATAGCATTCACTTATTGTCGGAGTAATGGGCCACGGGTAGGCTAACCCGAGACCCAGATCCTTTCAGAACATCGGGGCAGGCTTCACCCCTCAAGAGTCCCAAGCCGAAAGGGCTGACTCCGGGAGTCGGCCGCGGCAGCGCCGACTACCCGATCATGGCCGAATCCTGAGGCGGCTCGACATAAGCCGACTCCGGTTGGTGACTCGGGAGGCCGACTATGGGAGTCGGCCCGACTTCACCACCTCTACCTTCAAGAAGAAGGACGAGACGGGGGATGGCCGGAATACGGCCCTCCCCCACTCCGATGACCAAGGGCAGGTATGGCTCACGGTCTGTACGCTGGGAGGAGATCTCCGTCCCGGCAGCAATCATTCCCATGCCGCCACAGCGTCGCCGCCTCGATGGTGGATCCCTGTTCCCCGTCGGCTGCTGTCTGCGGCTGGAGGCGGCGGGACCCGCTAGTAGTCGGGGGACGAAGGCGGCAAGAGTGCCCAGGGACGGATCTCGTGGGAGTCGGCCTCCGAGAGTCGGCCTCTTCCTCCCACGGGCCCCCGCGCCATTAACCGGATAGGATGGGGAGTGGCGGCGGTGATCGCCCGCCTTGGCGGCAAGGCTTTGTTGACCCGACCACTCAAGCCAACGTCATCGTGAGGCGAGGCTACAACAATCGGGTCGGTCGGTGAGGGCCCACCAGTGGCGAGCCCAGTGGTCGGCGGAGAAAGGCGGCGACACGAGAGCGAGACGGCTGGGACCCGCGCCCAGCCGGATTACCATTGTACCCCCGGGGGGTAGGCCTATATAAACCCCCCGGAGCACCCATGCAAAGGGTTGGATCCTTTTAGCACTAGACCAGAAACATAAGGAGAAGAGCTAGCCTTGCCTTCTCCTACCTCCGAAACATAGCTCGAGGAGCAACTTTGTACACATAGTACCATAGTGATCATGCGGAGACCCAGCAGAAGCGGCGATGAGGTGTTATCTCCTCGGAGAGCCCGAAGCTGGGTAAGATTCGCGGCGTGCATGTCTTCGCCTCATCCGTTTCGAGCACGGCGGCGTTCTACTCGCCCCCACCATGATAAGCCATCCTTTGGCATATGCGCTTTTAACCCCGACATTTGGCGCCCACCGTGGGCGAGGTGCACCATCGTCCGGAGATCTGTTACGGGCGGAACCTGTTCCTTCCTAACGAGCGTAGCCAGCTTGTACGCCGGTGGAGTTGTGCGGCTCGCTTTGCCGGCGCTGAGATCGCCTGCGCGGCCAGCTGCCTCGCCGAACTTGTCGGCAAGGTTCGCCTCTCCGACGAGCCTGCATCCGACGCAGGCACCAACGGCCCCGAGAGCCTCCTCGCGGGCCTCCTCGACGAACTCCATGTTGCCGGCGAGCCCGCCGTCGACCTGGAGTCCATAGGCTCCACCGACCCGATGTTGGTCGATTCTGACACCGCGTCGCTCGACGCGTTCCCCACCAATGTGGTGGTCTACGACGAGCCGCTCCCTCGCGCGGAGAGCGGCGGGAGTACCGTCACAGAAGTGCTCGTCATCGGCGAGCACTCCGACAGAAGGGCTCACGACCCGCTTGAAGCAGCGCTGCAAGACCTGGATGCGCCCATTCCAGACGACGCCGACGCCGAGACACTGGAGGCACGCCGCCTCGGCTCGTCGGCGCCAGAAAGTTAGCAAGCATGAGGCGCTTTGTCGAAGCCTACCAGCGAGATGGATCGCGCGGTGGCGGCTTCGCCCGCCTCAGCAGGCCTAGCCGCCTAAAGCGATACAAGCAAGCCTGGGCGCGGACATCGCCCGGCATGTTGGGCCAATCGCCCGTATCGCTTCGCCCGCGAAAACATTGAGCTGCCGCGGCGGCGAGCGAAGTTGGACAACCTTGAGGGCGAAGAGCGCCGACTGATGACGGAGCGAGTCCAGCAACTCCTTGACGCGGCTGGCGCGTAGAACGCGGCCAGCTGCCGCACCGAGGGGCCGCGGCAACAGAATGACGACCTGCCACCCCGCGGAGATCAAGACGCGACGTCTCGGACGCCGACTGGCGGCGTCCGCGGAAAGAAAGACAAGGAGACGGCTGGTAGCCGCAGTCGGACTCACATCACCATCGAGCGCGATCAAGACGGCCGCCCGAGAGCCGTGGAGCGGCGGGACGACTACGTACCTCCTCCACCCCGCAAAGAAAGGCGAGTCTCCCCGCCGCCCGTTGAGCATCCAACTCTCGGAGGCCGCCTCGGTCGCCGAGAGGGAGTCGGAGAGAATGATGCCCGCCACCGGATCGACCGGCTCCACCGATCCTTGGCGCTAGAAGAAGAAAACGAGCTGGGACCGCCATGTTTCGGTCCCCGCATCCGAGACGAGCCCTTTCCCAAAGGGTTCACTCTCCCAAGAGACACCTCCAAGTACACCGGCTCCGTGAAGCCAGAAGACTGGTTGGTTGACTACTCCACTGCCGTCAACATAGCAAACGGCAACAAGCGTGTTGCCGTGAAGTACGTCCCACTCATGCTCCAAGGCACGGCCCGGACATGGTTGAACAGCCTGAAACCTCGCAGCATCAACAGCTAATTCGACTTCACGAGGCTTTTCGTCCGCAACTTCACGAAACGCATACAAGCGACCTCCCAAGCCTCGCCAGCTCTCCTTGTGCGTGCAAGGCCCCAACGAGTCAACACACGACTACCTCACGCGTTGGGCCGAGCTCCGAAACTCCTGCGAGGGCGTGCACGAGGTGCAGGCTATTGAGTACTTCACCGCCGGGTGCAGAGAAGGCACCCTCCTCAAGCACAAGCTCTTCTGCGACAAGCCAGAGACCCTGGATGAGCTGCTGATCATAGCAGACAAATACGCCACCGCCGACTCTTCGATGAAGACGGAGATCCAAGTTAGTGCGGCAGGCAAAGTAGCCCCTCAAGCTCCCAGAACTCCGGCTGGAGACACCAGTCGGCGACTACAGCAGAACGATCACAAGCGCAAGGCCCCGCAGCCGGCTTCGAGTAGCCGGCGGTGGCGTCAGTCGACGACCAGCAACCAAAAGGGCCGCCTCCACCCAAGCGGCAGAAGGGCGGCAAGTCCAATTGGTTGTCGGCCTTCTCCTATGAGCAGACTCTGGATGGCCCGTGCAAATTTCATAGCGGCGCGAAACCGTCGAATCACACCACCCGAAACTGTCATTGGCTCACCAGGATCACCAAGGGAGACGGCCTCCTGCCGCCTCCACCTGCTGGGCAGCCGCCTCCGCCTCCACCCTAGCAGTCGGCTGTCAGGTCAGTGGGCGCAGTGCAAGACGAGTTCCCAGAGGAACATGGGGCCTATGTGGTGTTCACCAGTGTGGCAGACAACAAGCGCAACAAGCGGCTGCAGAGGCAAGAAGTGAACGTAGTAGCGTCGGATACTCCAGAATTCATGCATTGGTCCGAGAAGCCTATCAGTTGGAGCAGAGCGGATCACCCAGAGGTGATGCCAAACCCGGGCTCCTACGCCCTGGTCTTGGACGCCACCTTTGCCACTGATAGGCGGGCGGCTCGCTTCTCGCGAGTTTTGATAGATGGAGGTAGCAGCATAAACATCTTGTATAACGACACCATGGAGAAACTAGGGATCAAGCAAAGACAGCTTCAGAGCACCCGGACTGTATTCCATGGCATCGTCCCTGGCCTTTCCTGCTCCCCAATCGGCAAGATTTTGATAGATGTCCTTTTCGGAGACAAGGACCATTTCCGCCGAGAGCCAATATGGTTTGAAGTGGTGGACCTCAAGAGCCCATATCATGCACTGCTTGGCCGACCTGCACTGGCCAAATTCATGGCGGTCCCCCACTACGCCTACCTCAAGATGAAGATGCCGAATTCAAAGGGAATCCTGACCATAGCCGCGACCTCTGAAGAAGTCGTCGCTGCTTGCGCGACGAGAGCAAATCGGTTGGCCGAGTCCCTGGTCATTGCAGCAGAGAAGCGACTTCTTGACAGGGTTGTGGCGATGGCCGGCAAGCAGCCAGAGATGTCGCCCAACCCTAAGGAGTCGGAAGCTGAGGGCTCATTCAAACCAGCCAAGGAGACAAAGAAGATACCATTGGACCCTGAGCACCCGGAGAGGTACGCTGTCGTAGGTATGAACCTCGACAGCAAATAGGAAGGCGAGCTCGTCGATTTCCTCCGTGAGAATCGGGACATCTTCGCATGGTCCCCCAAAGACATGCCAGGTGTACCGACAGAATTCGCCAAGCACAAGTTACATGTTCGGTCCGATGTGAAGCCCGTCAGGCAGCCCTTGCGCCGCTTGTCAGAAGAGAAAAGAAGAGTTGTTGGAGAAGAGATAGCCCGGCTCCTTGCGGCCGGCTTCATTATGGAAGTATTTTTTCCAGAGTGGCTAGCGAACCCAGTCTTGGTGTTGAAGAACAAACAGTGGCGGATGTGTATTGACTACACAAGCCTAAACAAAGCTTGTCCCAAGGACCCGTTTGCTCTGCCAAGAATTGATCAGGTGATAGACTCCACAGCCGGATGCGAGCTGTTGAGCTTCTTAGATGCCTATTTAGGGTATCACCAGATCAAGCTGAATCCGGCAGACAGATCAAAAACCGCCTTCATCACGCCGTTTGGAGCCTTCTGCTACCTGACTATGACGTTCGGCTTGAGGAATGCCGGCGCCACCTTTCAGCGTTGCATGCAGAAGTGTCTTCTCAAGCAACTCGGCAGAAATGCTCACGTCTACGTAGATGATGTGGTGGTGAAGACGGAAAAGCGCGGAACCCTGTTAGAAGACCTCAAGGAGACCTTTGAGAACCTCCGCCGATTCCAGATCAAGCTTAACCCTGAGAAGTGTGTTTTCGGAGTACCAGCTGGCCAGCTTCTCGGCTTCCTGGTCTCTGAACGCGACATAGAGTGCAACCCCGTGAAGATCAAGGCCATCGAAAGAATGGAAGTACCTAGCCGACTGTTGGATGTGCAGAAGTTCACTGGTTGCCTGGCATCCATCAGCCGATTCATCAGTCGTCTAGGCGAGAAAGCTCTCCCCTTATACCAGCTCATGAAGAAGACCAATTTTTTCGAGTGGAACCACAAGGCGGACGAGGCCTTTCTCTAGCTGAAGAAGATGCTGGTTACTCCCCCTGTGTTGGCGGCTCCGACTCCCAAAGAGCCCATGCTCCTATACATCGCCGCCACCAGCCGGGTAGTCAGCACAGTCATTGTGGTAGAGCGCAAGGAGGAAGGCAAGGCGCTGCCTGTCCAGAGACCGGTATATTACCTGAGCGAAGTGCTGTCAGCCTCCAAGCAGAATTACCCCCACTACCAGAAGATGTGCTATGGCGTGCACTTTGCCGCCAAGAAGTTGAAGCCTTACTTCCAAGAGCATCCAATCACTGTGGTCTGCACAGCCCCACTAGCCGAGATCATCGGAAGCCGAGATGCGTCTGGCCGAGTGGCCAAATGGGCCATAGGTTTGGCGCCCTACACAATCTACTATCAACCCCGCACCGCCATCAAGTCGCAGGCGCTGGCCGACTTCCTCGTCGGCTGGGCCGAGACCCAGAACCTGCCGCCAGCGCCTGACTCCACCGATTGGCGGATGCATTTCGATGGCTCCAAGATGCGCACCGGCTTGGGAGCCGGCGTTGTTCTGACTTCTCCCAAAGGCGACAAGCTCAAGTATGCGCTGCAGATCCGTTTCGCCGCCTCCAACAACGTCGCCGAATACGAAGCGCTCATTCACGGGCTCCGGCTTGCAAAAGAGCTTGGCATTCGCCGGATCCTGTGTTATGGCGACTCCGATTTGGTGGTCCAGCAGTCATCTGGAGACTGGGACGCCAAGGACGCGAACATGGCAAGCTACCGCTTCCTCGTGCAGCAACTCAGCGGATATTTCGAGGGGTGCGAGTTCCTCCATGTGCCAAGGAACGACAATGACCAGGCAGATGCTTTGGCACGAATCGGCTCCACTCGCCAGGCAATACCGTCTGGCGTCGCTCTTCAGCGCCTCCTCAAGCCATCCATCAAGCCTTCGCCAGAGTCAGATTCCATTTTTGTGCCGGCTCCCCCTGAAGAAGTCGGATCTGACTCCAGAGCCACAGCAGACGGCACGAAGACCTTTGCAAGCGATTCCAAGAATACTGCAATTGAAGCCGGCCCGGGGACTCCAGAACCCGGCTCGAGGACTGCGGCAAACAAAGAAAAGACTCCAGAACCCGGCCAGGGGACTGCACCAGTCGGCGCGGGGACTTCGTTGATCCAGCAAGCGGCCGTGGACTCTAGCCCGCCGCCTCCTAGCCCGGCTACCCGCGTCCAGGTCGCGGTTCTGGCAGTCGAAGAAATAGCAGCACCATCATGGGCACAACCTATCCTCAAATTTCTGGTAGACAAGGAGCTACCGACTGATGAAACTTTGGCTCGGCAGATACAACGTCGTGCGGCAGCATATACCATAGTCAACAGAGAGCTGGTCAGGCGCAGCGTCACTGGTGTCTACCAGTGCTGCGTTGAGCCAGAGCAAGGCCAAGCAATTCTTAGGGACATCCACCAACGCGAGTGCGGCCACCATGCGGCCTCAAGAGCACTCGTTGCCAAAGCTTTCCGACATGGTTTCTTCTGGCCGACTGCCCTAGAAGAGGCCAAAGAGTTGGTCTAGAGATGCAAGGGGTGCCAGAAGTTCCGCTCCAAGCCGCATCTGCCGGCTTCGGCGCTCAAGACTATCCCAATCGCCTGGCCCTTTGCGGTTTGGGGCCTGGATATGGTAGGACCATTCAAGACGGCACGAGGTGGCCTAACTCATCTACTTGTCGCGGTGGACAAGTTCACCAAGTGGATAGAAGTGAAGCCCATCAAGAAGTTGAATGGTCCGACTACAGTAACTTTCATCTCAGATATCACGATTCGGTATGGCATACCGCACAGCATCATCACCGACAACGGCACCAACTTTGCCAAAGGCGCCTTGGCCCGTTTCTGTGCGACACAGGGCATCCGACTGGACTTAGCGTCCGTTGCCCATCCATAGTCAAACGGCCAGGTGGAGCGGGCGAATGGCCTCATCCTATCCGGCATCAAGCCTCGGCTGGTTGAACCATTGGAGCGTTCGGCCGGCTGTTGGCTTGACGAATTACCTGCCGTCCTCTGGAGTCTACGGACGACTCCAAACAAGTCAACCGGCTTTACGCCCTTCTTCCTCGTCTATGGTGCTGAAGCCGTCATCCCAACGGATATAGAGTTCGACTCCCCGCGAGTCACGATGTACACCGAGAAGGAAGCAGAAGAAGCACGGCAAGACGGTGTCGATCTGCTGGAAGAGGGCCGGCTGTTGGCACTCAACCGGTCCAGCATCTACCAGCAGAGTCTACACCGCTACTACAACAGGAAGGTCAGGCCGAGATCCTTCCAAGAGGGCGACCTTGTGCTCCGGCTGATCCAGCGAACAGCCGGCCAACACAAGTTGTCGGCACCTTAGGAAGGCCCTTCATCATCGACAAGGTCTTGAGCAGCGACTCCTACTACGATCGGCTCGAAGCCCGGGCGTGCAAGAGGGACGATTCCGGCAAAGAGACAGAGCGACCATGGAACGCGAATCTTCTTCGAAGATTTTACAGTTGATGCAGTATGTTCCATGCTACCCTTTTGTATTTAAAGTACCAAGACTTTGGGGCCCCCGAGACGAACTCGGGGACTGCCCCTTTTTGTTATCTGTATGATAAGAATTATGCTTCCGATTATGTTACTCTTTGTTATGCAACTTGGCACCGGGCTCGACTAGTCGGCCCGGGGACTCGCCGTCTTGAGCTATGAAAACGCTTCCTGCGGTCAGACAAATAGTGTGAGGCGCCTAAGCCGACTCCTGTCAGAAGCCACAGCTCGCGGAGCGACTGTCTGGTGGGCAGGAGTAAGGAAGAATGGGCGCCCACATGAAAAATGGCTAAGGACTAAAAGAATAAGCATAGCTCGAGCTGGCTCTCCAGCCGTTCCTCGCAAAAACCGACTCCTGAGTAGTCGGCCTCCCGTTTTCTATCCGACTTGCTAAGAAAACTCTAGAATGGCTAAGTACTTGCCTTCCCAAAAGAAGCCAAGTATTTGATCCAGCGGCAGTCCACGGAGCGGTTGCACGACTGGCAAAGACGACATCTAAGGAAAGGCGGCAAAGGAAAAAGCCAAAAGAGCAGTGAGCAAGATATGATAGAACCTAGATAAATATTTACATCACATGGGCCATTGGCCGAATCCCTGAACGGAAGTTCAAAATACACCCCGCGGGTGGAATTGTGCGAATTAACAAAGTTTTTCGAGAAGTTACTAAAGCAGATAAACAAGACAAGGCGGTGGCCTATGAAGCAGCAGACGGGTCTGGAGGCTCGGGGGAGATGGCGGTGTCGGACGTTGGGGCGGCCGGCTGAGCGGACTCGGCTTGATCACCTCCAGCGGCAGTCGGCGCAGCCGGGCGCGACCCGTTGTTGGAGGCACGGACGAGCTGAGGCTGATCGCCCGCTCCGTCTTCTGGCGCCTCCATCTCGTCTCCAGCCTCCACCTCGTCTCCCTCCTCGGCACTGGAGCCGATCACCTCCGCCGAGTCTTCGCCGTAGTTCGGGTCCAGCCCAAACCACTCCGGCGGCACCTCCTCGCCGTTGTCAGCTCGCTCAGGAACGAAGACGCTTGTGTCGGTGTACTCAGCAATCGCCGTGGCGCGCTTGACAAGGTCGCCCTCCACGGCTGCCAGTTCCGGCTGGGCCTCGGCTCGGAGCGTGGCCAGCTGGTCCAGGCTCAGGTCCGGATACCACGCCTTGACAAACTCTAAGGCCCGACGCGCTCCAGCTCGTGCCGAGGAACCTTTCCAAGCCGCCAGACGGCCTGCTGCGACCTCCAGCCAGTCGGCAGTCCGGCTGGGGGTTCGCAGAATCGGCGTCTCCGGCCACAAGGCAGCAATCACCTGAGCGCCGACACGTTGAAGCCGGTGCAGCATCCGGTTGGCCGGCCGCAGGCGAGCCTCGATGCTCAAAAGGTCCGGGGGGCGGTGGCGGCAACCTCCTCGCCAGCTGCCCTCCGCGCCTCGCGATCGGCCTCGATGGCCTGAACGGCAGCTCCCGAATAGCCCGGGAAGAACTCTGCCAAGACGAAAAAGAGTCAAGTCAGAAAAGCAAGAGTCGGCCCGACCCGCAGTCGGCGGCTCAAAGAAAGCGAGTGAAGAAAACTTACCATCAACGATATCCTCAATCTCATGGAAGCCGGAGGTCAGCATCGCCTCCTTGGCGGACCAGGAGGAGCGCTCGGTCTCGAACTCGGCCAGGAGTTCAGTCTCTCTCTCCTTCGCCTCCTCCTGCGCCTTCTTGAGCAGCTCCTTCTGCTCGGCCAGCTGCGCAGCTAGCAGGTCGCGGTCTGCGGCGAGCTTGCTGCACTCCGCCTCCTTGGCGCGCAAGGCAGTGTTGGCTTCGCCCAGCTGCTGCCGAAGAGCGGCATTGGCCGCTGAAGAAAAAAGGAAGATGGCGTAAGTCGCCAAAGAAGAAAATCGCCAGGAAGATCCGGTCTGACTGCGCAAGCAGTCGGCCCAAATCTCGGGGACTACAGCCCGCGGGTGCGCCAGCGCGCCCCCACGGAGAAGAAAACTCACTCCGGCTCTCCGACAAGTCGGCAGCCCGCTTGCCCAGCTCCTTAGTGTTACGGTTGAAGGCGGTGACTCGGAGGTTGTGGTAGTCCTATGATAAACATTTCAAGCAAGAATAAGTGTTAAGAGCTCACCAATAGAGTTCCGACCCGCCTGCTCAGCAGCCGGCCCGGAACTCGGGGACTACACCCAGTGGGTGCGCTGGCGCGCCCCCACAGAGAAGACAAAGCAAGAAAAAGTAAAGTCAGCAGGGGCGTACCCGGATGGCCGCTCGCGACGCCAGATGCGCCTTGGTGCAGAGCTGGAGGGCGTCGCCTTGGCCCTTGATTTCGCTGGACATCCGAGGCGCTGGTTCGGCGGGCTGTCGCCTCCTCGCCCCCACCCAGTGGGAGCGGCGCTCGTCGCCTCGACGTCGGGGTTGGCCGAGCTGGCCGCGCCCGTCTCCAGAGGGCGTGGGGCCGAAGACGCCTTCTCCAGACGGCGGCGCGTTGGCGAGGCGACTTGAAGAAGCAGACTCGCCGTGGCTTCATCGATAGCCGGCGGCACCGGCGGGTCCGCCGGCAGTTCGCCCCGTGCGATCCCAGACGGCGGCGGGGGAGGTGGTGGTGTCACGGCCGTGTCCGGCACAAGGGCCTCGCCGCGTTCCCTCTCCATGATGGGATGCTCCCCGCCGACTTCCCCAGTCCGCTCAGAGAAATCCGAAGGCTGCGCCGAGTTCAGTGGGACGACGAACAATGCCGACTGGCGGCGCGCGGCTTCTTCGGCCTGCCGTTTGGCCGTGCAGCGACTTCGGCTCCCTCCAGCTCCTTCTGGGTGGAGACTGCCGCCTTCTCGGCCCCCGCCCTCTCTCGGCGGGCGGCTTCGTCTTCGCCGCGCTTCTCCTGCGCGTTCCGCTCCGTCGCTTTCCGGAGGTCGGCGGCAGGGTCAATACGCCGAGTTGTGGCGGACGACTCTGCCGACCCCCTGATGGAGGAGGCGGCGACCCTCCCAAGGGTGAGAGGAGCCCTGGAGCAGGGAAGACATGTGAGGACCCAGACAAAATCCACCAAAAAGATAAAGCAAAGCAAAGAAACAGAAGTACTTACCCAGAGGACAGCGGCGGCTTCTTCACTTCCTTACGGAAACGTTGGGCCCTCGCGACCGCCTCTTCCTGTTTGGTCGCAGCGGCCGCCCCCTTAAGCTTCTTCTCCCGGCCCCCGAGGGAACTCGGCCCGGCCCGGCGCTTCCTCGCGCCGTCTAGTCTGATTTGGTTGCGAGGGGCGACTTCCCCGTCTTCGCCGGTGGGCCAGTCGGCAAAGGTAGCCGAGGGCCTGAGGCCGCCTTCCTCTCCTTCGCCGCCTCCTTCGGTGTCGGCCTCCATCGCCGCCGCCCCCAGGTCGGGGTCGTCGACGTCGCTCTCCGATCGGTCGGGGGCAAACTGGCGGGACGGCCCCGCGGCATCGGCCGAGGGCTGGATGAGAGGATTCTGAATCAAGAAACAATGTCAGGGGTCGGATTCGGCTGCAAAAGGAAAGAACATGAAGAGAAACAATTTACCACCGGCGGGGGGTTGGTGCACGAGTACGGCTCCATGCCGAACTGCCAGTCCGCTGAGAGGCCGCAGTTTGCGATGAAGTTCACCATGGCCGCCACCTCCACGTGGGGCATGTCTTTGGTGCACATCCGACTGGGGTCCCGGTGGTCGCTCATCTGACAGATCAGATGAGGCCGGCCTTGGAGCGGGAGAACTCAGCGCGCCACGAAGGCGGCCAGCAGGTCGGCCCCGGTCAGGCCCGCCGACTGGGTCAGCACTCGAAGTCGCATGACGGCAGCGCCGCCAGCTGGGGTCAGCGTCTTGGCGCGGTAGGACCAGCTGGGCAGCCTCCCAGCCGGCGCGCCGGCTTCATAAGCCGGCAGATTGACCCAGTCGCCGTCTGGGGCGACGTTCTTCACGTAGAAGTAAGAGCGCTGCCACATCTTCACCGACTTGATTAATATGATGGCGGGGAACGGGTTGTCAGCGGTCGTCCTTCGCATCGCGATGAAGGCGCCGCACTAGGCTGGCACGCTGGTGACGTGCTTGCCGAGCTTGGACTGAAAGAACTCCCCCCACAGCTCGATGGTGGGGAGGACGCCGAGGAAGCCCTCGCACAAAGTGGCGAAGGCCGCCAGCAGCACCACCGTGTTTGGGGTGAGGTCGTGCGGCTGGAGGCCGTGGAACTCCAAAAACGAGCGGAAGAACCCGCTCACCAGCAGCCCCAGGCCGCGCATGAGGTGGGAGCGGAACACGAGCCGCTCGCCCTCCTCCAGCGGAACACGAGGTGCGCGTCGGGGAGGTGACGCATCTTGCAGAGGAAATCAATGACGTCGTCGTCGATCTCAGAACCGTCCCACACGCCGGAGCGAACGGCGGCGGGCGCGGTGGCAGAGGACGAGCTCATCGCTGTGAGCAAGGCGTGGTTCGGCGCAGTGGCGGTAAGAGGAAGAAGAAAGAGGAGAAAGCAAAGGGAAGCAGGGGGAGCGGGCGCGCATGCTTCGCCGCCCTGCTCCCCCCACCTACTTATAGGCCGGTGAGCTGAGAAGCCGAGGGGGCGTCGTGGGATTAACTGCGCCCACGTCCCCACGACCCCCACGATTCACCACGCAAGTTACTGCGCACATTTACTGCGCCGGAAGCCCAACCGCCCGCACGGCCGCAGCGGATCCGTTCAAAGGCCGAGGTGAGGTAGTGGCGGGCCCCCGCCTGCAGGCCCGTCCCATCGCGCGCGTGGACTGGCAGACTAATCCAGCCACGTGGCGCCCTTCGGCGGGACCGCAGCAGGCGGCGGCTGCGTGCCTTGTCAAGCACGCCATTTGTATCCCGCCACGACTTTCAAATTCTTCAAAAAGCGAGACGACCTTTGGCGAGTCCGGCTCTAGCGGGCTCGCCCCACAGTAGTCGGCTCAAAGGAAGGTGACGGACAAGTCCCGAATCCGGCCGCTGAGAGGAGGAAACTGTTGAGGCTCCTCGATGCTTCTCCCTCGAAGCCTCACCAGCTCCGGGGACTACTGTCGGAGTAATGGGCCACGGGTAGGCTAACCCGAGACCCAGATCCTTTCAGAACATCGGGGCAGGCTTCGCCCCTCAAGAGTCCCAAGCCGAAAGGGCTGACTCCGGGAGTCGGCCGCGGCAGCGCCGACTACCCGATCATGGCCGAATCCCAGAGGCGGCTACGACATAAGCCGACTCCCAGTTGGTGACTCCATGGAGGCCGACTATGGGGAGTCGGCCCGCGACTTCACCACCTCTACCTTCAAGAAGAAGGACGAGACGGGGGATGGCCGGAGTACGGCCCTCCCCCACTCCGACGACCAAGGGCAGGTATGGCTACAGTGCGACGTACCGGAGGAGATCTCCGTCCGGCGCGGCACTGTTGCCATGCCGGCCCTGACGTCAGCCCCGCGGCGGATCCCTGTTCCCACATCGGCCTGCCTGTACGGCCTGGAGATGGCGGGACCCGCTAGTCAGCGGGGGGACGAAAGACGGCAAGAGTGCCCAGAGACGGATCTCGTGGGAGTCGGCCTCCGAGAGTCGGCCTCTTCCTCCCACGGGCACCACGCTGAAAGCACAAGTGCTCCTCAGGTGGTTTTGGTAATTAATGTCAACATATCTCTTGTTGGACTAACACTTTTATCTAGCATGTTTCAGATAAGTTCAACAATGGAGTGGCATGGCAAGGATGGAGAAAGCGGAACCCTCAAGATGCTAAGGACAAAGGATTGGCTAAAGCTTCAAGATCAAGACTCTTCATTTTACACTTTTAGTGATCCAAGATCACATTGAGTCTATAGGAAAAGCCAATACTATCAAGGAGGGATGAGGTGTTGCTTAATGAGCTCTTTGCCTTATGTGCTTGATGATATGCTCCAAAATCCTCAGCTACTTTCCCACTTCCACATATGACCTAAACCCAAAGCCAAACTCGGTCCTACCGATTCTTTCTATCCGGCGCCACCGAGTTTCACATGTCACAGCCACTGCCAAAACCCTAGCAAATCGGTTCTACCGATAGGGATCTCAGTCTCACCGAGATGGGATTATAATCTCTCTGTGTCGTCCATTGTCAAATTCGGTCTCACGAGTTTGAGTGTCAGTACTACCGAGATTACAATGCAAACTTTCTGGTTAGCTTATTACTCAAATCGGTCCCACCGAGTTGTGTGTCAGTCTCACCGAGTTTGCTGACCAACTCTCTGGTTAGCTAATTACCAAAGTCGGTCCCACCGAGTTTGTGTAATCGGTCTCAACGAGATTACGTTATGCCCAAACCCTAACCATATCGGTCCCACCAAGATGCATGTCAGTCCCACCGAAAATCCTAACGGTCACTAGGTTTGCTAATTCGGTCCGACCGAGTTTTACCATTCGGTCCCACCGAGATTGGTAAATTGTGTGTAACGGTTGGATTTTGTGTGGAGGCTATATATACCCCTCCACCTCCTCTTCATTCGTGGAGAGAGCCATCAGAACACACACACACTTCCAACTCATATGTTCTGAGAGAGAACCACCTACTCATGTGTTGAGACCAAGATATTCCATTCCTACCATATGAATCTTGATCTCTAGCCTTTCCCAAGTTGCTTTCCACTCAAATCATCTTTCCACCAATTCCAAATCCTGTGAGAGAGAGTTGAGTGTTGGCGAGACTATCATTTGAAGCACAAGAGCAAGGAGTTCATCATCAACACACCGTTTGTTACTTCTTGGAGAGTGGTGTCTCCTAGATTGGCTAGGTGTCACTTGGGAGCCTCCGACAAGATTGTGGAGTTGAACCAAGGAGTTTGTAAGGGCAAGGAGATCGCCTACTTCGTGAAGATCTACCGCTAGTGAGGCAAGTCCTTCGTGGGCGTTGGCCATGGTGGGATAGACAAGGTTGCTTCTTCGTGGACCCGTCGTGGGTGGAGCCCTCTGTGGACTCGCGCAACCGTTACCCTTCGTGGGTTGAAGTCTCCACTAACGTGGATGTAGGATAGCACCACCTATCTGAACCACGGGAAAAACATCCGTGTCTCCAATTGCGTTTGAAATCTCCAAACCCTTCCCTTTACTTTCTTGCAAGTTGCATGCTTTACTTTCCGCTGCCTATCTACTCTTTGCATGCTTGCTTGATATGTATTGTGTGTGCTGAAATTGTGCCTAAAACTTCACTCAAACCAAAAGGGCTTAAAAACTGCAACTTTAGCACCTAGTGTCTAATCACCCCCCCTCTAGACACACTCTTCTTGATCCTACAAGTGGTATCAGAGCTTTGGTCTCCATTGCCTTGGTTTAATCACCATTGGAGGAAGATGGATGTGTCTACTTTAGGGAGTCTTAGACATAGAGTGCCTATTCTTGATGGAGAGTATTTTCATGAATGGAAAAATGAGATGCTTGAGATTTTCAATCAATATCATTTGAACAAGTATATTGCTAGTCCTTGTGCTCCTCATGTTGATCCTTTGCATCCTACTCTAGATGAAAATATTGACATGATTCGCAATCTTAGAACTGCTGAACTTATTGTTAGAGGCTTGCCTAGAAATTTGATTGGATGTTTGCCTACTTTCGAATGTGCCTACACCATATGCAAATTTCTTGAGGAACTATTTCCTGATTATTCCTTGAAGAATTTAGACGAAATTCTCCATAAATCTATTGCCTTGACTAAGATGAATACTAATGATCCTAGCTTTGGTGATTGCTTATTTGAGCTTACTAATCTCATGCGTGCTAAAGGAAATGTTGGAATCATTAGCGGTATCATATCCGAAGTTATTAGAATTCATAAAGATAATCATTGTGTTGATCATGAATCTAATGAATTACCCTCTCTAGGAAATGATCAATCACAAGATGATGTTGAACATGGATACTATGATGGGGATGATGATAGTGACTATGATCTTGATGATGCAATGAGACATTTTGGTCTTATGGCAAATCTTCGCGGCTATACGTCAGGAGGAAAGGAATGGGTCCTTGATAGTGGATGTACCGACCATATGACCGGAGATGAAGAGATGTTCCGTGAGCTTGATGAAAATGACGGCCCTCGAAAATATGTCACTTTTGGTGATAATTCAAAGGGTAAGGTGGTTGGCCTTGGTAAGGTGGCCATCTCACATGATAGCTCTATTCAAAATGTCATGCTTGTTGAATCCCTTGGATACAATTTACTTTCAGTTTCTAGACTTGCTGATTTTGGATTGAATGTTCTATTTACTGAAGTAGATTGCCAAGTGTTTCGTCGAGATAATCACAAAATGGTCTTTACCGGTATACGTAGAGGTGATCTTTATATCGTCGATTTCTCTAAAAAGGCACAACCTAAAACTTGCTTTATTGCTAAATCCTCAAAAGGTTGGTTGTGGCATAGACGATTAGGTCATGTTGGCATGAGAAACCTTGACAAGCTTATTAAAGGAAATCATATCCTTGGAGTTAACGATGTTATATTTGATAAGGATAGACTTTGCAGTGCTTGTCAAGCAGGTAAACAGGTTGGAGGAAGGCATCCCGTGAAGAACATCATGACCACAAAGAGGCCACTCGAGCTACTTCATATGGATCTCTTTGGTCCCAATGCCTACAAGAGTCTCGGTGGAAATTCTTTCGGTCTAGTCATAGTTGACGATTTTTCAAGATTTACGTGGGTGTTCTTTCTTGATGACAAATCGCAGGTCCAAAAGATCTTCAAAAACTTTGCTACAAAGGCTCAAAATCAGTTTGACGTGAAGATCAAGAAGGTTCGGAGTGACAACGGAACGGAGTTCAAGAACGCAAATGTGGACACCTTTCTTGACGAAGAAGGGATTTCACATGAGTTCTCGGCTACGTACACACCTCAACAAAATGGAGTTGTTGAGAGGAAGAACCGGACGCTCATCGAAATGGCGAGAACGATGCTTGATGAGTACAAGACCCCAAAGCACTTCTGGGCGGAAGCGGTTGAGACAGCTTGTCATGCAACAAATCGCTTGTATCTTCACAAGCTACTTGGCAAGACGGCATACGAGCTCCTCACTGGTAACAAACCCCAAGTTGGATACATTCGAGTATTTGGCTCAAAGTGCTACATTCTAGATAAGCATCGTCGTTCAAAGTTTGCTCCTAAGTCTCATGAAGGTTTCCTACTTGGTTATGGCTCAAACTCTCACACTTACCGTGTCTACAACAATTTCACCCGAAAGGTTGAAGAAACGGTAGATGTGAAGTTTGATGAATCTAACGGCTCGCAAGTAGAGCAATTGCCAATAGATGCAGGAGACAAAGACCCTTCGGTAGCAATTCAAGACTTGTCGATTGGCAAGATTCGTCCAACGGAGGTGAAGGAGAGTACCTCGTCCGTCCAAGTGGAAGCTTCTACTTCACGACAAGGTGAACCAAGAATCGACACGGAAGCATCCACAAGTGGGACACACCAAGATGAAGAAAACGAGGAAGTGCGTCAAGACCAACATCAACAACCTCCTTCTCCACCACGACAAGATAACAACAACGCCAACAATGAAGAAGGCCAAGATGCAGAAGAACAAGACGAAGAAGAAGAAGTTCAATGAAGACCCAAGCAAAAGCTCTCACGAGTTCGAGCAAGAATCGCCAAAGATCATCCCGTTGAGCAAATCTACAATGATGTCCGAACCGGGAGAATTACTCGCTCAAAAACTCGTTTAGCTAACTTTTGTGAAAATTATTCTTTCATCTCTAGCATTGAACCTATGAAGGTTGAAGAATCATTGGAGGATCCGGATTGGATAAATGCTATGCATGAAGAGCTGCACAACTTCGAGAGAAACCAAGTTTGGACTTTGGTTGAGAAGCCCGACAACAACCACAACATCATCGGTACAAAGCACGTCTCGTCGCCCAAGGATACACACAAGTCGAAGGTATGGACTATGGTGAGACATATGCTCCCGTTGCTAGACTTGAGTCCATTCGCATCTTACTTGCCTTTGCCAATCATCACAATATCACCTTGTACCAAATGGACATCAAAAGTGCTTTTCCAAATGGTGAAATAGAGGAGGAAGTTTATGTCAAACAACCTCCCGGTTTTGTCAATCCTAAGAAACCTAATCATGTTTACAAACTTCACAAAGCTCTTTATGGTCTTAAACAAGCTCCTAGAGCATGGTATAAATGCTTAACTAAGTTTCTTCTTGCAAGTGGTTTTGAAATTGGTAAAATTGATTCTACACTCTTCACTAAAAGAGTTAATGGTGAACTATTTGTATGCCAAATTTATGTTGATGATATCATATTTGGTTCTACTAACCCTCTCTTTAGTGAAAAGTTTGGAAAGCTTATGTCGGAGAAGTTTGAGATGTCTATGATGAGTGAACTCAAATTCTTTCTCGGTTTGCAAATCAAGCAAACTAAGGAAGGAACATTTATCTCTCAAACGAAGTACACCAAAGACCTATTCAAGAAGGTCAATATGCAAGAATGCAAAGGTATGCCTACACCCATGCCTACTAGTGGACATAATGATTTGACCAAAGATGATGAACCCGTTGATCAAAAGGTTTATCGCTCTATGATTGGTTCATTGTTATACCTATGTGCCTCTCGTCCCGACATTATGCTAAGTGTGTGCATGTGTGCACGATATCAAGCTGCTCCTAAAGAATGTCATCTTAAGGCTGTGAAAAGGATAGTGAGATACTTAATCCATACACCAAACTTTGGCATTTGGTATCCTAAGAGGTCCTCTTTCGATCTTGTTGGATATTCCGACTCGGATTATGCCGGAGACAAGATTGATAGAAAGTCCACTTCGGGTACATGTCAATTTCTTGGTAGATCTCTTGTGTCTTGGTCT
Source organism: Aegilops longissima (assembly GCA_021605205.1). Taxonomy (NCBI): domain Eukaryota; kingdom Viridiplantae; phylum Streptophyta; class Magnoliopsida; order Poales; family Poaceae; genus Aegilops; species Aegilops longissima. The sequence goes on from CM038677.1 coordinate 766,587,511, forward strand.
TCCAAGAAACAAAACTCGGTATCCTTATCCACCGCCGAAGCGGAATACATTGCCGCTGGTTCATGTTGTGCTCAACTACTTTGGATGACCCAAACTCTTAAAGATTATGGGGTATATGCTAAACATGTTCCATTGCTTTGTGACAATGAAAGTGCTATCAAAATTGGTCATAATCCTGTGCAACACTCTCGAACTAAGCATATTGAAGTTCGTCATCATTTCATTCGAGACCATGTTGCAAAGGGTGACATTGATCTTAAGCATGTTCGCACCGATAAGCAATTAGCGGATATATTCACTAAACCGCTTAATGAGAAAGTGTTTTGCAGGTTGAGAGGAGAATTAAACATCATTGATGCTTCAAACTTGGAGTAGAAACTCCATTGGATACATGCAAGACATGAGCCTATGACTAATCCTTGAAATTTCTCTTATGATGCTATTCATATGTCTTGGATATATTTGTATCTTGCATGTTATCTAACCCATGTAGGTACTTGGTTGAATCTAAATCTATGAGATTGCAACATACTCACATCTTGAGCAATCTCTACATCACCAAGTCTCTACACAATGGTGGTTGACAAGGAAGCACGAAACCATTCAAACAACATAGTCAAAAAAAACCATTCAAACATATCCTTTGACAAATTCTATGATTGATGTTCATGATTATCACTTTGGATATACAAGTGCTTTTCCTTGCAAGAACTAACCCATGTAGGTAGATGAACTCAAAACTCCAAGTGGTGCTCCCAACTCTTGATGAGCTACATCAACCTCGAGCACCCACACAAGTTCAACTACATGTGCAAGATCCACACCACCACCCAAGGTATGTCATTCCATCTTAGAGAAGCTTTACTCCAAGTCATGAGTCAAAGCAACTCAACAAGATGAGAATACATCAAGATGCTTAAACGAAAAATGGTAACCCCATTTTGAGCTTAAACGATGAGTATGACCTATGATCAAGTGTTCTCACTTGACTCCTAAGTCAATATACTCTAACATAGGTGACTTTGTCGCCGCCCATCTCTAGATGAAGTTCTCTAGTGTTTCTCCGTGCTTTTGCATTTGTCCTTTGCATGTGTATTTCCCTTGAAAAAAACTTCATCTAGATTTTTTCTTTCTTTGCTGCTCTGCATTATTTCTGCATTTTATTCCTTGCACATCTTTCAGTTAATTCATTGCAAATCTTTGTGAGATCTTTTTGCCCAGTGAGCTGAGGTGACAAGTACTTTTCTCTGAAGCAAACTCGGTTCCACCAAACTGAAATTCTCGGTCCAACCGAAATCCTTCGGTATAACCGAAATGTTATGCTCGGTGCCACCGATTTCGCAACAGGAAAACAGCTTGCCACTTATTCCATATTTCTTCTGCTCCAGCTCCACTCGATGAATCTTATCCTCTACAAGCATCACAGTTTTATCCATTGCTTTATGATAATTCTCAAGGATCAAACCTTTTCGACAGATTCCAGAAGAGCCTTCTTGGAAATTGATGTCAAAGGGGGAGAGAGAGATCACATCAAAGCTTATCTTTCAGGGAGAGAGAGAGAGAAAGTATTAAGGGGGAGAAAGAGATCTCCAGGGGGAGAGAATATACTCAAGGATCCCAGATGCTTGATGATTAAGAGGAGAGATGTCACATGTCTTTTAGGGGGAAGACATGTTTGTGTGCATGTTTGCACTAAGCTCTATTCATTTGATATCTTTCAGTTCTGATTTTCTGTTCCCTATCTTCTCCCAATATCCCATATCAGATTCAGGGGGAGCAAGACATCTAAGGGAAAGAAATCATTCAGAATTCATTGCATATCTTTTCTCTTGGGGACATGTCAAATTCAATGTGGTACTTTGTACTCACTCTCTACATGTCATCCCAGTCTTGGTATTCTTGTAGTTTCTTTTGTTTGCTCTAGCTAGGGGATGTATCTGTGTTATCTAACCTTGTTTATGCAGGTTCATTTCATCCTAAGCCAACTCAAGACTACAAGGTAAGTATATGCATTAGAATCATGAGTATGAGGAATTCTTGCTTGTGTACATATTGTTTGCAAGAAGGACTCATGATCATGAAGATATTCCTCTCTACTATCTTTTGCTCTGATGCATATGGCCAAGATACATGTAACACATTGCCTACTCTGTCATGTTTATGCTCTCACATGGTTCTATATCTTATATTCACATGATTGCATACTTGTAGGGGGAGACTATGTTTGTTACATGTCCTTCCAAAGCTTTACTTGCTATTCTTTATATCTTTATCTAAAGCTTTGATGTATGTTGCCATCAATTACCAAAAAGGGGGAGATTGAAAGCACAAGTGCTCCTCAGGTGGTTTTGGTAATTAATGTCAACATATCTCTTGTTGGACTAACACTTTTATCTAGCATGTTTCAGATAAGTTCAACAATGGAGTGGCATGGCAAGGATGGAGAAAGTGGAACCCTCAAGATGCTAAGGACAAAGGATTGGCTAAAGCTTCAAGATCAAGACTCTTCATTTTACACTTTTAGTGATCCAAGATCACATTGAGTCTATAGGAAAAGCCAATACTATCAAGGAGGGATGAGGTGTTGCTTAATGAGCTCTTTGCCTTATGTGCTTGATGAGATGCTCCAAAATCCTCAGCTACTTTCCCACTTCCACATATGACCTAAACCCAAAGCCAAACTCGGTCCTACCGATTCTTTCTATCCGGCGCCACCGAGTTTCACATGTCACAGCCACTGCCAAAACCCTAGCAAATCGGTTCTACCGATAGGGATCTCGGTCTCACCGAGATGGGATTGTAATCTCTCTGTGTATGTCCATTGTCAAATTCGGTCTCACCGAGTTTGAGTAATCGGTACTACCGAGATTACAATGCAAACTTTCTGGTTAGCTTATTACTCAAATCGGTCCCACCGAGTTGTGTAATCGGTCTCACCGAGTTTGCCTGACCAACTCTCTGGTTAGCTAATTACCAAAGTCGGTCCCACCGAGTTTGTGTAATCGGTCTCACCGAGATTACGTTATGCCCAAACCCTAACCATATCGGTCCCACCGAGATGCATGTCGATCCAAGAAAATCCTAACGGTCACTAGGTTTGCTAATTGGTCCGACCGAGTTTTACCATTCGGTCCCACCGAGATTGGTAAATTGTGTGTAACGGTTGGATTTTGTGTGGAGGCTATATATACCCCTCCACCTCCTCTTCATTCGTGGAGAGAGCCATCAGAACACACACACACTTCCAACTCATATGTTCTGAGAGAGAACCACCTACTCATGTGTTGAGACCAAGATATTCCATTCCTACCATATGAATCTTGATCTCTAGCCTTTCCCAAGTTGCTTTCCACTCAAATCATCTTTCCACCAAATCCAAATCCTGTGAGAGAGAGTTGAGTGTTGGGGAGACTATCATTTGAAGCACAAGAGCAAGGAGTTCATCATCAACACACCGTTTGTTACTTCTTGGAGAGTGGTGTCTCCTAGATTGGCTAGGTGTCACTTGGGAGCCTCCGACAAGATTGTGGAGTTGAACCAAGGAGTTTGTAAGGGCAAGGAGATCGCCTACTTCGTGAAGATCTACCGCTAGAGAGGCAAGTCCTTCGTGGGCGTTGGCCATGGTGGGATAGACAAGGTTGCTTCTTCGTGGACCTTTCGTGGGTGGAGCCCTCCGTGGACTCGCGCAACCGTTACCGTTCGTGGGTTGAAGTCTCCACTAACGTGGATGTAGGATAGCACCACCTATCTGAACCACGGGAAAAACATCCGTGTCTCCAATTGCGTTTGAAATCTCCAAACCCTTCCCTTTACTTTCTTGCAAGTTGCATGCTTTACTTTCCGCTGCCTATCTACTCTTTGCATGCTTGCTTGATATGTATTGTGTGTGCTGAAATTGTGCCTAAAACTTCACTCAAACCAAAAGGGCTTAAAAACTGCAACTTTAGCACCTAGTGTCTAATCACCCCCCTCTAGACACACTCTTCTTGATCCTACACACGCGCCATTAACCAGATAGGACGGGGAGTGGCGACAGTGATTGCCCGCCAGGCGGCGGCACTGTTGCCACGACCCCACGACCAAGCCAACGTCATCAGAGGCGAGGCTACAACAATCGAGTCAGTCAGGAGGGTCCACCAGTGGCGGGCCCCAGTGGTCGGCGGAGAAGACGGCGACCTGAGAGACAGATGGCTGGGACCCACGCCCAGCCGGATTACCATTGTACCCCCAAAGGGTAGGCCTATATAAACCCCCAGAGCACCCATGCAAAGGGTTGGATCCTTTTAGCACTAGACCAGAAACATAAGGAGAAGAGCTAGCCTTGCCTTCTCCTACCTCCAGAACACAGCTCGAGGAACAACTTTGTACACATAGTACCATAGTGATCATGCGGAGACCCCGCAGAGCAGCAGTAGGGGTGTTATCTCCTCGGAGAGCCCCGAAGCTAGGTAAGATTCGCCGGCGTGCATGTCTTCGCCTCATCCCGTTTCCAGGCACCGGCGACGTTCTACTCGCCCCCACCATGATAAGCCATCCTTTGGCATATGTCGCACCCAACCCCCGACACTTATAGCTATGTCTTCTCGTTTGAATCTTTTGGACTAAGTGAATGTGATCGGACCCTAACCTCTCTATGCTTCTACCTCAAACTCTATCTATCCAAATCATATGCATTCTGTTGAATCTGTCGAATGCCTTCTCTGAGTCCTTGTTAGCAGAAGATATAGAGACAAACATTAAAACTATTTTAAATGCTTTGTCCTTATTGCCTGAAACCCGGAGAAGCCGGAACGACCACCCTGACAGTCCAGGCGTGCGTGGGAACAAGGAACAACTTCCAATGTGTAGCATGTTCGCCACATGTCCTTCAGATGTGAACCACCAGGGGCACCTGGGTAATTGCACCGTGATGTCCCTTTCCTTATAAATACACATCTCTTTGTGGTCAAAATCTTTCTCCCACCTCGCCACCTCGCACAAACCGTAGCGCCACCGCTAGCTCTCGACAACACAGGCGACGAAGCGCTTAGCTGCCGCGACCTCACCGACGCCGTCCTCACGCCGGCCGCGGACCTCGTCTTCTCCGCCGCCGCCATAGGTGTCCTCCGTCGCCAAGTTAGGGCACGGAAGATCGAACTGCTCGGCATCCTCTCTACTCTGTCTAGCAGTTCATCGTGTGGTAATGAAAACTCTCTTTTTACTGTCTTTTTGATCTGTTGGATTCATCTTTCCTTACCAAAAGTAGTTTCTGCTTCCACAAATATGAATCTATCCTATTTTGCATCTAATATCTCGCCGGGTATATTCACTTATTCTTCACAACAAGTTAGATTCCTCACTTGTACCTATTCGTGGATTCGTACAAATCTGGAACCAACTCTCACCAAATAAGTGAATGTCTTCGCGCTATGAGGTCAATGTCTTCAAACTGATTTATCATCAAAATCTTCTGAGAATGCATATGACCTCTTCCCCTTCCCTCGCATCTCTAATGCTGTCACAGGTACATGTCCGTGGGAGAATCCCTTGGTTCTCATAGTCTGCATTCATTTGCAGAATTCTTGTAGCGTCACATCAATTCTCCCGAAGCCAGTTCTTGTCTGACCAGCAGACGGAAGCCTTTGACAGCTTTGAAGCCATTCAGTCTGAACTACATGGCCACAGAAAAGTCAGCACGGAAGGAAGGCAGACAGCGCTGCGGGGGCACTTCCATGGATTTGCCACCAGATCTGTATGAACTATACAAGACAGACCCTGAAGAAACCTATGGAGAACGCAAGACTCGAATCCAATGGATTCGAAGATATTGGGCTGAACAATGGTTCAAGTACAGATTCGTCACCAAGGAATATGCTGAAAAGAATGCCATCAAGCGACCTTGGGGAGATATTCTCCACAGAAATCTTCAACCCAAGAACAGAGCTGAAGCTATTGCTCAGGGTTTCTACCCTTGCATGGTCCATGGACCACAGCCTGCTGATGCCGACCCATCATCTCTGCTATGGTGTCGAGAAGATAGCTTGTTCAAGCTCAACTACCCGCTTGCCAAGGACTCTGCTAAAAAGAACAAGAAAAGCCTCGGATGCAACTTTAATCCTGGTCCTTCTGCTCCACGGGCTGATGGCACACGTGATGCTAATCCCAATGTCATCGGCCCCTTCGACAACTTTGATGGTCTCCTCTCCTACATCGCCGCTCAGAGGGCCATAGTGGATCAATCTGGAGATGAAGCTGATTCTAATGAAGCTCCTGCTCCACCGAAGCCTCAAAAGCAGAAGAAACCAAAGGCTTCGAAACCTGCTGCTGCACCAAGCGCTTCGCGTGCGAAGCCACTGGCCACTGCTCCTCCTGCAACAAGTGTGCATTCTGAAGATCTATCTCGCATCTCCAAGAAGAAAGAGAAGCCTCAAAAGAAAATTGTCAAGAGTTCTAGTCAAGCACTGACCCCTGCTGCAGTACTGAGGAATGAGAATGAAGCCATTGATCTGTCTAGTGACGACGATCTTGGCGACGATGCTCTCGAGCTGCTGATAAAGAGCAATCAAGAGGCGGAAATCTTCAATGATCTTCCCCTCTTCGATGTGGAAATCCTGAACAAGTTCATTGATGAGTGGTTTGACAGCCCCAACCTCAATTTTGATGATCTTCAGCTCCCAATTGGCCTCAGCGTCTCCTTCCACGGAGCCATTGCTCCTGAGCTGGCTCTAGCTCAGAGAATTGTTGAACTCAAGAACAAGATTGACTATGAAAAAGCCCAGTTCAAGAAGCATATGGCCAAGCTCAGTGTGACTGATGTCCAAAACTTCAAGCAAATGATGCATGAGCTCAAGGAGGCGTTTCACAAGAAACGTGACGAAGCTAAAGGTTCAAGAGAGCGCATGAAACTCCTTGCTGCCAAATGTTTTCAAGCTTACAATGAAGCCAAGAAGCGCAAGGCACTTGGGCGTCCTGGCATCGACCCCAAGATGGCTGCCAAGAAAAAGAAACCAACTGTGGCCCCAGCTGAAGCATCCGGTGGGAAGAACCTCGCATTGTCTTCCCTGCCAGCATGACAGGCTCGAAGCCTAAGGTCCCACAGTTGCTTCAGAACTTAAGAAGACAAGGGCAGCCAAAGCCGAAGCCAGAAAGCGCAAGTCCAAGAACACCACTGATGATGCTCCACCGACCAAGAAGCGAAAGACAAAGAAGAAAGATCGGGCTGCTCCAACAGATCCCCTTGCCGTCGAGCCAATCTCAGTTTCTCATCCTGCATCCACACTTCAAGAGCGTCGATTGATAGTTCACGAGCCTGCTACCACAAAGGCTCCTGAAGCTCAAGAAGTATCAGCTGAAGACATTGGTCCCCAAGACAATGTCGAAGATGATGAAGTCCTTCCTCAGATTGAGAACCCAATTGTATCATCGCCTGTTCTCACAAACAACGAACTCATCAGCATTGGTCGTCCTTTGACGCCAATCACTCAGGATGATTCATGGGCTAATCACCCTCAAACCCCCCCCCCCCCCGTGAAGAAGAATTGCCACGTACTTCCCCAACTCAAGTCACCTCTCCGGTGCTTGATGATGACGACTTTGTTGCCCAGCCAACTCCCTCTCCACAAGCGTTGCCCGCATTTCGCAGGCTTCATAAAGGTCCAAGGCCACAAGTCGCTCATTCGAGCGTTCCAAAAGAAGAAGAGCACCACCACTCAGTATCACACCAAGTGTTTCCTGAAGCCTCTCCGTCTGCGAACATCTCTGTGTCTGAAGCGAATACGGCTGAAGACATTCCGGCTGCATCAGCTGATGAACAAGAAGAACCAAGAGAAGAAGAAGAACGTGTTGCTACACCCCCGTCCAACCCAGAAGTTGTTCTCGAGGAGAACGTGTATGACCCTCCAGCTACTCAAGTGGAGGTTGATAACATTGAGGCGGCCACCACCACCAATACTGAAGCCAATGACGTTGTCATGGCTGAAGTCAATGTGGCACCAGAAGCTAATGAGCTCGAAGTCAATGCACCTGAAGTCAATACTGCACCTGAAGCCATTATACCACTTGCAACTCACGTCAATGCCGACGCTCTTGTACCGCCTCCAAGGCCACACACTATCGAGCTGGCTTTTGATCGCGGCCAACCTGTCATGGTTCGCTGGCCCATTCTGGTTCCTCCACTTGCTGCCTGTCCACAATTTGACTATCATGTAGAGCACCGGCCTCAGGTCCAGAAGCCTAAGCCAAGGTTTCCAGGTACTGCAACTTCACCAGGATCTTTCAATGTGAATGGCTTCATTGCACACAACACCTTCTTTGACAGTGACAAGAACCCATACTCAAGGCCAAGAATTTCATCTGATCGGTTCTGGAGCTATCAGCAGCGCAGTTACTATTCGTGTGTTCTTTATGATCAAGGGCGCATCTTTCCCCATATGAGTCTAAACTGTGAAGCTATTGCTGGACTGCCCTGCCTAGAAGAAGCCCTTGATTGTTTTAGAGATGCTGGTCTGCTGCAATTTGTGACTGATAAAGAACATTGGAATGAAGAGCTTCTGCTACAATTCTATGCTACCCTCCACATTCGCGGCTACAACAGGGATCCGAAGACATGGATCCTTGAGTGGATAACAGGCAATGTCCATCACAAAGCCAAAGCTCTGGATATTATTGAGCTCACAGGCGTGCCCACTCCAGGTGAACTCTTTGAGCCTGGTTGTCAGCTTCACCGCAATGCTTTGGAGAGCATCTTCCAGAAGCCTGAGCCAAATATGAGCCAAATGCTGAGCATGATGAAGCCACTGCTACGCGACGCTGAGTATCCAAAGGAATTATTTGTTGAAGACCTAGAGTATCTGCCCCGCACCATTTATCATATCATCCGGCGAACTCTATGGCCTGTCAAAGGACATTCTCCTGCAGCGAAGCTTGATGGAGCAATGAAGACATTGGTTTTCTACATTCTCAATGGCATCATCTTTAATGCTCAAGACTTCTTCATCAGGCAATTGGCTGCATCTGGATCTGATATCTTTGGTCTCAAGTTCTACGCTCCATGGGTTATGCGCCTTATCAAGCTTCATTCTACTGTCAACTATCAGCCGTCTGCACGCAACCATTTGATATTCTTGCCAGAGGTTGATATGTTAGTCGAAGCCATCTACCCAGAACCTGCCAAGGAGCATGTTTCTCTTCACAATGCTGATCACCAAAGCTTCACTCAGCCCATTGAGGCGTTACGCTGCCACTCGTGTTTATCCTTTGGCTGGCAATACCGTGCACCTCATCGTGCCCATCTTGAAACCAATCGAAAGCACTATTGCTCAAAGGCCTCGGAGCGATCTCGTGTTCTCAACGATCGAGAGCTTCGTCGCCTTGCATCAAAAACAGGATAAGCATCACTACTGGCTGAAGCGTCAGATGCAAAGTCTCTTGGTGGATGTCAACCGCATTCGCAATCTTGCCACCAAGAATGCATTTGTCACTCATGAGACCTGTAGGAGGTCATGGAAGAGTTTGACTTTGCTCAGTGCTGAAGCTGATCTTCAAGACGATGGCTTCACCGAAAGATTCAAGTTTGATTCCACTCCTCCCAGGAATGCTGTACTGCGTCGAACTCCCTCACTCGAAGACTCTGAGTACTCTTCCTCCGCAGCAACTTAATGCCAGAGTCATTGATGACGAAGATGATGCTGCTTCACCACATCCAACTTCGACGCGTCTCGACGCTGTACCGAGTTCTTCTGCACCACCAAACCTCAACGACAACCCTGCTGCTTCACCTACTCCTCATGGGAATGAGTAGAGGCTGTATGTCTTCAAACCTTTTTGGTCCTTACTAACAAAAGGGGGAGAAGCATATGGGTTGATAGTCTTCAAGCGGGTCCATATGGGTGGTTGCTATACTTTTGCCAAGTGTTTACAACTCTTGCTTTTGATACGTTTGGTTCTTTGAGTTGTAACACTTAAACTTGATGGTCGTGCTACTTTTTCTGCTATTCTGTGATGCGACGATAAATTCCGCATGTGTGATGATAAATCCCACACGAAGTCATATTGCAAACGTCCATTTTTCATTATGCATATCATTATCTTCATTACATCTTTTATGCATGATGAATTGTCTTCATAAGTTGAAGAGGATCTCCACAAGTACAACCTGCCATGTGCATTTGCATTCCAAAAGCAAAATACTTATATGCACATTTTCGGGGGGAGCCTTTTGCTACTTATGAATACAATACCTTAATCCTTTACAATTTCACATACTTTTATCCCCGTTGAAAACTGCAACCAATTTTCATCAATCACCAAAAAGGGGGAGATTGTAAGTGCATCTAGTGCCACCCCTAGTTGGTTTTGGAGTATTGACGACAAACCTGGTTGAGGGACTAATGTGTTTGTGAGAATTGCAGGATAACACAGGTAGTAGTCCCTCATTGATTCAGTTTTCCTACCGGAGATGACCCCTAAAAATGTGTAAAGACATTGAAGACAATGGTGGTCTGTGAAGATATTCACATTGAAGTCTATGACAGAGAAGACATCGCATGAAGACTATGGAGCGTGAAGACTTAGTTGTTTCCTTTTCTTCTTTGTTGAGTCATAGGAACCACCGTACTGTTAAGTGGGGTTCAAGTGAACAAAGTCAGAGTGACTGAAGTGACGCTCAACCAAATCCTATGTCTTCGAGCGAAGACAATGAGAGCAAATCTTATCCAGAGTCGAATAAGTTAGCTTTACTTGTAGCCCAAGTCAAGCTGCCGCGTGTGTTTGAAATCTGACCGTTGGTACACATGTCAGTTCGTTAGTGACCCAGGGTCATTTCGGACAAATCAGGTTGGGTTGCCTAGTGGCTATAAATAGCCCACCCCCTACACCATAAATTGGTGGCTGCTCAGAGTTAGTGCACGGCTTTTGTCGTTTGAGAGCAACCCACCTCCGAAGCATTCGAGAGAGATCCTTGCGAGGACAAAGCCCAAAACACCCAGACCCCAAAGAGTGTTTGGCATCACTGAAGTCTTTCTGTTCACGTGATCTGAAGACTTGTTACACTTGACGACTATGAATCCTCCAGCCGGTTAGGCGTCGCGTTCTGAGCATCCAAGAGTCATTGTGATTGCCGGTGAACAAAGTCTGTGAAGGTTCGGAAGTCTACCTTGAAGACTTACGAGAGTGATTGGGCGAGGACTGGGTGTCCTTAGCTCAAGGGGAATAAGGTGAAGACGCGGTCTTCCGAGTTGAATCTCAGCCTCCCTAACCAGACGTACAGTTTTCACAGCAACTGGAACTGGTCGAACAAATCACTGTCCTCTCCAAGCTACTGGTTCTATCTCTTCCTTCTCTTTACTTACAGTTTGTCTTCGTGAAGTCATTGCCTGCTTGCATTATCTGTTTGACTTCACTGTGTGACTACTTGTTCTGATTGGCTTCATACTATCTTCCATCCTGATCCATACTGCCTAGCTGCTATTAGTCTTCGTGCTTTCACTTCATTGAATACTTGACTATGGTTTGCCTAGTGTAGTCTATCTTCCGCTGTATACCAATAGGATCATTTCTATTGTTTGTCTTCGAAACTCCCATGTTTTTAAGACTTTCCTAAAAATTGCCTATTCACCCCCCTCTAGTCGATATCCAGCTCTTTCACTACCGTTTAGTGATAAAGTAAAGCAATTACATGGAGATTGCATTTCATACAATAAAGCGACAACCATATGGCTCCTGCTAGTTGCCGATAACTCTGTTACAAAACATGATCATCTCATACAATAAAATTTAGCATCATGTCTTGACCATATCACATCACAGCATGCCCTGCAAAAACAAGTTAGACGTCCTCTACTTTGTTGTTGCAAATTTTATGTGGCTGCTACGGGCTGAGCAAGAACCGTTCTTACCTACGCATCAAAACCACAACGATATTTCGTCAAGTATGTGCTGTTTTAACCTTCACAAGGACCGGCCGTAGCCACACTCAATTCAACTAAAGTTGGAGAAACTGACACCCGCCAGCCACCTGTGTGCGAAGCACGTCGGTAGAACCAGTCTCGCGTAAGCGTACGCGTAATGTCGGTCCAGGCCGCTTCATCCAACAATACCGCCGAATCAAAGTATGACATGTTGGTAAGCAGTATGACTAGTATCGCCCACAACTCACTTGTGTTCTACTCGTGCATATAACATCAACGCATAAACCTGGCTCGGATGCCACTGTTGGGGAACGTAGTAATTTTAAAATATTCCCTACGCACACGCAAGATCATGTTGATGCATAGCAACGAGAGAGGAGAGTGTCGTCTACGTACCCTCGTAGACCATAAGTGGAAGCGTTATGACAACGCGGTTGATGTAGTCGTACGTCTTCACGATCGACCGATCCTAGTACCGAACGTACGGCACCTCCGCGATCTGCACACGTTCAGCTCAGTAACGTCCCACAAACTCACGATCCAGTAGAGCTTTGAGGGAGAGTTCCGTCAGCACGACGGCCAGGGCTTCGCCTAAGCACCGCTACGATATGACCGAGGTGGAATATGGTGGAGGGGGGCACCGCACATGGCTTGGAACAATCAACTTGTGTGTCCTAGGGTGCCCCCTGCCCCCGTATATAAAGGAGCAAGGGGGAGGCCAGCCAGCCCTTATGGCGCGCCAGGAGAGGAGGAGTTCTCCTCCTAGTAGGAGTAGGACTCCCCTTTCCTACTCCTACTAGGAGGGGGGAAATGAAGGAGGAGAGGGAGAAGGAAAGGGGGGCGCCGCCCCCTTCCCTAGTCCAATTCGGACCAAAGGGGGAGGGGGCGCGCGGCCTACCCTGGCCAGGCCTCTCTCTCTCCACTAAGGCCCATATGGCCCATTAGTTCTCCCGGGGGTGGGGGCGGGGTTCCGGTAACCCTCCAGCACTCCAATTTTCTCCGAAATCACCCGGAACACTTCTGGTGTCCGAATATAGCTGTACAATATATCAATCTTTATGTCTCGACCATTTCGAGACTCCTCGTCATGTCAGTGATCATACCCAGGACTCTGAACTACCTACGGTACATCAAAACACATAAACTCATAATACCGATCGTCACCGAACGTCAAGCGTGCGGACCTTACGGGTTCGAGAACTATGTAGACATGACCGAGACACGTCTCTAGTCAATAACCAATAGCGGAACCTGGATGCTCATATTGGTTCCTACATATTCTTCGAAGATCTTTATCAGTCAAACCGCATAACAACATACGTTGTTCCCTTTGTCATCGGTATGTTACTTGCCCGAGATTCGATCGTCGGTATCTCAATACCTAGTTTAATCTCATTACCGGCAAGTCTCTTTACTCGTTCCGTAATACATCATCCCGCAACTAACTCATTAGTTGCATTGCTTGCAAGGCTTATAGTGATGTGCATTACCGAGAGGGCCCAAAGATACCTCTCCGACAATCGGAGTGACAAATCCTAATCTTGAACTATGCCAACTCAACAAGTACCATCGGAGACACCTGTAGAGCACCTTTATAATCACCCAGTTACGTTGTGATGTTTGGTAGCACACAAAGTGTTCCTCTGGTATTCCGGAGTTGCATAATCTCATAGTCATAGGAACATGTATATGTCATGAAGAAAGCAATAGCAATATACTAAACGATCAAATGCTAAGCTAACGGAATGGGTCAAGTCAATCACATCATTCTCTAATGATGTGATCGCGCTAATCAAATGACAACTCATGTCTATGGCTAGGAAACTTAACCATCTTTGATTCAACGAGCTAGTCAAGTAGAGGCATACTAGTGACAGTTTGTTTGTCTATATATTCACACATGTACTAAGTTTCCGGTTATACAATTCTAGCATGAATAAATATTTATCATGATATAAGGAAATATAAATAACAACTTTATTATTGCCTCTAGGGCATATTTCCTTCAATTGCCACCAAGAGGGTGATGTTAAGCAACGTATCTACCACGACATGATTGGGCTGTCACGTATGGAGTTCGGCCAGGAGTCCACCTTCAACCGAAGCTATAGACTAGGGTTATTGTGATCTTTCTCTTATCTATTTTAACCATCTCTATCTCTCTAGTCTATCTCTTGGACCTCAAGTCAGGATCCTAACGATGTACCCAATCCTTGTACACTATGCGGGAGTTGTGCCCCGACTCTATATAACACGAAGCCTTCGCCCTAGGTAGGGTACGATGTTGTCTCACATGGTAATTATAGCCCACCTCTTCCATCTCATCTACTTCCTCCATTGCCAGAAACCTCCCACCATGGCCTCCTCCGGATCCTCCAACTCAACCCTCTCTGGCCAGATCACCGAGCGCCTCACCCGCACCAACTATATCTTCTGGCGCACCCAGATCATGCCGCAGCTTCAAGGTGCTGGTTTCTTCGGGTATGTTGATGGGAGCATGCTCGAACTGGCCAAATTCGTCGTCACCAAGGACAAGGATGGCAAGGAGGAGTCCATCCCCAATCCTCTTCACCACGTGTGGATCCGAGAGGATCAGCAGGTACTGGGATATCTCCTGAATAACCTCTCAAAGGAAGTGCTTGTGCTGGTCACCTCAATCATCCATGCACACGAGCCCTAGTCGGCGCTGGCGAAGATGTTCTCGTCGACCTTGTTGTCCCACGTCAACAACATCTGGGTTGCGCTCACCAATGCCCAGAAGGGCACGCAATCTGTGGCCACCTTCTTCGCGCACATGCGATCTCTCGCTAACGAGCTCGCGGCGACCAGGAAGCCCCTACATGACAACGAGCTCATCTCCTACATCCTCAACGCCCTGGACATGGAATACCAGCCACTGGTCTCTGCCCTAGATGCTCGCATCGTTCCGGTCACTCTTGATGAACTGTTCGCTCAGATGAGCAACTTCGGTCAACGAGTGGCTCTCTTCCAAGGGGCTGGGACCGGTGGCGGCTTCAAATCCTCGGCGAACGTGGCCGCTCGTGGGCGTGGCAGTGGCTCCCGTCCCCGCGGTCCTCCTCGCGGAAAGAGCAGGGGCCTTGGCGGAGGCAACACCAGCAGCAACAACAACGCACGCGGCGGCGGTCGACCCTCCTACTCCAACACCAAGGGTGGCTGGCGATCAAACGGCTCCACCAACAAATCTCGCCCTGACGCCATCTGTTTCCAAATCTGCGGTAAGCTGGGCCACTCCACCAAGGATTGTTGGTACCGGTTCGATGAAGATGAATACTCATCCCAAGATGAAAAGGTGGTCGGGGCTGCTGAAGCTTCCTATGGCCTCGACACAAACAGGTACGTCGACAGCGGTGCTACCAACCACATCACCGGTGAGCTGGAGAAGGTGACCATGCTGGAAAAATACCGCGACCAAGATCACATCCACACCGCCAGTGGAGAAGGTATGAAGATTGTTCATATTGGTCACTCAATTATTCAAACCCCTCATAGGAAACTCCATCTAAAAAGAATCTTGCATGTTCCCAGCACCAATAAAAATCTTCTTTCCGTCCACCGCATCACCATTGATAATCATGTCTTTCTTGAATTTCACCCTTTCTTCTTTTTGATCAAGGATCAGGCAACAAGGAAGGTGCTGTATCGAGGTAGATGCATTCGTGGGCTTTACCCGTTGATCCCAGAGATTAGAAGATTCAATAAACAAGTTTTTAGTGCCACCAAAGTGTCTTCAACACGGTGGCACGATCGATTAGGCCATGCAGCTTTTTCTTTAGTTGAGCGTTTGCTTAGTAAAAATAAACTCCCATGTGTTGGGGATCGTGATGTTGAAACAATTTGTGATTCGTGTCAAAGAGCTAAGAACCACCAATTGCCTTATCCAGTTTCTACTAGTATTTCTACCAAAGCTTTGCAAATCATTTTTTCTGATGTATGGGACTATGGGGGCCTGCCCCCTCATCTGTTGCCAGACATACATATTATGTGAGTTTCATTGACGACTATAGCAAGTTCATATGGATCTATCTCCTTAAGAAACGATCTGATGTTTGCCAAGTTTTTCTTAATTTCCAAGATCTCGTTGAAAGAAAATTTGATAGCAAAATCCTTGCTCTCCAATCTGATTGGGGAGGGGAGTATGAGAAACTCGACTCATTCTTCCAAAATCTTGGCATATCCCATCATGTTTTGTGTCCTCATGCCCATCAACAGAATGGGTCAGCCGAGCAAAAACATCGACATATTGTCGAAGTTGGGTTTTCCCTTCTAGCCGGCGCCTCCATGCCCCTCAAATTTTGGGACGACGCTTTTCTCACCGCCGTCCATATCATCAATATGCTACCTAGTCGCGTTAGTAACAATGAAACTCCCATGGAAAGGCTATTCCACACCAAACTAGACTACGCATCTCTTCTGTGTTTGGATGCGCCTGTTGGCCTAATCTCCGCCCCTACAATGATTGTAAACTCATGTTTAGATCCAAACAGTGTGTGTTCATTGGCTATAGTGCTCAACACAAAGGATTCAAGTGTCTTGACATCCCCACGGGTCACGTCTATATCTCTCGAGATGTCGTGTTTGATGAAAAAAAAATCCCTTCGCCAATCTTCATCCCAATGCCGGTGCTCTCCTACGTCAAGAAATACTTCTCCTACCACCTAGTCTCACCGGTGTTGATCAAGGGGGAAATGATTGTGATGATCAACTATTGACTAATCCTCATAACCATGCTCTTGAGTCTTGTACTGATGCAGATGCAAACGTTGAACAAAACAGTGAAGAAAACGCTCAAACGATGGTGAAAAACGTCAAAACGAGCAATATTTGATGTGTCGCCCGACAGGAGACAGATCCGGCTCGGGATCGATGCCCCAGCGGCAAGCCAGCGAATCCTCCATAGGATCCGTGCCGCAACAGGGCGTCAGTGCATCGGATCCCGCGACACCTACGAGGCGCGGCAGCAGCCAGCCAACGGCCGCCACGCGGGCCCGTCCAATTGGGCCAACCACGGCCTCCACTCCGCGTCGACCACCTGACGATGCGTGCCAGCTCACGTCTCGCTGGCCAGCGGGCGGACCCCGCCACTACGTGCGCTGCTAGACAGGTGGGCCTCCCAGTGGGCCTCCAGGTGCGGGATCTGGTGCCAACGCGGGATCCGGTGCCGATCCGGCCAGACCTGCCACAGGCGCGTGATCCGACACGGATTCGTCTCGGCCCACACAATCATGCGCCATGATGGGCCTGATGCGGATCACACACGCAACTCGGGATCCTCTGCCCCAACAAACACATGCACACCCACACCAGGCGCCACGGAAAATCCCGTCGCTACAGAAAACAACGCGTCGGGAGCGCCAGACCTGTCTACCTCGGGATCGCCAGGTCCAGAGGCTGGATCTTCTATGGAGAGCAACAGTGCGGCTTCCCCTGCTCCTCCGCGTACACGGCTATAAAAAGGGGTAATTCAACCTGTTAATTATAAGCAGATAACCAAATTTGGTCTAGCTTGCTCTACAGGTGAACCAAACACCCTTGAGGAAGCACTTGGTGATACACGGTGGAAAAAGGCCACGGAAGAAGAATACATGGCACTTCAGAAAAACGAAATGTGGCATTTAGTTCCCCCACGACAAGGTAAAAATTTAATTGATTGCAAGTGGGTTTACAAGATAAAGAGAAAGTCTGATGGAACTATAGAACGCTACAAGGCTAGACTGGTTGCCAAAGGCTTCAAACAGCGGTATGGCATCGACTATGAAGACACGTTTAGTCCCGTTGTTAAAGTGCCACTATCCGCCTTGTGCTGTCTATTGCTGTTTCCAGGGGATGAAGCCTTAGACAACTAGATGTACAGAATGCGTTCCTTCATGGTGTTCTAGAAGAGGAAGTATACATGAAACATCCCCTTGGGTTTGAAAACAAGAGTAAGCCTTTCCATGTGTGCAAGCTTGATAAAGCCCATATGGACCGAAGCATGCTTCCAGAGCATGGTACTCACGTTTGAGTCAGAAAATGCAAGCACTTGGTTTTACTCCTTCTAAGTCTGATACATCTCTGTTTATCTACAATAAGTCAAATACATCAATATTTGTGTTGATTTATGTAGATGATATCATTGTCACAAGTTCATCTGATGAAGCAGTGGCAGGGCTGTTAAAAGATCTAAGTGCTGAGTTTGCTCTCAAGGATCTGGGAGACTTGCATTTCTTTTTCTAGGTATAGAGGTAAAGAAACATGAAGATGGCCTCCACCTATCTCAGAAAAAATATGCTACCGACCTGGTAAGAAGAGTTGGTTTACAAGGATGCAAACCCTCATTTATTCCTTTATCAAGCACAGAAAAATTATCACTTGAAGAGGGAGTTCTCTTGAATCAAGAGGATAGTACTGGATACAGAAGTCTAGTAGGGGCTCTTCAGTACTTAACCTTAACTAGACCTGATATATCCTTTGATGTCAACAAGGTATGCCAGTTTCTTCATGCACCCACCACAGTTCATTGGACCGCTGCCAAACGCATTGTGAGATATGTGAAACATACTATGAATCTTGGTCTCACTTTCAGCAAGTCATCATCCAATCTTGTTAGTGCATTATCTGATTCTGATTGGGCAAGATGTGTGGATGATAGACGATCCACTGGTGGATTTGAAGTGTTCTTTGGACCAAATTTGATATCATGGTGTGCTAAGAAACATGCTGCTGTATCCAGGTCAAACACTGAAGTAGAGTATAAAGCATTAGCAAATGCTACAGCAGAAATTATCTGGGTTCAGTCCATGTTAAGAGAACTTGGTGTGAAGCATACCAGAATTCCATGCCTATGGTGTGACAACTTAGGTGTCACTTATCTATCCGCTCATCCAGTGTTTCATGCAGGGAAAAAACACATTGAGATATATTTTCACTTTGTCATAGAAAGAGTTGCCAATAGACAATTGGAAATTCGGTTTGTGCATTCACAAGACCAAGTTGCAGATGGCTTTACAAAAGCATTGCCCACAAGAAGCTTTGAAGAGTTCAAGCGTAATCTCAACTTAACAAAGTTGTGATTAAGGGAGGGTGTTAAGCAACGTATCCACCACGACATGATTGGGCTGTCACGTATGGAGTTCGGCCAGGAGTCCACCTTCAACCGAAGCTATATACTAGGGTTGTTGTGATCTTTCTCTTATCTATTGTAACCATCTCTATCCCTCTAGTCTATCTCTTGGACCTCAAGTCAGGATCCTAACGATGTACCCAATCCTTGTACGCTATGCGGGAGTTGCGCCCCGACTCTATATAACATGAAGCCGTCGCCCTAGGTAGGGTACAACGTTCTCTCACAGGTGCAGCTTTCCTTGAGCAGTGGCAACATCCGCAGAATTTAGCCAGTGGAAATGAGCGCCATGTAGGTCAGAGAAACAATGAATAGCCGACATGAGATCTCCCTTTTGTTGGGGAACGTAGTAATTTCAAAAAAATTCCTACGCACACGCAAGATCATGGTGATGCATAGCAACGAGAGGGGAGAGTGTTGTCTACGTACCCTCGTAGACCGAAAGCGAAGCGTTATAACAACGCAGTTGATGTAGTCGACGTCTTCACGGCCGACCGATCAAGCACGAAACCACGGCACCTCCGAAGTTCTAGCACACGCCAGCTCGATGACGATCCCGGACTCCGATCCAGCAGAATGTCGGGAAGAGTTCCGTCAACCGACGGCGTGGCAGGCGATCTTGATGTTCTACCGTCGCAGGCTTCGCCTAAGCACCGCTACAATATTATCGAGGATTATGGTGGAGGGGGGCACCGCACACGGCTAAGAGATCAATGATCAATTGTTGTGTCTATGGGGTGCCCCCTCCTCCGTATATAAAGGGGGGAGGAGGAGAGGGTCGGCCAGGGGGAGGAGGCGCGCCCAAGGGGGGCAATCCTACTCCAAGTAGGTTTTGCCCCCCCCCCCTTTCCTATTCCAACTAGGAGAAGGGGGAAGGAGGAGGTGGAGAGAAGGAAGGAGAAGGGGGGCCGCCGCCCCCTTCCCTTGTCCAATTCGAATTGGGGCAAGGGGGGCCGCGCGCCACCTCCTGGCCTCCCTCTCTCCTTTCCACTAAGGCCCATAAGGCCCAATAGCTTCCGGGGGGTTCCGGTAACCCCCGGAACTCCGGTTTTATCCGAAACTTCTCCGGAACACTTCCGTTGTCCGAATATAGTCGTCCAATATATCAATCTTTATGTCTCGACCATTACGAGACTCCTCGTCATGTCCGAGTTCACATCTGGAACTCCGAACAACCTTCGGTACATCAAAACATATAAACTCATAATGAAACTGTCATCGTAACGTTAAGCGTGCGGACCCTACGGGTTCGAGAACAATGTAGACATGACCGAGACACGTCTCCAGTCAATAACCAATAGCGGAACCTGGATGCTCATATTGGCTCCCACATATTCTACGAAGATCTTTATCGGTCAGACCGCATAACAACATACGTTGTTCCCTTTGTCATCGGTATGTTCCTTGCCCGAGATTCGATCGTCAGTATCCTAATGCCTAGTTCAATCTCGTTACCGGCAAGTCTCTTTACTCGTTCCGTAATACATCATCCCGCAACTAACTTATTAGTTGCAATGCTTGCAAGGCTTAAGTGATGTGCATTACCGAGAGGACCCAGAGATACCTCTCCGACAATCGGAGTAACAAATCCTAATCTCGAAATACGCCAACCCAACATGTACCTTTGGAGACACCTGTAGAGCTCCTTTATAATCACCCAGTTATGTTGTGACGTTTGGTAGCACACAAAGTGTTCCTCCGGTAAACGGGAGTTGCATAATCTCATAGTCATAGGAACATGTATAAGTCATGAAGAAAGCAATAGCAACATACTAAACGATCGTGTGCTAAGCTAACGGAATGGGTCATGTCAATCACATCATTCTCCTAATGATGTGATCCCGTTAATCAAATGACAACACATGTCTATGGTTAGGAAACATAACCATCTTTGATCAACAAGCTAGTCAAGTAGAGGCATACTAGTGACACTCTGTTTGTCTATGTATTCACACATGTATTATGTTTCCGGTTAATACAATTCTAGCATGAATAATAAAAATTTATCATGATATAAGGAAATAAATAATAACTTTATTATTGCCTCTAGGGCATATTTCCTTCAGTCTCCCACTTGCACTAGAGTCAATAATCTAGATTACACAGTAATGATTCTAACACCCATGGAGCCTTGGTGTTGATCACGTTTTCCTCGTGGAAGAGGCTTAGTCAATGGGTCTGCAACATTCAGATCCGTATGTATCTTGCAAATCTCTATGTCTCCCACCTGGACTAGATCCCGGATGGAATTGAAGCATCTCTTGATGTGCTTGGTTCTCTTGTGAAATCTAGATTCCTTCGCCAAGGCAATTGCACCAGTATTGTCACAAAAGATTTTCATTGGACCCGATGCACTAGGTATGACACCTAGATCGGATATGAACTCCTTCATGCAGACTCCTTCGTTTGCTGCTTCCAAAGCAGCTATGTGCTCCGCTTCACATGTAGATCCCGCCACAATGCTTTGTTTAGAACTGCACCAATTGACAGATCCACCGGTCAATGTAAACACGTATCCGGTTTGCGATTTAGAATTGTCCGGATCAGTGTCAAAGCTTGCATCAACGTAACCATTTACGATGAGCTCTTTGTCACCTCCATAAATGAGAAACATATCCTTACTCCTTTTTAGGTATTTCAGGATGTTCTTGACCGTTGTCCAGTGATCCACTCCTGTATTACTTTGGTACCTCCCTACTAGACTTATAGCAAGGCACACATCAGGTCTGGTACACAACATTGCATACATGATAGAGCCTATGGCTGAAGCATAGGGAACTTCTTTCATCTTCTCTCTATCTTCTGCAGTGGTCGGGCATTGAGTCTTACTCAACTTCACACCTTGTAATACAGGCAAGAACCCTTTCTTTGCCTGATCCATTTTGAACTTCTTCAAAACTTTGTCAAGGTATGTGCTTTGTGAAAGTCCAATTAAGCATCTTGATCTATATCTATAGATCTTAATGCCCAATATGTAAGCAGCTTCACCGAGGTCTTTCATTGAAAAACTCTTATTCAAGTATCCCTTTATGCTATCCAGAAATTCTATATCATTTCCGATCAGCAATATGTCATCCACATATAATATCAGAAATTCTCTGAGCTCCCACTCACTTTCTTGTAAATCTGAGCTTCTCCAAAAGTCTCATATAAAACCAAATGCTTTGATCACACTATCAAAGCGTTTATTCCAACTCCGAGAGGCTTGCACCAGTCCATAAATGGATCGCTGGAGCTTGCACACTTTGTTAGCTCCCTTTGGATCAACAAAACCTTCCGGTTGCATCATATACAACTATTCTTCCAGAAATCCATTCAGGAATGCAGTTTTGACATCCATCTGCCAAATTTCATAATCATAAAATGCGGCAATTGCTAACATGATTCGGATAGACTTAAGCATCGCTACGGGTGAGAAGGTCTCATCGTAGTCAATCCCTTGAACTTGTCGAAAACCTTTCGCGACAAGTCGAGCTTTGTAGACAGTAACATTACCGTCAGCGTCAGTCTTCTTCTTAAAGATCCATTTATTCTCAATTGCTTGCCGATCATCGGGCAAGTCAACCAAAGTCCACACTTTGTTCTCATACATGGATCCCATCTCAGATTTCATGGCCTCAAGCCATTTTGCGGAATCTGGGCTCACCATCGCTTCTTCATAGTTCGTAGGTTCATCATGGTCTAGTAACATGACTTCCGAACAGGATTACCGCACCACTCAGTGCGGATCTTACTCTGGTTGATCTACGAGGTTCAGTAACAACTTGATCTGAAGTTTCATGATCATCATCATTAACTTCCTCACTAATTGGTGTAGGTGTCACAGAAACCTGTTTCTGTGATGTACTACTTTCCAATAAGGGAGCAGGTACAGTTACCTCATCAAGTTCTACTTTCCTCCCACTCACTTCTTTCGAGAGAAACTCCTTCTCCAGAAAGTTTCCAAATTTATCAACTAAAGTCTTACCTTCGGATCTGTGATAGAAGGTGTACCCAACAGTCTCCTTTGGGTATCCTATGAAGACACATTTCTCTGATTTGGGTTCGAGCTTATCAGGTTGAAGCTTTTTCACATAAGCATCGCAACCCCAAACTTTCAGAAACGACAACTTTGGTTTCTTGCCAAACCACAGTTCATAAGGCGTCGTCTCAACGGATTTGGATGCTGCCCTATTTAACGTGAATGCGGCCGTCTCTAAAGCATAACCCCAAAATGATAGCGATAAATCTGTAAGAGACATCATAGATCGCACCATATCTAGTAAAGTACGATTACGACGTTCGGACACACCATTACACTGTGGTGTTCCGGGTGGCGTGAGTTGCGAAACTATTTCACATTGTTTCAAATGTACACCAAACTCGTAACTCAAATATTCTCCTCCACGATCAGATCGTAGAAACTTTATTTTCTTGTTACGATGATTTTCAACTTCACTCTGAAATTCTTTGAACTTTTCAAATGTTTCAGACTTATGTTTCATTAAGTAGATATACCCATATCTTCTTAAATCATCTGTGAAGGTGAGAAAATAACGATATCCGCCACGAGCCTCAACATTCATTGGACCACATACATCTGTATGTATGATCTCCAACAAATCTGTTGCTCTCTCCATAGTACCGGAGAACAGCGTTTTAGTCATCTTGCCCATACGGTTCGCAAGTACCAAGTGATTCATAATCAAGTGGTTCTAAAAGTCCATCAGTATGGAGTTTCTTCATGCGCTTTACACAGATATGACCTAAATGGCAGTGCCACAAATAAGTTGCACTATCATTATCAACTCTGCATCTTTTGGCTTCAACATTATGAATATGTGTATCACTACTATCGAGATTCAACAAAAATAGACCATTCTTCAAGGGTGCATGACCATAAAAGATATTACTCATATAAATAGAACAACCATTATTCTCTGATTTAAATGAATAACTGTCTCGCATCAAACAAGATCCAGATATAATGTTCATACTCAACGCTGGCACCAAATAACAATTATTTAGGTCTAAAACTAATCCCGAAGGTAGATGTAGAGGTAGCGTGCCGACCGCGATCACATCGACTTTGGAACCATTTCCCACACGCATCGTCACCTCGTCCTTAGCCAATCTTCGCTTAATCCATGGTCCCTGTTTCGAGTTGCAAATATTAGCTACGTAACCAGTATCAAATGCCAGTGCTCTGCGAGCATTAGTAAGGTACACATCAATAACATGTATATCACATATACCTTTGTCCACCTTGCCATCCTTGTTATCCGCCAAATACTTGGGGCAGTTCCACTTCCAAAGTGACCAGTCCGCTTGCGGTAGAAGCACTCGATTTAGGGCTTAGGTCCAGACTTGGGTTTCTTCTCCTGAGCGACAACTTGCTTGCTGTTCTTCTTGAAGTTCCTTCTTCTTCCCTTGCCCTTTTCTTGAAACTAGTGGTCTTGTTGACCGTCAACACTTGATGCTCCTTCTTGATTTCTACCCTCCGCAGCTTTTAGCATTGCGAAGAGCTCAGGAATAGTCTTTTCCATCCCTTGCATATTATAGTTCATCACAAAGCTCTTGTAGCTTGGTGGCAGTGATTGCAGAATTCTGTCAATGACGCTATCATCCGGAAGATTAACTCCCAGTTGAATCAAGTGATTATTATACCCAGACATTTTGAGTATATGCTCACTGACAGAACTGTTCTCCTCCATCTTGTAGCTGTACAACTTATTGGAGACTTCATATCTCTCAATCCGGGCATTTGCTTGAAATATTAACTTCAACTCCTGAAACATCTCATATGCTCCATGACGTTCAAAACGTCGTTGAAGACCCGGTTCTAAGCCGCAAAGCATGGCACACTGAACTATAGAGTAGTCATCAGTTTTGCTCGCGCAGACGCTCATAACATCCGGTGTTGCTCCAAGAAGAGGTTCGGCACCCAGCGGTGCTTCCAGGACGTAATTCTTTTGTGCAGCAATGAGGATAATCCTCAAGTTATGGACCCAGTCCGTGTAATTGCTACCATCATCTTTCAACTTTGCTTTCTCAAGGAACACATTAAAACATAGACAAGCAAAATACTATCAGGTACTAAGTTCATGATAAATTTAAGTTCAATTAATCATATTACTTAAGAACTCCCACTTAGATAGACATCCCTCTAATCCTCTAAGTGATTACGTGATTAATATCAACTACACCATGTCCGATCATCACGTGAGATGGAGTAGTTTCAACGGTGAACATCAATATGTTGATCATATCTACTATATGATTCACGCTCGACCTTTCGGTCTCCGTGTTCCGAGGCCATATCTGTTATATGCTAGGCTCGTCAAGTTTAACCTGAGTATTCCGCGTGTGCATCTGTTTTGCACCCGTTGTATTTGAACGTAGAGCCTATCACACCCGATCATCACGTGGTGTCTCAGCACGAAGAACTTTCGCAATGGGCATACTCAGGGAGAACACTTTTACTATGATAATTTAGTGAGGGATCATCTTATAATGCTACCGTCAATCAAAGCAAGATAAGATGCATAAAAGATAAACATCACATGCAATCAATATAAGTGATATGATATGGCCATCATCATCTTGTGCTTGTGATCTCCATCTCCGAAGCACCGTCATGATCACCATCGTCACCGGCGCAACACCTTGATCTTCATCGTAGCATCGTTGTCGTCTCGCCAATCTTATGCTTCTACGACTATCGCTACCGCTTAGTGATAAAGTAAAGCATTATAGGGCGATTGCATTGCATACAATAAAGCGACAACCATATGGCTCCTGCCAGTTGCCGATAACTTAGTTACAAAACATGATCATCTCATACAATAAAATTTAGCATCATGTCTTGACCATATCACATCACAACATGTCCTGCAAAAACAAGTTAGACGTCCTCTACTTCGTTGTTGCAAGTTTTACGTGGCTGCTACGGGCTTAGCAAGAACCGTTCTTACCTACGCATCAAAACCATAACGATAGTTTGTCAAGTTGGTGATGTTTTAACCTTCGCAAGGACCGGGCGTAGCCACACTCGGTTCAACTAAAGTTGGAGAAACTGACACCCGCCAGCCACCTGTGTGTGAAGCACGTCGGTAGAACCAGTCTCGCGTAAGCGTACGCGTAATGTCGGTCCGGGCCGCTTCATCCAACAATACCGCCGAACCAAAGTATGACATGCTGGTAAGCAGTATGACTTATATCGCCCACAACTCACTTGTGTTCTACTCGTGCATATGACATCTACGCATAAAACCAGGCTCGGATGCCACTGTTGGGGAACGTAGTAATTTCAAAAAAATTCCTACGCACACGCAAGATCATGGTGATGCATAGCAACGAGAGGGGAGAGTGTTGTCTACGTACCCTCGTAGACCGAAAGCGGAAGCGTTATAACAACGCGGTTGATGTAGTCGTACGTCTCAACGGCCTCACCGATCAAGCACCAAAACTACGGCACCTCCGAGTTCTAGCACACGTTCAGCTCGATAACGATCCCCGGACTCCGATACAGCAGAATGTCGGGGAAGAGTTCCATAAGCACGACGGCGTGGTGACGATCTTGATGTTCTACCGTCGCAGGGCTTCGCCTAAGCACCACTACAATATTATCGAGGATTATGATGGAGGGGGGCACCGCATACGGCTAAGAGATCAATGATCAATTGTTGTGTCTATGGGGTTCCCCCCTCCTCCGTATATAAAGGGGGGGAGGAGGAGAGGGTCGGCCAGGGGGAGGAGACGCGCCCAAGGGGGGCAATCCTACTCCAAGTAGGTTTTGCCCCCCCCCCTTTCCTATTCCAACTAGGAGAAGGGGGAAGGAGGAGGTGGAGAGAAGGAAGGAGAAGGGGGGCCGCCGCCCCCTTCCCTTGTCCAATTCGGATTGGGGCAAGGGGGGCCACGCGCCACGCGCCACCTTCCGGTTTTATCCGAAACTTCTCCGGAACACTTCCGGTGTCCGAATATAGTCGTCCAATATATCAATCTTTATGTCTCGACCATTTCGAGACTCCTCGTCATGTCCGCGATCACATCTGGAACTCCGAACAACCTTCGGTACATCAAAACATATAAACTCATAATGAAACTGTCATCGTAACGTTAAGCGTGCGGACCGTACGGGTTCGAGAACAATGTAGACATGACCGAGACACGTCTCCGGTCAATAACCAATAGCGGAACCTGGATGCTCATATTGGCTCCCACATATTCTACGAAGATCTTTATCGGTCAGACCGCATAACAACATACGTTGTTCCCTTTGTCATCGGTATGTTACTTGCCCGAGATTCGATCGTCGGTATCCTAATACCTAGTTCAATCTCGTTACCGGCAAGTCTCTTTACTCGTTCCGTAATACATCATCCCGCAACTAACATATTAGTTGCAATGCTCGCAAGGCTTAAGTGATGTGCATTACCGAGAGGGCCCAGAGATACCTCTCCGACAATCGGAGTGACAAATCCTAATCTCGAAATACGCCAACCCAACATGTACCTTTGGAGACACCTGTAGAGCTCCTTTATAATCACCCAGTTACGTTGTGACGTTTGGTAGCACACAAAGTGTTCCTCCGGTAAACGGGAGTTGCATAATCTCATAGTCATAGGAACATGTATAAGTCATGAAGAAAGCAATAGCAACATACTAAACGATCGTGTGCTAAGCAAACGGAATGGGTCATGTCAATCACATCATTCTCCTAATGATGTGATCCCGTTAATAAAATGACAACACATGTCTATGGTTAGGAAACATAACCATCTTTGATCAACAAGCTAGTCAAGTAGAGGCATACTAGTGACACTCTGTTTGTCTATGTATTCACACATGTATTATGTTTCCGGTTAATACAATTCTAGCATGAATAATAAACATTTACCATGATATAAGGAAATAAATAATAACTTTATTATTGCCTCTAGGGCATATTTCCTTCACCTTTATTGTGCTCCAGCATGCTTTAAAAAAGCACCAGTGAAGCCATCCTGTCCTGGAGCTTTGTCATTTGGCATAGCAAAAACAACAGCCTTCACCTCCTCTTCCGTGATAGCCTCATCCAACTCCTGAAGATCACAGTTGGGGGTCGGAATGATTCCCCAATTGATGTCAATGCTGTGCGAAGGGCCCTTCTTAGCAATGCTTTCAAAATGATGATGTATGACCTGCTCCTTCAGATCGTGTTCTGTAATCCAACCATTGTTATGCTTGAGACGATGGATAAAATTCTTCCTCCTTCGATGGTTAACACGAAGGTGAAAGTAGCGGGTGTTAGCATCGCCGTCCTTCAAATTGGTGATTCTTGAGTTTTGCCTCTTTCTGAACTTCTCAAGCACAGCCCAGGCGATGATCTTCCTCTTGAGCCGTTTCCAAAGATCAAGTTCCTGTTGGGATAACTCTCTTTGTTCCTGGGCCATATCGAGACGGAGAATAACCTCAAGGGCCATGTGCAGCTGGACCATAGATTTAGCGAAGAGTGTTTTGCTCCAAGAACGTAATCGCCGACTAGTAGATTTTAGCTTGTGAAAAAGTCTCTGGTAGGGATCTTGGTGACTCGAATCTTCGTTTCAAGCATCGTTGACCTTCTTTTGGAAGCCTGGCATCTCGGTCCAATGGTTCTCAAACCTAAAGGACCTGGGTTTCTTGGGGAATCCGCGCAAGCGAGCAACAACGTACAATGATCTGAAAGCGAGGAGGACAGGGCATGAAGAATGTGGTTGGCGAATTCAATGTCCCAATCCTCATTGCAAAAAAGCTATCCAGTTTACTGGGCGTCGGATTGTTTCTCTCGTTACTCCAAGTAAACTTCCGGCTATTAATACTAGAAATTAATGGTTGGAAAATCCATCTGCTACCTACCGTTGGTGTAAACCACATGCATATGTCCATGGGTGGATTTATGCATCTAGAGTACATTTCGTTTGTTTGATGTGCTGCAGAGGCAATTTTAAACCTGAATGGCTGACATGATTGGAGAGAACAAAATGTGCCAGGTGACAAGAGAACCAAATCGAGAGTAGAAAAGATCCTGCAGACAAGAGGCACGAAGCTCAAGTGACAAGTATGTCTGCATATATACTGATGCCTATATTCAGGTACTGTCTGGTCTGCGAGGTGGCACAACACGTCAATTTTGAAAATTTTAGTCTGATTACCTGGCAGGTGGTGATACTACACCCAACGTTACCGTCTCTTGGCAAAACAGGACAAGATTCTTAATTAAGAGAAAATAAGCAGAAACGGGTGGAGTGGAACCAAAAGAAATGCCGCATCCTGAATATCAGAGCTCTCAGCAGCTTTGGACATCATCACTTAGTTAACGACACTGCTTAACACAAGTACTTCGTTACTAAAGTTAGTACAAAGTTGAGTCATTTATTTTGAGATGGAAGGAGTATGTTAATAACTAAGGGGGGCTTAATTAGAGTGCTAGACGGTTTGTTAGGATACAAAAGAGAGCTTCGTATAGGAAAGTGAGGCATCACCTGATGTCGACACTGCTTAACACAACTAGTCCCTCACTAAAGTTAGTACAAAATTGAGTCATTTATTTTGAGATGGAGGGAGTATGTTAATAACTAAGGCCTTGTACAATGCAGGATGCTTAGTGGAGATGCTTAGAGAAATAAACCAGGTTTTGTCTAAGCACCAGTGCTTATTTGTACTGGGTAGACGCTTAACTAAGCATCTCTCCTGTATAATTAGGCACCGGTGCTTCGAAAAAACTCGGTTTATTTTTTTAAGCACCTCCCTAAGCATCTCCCATTGTACAAGGCCTAAGGGGGGCTTAATTAGAGTGCTGGACGGTTTGTTAGGATACAAAAGAGAGCTTCGTACAGGAAAGTGAGGCATCACCGTCATCATTCAGGCCAGGAACAACCGTCCGGACAGCAGCCAAGGATGATTGGGTGAAGCTGCTGAACGAGGTGGAAAATGAAGACTTGTTTAGCTTGCCCCTATCCGTTTCATTCAACCTAATTTGTTGGCAGAAATTGAGTACTACCACTAAACTACAGATGTCCAGCGTCCGCCTGAAAGGGAATTTCTTTGTCTTTGGGTGTCTCCCTTGAAGCTTTCACCGGACAAAATGGTACAATAGAGTTAGTTATTACTACCAACCACTACTTTGTCTAGGGAAAGTTATACTAACCCCACGCCATTTGTGTACATCAGAAACTAATTAAGTTGATGCTACTAGTACGCTTCGAAGTTAACAGGGCCAATCGTTGTGGCCAAAGTACGCTGCTCATGTCCTTTCTGACAAGTGCCATTGCGTACCACTCTTTTTGCCTTTTCGGTTCAGGGGGTGGTCATTTTCACAGGTCGAGCCTCTCTGATATTCTGACGAAGACAACAAACCACAAACCACCCTGAAAACCAACCATGGGAACTCGCCGAAACTTGCGACGACGCCGCTCGTCTTCTTGCTGTGTTTCGATCGCGCCCATGCTACCACCCGTTTTGATATTTTTGACAAATAATACAGCATCATCTTTGTGGAGGACGACTGGACCTAATCATCTTACTTGTAGACGATTAGTGTCCAGTCGGCTCACAGCTGGCCGACTAGGCAGTCGTCTGAAGGTGGACCTCCAGTCATCCACCATGTAGACGATTAGCTCCAGTCGTCCTCCAAAAAAATGATTAGTTCTAGTCGTCCTCCATGTAAATGATTAGTTTCAGTCCTCCATGTAGATGATTAGTTTCTGGCCTGGACTTTTTCATAATTGTGTTCCCGGGAACCCTTTGCCGCCATATTCTTTCCCGCCAAACCTGCCTTTCCCGCCCAACCTGCCTTTCCCCCCATCTTCTTTCCTGCGAACCCTGTTGTTCCCACCATCATCTTTTCCGCCACGCCTTCTATTCCCGCCATCTTCTTTCCTGCCATATTTCTCTTCTCGACTTATAAAACCCCCTCCCATACAGAAAGGGTTGGTAAGCAGTGCATTGTAGTCTCGTCAAGATGTCCCATCCTCATTATCCTTTCGATCGTAGTTTCCACCCGAGTATGTCGAAATGTCTTCTGAGGTTAGCCAGCAATTTTGAGATAGACAATAGGATAGTTCAATGGGACGAACTTATCAGTAGTGACACCATACTGAATGAGTTGGCTCACGCATTAAGTAGGTGCGGGTGGCCTGCAAGGACCTTTAATGAGATACGGAAAGAACTCCTCAGGTTGCATGTTAGGTGGAAGAAGCAACAACATAAGAGTGCAACTTTCCTAAGGACTGCCCGAGAGCATACTTACTTATGGACTGACGAAAGCGAAGATGAAGACAATATCTTCATGCCGAGCAGCAAGGCCAAGACACCAGCATCGTCGAAGGGCAAGAGTGCCTCATCGTCGAAGGGCAAGAGTGCTGCATCGACGGAGGATGACGATGATGTCTTCATGTAGTTTGTATGTTGTATTATCTAAGCTAAGTCATACCATTTAATTTCGATGTACTTGTATCTTAACTATCTCTAAGAGTGTTGTATTATCTAAGTTAAGTCGTACCGTTTAATTTCGATGTACTTGTATCTTAATTATCTCTAAGAGTGTTGCATCGACGGAGAAATATGTCTCTCGCATACATAGGTAGAAATAGGTCTCTCGCATACATAGGTAAAATATGTCTCTCGCATACATAGATAGCATATGTCCCTCGCGTACATAGATAGATATAGTGCTAGACAAGCATCAGCCACGTCGTGGAGGTGGTGTAGGCGGCGGCGGCCACATATACCTGTGGGGTGCCCGAACGTTACGGGGAGGAAGCTCAGACCATTCCTGGTCATACTGTGTTTCCTGTGTGGAAGGTGGTGCAGGAGTCGAATACATGTCCACCCACTCGTTGTGCCGCGACAAGAAATCATGTCTGTTATGCCCACCTTCATGGTCACTATCCCACCCGGATCCGGACATAGACGCGTCATGTCCATACGCTTGATATCCGTAGGAACCTGTTGGATGGACGAACATAAGTAATGATGAAATACATAGGCCCAATCAATATTCATAAGAATAAATATGAAGAAACATACCTGTAGGTGGAGGTTGCATCACGAATCCCGGTGTGGAACCTTGCTGCTGGGGTCCTGGCCGAAACATGTAGCCAGACGTGGGATCTGGCTGGTGCTGCAACGCCGAACTACCGGCCTGGTCAGGAGGGGGTGGCTGGTCGTCCACTGCTCTGCTAGACGTGGACACGGCTCATGTCGGTGATGTGTGGGTTCGAGCTGACCAGTTGAGTGACGCGACGGCTGCTGGTGCGTGGAGTGGCGCGGGGGATGCTGGTGAAGAACGTCCGAAGTGCGTGTGCACGTAATAGCCCGATACACAGATCGTAGTTTCCCCTCACACTACCACAAAAAGGGCTATAGATGGAATTGACACTAATGGCGCACCAGACATGTGGTGCGCCATTAGTATATACTAATGGCGCACCATGTGTTGGTACGCCATTAGTGTCGAAATACTAATGGCGCACCACATCCGCGGTGCGCCATTAGTAAAAAAAATTTTTTTTAAAATTTTTTCAAAACTACTAATGGCGCACCGTGGGAGTGGTGCGCCATTACTAGTTGAACTAGTAATGGCGCACCACATACACGGTGCGCCATTAGTAAAAAAAAATTTGTTTGAAAATTTTTATTTTTTTTCAAAACTACTAATGGCGCACCGTGGGAGTGGTGCGCCATTAGTAGTTCAACTACTAATGGCGCACCACTCCCACGGTGCGCCATTAGTAACTTGGCCACCACTTCCACGAATGCACTTCGTGGATCGCCTTTTCAGTTTTAAAAAAAATAAAAGAAAATGATTAAAATGTCAAAAAAATAAAAGAAAATAAGTTTCCCATGTGATATATGGTCTAGTTGTTGGGAAAATTTGCAAATATGAATTTCGACTTCATTTGCAAAATCTCTCGAGAATTTGTAAAAATGGGCATAACTTTTGCATACTAACTCGGATGAAAAAGTTTTTTATATGAAAAATGATCTACTCGAAAAGTTACATCCAAATTTAACCGGGGAACCCCGTTAAACATTTTTAAAATCCTCAAAAACCTAACAGAAAAAAAGATACGGGGCTTTTAAGATCTGGGTAGGCAAAAAATCAAAAAAATTCAAACTTACTAATGGCGCACCTGCCCATGGTGCGCCATTAGTATCTTCCCGCCTTCAAAATTCAAAATAAGTCAAAAAAAAAAGTTACTAATGGCGCACCTGCCCATGGTGCGCCATTAGTATGTCGTATACATGGCTGGCCGTGGTCCTCTCCTCCTTATCTCTTCCACTCCTCCTCCTCTCCTCCACTCCTCTCCTCTCCTCTCCTCCTCCTCCTCTCCTCCACTCCATCTTCCCTTCTCTCCTCCACCATATACTACCCTCCTCCTCTCCGGCGACCTCCTCCTCCTCTCCGCGACCTCCTCCTCCTCCCTCCTCTCCGTGAGCTCCTCCTCCTCCTCCGGTGAGCTCCTCCTCCTCCTCTCCGTGAGCTCCTCCTCCCTCCTCTCCGTGAGCTCCTCCTCCTCCCTCCTCTCCGTGAGCTCCTCCTCCTCCTCTCCTCCCATCCCTCATGGTTTCTCCTTCCTCCTCTCCGATGCTCCGTGAACTCCTCTCCGCGACCTCCTCCTCCTCCTCTCCGCGATGTAGGCGAGCCTCTCCGGTGACCTCCTCCTCCTCCTCTCCGCGAACTCCTCTCCGGCGAACTCCTCTCCGCAAAAGAACACGACAAAAGAACGTACAAGATCCAAAAACAGGAACAAAATTTGAAATAATGTCATGCCAAAAAACGAGCAAAAAAAAAACAAGCAAAAAATGGGCAAAATCACGATCCAGATCCAGATTCAAAAAAAACGAGGATACTAATGGCGATCATTAAGCAAAGGCGCCATTAGTATGCCGGGTTACTAATAAGCGATCTTGTTGTCGTGCGCCATTAGTATGCCAAAGCACTGGTATACATGGCCCTCGGGAGGCATACTAATGGCGCATCGTGGTTTATACTAATGGCGCACGGTGGTGCGCCATTAGTATACCAGATACTAATGGCGCACCAGTGGTGCGCCATTAGTAAAAATTACTAATGGCGTGCTAGTAATGGCGCACCACTAATGCGCCATTAATGGCCAAAATAGGTGCGCCATTAGTAGCCCTTTTTGTGGTAGTGTCAATGCGCGTCATCCAGGTCTGGACCTGAGCCCGAGGAAGCATTAGAGGTGCAGACCATTCATACTTAGGTCCGTGATTATACGATGTCAACGCCGGAGCACGGTCATAAATACCCGCGAAACATTGTGCAATACCAAGCTGCCAATCAGCTGGTGCCTCCAACGATCCTATGGCATGACCTGCAAACGGTAGTCCCAATAAAAGGGACACATCATGGAGAGTAGGAGCCATCTCTCCCCAGCGGAAGTGAAATGTGTGGGTCTCAGGTCTCCACCGTTGCACTAAGCATGTGAGCAAAGAGGCGTCGATGGCGAGGCGTTTGGAGGTCTCCGTGGACTCAATCAGACGCGCGAAAGGTAAATGGCCAGCCCATTTCAACCTGCATGTGAGGACAAATCAGTTAGTGTGTCTCATCCATACATGCTTGAAGGAAATAACTAAAGCACGTACCGCTGAACCCATCCCTCGTGTATTTTCCAGTCTTCCTTTTGAGTGCGAGTGACCAGCGCATCAAGCTTGCGCTCAGAACCTATCGCAGCACGATGCTTTCTATCAACGTCCGCACTAAGCAACCCCATTCCCGCCATTCCTGCATATACAAATTTCAAACATGGTGCCATATTTAATACAGATTTCAAACATAGTGCCAGACTTAATACAAATTTCAAACATAGTGCCAGACTTAATACAAATTTCAAACATAGTGCCACACTTAATACAAATTTCAAACATAGTGCCACACTTAATACAAATGCCAAACTTTGTGCCTAGCTTCTGCCTCGACCTCTTCCTCCTCTTCCTCCTCTTGCTCTCGCTCCTCGTCCCCGGTTCCCTCGTCCACGCCCAGTGACGAAAGTGGGACAATTAGTGTCCCTATGGCCAAATTCATTGCATAAAATACATTGCATAGTGGCACCTCCCGCTTCAGATTCATCCATATCATTCCGGATGCGCCGACATTGTCGCCTACCTCTACTTGTACGCATATTCTCTGCATGTGGAATGTACCGCCTTTCAACAGGATTAACGGTGTCGAAGTTACCCATTGAGCGATCCCAGCAACTCACCTGTCCAGGTATTGAGGACAAACTCTTTTAGAAAATATGGAGACACGAACGATATTGCGTCCATTCCAAGCTGCCCGCAAGCAGCAAGTACATGGGAGCATGGTAGGTGAAGCAACTTTGGTTTGTTGCATGTGCACTCACACGTTGGCCAGACTTCATTTCCAATTTTGACCTCATGCGTCCTTAGCTCATTGGCATAACCGAATTTGTTGTTAGCTAAGCGGACCTCAAACCTTCTTTCGTGATTACCAATAGGGACTACAGTGTGTGACCTAGCTTTTTGCATCTTTTCTTCCATGTACTTCATAATCCTTTCACAGTAACGTGTGTTTGGGTTGTTCAAGATATGCTACTCTGCTTTTTGACGTCTATCTCTGAAATACTTCACGGTGCCATAGAAAATACCCTCAACGATGGCTGTAAGTGGCAATGCCCGGTTTCCTCTGAGGACAAAGTTGTATGTTTCTGCGAGATTGGCAGTCATGACACCATACCTTGCTCCATGTGTGTCATGCAACAAAGACCACGTCTCCAGAGGCTCATGCTCTATCCACCGCTCGAAGGTTTTAATCGGCCTCTCGAGCCTTCTCCTAGTACCAGGTGGGTTAAATCCTGGTAAGTCACAAAGCTCAACAGGCTCCTCCTCCACAGTCGTTGTTCCAGTTGCTAAGTGTGCTGCTACTGCTTCAACATGTGCTCCCACCACTGCACCTCTTGCAGCTTTTCTGTCCCTAACGTGTCTCTGCGTGCACACATTAAGTCTGTAACATATCAAATTGTACTTCCATAGCTGGTTCTGTTTGCAGAGCTTTTTGAACAAATTCATCAGGTTCTTATTTCTGAACTACAAGAAGAAATTAGCCCCCAGATGGCGCATGCACCAACGGCTCTGCAAGTCCTGCCATGGAGTTTGTTCCTCGGGACCAGGGTTTGTCTGTGTCTTTATCGCACTGAGTATACCTACATGCCTGTCATGAAGGATGCAAACATTGGGCTTATCCTTCACAACTGCTACTTTCAATTGCCTGAAGAACCATGTCCAACTTTCAATGTTCTCACTCTCTACAAATGCAAAAGCGAGTGGTACTACTTGATTTTGTCCGTCTTGACCAATGGCTGTCAGGATCTGACCCTTGTACTTGCAAGTGAGAAAAGTGCCATCTACACATATGACCGGTCGTCAATGCCTGAAAGCTTCGATGCATACACCAAAAGAGAAGAATAGTCGATGCAGCACCCTCACAGTTGGGAACTCTAGCATGAAGAGGTCTTGGATGTCGACATAGGTGCTAGGATTCCGGTCCTGCAGCGTGTGGAGGAGCCGGACAACAGAGTCATATGCATCGGAAAAAGAACCAAATCTAGTCTCAAGTGCCCTATGCTTAGCCCTCCAAGCCTTGCCATAAGAAATTCTGACTTGACACCTGAGCTGTGAAAACCCTTTGTGTGGACATTGCCCATTGAATGATTGTGTCCTTCAGAGCGTTCTTGTTGGGATACATAGCACCCGTCACAATGTTATTCTGGTGATATTGCCAGGCAGAATCATGCCCATCGTTCACGATCATTACTGATGAGAAGTCATGATTCCATGATGCAGGATTCGGCACATCCTCTGGGTTCTCTTCTTCATCAGACTCGTCGGAATCATCGGCATGACCAATGTCAACATTTGTATTCTCATCTTCCATCTGGTTCTGCATGTGCCCATCTACCTCGTCACCGTCCACCTCCCCACTGTAATAATCATCGGCATTTCCTCCGTGTATCTGAGCACTCCGCCCTTGTTTGTAACCATCATCTCCAGCATTTGACATTGAGTGTTGCATCCCATCACTGCTTTGCCCAGGATTGCACTACTAGGAAAAGGCCTGTTAGTGGCGCACCTGTTTTGGCCATTAATGGCGCACTACAGGCGCGCCACTATCATCACGCCATTAGTAACTAATACTAATGGCGCACCTGTGCGCCATTAGTATACCAGACGAGAGTGGCGCACTGTGCAAGGCGCCATTAGTATGTCCCCTGGTGCGCCATTACTATGCCTCCCAGGGGGGCATATTTACCTTGTGCTCTGGGTTACTAATGGCGCACTACTAGACAGTGCGCCACTAGTATGTTTATTGCAGTGCGCCACTAAAGTGATGTGTGGTGCGCCACTAATATGAATATTAGGAATTTTTTTCCTGATATTTGCGGAGGTTACAAAATATATTACTGCACAGAATATAGACAGCACAACATATAAACAATAGATTTATCGAATACAATAGAAGATTAGTCTCTGAATACAATTAATCATATTAGTCTCCGAATTCAAAAGACCGAACAAAGTTAGAAAATTACAAGTCTCGAGAGCGCGAGTAGCGAGTTTGTCTTCACATTACAAGTTGATATCGATCATCTAAACTACCATCACATAGAAGAGAGCTGCGGTCATCACAATGAGCATCATCGCGATGAAACTGGTCTTCACCCGGTTCCTCCTCCGCTCCCTCCCCTCTCCTGCTAGATAGCGCGCGTATCTAGCTTCCGCCTCCGCCCTAGTGGTGTACCCTTTGTAACTGTTACCGCTAAAACGGTGAACCTGTCTCCGACACTCCTCCCAGTCGTCGTAGACTCCGGGAACCTTACCCTTGTACACGATATACGGCGGCATCTCTATGCACTAGACAAACAAAATGTTAGTAGCAATTCACAGACAATACATAAGCAATATATAAGTATGCAACAAAAGGATCGGAAGAGAAAAGCAAGACATTAATAGCACGATTCATGGTCCTACTAATAAATAGCATCGATTACATATAAGTTGAGCGACTGTCCAAGCCAAAGAGACATACAAGTTCATTAAAGTTTAATTACAACATGAGCTAATCGATATTTCAGAACTACATAGCATCACTACTTTCGACTCGACTCAGGGACCGGAGCGTGGATGAAGCCGCCGTCTGTCGTGATGGTCATGAAATCGCTGGCGTTGTCAGCCTGCATTTGTAGCGTTGTTTCTATCTCACTGTTGGACGGTTGATATCTGAGGTAGAACTGCCCCGAGGTACGAAGGACATCTTGATGGATGATTTCCGCAAACTCTAACTGGATGCGAAAGAATTCTTGTCTGATGTCCGCGTCCTGGATTGTCGACAAGCGTGCGGCCCAATCTTTGAGATTATTTGGTAGCAGAAGGTGATTATGGTCCCGTACGATCGCCCGCATGTGATGGAGGGCGTAGTAGGCATCCTTCTGACCGCCAGGCGGCTGCTTGACGCAGGGGAATGTCGAATTGTGGGTGAACACGTGCTTGCCGTACCTATGAACCGGCCTGATGAAGGTGCCTCCAGATATGGCGTAGCCGGGGAGAACATCATCAAGAACTTTCTTGATATTTGTGTAGTCTTTCTTTGACTGACGGTCTGAGTCGAAATACGTGGCCATGGAATATTTCGGGCTTAAGAGGATGAGTGTGCAATGTGTGTCACTGCACAAAACATGGAATGTTAGGAAAAACTAGAACGATCGAAATCTAAGAAATCATATGTTACGGGGCGGTGAGGGGATGACTTACTCGGGAAAGTAAGGCACGAGGAAGTTATCCTTATCTGGGTTTGCCAGAATGACGCCTTCGAGGTATGAACTCGCGACTTGCCGGTCCCCAGCGCTGCCCAAGATCTTGGCACGCATGTAGAAGGGGTCGACTATCACGATGTCCGGGGTCTTGTCTCTAATGATCCGCATCTCCATACTCAGCGAAAATAGCCGAACGAATGTGTAGTGCAGCGGATGAAGGTTAAACATAGCGAAGATGTCATTAAACCGCAGGACGATCATACCCCCGATGGCGCTATCCACAAAGCCCTTGCCCTCTGGCACCTTGGCCACGAAAACCGGGTATGCCACATCATTCTCTCGGAGACGCCGCTTCTCCAAAGAAAGAACACTGTCATGCAGACTCCGCATAGCACTGGTTGCAACATTGAGCAGATTAGTCGGTAGCATCAGCCTACCCGCCACATGCACCCTCCTCGAGATATCCTTAGGTGAAGGTGGCCCGTCCTGAGCACGGATCGTACTCGGTGCCGGCTGGCTCGCACCCTTGTTACTCTTTCTTTTCCGTCCCTTCTTCTTCTGCTGTAATGGGATCGAGTTCTACTCACAGACCGCCTTCTTGAGTGTGTTGGGGCTGATAATATTTCGCACCTCGCTATCTCGAGGCTCGGTGAAGGCGGCAGTTGAGGCGTCTCTCGAGAACTGAACGCCGCATTTACGCCTGTTGCAATTGGGTTTCTCCGTGGTACCAGCTAGATCGCGATCGCCTTTTGCAGGGTTGGGTTCTTGAGAAGGAGGCCCTAAGAATTCGTCACTGTACCCATGTTTGTTGAAGTACTTATCGACGTTGGTAAATGTAACGTCGTCGTCGTCGTCCAGATCCTGTGCCATATGCATGCCCAGATCCTGTGCCATATGCATGTCCGGATCCTGTGCCATATGCATGTCCGACATGTCCGGTAGCGCGGCGGTCTTGCCATGGCTTGCGCGCCGCACGATCGGGCGGTGTTGTCTGTGGAGTGGTGTCCCCCGCCCCCAAACGAATCTGGCTCTTCGGCCAAAGCAGGGGCCAGCTTAAGCAGGCGCTGAGGGTCACATCATCTTCATCGGCCCCAGGGGGTCGAAACGGAGGTAACAAGTCATCGCAGCCCCGCAGCACCTGAACCAGTCGAACCCTATACACATTGGGTGGCATCGGATTACCGTGGAACATACGGTTGCCCGGTTGAACGATTCTGGCCTTGGCGACATCGATCAACTCGCGTCCATGAAGTGCAGGAGAGTGCACGGAACGTCGGCGGCGCCCTGCGAAAACATGTAGGGCGTCAGGGATGCCCAGTCAAAGGCAAGGAGATGAAGTCATCGGCCGAGAGGCTTAATTAGTTACCGTGATGGCGTCGAGCTCGGCTAATGTCAAGGCACCGCCAACTGCGGGCGTGCAATTGACGGAGGGGCCGCTTGCTGCCGAGGTGCCGGCCGGCGTATTCTTCCCACACCCGGGTGCATTAAGCTGCAATGCCGGCGCCACCGCGGGAGACACCAATGCCGCCTCCGCCGGAGACACCAATGGCGCCGCCGCCGGAGACACCAATGGCGCCGCCGGCGGAGACACCAATGGCGCCGCCGGCGCGTTGCGCGAGTTGCTGCCCGTGAAGCTGGGAATCGGGGGCGGCCCCTGTTGGCCGCCCGCAATCCACGACTACAGCCCAGAAACCAAGGTAGGTATAATGGCGGTGATCGTCGCTCCCAGTTGGTCTCGCACTTGCTCTTCGACCATCTCCGGAATCCGCACCACTTGTGCCTTGAGTTGTTGAACCTCGCGCTGCTGGCTTTCCGAGATGGTCTTTCTCTCCTTTCGCCCAGCGGTATAGTACTCCGACCATTTCGTGGACAAGCCTTTGCCGGCCACATGACCAGCTGACGACGGCTTACTGAGCTTATCCTTGTTTTTCATTACGTTCAACGCCCTATTTAAAGGGGTGTCGAAAGGGGAGCTCTTAGACGACCCCGCACTACTTCTTTCAGTTTCCCGCGGAAGGGACGTGAACAATTTAGAAATTTGGCTTCATTAACTAGAATGCAACCATATGGAGCTAATTACGCGGGGGTGTATTCCTTACCAGAACAAGCTCAAGCGCCTTGGTCTTCGGATCCATGGTAAGCTCCTTGGTTACCGAGTCAATCTTGTACCGGGCCCTGACATAGTTCCTGGTCTGCTTGTCACGGTATTTCTCGAAGCGGGGCGGTAGGCCTTGCTCGGCACGCCCGCGCCCTCCTTGTCCCATATAGGTTCCGCCACTCAGAATCGCGGGACCGAGTTTGTGGACCCCTAAGTTCAAGTCCCGCATATCTTTCCCCCACTGACTTGATTCCTCGGATGCGTTGCTCTCGCACTTGATCTTGAACTCCCGGTAGTCATCTTCGCTGATCGAAGGATTTTTCTCCTTGATCTTCTCATAACTATCACCTTTTTCAATCATGCTCTTCACCGCACCTCCCCAAGTAGCTAGGGCCTTGCTCATCTTCGTGAGGGCGGCACTGTTCACTTTATTCCCTGAGAGGCGTGTGTTTGCGAAGTCACCGGGGAACTTGTATTGTTCGTGCAGCTTCGTGAAGAGGAGGTTGCGCAAATTCCCTCGGTCACGATGCCTTAGGTTCTCGGTGTTGATCGAGACGGTGCTCCGGAGAATGCACCCGAGCTGTCCCGTGTACCCCTTGACTATTTCTTTGGGCGCCGTTGGATGCCCCTCGGAGGACACTTCAGTAAATTCCTCCTTGACGGTGCCGAGCACGTTCGGGCGCCGGTCCTTCCGTTGCCTCTTCGGTTGGCTGCCATCTGTGCATGCGCCGCCATCATCAGTGGTGGCATCCTTGGCGGCACCATCAGTGGTGTCATCCCCGACGCCACTAGGGGATCGGTGTCTTCCGTGGCGTCCTCATAGCAGTGAGGTTCTTCCTCCGTCTCCTGGGACAGCTCCCAGAATGCCTTGCCGCCCGAACCGCCGGCCTCATCGTTGTGGGCCATGTTTTGCACTAAATAGGAAAAAAGTTTGGTCAAAAAGTTGGTTATTGTCAAGGAACAAGATCATGGTCTCATCATTTAGGGTTTGTCGACACCGAGGCATCCTAAAAGCTAAGCTTTTATCATTTAGGGTTTGTCGACGCCGAGGCACCCTAAAAGCCTAAGCTTTCATCATTTAGGTTTTTATCGACATTGAGGCACCCTAAAAGCCAAGGTTTTATCATTTGGGGTTTGTCAATGCTGAGGCACCCTAAATGCTAAGTTAAGTTTTCATCATTTAGGGTTTATCGATGCCGAGGCACCCTAGGTTGACTGATATATATATATATATATATGGGTACTCTAAATGGCAGATCGCATCGGCAGCACCGCCTACTCGAGTGCCTAGGAAAAAAGCGCTGGTGTTTCCGATCATGCTACCCCCTCACAGTCAGAGAAACAGAGAAGGCAACTTGCAGGTTAAACTATCCCAAACAAAGTATTATATCACAGGCACACACATATGTATATATATCACACATACTTGAGTTAACACAGACCACAAAATGAAACAAGTTCACAAGGTTGGATACACATATATGGTGACAGATAGAGTAATAACTATGAGTTGATATCACACTTCTATATGTATAACACAAGAGGCAGTTGATCCTACTTAATTAAGTACTAAGCTACCCCGGCTCATGCATTAGTCGCAAGTACCCCATATGTCCTATTTTTAGCAAAGTCATGCTAAAATTCACGGAAAATTTCAGCATGACCTTTGCTGAAAATAGGACATATGGAAATACCAATTTGCGGAGCAGTTAATCGACATTCCGGCAAACTCAAGGGCCTCTCGGGTACCTGCAAAATCATTATCCCCGCGTAATGAAGTCGCCAATGGGTCATTTCAGAAGATCACAAGTAGCATCATCATAAGTACAACATCATCACAAGTACAACAGCATCAGCAGTGAATACAGGCATAATACCAGCAGCAGCAGCTTTATTCTTCTTCTTCATAAACACTAATTGTCTAGTTGAGCAATACATCAATAGTGTGAACAAATAAAAACACAAACTACACCTACATATTTGGGTACCTCTATGGTAGTAACATGCCATGCTCTGCCTAGAGCTACTGCAGCACGATGAACCCCTCAAACGGTATACTATGAGAACCCAGCGACCATATAAACATCTAATTTTATATATACTAAGCATTCATGGCAGTTCTAACTACAACATCAAAATCAAGGAGAGATAGGTCAGATTACACAAATAGGTTCCATATTCTGAGAGAAAAGAACAAGTGATAAAATGTATAGCTGGAGCTTTTAAGAAAAAGTTGCAGAAGCTTGTAAAACTATACTTTGAATTTGAAGCTTTTAAGAAGAAGAAAATCCAGCCGGATAACTGTAAGGTAATGATGTTCAGAAGATGGCAGATAATGATTTCCTCCTTAAATCAATACACTGTTGACTGTTCATTCACCAAATTTACCATGCAAAATTGACTCTACTCCATGCTTGAGAACTTTCTTCTGCACTGTCAGACACAAGGAGGGTAA
The DNA here is from genome assembly GCA_021605205.1 of Aegilops longissima. Taxonomy (NCBI): domain Eukaryota; kingdom Viridiplantae; phylum Streptophyta; class Magnoliopsida; order Poales; family Poaceae; genus Aegilops; species Aegilops longissima. The sequence goes on from CM038677.1 coordinate 766,630,862, forward strand.
AAACCTTTGATATAATTCGAACCAAGTGACAAACTGACACCACATGATTGGGGAACACCCAGAATAAATCCAGTCGCCAGTACATGGTACATTGGCTGTCTGTTGTTCAACAAAGAGATATCTTCAGAAAACAAATAGGAGTATTGTAGTAGAGTACTCTGAATATCACCACTCTCATATCCTAGAGAAAACCAAAATGACATATCCTTGTTCAGTTCGGCTAGCAGAATTTGTTGCCTAGCTAGTCACATTCCCACATCTGGACATCAATCCCCTCACTCACATCTACACCTACCAATATCATACGGTTACGGTAGCAGATGATTGCTAGACTACACTCTTAAACTCATTATGGGATCAGTGGAAAATAGTTAGTGCCAAATTCCTGCTGCACTTTTCTGTCTTGTTTTTTCACTGAAAACTGATATGGGAAAAGTAGTAAATAATTAGCACTAGCTGGCTGGTACAGTAACAGATGGCAACCAATTGACAATGTGGAGTAGAATTTTGTCAAGGTGATGTCAGTCATGATGGTCATAACCAATTACGGTAGCCAGAACTAGAAAGTAACAAACGTCTAACATCCATATAACTCATGATGGCGCAAAAAGTTCAAATGGTGAGTAGCTTAGCTTGGCATGTCTCAGACTCATTTGTGCACTGGTAACTAGTTTTTTACAGCAACCAACAACAACACTGATCAGGGGCTGCCTGCATATTTCTAAAAGAGAAGGAAAATTCTGTTTGCTCGTAAACTTGCTGGAGGCTACAAAACTAGTGTAAGTTGTCGCTGTTCTACACACACTTAGTTCCAATTCATGACCATTTCAAGTTAAATGTTCTTCCTGTCTTCCAGGCCCATCTAAGCATATCCGTCTACTCAATAACTCTGCGACTACTTAATGGAGGAGAGGAGGAACAGCAGAGGTGGCTACTCACATCTGCTTCTGGTGGGTGTTGAGGTAGGACTTCTCGCAGTACTCGGAGGCGGAGTAGAGCTGCGGTCGCAGGTTCTTGAGCTCCTGCATCAACCATGGCCACAACGCGTCAAGAAGGGGATCAGGCCGGATCCCCGAAAGGTCCTAAAACAATTCATAGCTTAAAAAAAGAAGAACAGGGAGTTGGAAGAGAGAGGATGGTTCACCGTGGAGGAGTGGAGGACTGGATGATATGCAGCTTCGGGACGGAGGCGCCGTGGGCAGCCGGTGCAGAGGGGCGCGGTGTCGGCTTCCCGTTGTCCCGGCTGCAGCAGAGGGCAGAGGGGCAGACGGGCCATGGAGGAAGCTGGGCTGCGGCGGGAGTGGGTCCCGGCGGCGGCGAGGACCGAGACGGCGAGGCGGGGCCGGCGGCGGCGCTGGAACCCTAGCGCTGGCCCTGCTCGAGTTCGAGCCGAGCGAAGGAGGGTTGTTCGCCTGTTCGGTCGGAGCACCTCGTCAGAGCGGGTGCGGCGGTCGTCGGAGCGGGCACGGGGGTCGTCGGAGCGGGTGTGGAGCGGGCGCGGGGGTCGTCGGAGCGGGTGTGGCGAGAGAGGGAAGGGGATCTGGCGAGGGAGGGAAGGGGGATCGGGCGAAGGGGGATCTAGCTAGAGGGGGGAAGGTTAGTAATGGCGCACCATCTAGGGGTGCGCCATAAAAACACTGATAGCAATGGCGCACCCTCCTATGGTGCGCCATTAGTAACTTTTTTTCTGATAGCAATGGCGCACCCTTCTCTGGTGCGCCATTAGTAACTTTTTGTTCATTATTTTTTGTTGCATCTAATAATTTGTTTTTTTATCAAATTTGTTATTTTCATGAGGACTAGAACAGAAGATATCATCAAATATCATCAAATTTGTTTTTTCTTGAAAATATCATCAAATTTGTTTTTTTTAATTGAAAATATCATCAAATTTGTTATTTGAAAATATCATCAAATTTGTTATTTAAAAATATCATCAATATTTTTTGGATTTTAGTTGCATTCATTTGTGAATTGGTAAAACATTTATGAATATGAAAAATATCATCAAATTTGAAAAATATTCATGAATTCAAAAGAGACCATGAAGTTTAAAAATATTCATGAGTTCAAAAAATATTAACAAATTCAATATTCATGAGGACTAGAACAGAAGAAATATCATTTCAAAATGTCGAAATACAATCGAGAAATGAAGACTACGATTTAAATACAATCGATCTTAGCTAGCTATCTTTTCACAATCTTCTTGCCCTTCTTTTTCGCAAATGGAGTTCTTCTGTTGAACGGACGTCCTTTAGGTAGGGTGGTCCTGCTTCTTCTTGTGGTGTATGGCACTTCATCGTCGTCGTCATGTTCCTTCTTCGGTCGCCGATTTGTCAAGTCTTGCTCATTGGCGACTCCATCCATTCCGATGATCTTCCTTTTGCCTCTCCTCACGACAACACGACTGGGCTTTGACGGATCGGTAATGAAGAAGCATTGGTCCACTTGGGAAGCCAGTACCCATGGCTCATTTTTCGCGGTGACGTTTGCGCCCACGGTCTTGGATTTGGCTTCGGGTATAACCATGGTGGTGAAATACCGGTCTTCTTTTAGGACGCTCTTGGCCCATCTGACACGGAACATCGGGACCTTCCCTCCAGCGTAGCTCAGCTCCCAGATCTCCTCGATCCTTCCGTAGTATCTGTCCTTGTCGTTACCGGTGTAGGATTCCATCGTTACCCTGGAGTTCTGATAACCATCGCTCTTCATGTCCTTGTCCTCGGTGTAGAATGTGTAGCCGTTGATATCGTACGCCTCATAGGTCATCAGGTTTGCTTGGCGCCCTATGACAAGGCGAATATGAGTTTTTCTTCCGCGGAAGAATCCTCATGTAAAGGGTACGACAGAAGCTTCTCCTTGAACCAACGCGTGAAACATGAGTTGTGCTCTTTGATTATATCTCCGTCCATCCTCTGTTGGCCTCGGTCATTGTACATTTTCTCAATAAAGGTTTTGTGCTCTACCACCCAAGGATCGACCACGTCTATGTGTTGTAGCATGACTAGGTTTGCTCTTCCAAAGTCGGCGAGTCGACCCTCGAAGTCGACATGCATTTCGCGGCGACCATCGCGGTGACCCCATCCAGCGAGCCTGCCGAGGTGCCTGTTGACGGGCAGACCAACGGGTTCTCGGCGTTCAGATAATTCGTGCAGAGGAGATGCACTCTTGGTCGAAAAGCCCCGCTATGCTTCCTCTAGACGTGACATGTTGCGAACGTATCCTTTGATGACACCATTCATCCTTTCGAATGGCATCATGCTGTGCAGAACGCCGCCCGAGTTGGATGATATCCTCCACGATATGGACCAGCAGATGCACCATAACATCAAGAATGCGGGCGGAAGTACATCTCAAGCTCGCATAGTATCACCACGATCTCTTCCTGTAGCCTTCGAAGTTGCCTCACGCCAACCGACTTCCGAGAGATGACGTCAAAAAGTTGCATTGGCCAAATAGCGTTTCACGGACGCGCGCCCATGATCCCACGGATTGCTGGAAGTATCTGCGCCATCGCGACTTGACAGTCATGAGACTTCATCCCGCTGAACTTCGCTTCGCTGAATATAGGTATCGCTTATCTTCCCAGCAGAATCAGAAGGAAGGTTTACTCCTCACGAGGCAGGTGAAAACTGCTCGATCTCCTCGACTTAGAGTGAAGCACGGGAGGGTAGTCATTTCCGTCTTCTTGGCCTTTTGCCTTTGCGATGACTTTCCGTGTCTGCTTCGCCTCATCATCATCATCATTAGCGTGAAGCTCCTCCCCGATGCCCATTGATTTCAAGTCTGCCCTTGCTTTCGCCCATCTTTGGTCCTCTCGGCATGTTGAGCAGGGTACCAAGCAGACTCTCGCACACGTACTTCGTGATATGCATGACATCAAGGCTGTGAGGCACATGGTGGATCTTCCAGTACGGCAAGTCCTAGAAAACAGACCTCGTTTTCCATACCTTCAGCAGCGGCTCTGGCGCCTTTCTCTTCTTTCCCGGCTTTGGCGCCTTTTGCTTCTTTCCCGGCAGTGGGCAATCTTTCCAATTTTTCAATAGCTCGTCTATTTCCTCGCCGCTCCTCGTACGCGGGCGTCTTCGGGGTTTGGTTTCACCATCGAACAGATCCTTGCGTTTTCTCCATGGGTCATCGTCGCGAAGCCACCTTCGATGTCCCATGAACACGGTTTTCGAAGACCCGGGATCTCTATCTAGCTGGTGATACGTTGTGTCATCCATGCACCTGATGCATCCAGAAAATCCGTGCACCACCTGCCACGCGAGATATCTGTAACCGAGATAGTCGTGCGCCGTCGTGAGTAGTGCGGCTCTCATAGGGAAATATTCTTTCTCTGCAGCATCCCACGTATTGGCTGGCGTTTTCCACAACGTGTCTAGCTCCTCTTTCAGCAGCCCCAGATACAGATTTATGTCGTTCCTTGGTTGCTTCGGCCCTTCAATTAGCATACTCATGTGAATGTACTTCCTCTTCATGCACAACCAGGGGGGAAGGTTGTACATCCACACAAACACAGGCCAGTTGCTATGTGTGCTTCTTTGGCTGCCAACCGGATTGACTCCATCGGTGCTCGTGCCCATCACGATGTTCCTTGGATCGTCCCCAAATTCTGGGTGTTCGAAGTTCAACGCTTGCCACTGGCTCGCATCCTTAGGGTGACTCAGCATCTTGTCTTTTTTATTTATCTCCGGATCATTTCCGTCATCTTCTCGCTTCTTCTCCTCCTTATCCGCGTGCCAACGCAGGAGCTTTGCTAGCTTAGGGTCCGCGAAATACCGCTGCAGACGAGGAGTGATCGAAAAGTACCACACCACTTTTCGAGGAGCTTTCTTCCTCTTCTTGTATCGAGTGACGCCGCACACCGGACATATGGTAGACTCCGCGTGCTCGTCCCGATAAATGATGCAGTTGTTCATGGACACATGGTATTTCACGTGCGGTAAATCCAAAGGACACACGATTTTTTTCGCCTCCTCGAAACTGGTCAGGCACTTGTTCCCCATGGGAAGACGTTCGTGCCAGAATGACATGTTCTCGTCGAAGCATGCGTCGGTCATTTTGTGTTTTACCTTCATCTCCAGAGCCATGAGCATTACTTTCAAAGCGGGTATGCTCGGCCTGCATCCTTCATACAATGAAGTAACCGCGTCTATCTCCAATTGATCCATCTTGGCTTTCTCTCGGGCGGCAGCTCTTGCGTTATCCGTCGCTTGAGAAGCAGCTCTTGAATATGAGGGTCCTACACCCAGCCCATCGATGGTCCATCGTAAATGCGCTCCGGCATCTTCATCTTCATGATCATGCCCTTCGCCTTGATCTTCCTCATCATCATGTCCGCATCTTCTACATGATGATCGTAATCGCATCACCGTCGTGATCATGTCCCGAGATTCTTCGTCTTCTCGCCCGCCTCGCCGCGGTGGTTGTCTTGCTGTCCTTCCTCATTTCTTGCCCGCCCCATGGACGACTTCATAGTCATCTTCATCACCTTGCCACCGATAGCCATCCATGAAACCACGCAAGAGCAGGTGGTCCCGACCTGCCGGAATCTGGGTCCGCAATAAGGCTCTTCACTTGCATCTTCGACACGGACATCTTATCTCCGCCTCATTCTTTTGAAGGATCTCGCCTTCGCGGAGCTCAAAAACCTATTCACGATGCCTTCGGTCATCGTGCGGACCATGGTCGCTCATGGGTAGAGCAAAACGATATTTTAGAACCAAGAAAAAATTTGGCATGACTTTGCCTAAAAATAGGACAAAAAAGAATGCATAGTGCCAAATTCTCGCCGAAATAGAAATGAATCAACATTCCGGCAAAATATTGGCAACTATCGCATTTCAAATACCGGTGCCTGCAAACACAAACGTATATGCAACACCACAAACATACGTAGATCTAGCTAGGCCATAAAAAGTGCATGTGCACGTTGTTGGAGGAAGAAAAAAGTAGATCTACAACATAAAGAAAGATTTCCCCTTACTTACCTATCAAAAAAAGGTAATTTAACCACTTAATTTGGGTGAATTTATGGTGCCAATGAGGTAAGGAGGAGGAGGCAGCCGAGACAAGCTTGGAGGAGGAGGTGGAGAGAATGAAGTGGGGAAAGTGAGTGTGGTAGGTGGCTGTCCAAAATATCTAGCTGGTCTCAGGTTACTAATGGCGCACCACCTAAAAATGCACCATTAGTAACCGGCACACCAGTTAGGGGTGCGCCATTACTAGTTTTGCAAAAAAATAATATAATTGTTAGTAGTGGTGCACCGTGGTTGTGGTGCGCCATTACTAGTTTGAACTAGTAATGGCGCACTTCACACAGGTGCGCCATTACTAGTTTTGAAAAAAAATTAAAAAAATTGTTAGTAGTGGCGCACAGAGCGTGTGGTGCGCCATTACTAGTTAAAACTAGTAATGGCGCACTGTGCCCTGATGCGCCATTAATAGTTTTGAAAAAAATAAAAAAATTTGCTAGTAATAGCGCACAGTGTGTCTGGTGCGCCATTAGTAATGAGGACACTAATGGCGCACCTGCATCTGGTGCGCCACTGCTACACATACATGGTGCGCCATTAATGTCCATATTAGGTATAGCCCTTTTCCTAATAGTGTTGTAACCACCCTCGCCTTCAAGTGCAATTACCTCCTTCACAACGGGAAGCACTAAGGCACAAGGATTGCATCCCCTGGTTTCGCAACCTTGTAACCAGCGCACCCACTGAAAGTCCCGCTCTATTGGCCTCAAATAGAATAAAATGTTTATACTTGACCGGGTCCACAACGCATGAACACCCACGGTGTGCATTTCAATATGCAGCCCTAAACATGTTGTCAATCATTCTTTCAACTGACTAAGAGACCATGTTTGAGGGGCAGTCAGTGGCACCTCTGTGTGCTCAAATTCACTCAGATCAACCACAATCTCATTTGTTTGGACAGTACCAGGACCATAGTAAAATATGAACGTCACTACATCAGACATCTCGGCTCACCTATAAAATTATTTAACATGGACACATAACTGTAAACAGCATGACAAACTAAACATATTCACACTCCTAAATTTTGACAAGCACATATATTACGTAATATAAACGGACCAACTAAAAATATTCACACACCTTAAAATATTTACTAAACTAAATATTTTACGGATATTACCGGAACAACTTAAAAAATTGATACAACTACATGTTTGACATCTAAATATATTACAGATAGTACCGTACCAACTAAAAAAACTGACATCCACATATAATACGAAATATTATCGGAGCAACTGAATATATTCACACAACAAAATTTTAGACATCTAAAAATATATCGGTTACTACCGGAGCAAATAGCAATATTCGCACACCTAATACAAAATATTACGGGAGCAAATAACATCTATAGGAGAAACTGAATATATCCAAACAACTAAATATTAGACATCTAAAAATATATCGGTTACTACCGGAGCAAATAACATCTACCGAGAAAATGTCCGTAAAAATTATACCCTTGAAGCGTACGAAGCAATGACGACGAACGCAATCACCGGAGCCGGAGCTTCACCTCCACCACACTGCCACAGCTTCACCGGTTCATCTCCACCTCCACCACCTCCACCAAAATGCTCACCACCACCTTCACCAAAATGCTCACCACGACCACCACGAGCTACCCCATCACTAGATCGAGGTCTCCCTTGCCTCCCCCAACTATCTACAACGTATCTACGGTGGAAAATCAGAAGAAAAAAATGGCTCAGTTTGGTGTACAAATGGGTTAATTTTCGAGTGGGAAAGAGAAGAGATGAAGAACACCAGGAAAGAACAGAGGACGATAAGGGAAGGTAGAGGAAGAAAGGAGCGTCGGTGGGGTGTTGGGACCCTGTCGTCCAGCAGGTGGACGATCGTCCTGTAGATGGACGGCATGCCCGTGTTGTCTGGTCCCTGGACAACGACTGCCCATGTCGGGACGAGGGGGGCAGTGCGACGTGGCCGCGCCAATCGTCGGGCGCCACGTGGAAGAATGGCCACCAGTCGTCCTCCCATACGACGACTCGGTCCAGTCGTCCAGCAGGACAGCGACGGCCCCCAATCGTCCACCCGCAGGACGAGGCCGCATTATTTTTGAAAAATATCAAAACCGTGTATTATTTTTGAAAATTAATAAAAAAAAGCTGAACCAACGTTGTTTATCGACGTGCGTACCAACTTGTGCGCCTGTTCATGTCGGGATTTGAGGGAAACATACGTACGACGAGTGCCGAATCGAATAAAAAAGGTGTGTACCGATGCCTAGTATATACTGTAATACTCTCTTCGTAAGCAAATATAAGAGCGTTTAGATAACTAACTATAATATACGGGCGAGCTAAACTGCACTACGTTTGGCTGTGTTCATGGTGTAATTTCTACTTACCACAATGGTTGTGCGGAGAATGCAGAACGCTCCCGTACGTCTTGTGGTGGCGATGGAACGAGACGAGTTTTGTCCATAGGCTTGTCAGCTTGTGATGTACTACTCCGGTGGCAACGCCCGAGATGTGGACGTGACCACCAAGCCAAAGCTCTCTCTGATCTTATCAGCTTGTTATCGGCTTAGTTACAGAGTAGAGAGGAAGGACTGCATGCATGGCCGTCGCCGGATCGTCGTGTAGTGTATGCCAACAACTCGCCCGATACATGCACCGGCAGGCCGGCGGCTAGTGGCACTCCAGAAACGTTGCATGCCGGTACAGTCCTGGCAAGTGGCAACGTAGTACGTAGATAACATGCTGGACCAGGCTAATTTCGGCGCGCAGGACCAATTAGCGGCCCAGGAGAGCAGTGCCCATACACACCTAGTAGCAGCAGCGAACTTGACACACTCTCTCCGCCGTGCACATGAATACGTGATGCGCCGATCGGATGGACCGGTGAATGCGCCCGGCCCCGGCCCCGGCCCAGCAGCCACCGTACCAAAACCGGCCATGTTATTAGCCGCCACAACGGACCAGGTCGCCAAGATCTGCCGTGGTACTCCGGCGCCGCCGCCCACATTTTCCGATCGACGCTTCGAGACGGAGATAAGATAAGCAGGAGCCGCGCCCACTCCCTCGGGGGCACACCAACCCCGCACGCACATGGGAAGGGTGGGGGCATCGCATCGATCGATCGCGCCTCGCCGGGCGTGCTCCGCCTCTCCACGACCGGCATCGTATCCATATCGAGAGCTTCGTATCCCGCACGAATCGTGGAGTCTGCGGTCGGTCGGGCAGGGCGCCCGACCGTTCGACCGGCGGCGCAACGCCGCGACGAGCTGCTCCGGGTCCGGGCTGCACGTTGCGGCGCGGTCACTGGTCCATCCGTATCTGACGGATATGACGGTCTCCTTCTGATACTGACATGCCCATGCAATCACGTGCCTTGTGATCTTGGAGTATCTCGTTTCTGCAGCGCGCGGCGAAGAGTCAATTGCAGAAAACTACGACATTTGCGGCTAGCTGCGGAAAACCACCAAGTCGCTAATCTGTTGCAAAAAACACCACATTAGCAGTAAACTTGTTGCAAAAAGCACTGATTGCTCGCTTTGCATCATTTAATCGCATTTCCGACAAGTGGGGCCCGCTCATCAGGAGCTGACTTGGCAAAAATCACCACGTGTGCGCGTTGACTGAGTGTTCTTCCCTCTCCTCTCTTCCCCTTCTATCACACATTTTATCAAACATGTTCAGGGCATCTCCATCGCCATGGTCGTCACAGCTGGCCCTAATGCGCTGCCCCGGCAAGCTGTGCGCCTCTGGTGCACCGCGGCCGCATGAGAGATGCCCGTGGAGATCACCCTGGAGGAGGAGGACACCAAGCTCGGCCGCCATCACCGCACCGAGGAGGAGCACCAGCCCGGGGTGTGCACGCCCCACAGTGTACCTGCTGCTCCGCATGGCCGGCAAGCTTGTCGAGGGGGAGGCGCCTCCTCCTCCTCCTCGCCAAGCGTAAGAATGGTCGCTGGGAGGACGCCGCCGTGCATTGTCTTCGCTGGCGCTCGATGGCGCGGCGGCGTCCGTTGCCTCCTTGAGTGAGGCGGTCCTCCTCAAAGACGAATCGCACGACAATGAAGTCCGCTGTCCGCATCCACGCCGCCACCGAGAGGTCCGTCGCCGCGAGGACGAGGGTCACGGATGATCTGACGCCGAGGCGGAGCTGTGCGACGAGGTCCTTGTTGCCGCTCAAAGCGCGCGGCTGCAAGAACAAAGCGCTGGGGACCCCTGATGCCTCCTTTCGCGAGCTGCGGCAGGAGCTCGGGATTAGCTCCATGGGCGGAGGGGAGCTCGCCGGGGCGGCGTGTTGGGGCTAGCCGGGGCGGCTTGTTGGGGCTAGCCGCGACGGCCGCCATGGTGCTGGCAGGAGATGCCCTGAACATGTTTGATAAAATGTGTGATAGAAGGGGAAGAGAGGAGAGGGAAGAAGACTCAGTCAACGCGCACACGTGGCGATTTTTGCCAAGTCAGCTCCCGACAAGCGGACCCCACTTGTCAGAAACGCGATTAAATGAAGCAAAGTGAGCGATCAGTGTTTTTTGCAACAAGTTTACCACTAATGTGGTGTTTTTTACAACGGATTAGCGACTTGGTGGTTTTCTGCAAAGCTAGCCGCAAATGTGGTAGTTTTCTGCAATTGACTCCGCGGCGAATAAGGCGCGTTTTGGGTCTGACAAGGACTTGTGATTTCTGTATACACGCGCATATACGTGCGTGGTAGCGTAGCATGCGTCTTCACAGTCGGTCCTTGCATAGCATTCACAAAAATATAAAATGTTTTGATATTTCAATGCGGACTACGTACGGACTTGTACTCAAATAAGTGAACAAATACACTCAAACGTGACTATATACATTGTATTCACACACAAAATTACCCTCTTTGATTTGAATTAATTGATGCAACTCTTTACAATGTACTATCTTATAGTCTATAGAGGTTGTGTCAATTAATTCTGATCGGAGAAAGTAGTATGTTTTTAGAGAGGAGCAGTCGCTGAACACTTGTCCCACAAGATAGTAGTTCGGTGTTCGTCTCTTCATTGTCGCAGACTGAGTAGCTAGAAGTTGGAAGCCGTCAGATTCTTCAGTCGCGTCCCATCTCATCAAATCGTCAGATGGATGCTCTCCAAACAAGACGTACTCAGATTAGCAGCAGTTGTGCTAATCAGCTGTTACTGAGACGCACTATGGAGTACAGTAGCTACCAATGGGGCCTGTCACCCAATAGCACAATTTTTTTTAAAAGAATAGCACAAAAGTTGACGGGCGCATCCATAGTGCTAGCTAAACGCGAGGCTGCGTGGCCTGGAATCCGCATGGCGATATTCTGAAAGCCACAACTCCGGCAAGGATATACGGCGCAGCGAGGTGCCAAATCCCTGTCAGACGAGTCGAGCCGAAACCCCGGCCACATGCTGCAGCTGGGATCGACTGCCCGCCGGGCTGCGGACAGCGCCGGGCACATGCACCTCCGGCACCTGACCGCGCATCGGCGCATGGCCTCGAGTCCAGACAATTATCTTCCTTCTTCGGCTCAAAATGGGGCATACGGTGCCTCGTGATCCGCACCTTTTTCTGTACCGGATTCAGTGAAGTCTCGCACGAGACGCCGGCCGTACGTGCATGTGAGAAGGCCATACTCCTCGATTTTCAACTTTTCTTAGGACAAGTTTTTGACTAATATCAGAAGAATACCCGCCTGACATATGTGGCTCAAAATGTACAAAGAGATCATCACGTCCAAGATTAAACCCTAACGAGATGAACGGATATTAGAGTACATGTATATGTACGTGTACGGGAAAGTATCCAGTGCTCCCAGTCTTGGGGTATTCCCGGTACTCCAATGTCAAAAAACATTTTCTTAATGTCTCAAAAAATTTCAAACAAAATTGTGAATGTTCATAGTGAATGTGACTACAAGCCCTCCAAATTTCAAGTCCAAATTCGAAACACACATTGAGAAACAAAAATATGAAATCTGGCATGAATAGTGTAAAGAAGAGACAAAAGCAACATTGACACTATTTAGATTTGGATTTCTCTTTTTTGTTTCTCAATGTACATTTAAATTTTGGACCTGAAATTTTTAGGGGATGTAGTAACATTCCTTTTGAACCTTCTCATTTTTTTCCGGAATTTTTTGAAACATTTAAAAGTACTTTTTAACGTTGGAGCACTGGGAGTACCCAAAGGCTGGGAGCACTGGATACTTTCCCGTACGTGTACATAGGGCGCTCAACAAAATGTGAACAACGGAGTACTCCATCCCCTTCACACAGCTCACATTACTTGATCCAGGCCTAGTGGACGATGACGAACCCAAGTCCCAAAATTTCCAGCATCCTATAAAATCTCCCACCCCTCCCTCCACCAGAAGCCAGCTCCATTTCACCAACTCGTGCTCCCCACGCCATTAACCCACGACCAGCAGCGCAGCAGGCCAGCAGGAGCTCGCCCCTCAACCTCCCATGGCGAAATGCAGCAAGATCCGCGACATCGTCTGGCTCCGGCAGACCCTGCGGAGGTGGCGGTCCCGCGCCGCGGCGCGCGTGGCCGCCGAGGGCGGCGCGGCGTCCGTGACGGTGCCGGCGGGGCACGTGGCGGTGTGCCTGGGCGTGGCCTCGCGGCGGTTCGTGGTGCGGGCGGCGCACCTGAACCACCCCGTCTTCCTCGAGCTGCTCTGGCAGGCGGAGGAGGAGTACGGCTTCCGGACCGGCGCGTGCGGCCCCATCGCGCTCCCCTGCGACGAGGACCGCTTCCGGGACGTCCTCCGCCGCGTCTCCTCCGAGGAGCGCCGCGGCCGTTCCTTCGGCTGCCGCGCGCCGGCCGCCGGCGGCCGAGACCTCGCGACGCGGCCGTTGCTGCAGCGGGCGGCGGCGGAGGAGCTCGTGTGGTGACGGATCGATGGAAGCAACGTGCATAGGCAATTCGGTGTACGTGCTCTGTTCTCAGGCAAGCTGGCCGTGGCGATTTGCGGCGGCAGCGGCGACTGGTCTTCCGGAAGCGGGAATGGCGCTACCATGCCGCGGACGAGAAGACAGCGCCCGCCCGCCCGCGCGCACAGCAGGCGCCCGAGGCCCGAATGTCTGATTGAAGGGCGTCGTCCGGTGCCCGGTGTTGTGGCCGGCGGCGCCGCGCTCGAGCAGGCTGAGGCAGACCGGCGGGCATACGGCTAGCAAATACTAGTACCACCTCTGTACTGCTTGACTGCAGTTAGAAGAAATGATTAGTTCAAGAGATGACCATTTTAGTTTCAAAAAAAAAAAAAAGATGACCATTTTTTGTGCTGTTGTAATTGATAAAACTCCTTGCTGGGAATAATCAAGAATTGTTCCATGTTATGCATTCAGTATGTCATCCTCTGTCATGATGTCGATGTAGCCAGCTTTGGTGTCATTGGCTCTCCATGGTGTCATTAGTTGTTAGGCTGGTCACGATGGGCAAGAACATAAGCTAGTAACTTACACACTTCCCTAGACTATGTTACTACCTCCATAGTGAGTAGGAACATCTATATAGTGTCATGCAACGATGTATTTATTAGGTTATAAACTCATTGTTTCTTGGAATGTGTGATGTTCCGGTAACTTAGCTAGTTACCACAAACACCTCTCTCTTCATTAAATATGTGCCACATAAGCAAAATTGTATTCGAGTGTGTGATGTTACTCCTAATTTCCTCCCCATTGTGACCAGCCTTATACCACAGACATTTTTTTAAAATATTGTATACCGATGCTTTTTCCTAATTCTCCGTCGACTTATAATTTTTATGCGGGGAAAATTTGTTGAGTTGATGTCCGTGTGTACAAAACTGATGATACAGTGTGGCATGTTGATGCTTCTTTTTAATTCTCCGATTGATGAAGATATCGTTAAACTAGTCAAAATCTTTAGCCAAATTTAAAATTGGATACCTCAAATGAATGTGAGAACTCTAAACTTTGGAAGGATAGTGAATTTAGGGATGGGTAAGATTTCCTAATTTTGTAAAATAAGAAAATACATATTGCATACGATACTGCATAACAAGTTAGCAGTGTTGGGTGCAAAAACGCTATCGTCCTGCCCGCTACCGGTTCAGGACCCTACCAGTGGCGAGTCCGTCTACACATCCGCCATTGGTAACGTCACTCGAGTAAAAAAACTACCAAGACAATGTTTTTTTTTCTGCCACAACAATATTTTGCACGTGACATCATATTACGTTACATTACATTGCAGAGATAAATTGATCTACAAACATTTAAACATGCATAAATATACCAAAATTACAATACATGCATCACATTACATTGATATTCATCATTACATGAAGGAGAAGTGCGACAAATGATACCACGAGCATTGCCTTCGTGAGCTGCTCTGCCCAATGCATTTCCTCCATGTGCTGGTATATCCGCTTCTTGTCTGCCACAGAGACCCTCCTTCCTGTAATCGAGGACGATGTTGGGCCCAAATGCAGAGGTTCGTAGCAAGCAACAATTTCCCTCAAGTGCATGACCTTAAGGTCTATCCAACCAGTAGAAACTTTGAATTGCAACCAACGATCGTACATGCACACACAAGTACAAAACTTGACTTGGCCCCGAACGAAGCTGTAAGATTATCAGTCTGACTAGCCTTGCTTGTTACAAGGATTAACACAACTTGTGTTTGGAAGTACTGATTGTAATGAAAGAAACAAAGAAGTGCGTTGATCGACATTGAAAGCAATAGGAATGAATGGACTGGGATCCATGGTTGGCATCTCTACCAAAAAGGGCAAAATGGTATGATGAAAAAATTACAATTGTGTATCGATTAGATTGAAATTTTGTGAGTATTATACACGACATAATTGCATATAGGTATCACGTACCGATATCCACTTACCGTTAATTCAACAGTATCTATAGCTAATAATTCATCTTAAGACCGCTAACTAGCATGCATCTCAAAGTATTAATTATGATGACATGATGTAGGTAATAATTCTCTTCACCATGGTTTTAGTGCACAACAACTCAACTATCTTTTATCCTTAGTGGCAACGGCACAATACATGCATTTTCCACTTTCTGTCACTACGGTAGATTACTTGTAAGATTGAACCCAACTAACATACACAACTCCTCGGAGATCATTCATCTAAACATGACCAGTGCAAGACTAATAGATTGGAGAGCATATATGTCTATAAATAATGCATCAAATAACTCATATGATCTGACTGTGCAAAATCCTATCAGTACCCTCGGTAGGGTAGCAAACGTGGCAAAAAATTCCAGATAGGAGGTCGCACGAAGAATTTACCCAGGTTCGGGCCTCCGGAAGGAGTAATACCATACATCCTGCTTTGTGTTTGTATTCATGGTGGGATACCTCGTGTGAGGGAATACAATGGAGGAGATGTATTGCTACCAAGTGTCTAGTTCTACGGAAGTAGATGGGCATGAGAGCCTCGTAGCCCCCACCTTATAGACAATGTGGGCTAGGGTTTTACACAAGATAGATCCAATCTGGCCTTTGTCACGTAGACTTGGGGGCCAAGATGGTCTCTAGATTCGTATCCGGTCCTCCAGCCTCCATCCTGTCGCTAGCTCCTTGGTGGGCCTTCTGGAGCTCATATAGGCCTGCTGCCGTGCTCCCCTTCGAGAAGGCACCCCTGGTGTATTACACCGCCCCCGAACGTGTTTGGAGTTGGAGTTTTTTGATCTTTAGGAAAGAGAAACCCAAGCGGGCTCCTTCAATTCTTGCTGGTAATAGGCTTGCCCTTCGAGAGCTCGGCGTCGAGGGATCCTTTGGGCTTGCCCGTCATGGGGCATCTGAGGCGCGATCTTCGTTGATGAAGGATGAATAGCGAGGGCTCCAGGAGTTCAGAGCTCTTTGTCAAGCCATGTGTTAAGCGGAGACCTCGGGCTTGAGTCCGCCTGCGGGGCTCATACGTGACAGCGTAGACCCAAAGTTTTGTAGCATGTGGGGGGGGGGGTTCTTCTGAAGTCGCGGCCTCACGAACTGGGCTATGATATCAGGCCTTCCATGAATGGGGGAGTCACGAGCAAGCCCCGTCCTGTCTTGTCAGGTCAGACGGGAGGACCATTGAGGCGTCCGTTTATTTCGCATCGGAGTGACGGCAGTGCCTGAATTTCCACGCTCACGTCTCACGAAATGGGAAACTACAGAGACATGGCACACGTGTCACATGATGAGACCCGTCATTTTTGTTTACCGCAGCGGCTATAAAGGAGGGGAAAAGAGGGTAATTTCCTCCTTCTTCCTTCGTCTTCAATGTTGCGCTTCCCTTCCTTCTCCATTGCTACACATCCCTAGATCGCGCCTCCCCCGTCATCCCCAAGCTCAGAAAGATGGCCAAGACCAAGGCCAGCCAGGGTTTGGCGCGCGCCTGGAGCGCCGCCCACGCTACCGCCGCCGCAGAGCGTAAGTAGAAGAGGGTTTGTTGATTTAGATTATTTGTTGTATTCAGATTAATGGTTTGTATTAATATTTGCTAAACTATTGAATGATTTGATTAAAATATGCTAAAAAGAATGTATGACTGAATGACACATGGGTCCTACTTGCAAGAAAAATTTGGGAACCGCATTATAGCGACTGTGTTTGCGCAAAGCCGCCGCGGCCTCCATATCCATATGAAACACTCTTCATATCCAATATGACGACCGGCGACTCCGCTAGAGCTGCTCTTATGCAGCATCAATTCTGATCAAAAACACCAAGAACTAATTAAGGGACTCTCACATGGATCTTACAAACGCGTATGGCAAGTGAAACGGGACAGAGAGTATGCGTGCCCGGTTGAGAATATCCAGAAATTTGTTCAAGCGATAATATTGGGCACAATGTAGCTCCCTCCTAGCTTCCATAGCAGTATTACGAGACGCTGGGATCACAGCACATTCAGTTTAGTAGATCATGCACATCTCTGGTGATAGGAGCGACCAGGCGATCGACTTCACTCTGCCGAGTTGGCCTCGGACACACAACAACGCCAACAAACCGGTCGAGAGACGAGAGGCGTATATCAAAGTAGCAAATCATTTTTCGATAAAGGGGGCATCTGCACGCACTGCACGCCGCGCGGCGAACTCTGAGAACCAGTTCGTCTCCCGTATCGTTGTCACACCACCATCGTTCCGACCAGCAGGTGCCCGAGACGTTCTAAATGGAATGATGCTGCGACGATCCCACAGCATCTGCGCTTGTGCACGACGTCTCAGCTAGAAGAGCGTCATGACCTCGACGTACAGGCGGTGTCACCGCGCCGGGGCGTCGCACATGCTGAACGGGGAGCGATCATGATTGTGGCCAGTGGACTGGAGTGGCTGTTAGGAGTACATCCGAAATTTGTGCGTTCTTTTGGGTTGCGAGATCACATCATCTCCTCTCTAATACTCCATTCCGTCCTAAAATAAGTGTCTCAACATTAGGACGGAGAGAGTACTAATCTACACGATTACTTACATCATTACATGTATAGATCAGCTCTGATTTTTAGGCCGCTAAATCCATAGATGACTATACATTTTCTCCGGTGTGTACGTTTGTGGGGCAGATTCATGCACCAGCCTTTCTGTTGCTTAGTTGTACTAACCGTGGACTATCTGCTTTTGATTGGCACTACCACGCTTGTCATAGCATGTTCTTGGGTTAGACTATACATTAGATTTGAGAGGCTGTAGTATAGTACTCCCTCCGTCCGGAAATACTTATCATAGAAATGGATACAAATGGGTATATCTAGAACTAAAATACATCTAGATACATCCATTCCTTGGACAAGTATTTCCGGACGGAGGGAGTAGTACAGCTTAAGTTTCTGCACATTGTATACCTAGCTAATCTGAAACCAAAGCGCCTTTCCTTAGCGTATCAAATTGACTACACAAAGTCATAGGAATGTAGTGTGTAGATGGGTATGCTGCTGCGTGAGCCACATGCTCCCATATGCCACACCATGATTATTACCACTCTCGAGTAATCATTTGCGTTTGCAAGGTACCCACTATGTACGCTAAGTTAAACAAATGGCGATTCGGTGACCTTGAGTGCGTAGTTAGCATGGGTACTTGACACGTAGAGCATCTAGCTAGGGCACATGACAAAGCTCGATTTGGTGCATGCACCACGTATGATTAGCACAACGATGAATAAATTGGCCTATAGGCTAGCGTATAGATCTTTTTGCAATATCGTTCCATTCTAATGCAGATCGACGGAATCTCTGATCTGTGAAAGGATAAGTAAATCAATATATTACTTGGTTGCAGGCTCAATCATTTTGGGAACTTATAAACATATTTCGTCAAACAGGGTGCTAGGTAGAGACGTGCGCCATTTCAATTGTGTGTCTCTGCTGATCATGCATGTATCTTGTTCAACCACAATAAGATCTAGTCGTGGTGGTTTCCAACAAAAGAACAACGTAATTTTATGACATGCATGTCAATGTCAACCACCCATTTTGTGATAGAAACAACAAATCAACAATGAGAAGAGTAAGTTCCTCAGTTATGTTGAGGTAGCCCCCTATATGTTCTTTTATATTGTTAAATGTTATGTAAAAGAAAATCTCCCATTCATTCTCGAATACGCACAAGCATGCGTATCATATATTCATAGACGGCTGATACAACGCCTTTCGGCAATGTGCCACCCCGAGAGGTTAACACCCACAATCACCGTGACAACATCGGCAACTAACCCCCTTGCCCGAACTCAAGCCAAACAATGGCGAATAGTACGGACACAGAGCACATATGTCGCGTCCCCCGGTGTCAAACACCTCATAGCACGACAAACCACCTAACCAAGCTAGATCAATGCACTCTCCACAGATGGTGCCTAGAAGATCTGCCAGTGGATAGCGGGAGCTAGCCTGACTCGAAGAAGACGTCGCCGATGAAGCGTCGATGATGGAGTACATAGCGTCCCGGATGTTCATGCCCACAGCAACATCCCACACATGACAGCCCTGCACCCCAAGCCACACCGCCGAGGTGAGCGAGGCAACCCACCAGCTGCGTCCCCGGACGGCACCCCGAGCACCTAGGCAGCGCCTCCAAGAAGGGAACGATGCCGAGTCATGAGGCAAATTTTTTTTTCGAGTCATGAGGCAAGTTGTTGCATCAGTAGTTCTACCTTCAGAGTCCAAACTGACTGCAAAGTTGATGTCATGTATGACATGGATATTCTCAATGTAGCCAACATTTTCATGGAAAGTCGTCTTGTTATGTGCGTTTATACGTGTTTAAAAAAACCTTCTACACATCCAATAACTCTCAACTGAACAATATGCTAAGGAATAAAAATGCTTGGTCCATTGGACATTTGATTTTTCTCAAGAAATGAAAATCAAATTTATAATTAGCTGATCATCGCGGGAACAGAACAAATTCATCAATCAGCACACAAAGCAAACATTATTGTTCTTGCACGATGGGCTAGCTACATCTCGAACGAGTCAAACTAATACTTTTCGCATTTTGGATGCTAGTTAAGCTTGATATGCTATACAGCTTGAATGCACCAGGACAAGTGACACTCTGTCCTAAATTAAGAACACTTTCTATTTATTCATGGGTACACACTAGAGTTCTACTCCACCGCAACTTAAGTTGACAAGTACCATTAACATATTGGCTTCTATTCTGTCTGTTTTTAATCCCCGCAGCTGCGCTGGCACAAAAGATGCAAAGGCCTTTTCGTCCACTTTTGCTGCACGCACTCTCTTGGCTCTTTATGTCAAGTCCTTTGGATAATTGCTATTAACAGAAAATAATGGTTGGGAGCATGGCCTACCTACCGATGTTGTAATTAAATCAGACATATTTACACTAGTAGTTTATGGATGTTATGCTTACAAATGAAAATATATTTGGTTTTTTTCTCAAAAAAAATAATATATTTGATTTTGTTTGATCTGAACTTCTGCAATGGCAACCTTAAGCAGAATCTCTCTCTGGCTTGATCGAGGGCGCAACATGAACCATGTGGCAGGAGAACAAAATCGAGATAGCAAGAGATCCTGAAGCCAAGATGCAGGAAAAGTCAAGTGACAAGTATATCTGCATACTGATGCTGATGCTTATTCAGGTACTGTCTGTGATCGGTGGCACAACACGTCAGTCTTGCAGATTTCTGCATATTCTGGAAACTCATGTTGCGATGGAAAACAATCAGAATATTTTGCATAAAGAAAAGCTGCATTGTGAATCTCAGAGCTGTCAGCAGCTTTTGACATCATCGCTCGTTTGACGAGACTGCTTAATTAACATAAACATATTGTAGTTATAATTAGGGATAAGTATATTTTTCGTCCTCGAACTCTTCCCAGAGTTTAGAAATCGTCCCTCAACTCTAAACCGGAGAATTTTCGTCCCTCAACTATCAAAACCAGATAGGTTTCGTCCCTCGTGCCGCTTCGGGCGGTTTTAGTCCGGGGTGAACAGTAAAATCGAAAAAAATAGCAAAAAAAAACAAAAAAATCTGAATTTTTAGAGCATCGAAGATACTTTGGTGCGCAAGACACGTGCAAAATTTTGTGGTGTTTTGATATTCGAGCAGCTCGAATTTACTGTTCACCGACGTACATATTTACAATTTTTTGTTTGCCACGAGCTGCTTGAATGTCGAAACACCACGAAATTTTGCACGGGTCTTGCGCACCAGATTATCTTCGATGCTGTAAAATTTCAGATTCCTGTTTTTCTGATTTTATTGTTCACTGATTTACTGTTCATCCCGGACTAAAACCGCCCGAAGCGGCACGAGGGACGAAAACTATCCGGTTTTGATAGTAGAGGGACGAAAACTCTTCGGTTTAGAGTTGAGGGACAATTTCTAAACTCTCGGAAGAGTTCGAGGACGAAAAATATACTTATCCCTTATAATTAAGGGTGTTTAAGGTGCCAGACAGTTGATCAGGATGCAGAAGAGTACAGGAAAGTGAGGCATCATTGTTATCGCTCAGGCTGGGGCCAGACAGCAGCCAGGAACTGGGTGAAAAAGGAAGAGTTGTCTAATTCACTCACCTATAGGGCTCCTTTGCTACAAAGGAATTTCATAGTTTTTTTTTTGGAAAATTTGAATCCTTCGCCTTTTTTCTTTGATGGTAGTTTGATTCGTATGATTAAAATCCTTAGGAATTTTTTCATAGGAACTACATTTTGGAAAAAAAAATTCATCCACTCAATCTTTTTTGTTGGATTTATTTGTTTTTTCTGTTTTATCAGGCACTCTTCCAAATCCCGTAGGGTGTGAGAGTACATGATACTCCTACATTTTTCCTATTCCCGTCTTTAGAGAATCATGTAAATCAAAGATGCCCTTTATCAAGAACAAACACAATGTCCATCAATCTTGAGCTGGAATGTATGAGGGCTGAACTCGCCGGCAAAGAGGACTGCCGTGCGCCAAGTTGCTGAAGCGCTGCACATATCCATCCTCTGTCTTCAGGAAACAAAGCTGGAGGGTTGGCAACAATCCACCGTCAGAAAGCTGGGAGGAAACATGTTGGAGGCCTGCGCTGTCCTCCCAGCCATGGGCAGTAGAGGAGGAGCCGCCATTCTATGGAACAAGAGGAGCGTTACCTTTGTCTCTCAAGCAGTTGGATGTTTCTCGATCACAGGCAAAGTCACGGTGCTGCACGATGGCTCCTGGTTCTGGTTGACATCAGTTTATGGCCCAGTGGAGGATACACTCAAATATGCTTTTCTTGCTGAGCTTGCCCATGCAGCGCCCCCGTCTGGCGAGCTGTAGCTGATCAATGGGGATTTTAACATTATCTATGAAGCTTGTGACAAAAATATCCTCAATCTGAACAGGAGGATTATGGGCATGTTCAGAACAGCTATTGACAGGGCAGGCCTCAGAGAAATTAAGTGCAAAAACAGAAGATTTACCTGGTCAAATGAGAGAGAAAATCCGACTTTGGTCAGTATTGACGAAGTGTTCTGCAACCTGGAATGGGAGGCCCTTTTGCCCTCATACATTCTGATGGCAGAATCAACGGCCTGCTCGGATCACTGTCCCTTACTTCTAGCAAACACTGCTGCTCCGTGTAGAAAGCCGGTTTTCTGTTTTGAAAACTTCTGGCCAAGTTTCCCACATTTCCAGGAGACTATCGCCCGGGCTTGGCAACGGCCGGTCAACCACAGCTGCCCATTTATCCGCTTAGAGAAGAAGATGAAGAGGACGGCAGCTGACCTGAAAATTTGGGCAAAAGCACATTTCAGCGATGCAAAACTCCAGTTCCACCTGGCCTGCCAAGTTATTCTTCGACTTAATATTGCACAAGAAAGCAGAAGATTGTCACAGAGCGAATTCCTTCTGAGAAAGCAACTTAAAATGAGAACTCTTGGACTGGCGGCTGTAGAAAGAGCAAGGAAAAGGCAAGCCTCCAGGATTACTTGGCTCAAAGCCGGAGATGCACACACAGCCTTTTTCCAAGCAAAGATCAATTCAAGGAGAAGGAAGAACTTCATCCACTCCTTGCAAACTGATACGATCACTGCCACTGCCCATGAAGACAAAGCTTCGGCTATCCACAACCATTTCTCTAACCTACTGGGCAACAAGGAGAACAGAGGAGGAACACTCAATTGGGAAGAGCTTGACATGCCAACGCTGTAAAACAAAGGACTGGACAACCCTTTCTCTGCGCAGGAGGTTTGGGCTGCAATTCAGGCCTCCCCAGCAGAAAAAGCGCCAGGACCCGGTGGATTCTCAGGCACTTTTTACCGATCATGCTGGGCCACGATCAAAGGCGATGTTATGGCAGTTTTTGACAGCTTCTATAGGTTGGCTGATGGAAATTTCGCCGAGCTCAACACGGCCATGATCGCTCTTCTCCCAAAAAAAGATGGGGCAACCAGAATTTCTGATTTTAGGCCCATCAGCCTAATACATTCTGTAGCAAAGCTGATCACCAAGGTTTTATCCATGAGATTAGCTGTTGTCATTGACCGGATCATCTCCCCTGCGCAAACTGCTTTTCAAAGGAAGAAATGTATACATGACAGCTACCTGTATGTTCAGAATACGGTCCGGGCACTGCATAGAACTAGAACACCGGCCCTCCTACTCAAACTTGACATTGCCAAGGCTTTTGATAGTGTATCATGGGAGTATTCGGTAGAACTTCTTCAAAAACTAGGTTTCTCGCATCGATGGATAGACTGGGTAGCGCTCCTTCTGTCAACTTCCTCTTTGGTCTGCCTGTTGAACGGCGTGCCGGGCAACTGTTTCTTGCACATGCGAGGGCTACGGCAGGGCGACCCTCTCTCGCCACTACTCTTCATCCTCTGCATCGACTCCCTTCACCGGCTGCTGGAGGCCGCTACCAGAACAGGCACGCTGAGTATCATCCCAGGCGCGGCGGCGCGGATGTGCACAAGCCTGTACGCCGACGATGCCATCATTTTCATAAACCCCGCTCGGGCAGAAACAGATAACCTCCTAGAACTGCTACAACTGTTCAGCGATGCGACAGGGCTGCGTGTTAATCTGTCAAAATCCTCTGCGATCCCCATTAGATGCGACAGCATAGACGTTCAGGATGTTCTGCAAAACTTTGCTGGTGCAACGGCGGCTTTCCCATTTAGATACCTAGGGCTTCCTGTAACGATAGGGCGCATCAAGCTAGTTCGCCTTCAGGCCATCCTGGATAGAATTAGAGCAAGGCTCGCGGGCTGGAAAGGGAAGCTCTTGCCGCTGGCAGACCGCCGCGTTCTCGTACGATGCGTGCTATCTGCCATGCCAACCTTCGCGTTCACGGCGCTACGAATTCCAAAGAAGTTCATAAAGGAGATCGAAAAGTCAAGACGCCGCTTCCTCTGGGCTATTATGATTACTGTGATGTGGGCTCTTTGGCACTCTAGGAACAACTACACCCATGGTGAGTTGGCTTATCAGCCATTGAAATCTATGGTGATTATTGAGGAGATTGTTCGGGCACTTGAGATTCCGGAGAGGAAGAAAAACCCAACCATTGTCCACCCGAGGTGGGTGCCACCGGAGGAGGGGTGGATCAAGCTCAACACGGACGGAGCCACGGACATGGGTCTTGTGAGGGGAGGAGCAAGTTATGTGGCTCGAGATCATCATGGAGTTCTTGTCAGAGCTGGAGGCTCAAGGTATGACGGGGTTACGGACCCGCTTTCCATTGAACTGCTTGCATGCAGGGACGCGGTCTTAATGGCACGGGATATGGGGCTCCAGCAAGTGCTGTTGGAGACGGACTGCCAGGAGATACAACGGCTCTGGGATGCACCTCAGAGGTCGGCGGGGTTTCACCTCATTGCGGAGATGAAGGAGATATCCACATTGTTCCAGGGATTCAGGCTACAGTTTTCGTGTCGCCAAACTAATATGGTGGCACACCGTGTAGCTAGGCATTCGTTAAAACAAAGTGTCTTTATGCATTTGTATGATAGTACAATCCATGGGTGGCTGACTGATTGTTTGCAGTCAGATATGCTAGCGCCTAATGAATAAAGAGCCGGAAGGCGTTTTAGCTTAAAAAAATTTTATTGGTAGAACTTGAATAGAAAACAGGATGTTCAGCCTGAAAAGGTAAAGGGCAACCGGACAGAACGGATCAGGGCTTGAGCTCTAATTTTTTTTTCAAGGAATCTTGTGCTTTAGAAGGCAGTGTACTTACTAACCCATGTACTTTTATCTTGGGGAAGTTACACTAACCATATCTTCTTGTACATCAGTTACTAACCCCATCTTATAGTTTTATAATAATACACGTAAACTTTATCATGCAGGTAGGGACAGTCAGCCGTGGTGGCGAAAGTACGGAGCTCCTGTGCTTCCAAGTCTCTGCGTTGGGTCGGTGTGCATCCAGCTGCACGGCACACTCCCACCGCAGGACTGAAAACCCGGGGAGCTCGCCGCAACTTGCGACGACGCCGTCCGTCCACTTGTTCTTGTTGTTTTCGACCGTGCCGGCAACGGAGTACCTCAGGTACTACTTCTGTCCTACCGTGAAACACCGACAAAATGAGAAAATGGTACTGGATGAATCGATCAGCTACCCAACAATAGAATCAAGTAGGGACTCGTACTGTACCTGTGTCCTACCGTGAAACACCGCCACCAAAATGGCAGGAGCCGACCGACAGCTCGCTCGTGTCAGAATCCAGGCCCAGTTCTTTTGGGAGAATCTGGGAATTCTCTTAGAAACCGATCCCTACCCAGCTTCTTTCAAATGTAAAATAAATATGGCTCAAAGATTCTGAAAGAAGTTGGGTAGAAGTCGGATTCTGACAAAAAAACTGGGCCCAAGTCAAGTACGTAGGTACTACACACCTACGTACACGAGCGATCGAGTCTACACTTGGCACTTAGTACGTGCGTCCGTCCATGGTTAACCGGAAATCGGAGATGTTGTCCTGATCGAATACTCATGCACGAGACGGTTCGAGGTGCGTATGATTCATCGTACGATGGGAAAGCAATCGTTGGCTTGTCTTTTTTTTTTCTGAAAAAAAGGAGTTTCCCCCGCCCCAACTTTTATTAAACCGTGGCCGCATAGTAGTTACCGCTGCTCCTGGAACCGCTTCAAAGCAGCGATCGGAAGGCGATTTTTGCCTGCATCTCTCGACACCAGCAACACCGTGGGTCCTCCTCCTCTCCGTCTGCCACTCCGGCGGCAGGAGGGGGCGGGGACCGCGGTAGTTTTTCTCTGGTGGGGAGATTGAATATGCATAGTTTAATTTCAGAGGTGCTGCATCAATGATGGGGACAGTGCCGCGTCGAAATAATCTGCTTCGGCTCTTCCCTCATCTCGGTGGCACTCTAATGTGTGGCGTCGAAGCAGGTGGCTCGGTCTTCTCGTCGGTCTTCAGATCTGGTGAGATTTGTGTTTGATGGTCGGCACACGACACTCTCACGGGTGGTGTTGGTGTCGACCGTCTCGGTTGTGTTTGGTGTCTTGCAATGGGGTGCGTGGATGGAGGCAAGCAGCAGCGTTCCTCTTCTCCGATCGCATCGGATGAAGTTGACGACGCTGGGATCTAGCGGACACGGGGAAGAACCTTAGCCGACGTGCCACAAAGCCTCGGTCCCGTCGTTTGCGGCGGTCCGGTTCATCGGCTCGAAAAGCATCATCGTATGCAAAGGTGTTCCTCCAAATCTAGGTATGACAGCAACTCCCTTCTTTCTTCAGCGTTGCCTTGGTGGCGGTGGAGATCGATGGTGGGCGACGTTTCGATGTGGCACAAGATTCTGTCACAGTGAAAATTTAGTTTTGCTTCTTGCAAAATCTTTGATGCAATATTGCAAGACATCTATGTATGTCTCTTGTAATGACCACATATGTACTATTTGTAACATGTTTGTTTAATCAAATATATGTGGTTATTTCAAAAAAAAATTATTAAACTGTTGGCTTGTCCTACTAATGATAATATAATTCTGGCTCTTGCTATAATTTCTGACATGATGATTGTGTGGCAATGCATGCTTCTTGTGGTGACAGTTTAACGACGCGATTTCCTTCTAATTGCAGGGCTCGTTAGCTGGATGACCAGATGGGGACTTGGCAACTGAGGCAAAGCTCTCTGAGAGCATCTCCAGTCGTTGGCCCCCCAGGGGGCGCCTAAAATCGCGGACTGGAGGTGAGCCGGCGCAAAAAAACGCCCTGGGGGCGAGTTGGTCCCCAGCCGCCGGCCCCAGGACCGCCTCCAGACGCGTCTAAATTGTTTCGAAAAAGAAAGCGTTCGGCGAAGTTCGGCTAAACACGGCTAAATTTCGGCAAACTTTGGCATATATTAGACATGTTCGCGGCTTTTTACATAGCAAATATATTTAAAAAAGGAACTGGCTGAACGCGGAGTAGTCGCCGTCGTCGCCGCCATCCTCACCGCCGTTGTCATCGTCGGCCTTCTCCTCCTTGATGCGGCCGTCCCTGGTGGACCCCTGACCGGCATCGCCAACGCGGACTGGGGGCGGCGGCGCGTCGTCGTCGTCGCTGTCTTCGATGACGACGACTCCTCCTTCGTCGCGGCCCCGGTGACGCCGCTCGAACCGCCGCAGGGCGGCGCACTGGCGCTCCCTCGCCATCTTCAGGGAGTCCTTCCGCGCCCATTCCGGGGCCGCATCGTCGTCGAGCTCCACGTCGCCGCGCTCCGTCTTCACGGCGGGGAGACCCGGCTCCGTTTTCACCGGCGCGAGCCCCGGCTCCGTCTTGGGCTTGACGAAGCGCGGAGGAGCCGACGAGGAGCGCGCCGCCGCCTCGTTGATGACGATGCGAGCTGCGAGTACGCTGCCGGCGGCGGCGTCTCGCGCTGGCTCGCCTTGACGCCGAGCAGCGCCGGAGAGCCGGAGGAGTGGGAAGAAGAGTGCGAGGAGGAAGACGAGGAGGAGCCGAACCTCCTAGGCATCCATTGCCCGGCGCGTCGGCGGTGGACCGGGGCGGCCGCCCTCGCTGGGGGAGGGTACGCCAGCGGCGGGTTGTTGCCGCCCTCAAGTTGCGTCAGCACGCCCTCGAGCGTGCGGCCGGGGACGCCCCACCATAGGTGGCGCCCCTCGCTGTTCTTCGTGCCGCCCACCACCGGTGCCTAGTTGGTGGACGCAAGCCTCTGTTGCTGACGGCGCTCGAAGTACGTCGTCCACGCCGCGTGGTTGTCGGCGGCGTACTGGGGCAGGGCGAGCTGCTCGTCGGTGAGGGAGGAGCGCACGATCTCTACCTCGGCGGCGAAGTAGGCTGCGCGCACCACGGCGTCGGGCAACGGGGGAATGGGCACTCCCCCGTTGTTGAGCCTCCACCCCGTCGGCCCGGCGCGCATGTCCGGCGGCGTCGGGATGTTGGCCTCGAACAGGAGCCACGACTCCTGTTCGCGGAGAGAGCGGCGGCCGAAGCCGTTGGCCGCCGCCTCGTCGCCGGGGAAACGTTCGGCCATCCGGAGAGGGAGAGGGAGGGCTCGGTGGCGGCGCATGGGAGAGGGAGGGCTCGGCGGCGGCGCACGGGAGAGGTAGAGCTCGACAGCTAGGGCTGGTGTGGCCAGAGGCGAGGGAGGCCACCGGCTTTATAGCCGCGCCCGTGTGTAGGCCGCGCCCGTGTGTACGCATGCGCGGGAGGGGAGGCGTGTCGGCGTGCCGCCACGTGACGCGCCGCCCGTGAGGAATCAATTGCAAGGCTGACCGGCGGCGGCAGCGCGGCAGCCTTGGCATTGATTCCCGCGGGAACCGAGGCGATGAGGGTGACGAAGCGACCGTATCGCTAACTCGGCGGGCCCGCGGCTGTTTCGCGCCAAAACAACTCGCCCCGGCGCCCCTGGGCGCCCCCCAGCGTGCCGGGTTCGGCCTGGATCCGCCGGCGCTGATTTCGGTCCAGGCCGGCGAAAATCGGGCTCCTGAGGACGCGACTGGGCCGTTTTTTCGGCGCCGGTACGAAAAAATCGCCTGGGGAGGCCTTTCTGCGAGGCGGCTGGAGATGCTCTGAGCCTCTGACCATGCATGTCCATTGGCTCCATATATACCATGCTGTGTAAAACGGCCGTCACTTTCATTTTATGTTTGAGCAAAAGCCGTCACTTTTACGCTCTCTGTTAGCAGGACTAAAGCAGGCCGTAGGGTACACACAACGAATTACCAACAACAACTCACTGGCCGGTACATGCATGCATGGATGCACCGGCAATGGCACGCCAGAAACGTGGCCGTGCAGGGCACAGTCCTGGCAGCAACGTACTCCTACGTTACGTATGTAGCAGTACGTGCTGGCTGGACCAGGTTAATTTCCAGCCGCGCGCGGCTAAATTTCGTGTTTTGACCCTTTTTCGTAACCTATTCGAGATCTGACCCCGGTTCGTAAAAATTTCGAAATCTGACTCTTTTTCCTACCGCCAGGGCTTCTGGCGGTAGGGTTAGAGAGCCTACCGCCACGGCCCATGGCGGTAGGAGACTTATCCACGTCAGTGCACGGAGACGGCGCCGTCCCCTTCCGTCGCACCCTACCGCCAGGGCCATGGCGGTAGGCTGTCTAACCATACCGCCAGTGGCCCTGGCGGTAGGGTCCGGGCAGTTATTTGCCCCGAAACCCCCGTGCCCTTCCCTTCTCCCCACCCCTCCCCTTCCCCAAGTCGGCAGTTTCTCCTTTCTTTCTCCCCCAAGTCGCCCCTCTCTCCCTCTCTCATCTCCTCCACTCCCCCCCTTGGATCTTCACCGATTCTTCACCGTTTTGGCGGATCGAGATGGCCCCGAGAAGAGAACCGTAAGCTCCTCCGATCCCTCCAATTACTTTTTGCAAACTTGCTTCCGATTCGACGCATTATTTGTTTGAATGTCCTCATGTTTTTGAACTTAGATTCGATTTTTTTCACCTAAGATTGATTGTAGTTGTAGTTGTTAGTTCTTTAGTAAGTAGTGGTATTGGATATGAACTCTAATCAATAGTTAATATGTTAGTGTGAAGATGAACCCTAGTTCATAAATTTTTTTTGGTAAAAAAATTATGATGTAATGTTGATATGAGGATGAACCCTAGTTTGATGATGCATGTGGGATGATGCATGTTCATATGATGATATGAAGATGTTGTTTGGAAAATTTTTGTTTAGAAATATGAAGATATGATGTATGTTGGAGGTGTTTTCTTATATGATGCATGTTCATATGAGGATGAACCCTAGTTTGATGATGCATGTGGGATGATGCATGTTGATATGATGATATGAAGATGTTGTTTGGAAAATTTTTGTTTAAAAATATGAAGATATGTGTAGTAGATGTTTTTGGAGGAATAGGCTTAAAATTTTATTTTGATATGATTGAGTTCATTGTTGTTTATGTATGCTTATGCTTATGGTGCTTTTGTTTATGAAACTCTATTAAGGCGGCCACCTCTTGCGGACAACGTCGGCCAACGGTACTCCATGCTGGTCTGGGCTTTCGACAAGGGTCATCGTGCCCGTTTCATAGAGAACGGAGAGGTAAGTGATATGAAAGAAAATTTTGATCAAAGTTCTCGGATTGATGAAAATGATTTCCTAACTTTTTGGCGTTCACTTTTTGACGACGCCCAGCCACTACGCATGAGGGGTCACGGGTTCATGGGCATATGGACACGACGAAGCGCTACGCTACCGCATTTCAAGAAAGCCCGCCTATTGGGTTTCGTGTTGCAGTTCAGCGTCCACCGCCGACGGTTGTCCACGCTGCTCTCACAAAGCATTGATTGATCGTTGGAGACCGGAGACCCATTCTTTCCATCTGCCATGCGGGAGATGACGGTTACCCTAGAGGGGCGGGGATGATTACTGCAATGCCGACGAGGGTCATGCACTCACCGGTCGAGTGGAGAGGGCTAATCGGGAGAGAGGGTCATCACCTCATCGGCGATCGCCCCGTGCCAAGAGTAACCGACGTCCGTGTGCCGCTGACCTGGCTCTCGGAGCACCGGAAGACATGCCCCAAGACGCAGATGAGGCGATCGTGGAGTTGTACGCGAGGGCCTATCTGTGGTATATTCTGTCGGAGGTCGTGTTTCCGCACAGCCCGGAACTCGCCAACCGGGCGATTCGTTCTTCTTAGCGGACTGGGATGCAGGGTACAGTTGGGGACGGCATCTCTCGCCTACCTATACCGTTCGGTAAGATAGTGTCTAATTGCGACGTATTTCACGTAAAGTGTGTCCATGACATTTTCTTATATCTGATCCTCATTTGATGTTTTGCAGCTTGACGACGCAACACAGAGGACGGAAGACAAGTCCAATATGGGTGGCTTTGTCTGGGCCTTCTCCATTTGGATGTGGGAGCGGCTGCCGGTGGGGCGTCCGGAGAAGATGCCAAGACGCTCATGGGAAGACTATGGCGAAGAAGGCGATGAGACTCGAAACCCCACCGTAGCTTACGAGTGGGACGTTGTCAAACTTTACACGGGCCTAAACAAGACTTCGTACAAGACATACACCAACGAGTTGGACGCTTTGACGCATACGCAGGTATATGAACTCGCTCAACACCTTTCTCTTTGATTCCACTTTTGATCGAGAGTGGGAACTTACCAACGTATATGTAATAGGTAAACTGGTGGCCGTATCATGACCGAGAGTGGGCCTTCGATCTGAACGTGATGTGCGAGGCCGACAAAGGTCTCTGGCGGTGCATCGTGCCCATGATCTGTGTGTACGCCGTCGAGTGGCACTTGCCACACCGCGTGGCCACGCAGTTTGGGATTTATCAGCATACCCCACCAGGCCAGCCCACCGATACCGGCGGCCACGCTCTCCACATGTGAGCGCTTTGTTCTCCGTGCCCATGATTTTATTACGCTTATCATGTTTCTTGTTGCTTATGATGATCTCATTGCGCTTATGATGTTTCTTGTGGCTTATGTCTTGCAGGATGAGCCGGTAGAAAAATCAGTCGATCACAGACTGGGGAGAGGAGCATAAAACTCATGTGACGGAGTGGAACCGACGAAGGTACCGAAAAGATGTGGAGAGGAAAGTGACGAACTGGAATGCTTACCTGGACCGACACATGAGGTGGTACGATGATGGCCATAAGCACCGTCTTCGTCTTAGGCCTCGGTGGACGGCGGAAGACATCGCGGAGCTGGAGAGGGATGACCCCGAGGAAGAGGCCTACCAGACCGGCATCAGAGACATGCACAGTGGATTTAGGGAGTTTGCACCCCTTATCAACAGAGTGGTAAGTTTGAACCATCGGTTGTATTTAAATTAGTTCATTCGTCATCGTGACTGACTTATGCCCTTGCAGTCTGGTGAGCTGAACAGATGCATCTTTGAAGCCTCAGATGCACTAGGTGCTCTTCCCGGGAGCATACAATCCGAGAACAATATGAGGGGGACGATGAAGGTACAATTTCAGCATCCTCATAACAGATGCATCTTGTTCACTTGCAATACATCGATGTGATACTTATTATGCCCTTGTTTCATTGTGAGTGCAGAAGTTCGTGAAGCGTTGTCGCAAGCTGGTAGGGCTGCTTGGGTGTGCTGGAGCTGGGTCAGTTGAAGCTTATCAGCCTGTAGCCGCTCAGGGTCTCGTCGGCTCATCGAGCCATGCTCCCTCGTCGTCTAGGTTGGTTGGGGAGGAGGAGGAGGAGGAGGAGGAGGAGGAGGATGAGGAGGAGGAGGCCACACATGAAGAAGAGGAGGAGGAGGAGGATGAGAGCAACGGGGAGGAGGAGTACGATGAAGATTATGGACCTCCACCAACTCAAACATCTCAAGCATCTCAGCTGCCAAAGAAGAGGAATCCGAAGAAGAAGGATTTGCTGAGTCCGGACCCTTTTCAGAAACCGGTTCCTCGCCGCCGGCCCAAGAAGAAGACCGTAGAGACTCGTTCAAAGAGTAACGAGGACCGTACCTCCAAGAGGGGAAGGAGCAACTGATTATGCTCTTCGATACTTGGCTCTTTTAGTTTGGTTGAACTTGTCTAGTGGTTATGAAACTACGTGGAACTATGTGTTTGCTATTTGTGGATCTATGTGTTTGCTATTTGTGAAACTATGTGGAACTCCGTTTACTAATTAGGTGAATTTCGTTTGAAATGTTCTATGCACTTTGTTAATGTGTGTGTGATGCCCAAGTTTAATTGCTTAAGATCTGTGATATTGCTCATATTTGTGAAATATTGCTGTCATATTGAATTTGAAAAGAAGCTAGCAAATGAATTTAAGTTCATAAACCACAGGGCCCTACCGCCAGGGCCTCTGGCGGTAGGGTTAGAGAGCCTACCGCCAGCCCGGTTGGCGGTAGGTGGCACCTACCGCCAGGGCCCTTCGATCCTTCATCACAGAAAGTTTGCACTAAAAACACAGGACCCTATCGCCATGGCCTCTGGCGGTAGGGTCGCACAGCCTACCGCCGTGGCCTCTGGCGGTAGGGTCACACAGCCTACCGCCAGGGCCCTTCGATCCTTCGTCACAGAAAGTTTGCACTAAAAACACATTACCCTACCGCCATCGTCTCTGGCGGTAGGGTCGGCCAGCCCACCGCCGTGGAGGCTGGCGGTAGGTACTTATCCACGTCAGCACAGCCAAACGGCCGCCGTCCGTCTCCGTCGCACCCCTACCGCCATGGGCCGTGGCGGTAGGCTCTCTAACCCTACCGCCAGAGGCCCTGGCGGTAGCAAAAGGGTCAAATGTCGAAAAAAATTCAAACAGGGATCAGATGCTGATTTTGTTCCGAAAAAGGGTCAAAACACGAAATTTAACCGCCGCGCGCACACAGAAGAACACTGGACCAGCCGACCAGTTCACACTGCAGCGAGCATGGACGCCACACTCTCTGCTACGAGTACGTCCGTTCGTCCTTGGAGCTTAATAATGCACGGATCGGAGACGGAGCGCGCGCGGCAACCACCATACGGGCCAGCCATTATACATGACCACACCCAGCCAAAGCCGCAGGATTTGCCGTACCGCGCTCCGCCGCCCGCACATTTTCTACCCATCTGCTCTCCACGCCGCGCGGCGGCACGTGCGCGCCGCGCCGCCTGAGTTCCACTGAACTTGGGTGTGGCTAGCTAGGTGCCGCGGGCATCACATTCGTATCGAGTTCCGTATCCTGGAGCGAGCCGATCGGTCAGCGCCCGGTTGACCGGCACCGGCAACCGACGACGCCACGCCACGACCTCCCGGCGCCGAGCTCGGCCGCGCACGTTGCTGTCCCGCCCGCTGGTCGATCCGTATGTGACGCTCGCGGTCCTGCTGATACTGAGGCCAACTCCACCGCGCGACCCCAAACGGACGTTCGGATTGGCCCGAATCTGTTCCTTTGGGGCGCCGATAGGTACACCCGTGTCCGGCTGTGTCCATTGGGTTGTGCGTGCGCCCACCGCGTGGCCGCACCCTAAATCGTGTCCGGGGTGGAGGGGATTAAAAATAATAATTAAATAGCTAAAAAAGCAAATAAACGCATTTAAAAAAAAACATAAAACATATATATGGGTTGGCCACAAAACGGCCCAGTTTCAACGGCCACTTAAAAGGCCCAGATTCATAATTAACATAATAAGAAAATAAAAAAAACTCTCGGCCTCTGCCGCGCCCGCCGGTGCCGTGGCGCCGCCGTCTTCATCGGGCGCCCGGTGTCGCTGCTGCCGCCGACGAGGTCGACGATTCGGCGTACTCGGCGCCCGTCGAGGTGGGCCGGAGGTGCGTGGTGGACGGGGGCGGGCTGGACGGCCGGAGGTGCCTGCACCACCTCCTCCCGTGGCGAGGCCTCCCGCTCCGGTGACCGCGGCGGAGCGGGCACCAGCTTCACGCCACGCCGGCGGCCATCTCCGAGCAAAGGCAGGACCAGCCTACCCTCGCCCGGCAGCTGCCTGGAACGCTGCCGGCGGGTCCTCCTCCTCTCTCCTCGACGCCACCATCTCGCAGCTCGGGAAGGCGACGCCCCGCGGCAGAGAGGGCTATGGCCTCCTCCAGCCGCCCCATCGCCGCTTCGTCGTGCGTGTACATGGAGTCGTCCATGACACGCTGCAGGAGACGGGCCTCCTCCTCGTCTGTCATGCGAGGAGGTGGAGGGGGCGACGGAGACGGCGACGGCGTGGGCGTGAGGCCACGGACCCGCCTACGCCCGCGCTCCTGGGCGCTCTCCCGTGGCCGCCGCGGCCCCGTTGAGGTGCCGGCGAAGAAGGAGGCACGCCTGGTGTCGTGCTCGTCACGAAACCAGTGTCCCCAGCGGGAGTCGGGGCGATTTTGCGCCATAGAAAAGGTCGTCGGGAGGAGGCGGCGGCGGCGCTTCGATCTCTCGGCGCAGACGGCCGCTCTTTCGACCGGCGGATGGGACCCGGTCGGCGGAGAGGTGCGATCATTGGGAGATGGCGTCGCTCGAGTGAGCGCGCCTCGTCTCCAATAACGGCGGCAGACGCCCGCCCGGACGTAATGCGGTCGCGCGCCGGCGGACGTGGGCGCGATGGAGAAGGCGGGCGCGCGGGGCGGCGTGGTGGCGATGGCGATGGCGGCGGGCTCTCCTTCTTCACCGAAAGCCGCGGCGACGCCCGACGAGGAGCCGCTCGCGGTCGTGCGTCGCTTTTGCGGCAGAGTTCCGAGGCCCATGGTTGCGCGGCCGGCCGGGCGAGGGCTAGGCTAGGGTTTGGGACGTGGTCGCCGCTGTCGGGTTTCGAGGAGGCCGCGGGGTGGCGTGGGGCAGTGTGGACGACGACCCGTCCACGCTTCCCACTTAAGAAGGACGGCGACCGCTCAACGTGCGGATGACAGGTGGGGCCGTCCGCTCGTGCGCATTGATGTGGGTGGGTGGGAGGTGGGTGGTGGTCGCCGCCGCGTCCCCGACGCAGACGAAGGAAAGGTCCGCTTGGTGTCCGCCGCGACCCAAACCCGGCGCAAGTTTGCGCTCGAAATGGGTCGGCCCGGACACAAAACGGACAAGATGGGTCCGGGCCGTCGCGCGCTGGGCAGCCTCCTTTGTCCGTTTTACCCCAAACGGACGGGGCCGGACAGGATAGGGTCGCGCGGTGGAGATGGCCTGACATGTTCGTGTAACTTATCATATGGACTGTGGATTATTTTGTACCGTTGCGCGTGCTGGAGCGGCGAACAGCGAGCGTTTTGGGGCTGACAAGGACCCGTGCGGACACGACTACGAGCCGAGCGTGATTTCTTTTTGGTTTTATTAGGATTTCAGTGGCGCGTGCATCCATCCACCGTCAGTTGCTGTTGGATAATAATTATTTTTAGACAGGAATTCAGAACCTGCTAGAAAGAGTCGTCAGAAGAATCAGTTGAAAGCCGTAGCGTGGGCAGGAAGCGTGTCTTATGAACCGAGGGCAGTTTAACCGAAATCACGGCTTCTTCAGGGAGTGAAAGGCGCCGGCCGGCCTGGTGCTCCGCACTGAAAAGGAAAAATTCTTGTGGCAATTACCGAAAGGCAAAGCTTCATCACCGGCCGGATCGATCAATGCATGCCAAACAAGACATGTACTAGTACTCGTACTAATTAACAGCAGTTGTACTACTAACTTGCAATTGACTGCACCTGCACCACACTACTATGACTAGCTTGTAATCAAACTGTACCTGCACTACGCTTCTATTACTAGGCTACAACTATACTAGTGGACTAGGCGACAAAGCTTGTTGGAGGCGTTTCACGCTCACCCTAAGCTAAGGCCAACTCCACCGCGCGACCCCAAAGGGACGTCCGTTTTGTCCGAATTTTGTCCTTTTGGGTAGGGATTTAGAGTCGTGTCCGGACCTGTCACAGGATGCGGTGGCATAGCCACCAGCAGCGTCAAGATCCGTTTGCCCCATCCTGTCCGCGGCTGGTTTAAAAAGAAAGGGACGTTTCAAATGCCAAAGCCCCAGTTCACGACCCCAGTTCGCGCCGGCAACCAAGCCAGCGGCCTACACGACCATCGCCGGCAACACAGCCAGCGGCCGGCAACACAGCCAGCCTCCAAAATGAATAGTTGTCCTCGCCGGCAACACAGCCGGCCTCCAAAATGAATGTTTTTTTCGCCGGCACCCATGCCAGCGGCCCAGCGAGCGGGCGGCACCCATGCCAGCCTCCAAAAAGAACGGCCACGCCGATCGGACGACCTAGTTCAGGCCTTCGGCGTCGAGCATCTCCTTCTGGCTGGCCTCGAACCAGGCCCTCGTCTTGTCGCTCATCTTCGACAAGTCCACGCTCATGATCGCTAGGGCCACCTCCTTTGCTTTGGTGGCGGCATTGGTGGCCTCGATGTCGAGCTGCCTCTGCCTGGCCTTGACGTTGTCGGCCTCGATTTCGAGCTGCCTTTGCCGGGTGGCCTCTTCCATGTCGAGCTGCCTTTGCGGGGCGGCCTCTTCCATGTCGAGCTGCCTTTGCCGGGCCGCCTCCTCCATGTCTATCTTCCTCTTCTTGGCCGCCTCCTCCATCTCAAGCTTCTGTCGTTGGAGGTCTAGGTATTGCTTCATTTGCTCGTCCTTACTTTGCCGCTTCTTCTCGTCCCTCTCATCCTTGTGTGACATCATGCCATGCAAAGTCTCATGCAAGGCCATGGATGAGGCGTCACGTATGTCGTCCACCTTGGAGTTGGTCTTGCCCCTCGGCCTCTTCAACGCCTCGCCATCCCCACCTCCGGCGAACTTGGCCGTCTTCTTGCCTCTCTTCCTTTGAAGTTCACGGTATTGGTCCTTAAACTTAGGGCAATTGTTGATGATCGTCCAACAATGCGTAAGAGTGAATGGCTTGTCATTGTGCCGGGCCTTGAATGCCTCCAAAGATTGAAATGCCTTCACCACATGATCAACAACAAGTGAACATGCAAACATATACACGGCCGAAGTCTCATGGCCGTAGCAAGGAAAGGGCTAGAAAGAGAAGAACATACCATGTCCCCCACGCCGAGACCGCTCACGGGCCGTGCTTCGACGCTCTCAAATGCGGCACAATACTTGTTGCACTCTTGTTGGATGAACAACCATCTTTTTTGAATCGAACCGATGCCACGGTTGCTTGTAATTTGGTAGGGCTCGAACATCTTCCTTTCATGGAATGTTTTGTGAACTCTCGTCCAAAAAACAATGCCCTTTTGTTGCGCGCCGGTCCTTGGATCTTAGCTAATCTCCATCCAACTTTGGCAAATCAACTTGTCCTCATCTATTGTATATGACCCGGTGCGAATGCTCTTCCGCTTCTTTTGTGCTTCCGCTCTTTGGGTGAGATCGTCGATGAACAATGGAGCGCCACTAATGTCAACGTCATTGGCTTCATCTTCATCTTCACCTTCGACATAGATGTCATCGTCTTCATGCCACGAATCACCATGGTCGTAGTCAGCACGGTCGTCGGCCTCTTCATCGGGCACGTACTGGGCGCGGCCATCCTGACTTTGGGTCTCATCGGGGTCATAAGCACGTCCATGCCCACCCTGGAAGATCACGTCCTCCATGTACTGGTTGTAGAAGGGGTCGTCCGCCGTCGGCGTTGAGGTTGGCATTTCGTCAAACAGCACGCGGGGGGCCGGCATGGTGCCCGTGAACGGTGCACGCGCCTGCTTTCTTTGCATCTCGACGGAAGGCCGCCCGCCGCTGCTGGACCCAGGCGTCACGTTGAGGTCGATGACGGCCGCGGGGCGGGGTGTGGACGGCGCGAACAAGCCCACGTCCGAGAAACGGGTCTGGCCGTCGTGCCTGGGCGGAGGAAAGCCGGGCGACATGGGCGCGGCGCTGCGGCGATCGGCAAAGGCGTGGGCGGGCGACCGACGAGCCTGCTGCCGCCGGCCGGGCGGCCGCTGCATGGAACCCCGCCGGACGGCCCATGCCAAGCATGAGGATGGCGTGGGCTTTGTTGACGAGGTCCTCCTTCTCGTCGGCAGCGGCCTTGCGCCGCGCGGCCTCCAGCTCCTCGCGCTGGGCGGCGAACTTGGCCGCGGCGACATTCATCTTGACGGCCGCTCTCCGTTCCCTCCTCTTCGTCGATTCCGCTTCCAACTTGGCGATCTGCTCCGGCGTGTACTCCGACCGCGGCTTCCTTGGCGCCTTCTTCTTCACCTTTGCGGTCGGGTCGACGGCCAGGCCGCCGGAACTCGGCAGGGCGTCGGCCATGGACGGGGGAGAGAGGAGGGAGAGGGCGGGAGGGACGTGGGATGGTTTGGGGAAAATGGCGCCAAATGGCCGTCGGGGGGGTTTTTGGTTTCTCCCACCGACAGGCGGGCCAGGGGAGGACAAGCGCGCGCGTCCCGCCCGTCCGCGCGTTGTCCGTTTCACCCCAAATCCAGCGCAAGTTTGGGCCGGGGATGGGTCGAAAGCGGACACAAAGCGGACAAAAGTCCGTTTGCTCCCGCGCGCTGGGCCGCCTTTTTTGTCCCTTTTAACCCAAACGGACGGGGGCGGACAGGATAGGGTCGCGCGGTGGAGATGGCCTAAGGACAACTCCACCGCGCAACCCCAAACGGACGTCCGTTTTGTCCGGTTTTTGTCCCTTTGGGTAGGGATTTGGGGTCGTGTCCGGACCTGTCCTAGGATGCGGTGGCCGTGCGCCCAGCGCGCGGACGCATCCCGGCCGCATCCTGTCCGCGTATTATTTCTTTGCAAGTCCTTAACTTTATTTCATCATTCTTTTTGGTACATGAAAAATACATCGTCACATTTTGACTAGTAAAGTAAGGCCAAAAAAAATAAGGACAACAAGAATACATTTTAGAAAATACCCAACTTCCATAACTGCTCCCTTGAGTTGGGTTAGGGCCTTCTCGATGCACTCGTTGTTGATCTGTGGAGGAGGCTCGATGTTGCACCCTCCTTTCTTCTTCAAGCCAGAAGTCGATGTTGCTTCCTCACACCTAGTCTCGTGTCTAGCCTCTAATCTAGCAACAAGTGCACTTGTCTCATCTACAGCCTCTATGCTAGCTAAAAGTGCACGAACATGTACTAAATTTCGCTCTATCAATATATCGATGTATTCTTCTTCCCGATACCAAAACTTGCATCAATTCTACACAACAAAATTTGAAGTTAGCACAACTAGTCAAATCTAGAGCACAAACCGAAGCTAAAAAGGCGCATACCCCATTGTTTAAGCACTTGATGAACACCCATCCGGGATGTTCCGGCGTTGTAGACACACGGCGCACGACCACCCTTGGGCAGTGGTCGCACTTAATGAGTGGTAACGGTGCGCCGGCGAGCTTTTGGGCAAGCACCGAGCCCGGCCAACCGCCATTCGTGTATCTGCCGGCGGACCACCGACGGTGCAGATCCGAGCGGCTAGAGGAGGAGCCATCGTGCATGTGGCCTTGCGGTTCTCGCCAGGCCTTCCGGCGAGGTGCCCGCCACCCATGGCGCTGCTCGGCCTCCCACAGCCGGCCGAGCTCAAGACCGACCGGATCCGCCCCAAAACCGGCCGGCGGGTGCGCAAACCAGATGGCCGTGGTTGGGTAGCTCGGTGGCGCCGAGGGGAAGGGGCTGGGCGAGCTCGCGTCCGAACTGCACGGCTGCAATGGCAGCGGCGGCGGCGGCGGCGGCGAGGGGAATAGTGGGGAAGAGTGGAGGGGGTGCGGCAGGAGGGAGGAAGGGGGGCGGATAGAAAAAGGCCCGCCCTGTGCCACTGACGGGCGGGCCAGGGGAGGACAAGCGCAGACGCGCCGCGCGTCCGCGTGGTGTCCGTTTCACCCCAAAAGCGGCGCAAACTTGGGCCGCGGATGGGTCGAAAGCGGACACTACAAAGCAGACAAAAGTCCGTTTGCGCCTGCGCGCTGGGCCATCTCGTTTGTCCCTTTTATCCCAAACGGACGGGGGCGGACAGGATAGGGTCGCGCGGTGAAGTTGGCCTAAGCTCGGGGCGTGCTGTGTGGCTTCGTGTGTGAGGCTAGGGTTTTGTGTCAGACGATGCGAAAACCCGGGGACAACATGCAAGCAGCATGCCGCCGGGATCGATGACTGCCGGACAGCCCCGGGCCACATGCACGAGCACAGATCCTCCGCCACCACCTGACCGCGCGCCGCGGGGATCCAATCCACCGGGCAAGGCATGGGCAACGATTCTTTGGCTTTCTCTTCCCCAGCACAAGCCAATGTGATGTGAACATTTCCATGTGAGCCTACGTAAGGCCATCTCCACCGCGCGACCCTATCCTGTCCGCTCCCGTCCGTTTGGGGTAAAAGGGACAAACGAGACGGCCCAGCGCGCGGGCGCAAACGGACTTTTGTCCGCTTTGTGTCCGCTTTCGACCCATTCCCGGCCCAAACTTGCGCCGCTTTTGGGGTAAAACGGACACCACGCGGACACGCGGGTCGTCTGCGCGTGTCCTCCCCTGGCCCGCCCGTCGGTGGCACAAGACGGGCCTTTTTCTATCCGCCCCCTCCCTCCCTCCGGCCGCACCCCCTCCATTCTTCCCCACTCTTCCCGTCGCTGCCGCCGCCGCCGCCGCTGCCATTGCAGCCGTGCAGTGCGGACGCGAGCTCGCCCAACCCCTTCCCCTCGGCGCCGGGCTCGGACGCGACCACGGCCACCTGGTTTGCGCACCCGCCGGCAGGTTTTGGGGCGGATCCGGTCGGTCTTGAGCTCGCCGGCTGTGGGAGGCCGGGCGCGCCATGGACTGGCGGGCACTCGCCGGAATACCGGCAGGGCCGCAAGGCCACATGCAGCGATGGCTCCTCCTTCAGCCGCCGGATCTGCACCGCCGGTGGTCCGCCGCAGATACAAGAATGGCGGTCGGCGGGCTCGGTGCTTGCGCAAAAGTCACGCGCATCGCTGCCACTCATTAAGTGCGACCACCGTCCAAGTATGGTCGCATGCCGCGGTTCATAACGCCGAACATCCCGGATGGGTGTTCATCAAGTGCTTAAACGATGGGGTATGCGCTTTTTTTTAGCTTCGGGTTGTACTCTAGATTTGACTAGTTGTGCTAATTTCAAATTTTGTTGTGTAGAATGGATGCAAGTTTTGGTATTGGGAAGAAGAGTACATCGATATATTGATAGAGCGAAATTTAGTAAATGTTCGTGCACTTTTAGCTAGCATAGAAGCTGTAGATGAGACAAGTGCACTTGTTGCTAGATTAGAGGCTAGACACGAGACTACGTGTGAGGAAGCAACATCGACTTCTGACTTGAAGAAGAAAGGAGGGTGCAACATCGAGCCTCCTCCACAGATCAACAACGAGTGCATCGAGAAGACCCTAACCCAACTCAAGGGAGCAGTTATGGAAGTTGGGTATCTTCTAAAATGTATTCTTGTTGTTCTTATTTTCTTTGGCCTTCTTTTACTAGTCAAAATGTGACGATGTACTTATTATGTACCAAAAATGGATGATGAAATAAAGTAAGGACTTGCAAAGAAATAATACGCGGACAGGATGGGGCAAAAGGATGCGGCCGCGCGGTGGGCGCACGGCCACCGCATCCCAGAACAGGCCCGGACACGAGCCCAAATCCCTACCCAAAGGGACAAAAACCGGATAAAACGGACGTCCGTTTGGGGTCGCGCGGTGGAGATGGCCTAACCGCCCGCAACTGTACTACCCACTGTACCCAGACGCATGCACGGCTTGTCGATACTGTACGCTTCACATGCGTTTTCCTTTTTTTTCTTCCTGAAGCATATGAAAAAAATGGAAAATGTAAGAATGAAGCCCTCTTCCCTCCTATAAAACCCCTACCCCGACACCTACAGGAAGCCAGCTCTTCCTCTGCCCACCCAACAACACCAGACCAGCAGCTCACCTCTCAACTGTCGTCGATGGCGAAATGCAGCAAGATCCACAACATCGTCTTACTCCAGCAGACCCTGCGGCGGTGGCGGTCCCGTGCCGTGGCGCGCGCTGCTGCGGTGACGGCGCTGTGTCGGTGCCGGCGGGCACGTGGCGTGTGCGTGGTATGGCGTCCACGGCGGTTCGTGGTGCTTGGCGCACCTGAACCACCCCTGTTCCGGGAGCTGCTCCGGCAGCGGAGGAGGAGTATGGGTTCCAGTCCGGAGCTTGCGGCCCCATCGTGCTCCCCTGCGATGAGGATCGCTTCCGGGACGTCCTCCGCCGCGTGTCCTCCGGGGAGCGCCGCGGCGTGCCGTCCGTCAGCAGCCGCGACGTGGCGACGCGGCCGTTGCTGCAGAGGGTGGCGGCGGAGGAGCTCGTGTGGTGACCGATCGATGGAAGTTGTTGAGTATAATGTTTATTAGGAAAGACGAGATAGACTAGGATTTGTTATGGCTTGTCTTGTACTCCAAGTAGATGATTGTACTTCTATATATATGCCCACGAGACTCAAGCAATACAAGAACTATTCCACCAATCCCTCTCTCTCCCTTCTAACATGGTATCAGAGCCTAGCCGATCCTAAACCCTAGCCGCCGCCGCTTCCGCACCCGCGCGCCGCCCCCGGGGTGGTCGGCCTCCATGACCGCCGCCGGGGGCCGCGCCGCCCGTACCTAGGGTTCGTCCGCCGGTTTTGTTGACCGGCTGCCCTAGAGAGTCTTTTTCCCGATCCTTTGATCCGGGTTTTCTCTCTCTCTCCGGTCGCTTTGATCGGCGTCTACTTTTTGGTTCTCCGGTCTATGTGATCCGGTTTGCTTCGCCCACTGCTCCTGTCGAGCCCGTGCGCCTCTACTCCAACACCGGCGCGATCGGCCGGCTTCTTCACCGACCCGGCGGCTCGCTGCGTCGTCTGCGCGTCGCCCGCCGGTCGCTTCGACCAGCGACCTCGCGCGGCTCGCCACGGTCGCTTCGACCCGGCGGCCTCACGTCATCTGGCGGCGTTCTTCGCCGCCGTTCACAGACCGCCCACCTGCCGATCACGCCGCCGCACCGCCTGCTCCGACCGGGACTCCTGCATCACCCCGATCCGGCCGCCTCGCGTCATGCAGCGGCCAATCATAGCCGCCCTGCTGACCGCCGCCGCCGGCTTCATCTCGGACTCCGTCGCCACCACGCCTCCACCGAGCGGCGTCCCCAACCTAGCGCGCGATCGGCTTGATCACCCGCTCGCCGCCGCGATCCGACTCATCTACGCCGCGCGACCGACCTGGCCCGTCGGTTACGCGCGCCTCCGCAGGTCCCGTGAAGATCGTCCCCGAGTTCAGCGCGCCTCTCCACCGATCGAGCATCAGCTGCCGCTGCGCCGCCCGTCGGCCGCAGCGCCGCCGCCTGCGGGTTCTTCTCCGGCTGCACCGACCAGCGTCATCGCTGCGTCGCCCGCTTCTTCGTCGTAGTGCCGCGCCCGCGGTCCCCGCCGCCCGAGGGCGCCCACTCAGGCCGCCCGTGGCTGCATCGACCCGCCGCCGCCGCTTCGTCCCCGTCGGTCAGAAGCGAAGCGTGGCACGCGTCCACGCCGCCGCCCCGAGGCCGCCCCTCGCGGTTGCACCGACTCGCGAATCGCCATTGCGTCGCTTCTTCAGACGCGCAGCGGCGCTGCCCGCGGTCCCCGCCGTCGCCCGAGGTCTTCCGTCGTCGCTTCGACCGCTTGCCGCCGCCGCCGCTTCTTCGGGCCGTAGCGCGGCGGCCCACGGTCCACTTCGTCATCCACGCGCGTTGACTTCCCATGGTATGAGCCGCGCCGTCTCCCTTGGCGCGGGAACGCCACTGTCCGCGCCGGTCTTCGTCACGCTGTCAGGGTTCTTCGCCTACTTCGAGCATCGCCGCCGC
Source organism: Aegilops longissima (assembly GCA_021605205.1). NCBI lineage: Eukaryota > Viridiplantae > Streptophyta > Magnoliopsida > Poales > Poaceae > Aegilops > Aegilops longissima. The sequence goes on from CM038677.1 coordinate 766,674,950, forward strand.
ATTTCTAACCTAGCCTCCGCCGCCATCAGGCCGCCGCCGCTGCTCTTCTTTGGTCGCCGCCGCCGCTACCCACGTAGCCGCCGCCGCCCGTCCACCTTCTTCGTCTTCGTCCAGCATCAGCCCGTCGCCAGCGTCGCCGTCATCTACCACGACCACTTCGTCTACTCCGACAACCGCGGGCGACCCCGGCCCCGTGCCGATTGGCGCCGCAACCGTCGTCGAGTCCTTCTCTGCTGGCCTCTCCGACTTCTTCGACATGGCGTACAGCTCGTGCAGGTCCCAGTCCACGCATGCCCGGTACTGGCAACACCGCCGCGTGCCTTCGTCCACGACGTGTCCCCGGGCCTGGCAAGCCTGGTGCGGCGTTTCGTCAACTTCGTCTTCGTCCGTCTACGCATGCCGGTGCTGGCAACACCGACGCGTGCCTTCGTCTATGATGTGTTCCCGGATTTGGCAACCCCGCCGCGACGCGTCGTCAACAACATCTTCTTCCCGGCGCACCACTACTTCGACACCACTGTGCCACTGCTAACTAGGCGTCTCCTTGCGCCCGCGGCTCCACGGCGACTTCATCGACACCGGCTACCCCGACTCGACATCGACCACGACATTTTTCGCACGGCTACCTCGACCGCGGCTCCACCACCATACGCTCTCGGCTACCTCGACAAACGGCACAAAGGGCTACCGCCTTGCTTGAGCAACCTCGTCAGTTGCCACTCCAGCCACGACTCCGTGATGCGTCGACCGTTACGACTGTGGGGGGGGGGGGTGTCCGTCGGCTTGTGAAAGATCGTGGATGTCGCCTAGAGGGGGGGGGGGGGTGAATAGGCGCTTTAAAATAATTACGGTTTAGGCTTGAACAAATGCGGAATAAACCTAGCGGTTAATTTGTCAAACACAAAACCTACAACAACTAGGCTCACCTATGTGCACCAACAACTTATACTAAGCAAGATAAACAATTAGGTGATAGCAAGATATATGAAAAGAAACAATATGGCTATCACAAAGTAAAGTGCATAAGTAAAGGGCTCGGGTAAGAGATAACCGAGGCACGCGGAGACGATGATGTATCCCGAAGTTCACACCCTTGCGGATGCTAATCTCCGTTTGGAGCGGTGTGGAGGCACAATGCTCCCCAAGAAGCCACTAGGGCCACCGTAATCTCCTCACGCCCTCGCACAATGCAAGATGCCGTGATTCCACTAAGGGACCCTTGAGGGCGGTCATCGAACCCGTACAAATGGCAACCCTTGGGGCGGTCACGAACCCAGACACTTTGGCAACCCTTGGGGCGGTCACGGTACCGTCAAATTGCTCGGGCGATCTCCACAACCTAATTGAGACCCGACGCTTGCCGGAGCTTTACACCACAATGATTGAGCTCGAACACCACTAACCGCCTAGGGCGCCCAAGCACCCAAGAGGAACAAGCTCAAGGGTACCAAGCACCCAAGAGTAATAAGCTTCTCAACTTGTAACTTCCACGTATCACGTGGAGAACTCAAACCGATGCACCAAATGTAATGGCAAGGGCACACGGAGTGCCCAAGTCCTTCTCTCTCAAATCCCACCGAAGCAACTAATGCTAGGGAGGAAAGTGAGAGGAAGAACAAGAAGAACACCAAGAACTCCAAGATCTAGATCCAAGGGGTTCCCCTCACATAGAGGAGAAAGTGATTGGTGGAAATGTGGATCTAGATCTCCTCTCTCTTTTCCCTCAAAAACTAGCAAGAATCCATGGAGGGATTGAGAGTTAGCAAGCTCGAAGAAGGTCAACAATGGGGGAAGAACACGAGCTCAAGAGATAAGGTTCATTGGGGAAGAAGACCCCCTTTTATAGGACCTCCCGAATCCAACCGTTATGTGCTCAGGTCGTGCACAAGCGGTACTACCGCTTGGAGGAGCGGTACTACCGCTTGGAGGAGCGGTACTACCGCTTAGCACGCTCAAAACAGCCCAAACGAGAGAGAAAACACGAGTTTTTGGTCCAGGGCGGTACTACCGCTTAGGAGCCACGGTAGTACTGCTCTGGAGCGGTACTACTGCTCAGGAGCCGCGGTAGTACCGCTCTAGAGCGGTAGTACCGCTGCAGCCTTCACCAAAACAGCCACAACTTTTGCAAACGGACTCCAAATTCGATGAAACCAAGTTTGTTGGAAAGCTAGCGACAAGGGCTAACACAATCTTGAAAGAAATATCAATAATAAGCAAATGAGAAAAGGCCCAAAAGAAAATGGTGAGAACCCTTCCTCAGAAAATACCGGTAAAACCTCCAACACCGAAAACATCATAGAAGACGCATGCAAACTCCGTTTTCGATGAACTCAAGCTTGTCATCAAGATGACCATAAGCTCTAAGACTCACAAAGAGAACCAAATAAGAACCAAGAAAGATGATGCAAGGATGCAATGGTTTGAGCTCTCTACGAATGATACGATCAAGCTACTCATCGAGAGCCCCCCTTGATAGTACGGCAATCGATCCTATAACCCGGTCTCCCAACTACCATCATGAGACCGGTAAAATAGAAAACCTATCAAGGGCAAACCTTTGCCTTGCACATGGTCCACTTGAGCTAGATGATGACGATCTTGACTCCCTCAAGTTGGACCACCTTTCTTGATTGCGTTGGCTCGATGAAGACTAGTTGATTGCTCCCCCATACTCCACTATGGGTGAGCCACTCTTCCGCACATCTTCACAAGTCCATTGTCATCACAATGGACGGCAAGCTTCAAGCATTTGATCTCTTCGTGATGCTTCACTTGAATTTGCACACCGCAACCTAACCCCACAAAGAACTCAAACAAAGACCATGGGTTAGTACACAAAGCATAATGGACAATGCTTATCATACCATGGGATCATTTGATCCCTCTGTACATCTTGTACGCTTTGTGTGTTGATCAACTTGATTCACTCTTGACTTAGTCTTGATCAACCTTGATTCTTTACAACTCTCTTCATTTGGATGATGTCTTGAAGGTAAACATGAATGATCAACCAATCTTCTTCTTCAAGACATGCTTGTAATAAGCTCAACTCTCAAATGACCAATCTTTGGATAATTCCTTGAATAGCACCTTGGTCGACACAAACTCTCCTTGAAACCAACACATGTACTCCAAGAAAAGCCTATGGACAAAACCTTCAAATATAACTCAAGGCAACCATTAGTCCATAGAGATTGTCATCAATTAACAAAACCAAACATGGGGGCACCGCATGTTCTTTCAATCTCCCCCATTTTGGTAATTGATGACAATCACTTTCAAGAGAGTTTATACAAGGAATTATGCATCACCATGCAATGCAACACCCAATGATGCATGCGTATGAGATGCAAAAGCTTAGGAACAAAACCAAAGCAGGGAGAAAACTCTAAAGACTTCTCCTCAAAACTCTCTGAAACTTCTCCCCCATTGGCATCGATTGCCAAAATGGGTGAAAAGCTTAGAAGGCCAATATAAAAAGTGTTCCTCCAAAAAATGTGTATTTCTCAACAAGAGAGTGGATTGCAATACACATATCCAACGGTAATACTTGGAGGAAGACCAACTATATTGAGGCTCCAAGAGTGCTAAAGGAATGATATGCCATAAGGACATAACAAAGAGAGACACAAGCAAACAAGCAATCAAGAGATACCAATTGAAGCAAGCAATCAACGGGTGTCAACTGAACCAACTAGACCAAAGATCCTATGAGCCACAAATGAGCATAGGAGTGTTCTAAACAAACTAGAGAAGCTCCCCATGATTTGTGCACACATAAGAATTTTGTATTTGGATGCAAAGTGCACAAAATAGGATCATAGCTCCCCCAAAATCAATAGAAACTTACAACAAGTGCAAGTGAGCATATAGGAAACTAAGCCTAGTACATGCAACAAACACATGGTTGAGCAACAAGTAAAAGAGGCAACTTAAGAATGGGCTCAACCAAAAAGATGTGTGTGAGTAAAGGCAATGCACTTGAGAAGACTAAAGTATGAATGAGCATTAAGCATCAATAAAGTCTTGAAAGAATGAGGCATACGGTGCAGGGCCTATCATTCCCACACACAACTAGCGAATGGGTTCACAAGCTTACTAAAAAGCAAATAAAGAACCTATGCTTGTGACAACCCGTGGTGAAGATGGAAGAAGAAAGTCTCATCAAGACGAGAGATACCAATTAAGATGGCAAGCCTCGTAAAGATGAGCTTGAGGAAAATAATCTTCACCACACAAGAGTGCATCAAGATGCAACGAGATACGACACGCACTCAAGGAAAAAGCTTTCACGGAACCACCAAAGAAATAACAAAAGAGAGACAAGGTGGACGTGAAAGAAAGGATATCAACTAGAGATGTAATTTCTCTCAAGTGTATAAGATTCTAGGTAGACGAAATCATGATGATATATATCTACAAAGAAGGATGTACACCAAAATAGTTACAACAAGAAGGAACAAGATATCCAAAAGGAAGTCATACATATACCAATAAGATATTTGCTTGAGAGCATAGCACATGGCTAGATATGGTCTTATTGTATATAAATGAATTCCAACCACACGAACATCAAAGACATCACAACTAGCAACAAGACATCATTGTTGGGATGCTTTGAGAAAGGGAACAAGTAACACAAGAAAGAATGGATAACATGCCATGATACAACCTACACAAGGTGGATGAAAGAAATGTGTGCATGAAGTATATGAAGATACTTGTTACCGAGATAACATTGGAAGGATGTAGTAGATACCAATTGAAGGTACAAAGTAGTTCATTGATCATCCTAGCTTGACTCCAATAAGTACATGGTGACACCACCTTCCTTGTGAGTGAGCCGAGCGTCCAATGCATCTCCAATTGTTCCTAGAACAACAACACAAACAAAATGGTACCCAAACTCATTGGGACCAAAGAGTTAGAGAACCAACAGCATATAGGACAAACTCCACATAAATATGTGCATATAGATATGAAAATGAATTTCATGCACATCTCATCCAATTTGAGAGTTGGTGGAGTTCCCCCTATATATTGGGTCAAAGAAAGAAAGCATGCTAAAGATACTACATGAAATAAATATGCATGCTCAAGACTTTCAAGAACCGAGACCAAAAGACAAAGGAATACCAAGAGAAAAGAATACCAAATGGAGAACTCATCACTTGGGAGATATCATTAGAAGATACATCAAGGAATGAGATATCCATTGGAACCCACAAAATAAATAATATCAAACTCCCAAAAGAGAGGATGGTTCCAAACAAACCAAGCTCTCTACAAAGTTTCATGATGGCACAAAGTACCAAAACGGAAACGGCTTGCCTTCCACCAACACACACTTGATAAGGATCGCAAGATGAGTGTTTAATAGAAAATAGGATAGCTCCCCCAAGACTAGTGCATTAAAGAGAATTTGTATTTGAATACAAAATGCACAAGGTGGGATCACCACTTTCACTATATCTAGACAACACTAGGCAAGATCAAGAAACAAACAAGATCCACAAGTGGTATGGAAGACAAAGGGAGTTGATACAATCCTTGGCAAAGAGAAAAAGCAAATAAAGGCAAAAGCCAATGTGAAGATGATCAATAATTTCTACCACCCATAAGTGAGTACCAATTGTCAAAAGACAAGAAGTATTTGGAAATAATTCCCGGTGGTATATAGCAAGGATATCCGACATCATCTTCACAACAAACAAAAAGCAAATTGCAACTTGTAGAGCTAACATGCCACCTAGGAACAAGATAAATTACAAAACCAATTCTAGGTGACAATATCTCAAATGTACACATTTTCTAGGCTAGTAATATACACATAGCATATTATTCCCCCATAATGTGATACCAATTAAGGATAAACAAGAGGCAAATAAAAGGAACCAACAAGAGATAATTAATGGACTATTTAGAATTTGAATTTCACATGAGAAGACATACCACATAGTGACTAGATAATCTTGTAATATCAATACTAGATGGTATTCCTCATGTACACACATTTATAGGATTGTGAGGTGCACAAAGCACATCACTCCCCCATAATGGGATATTCCATTAATCTCTCACAAGAGCCAACTAAGAAATAGACAAGATGCAAAAAGGCTCAACGAATGACACACATGTACATGATGTGCAAACCAACACACACAAGGCAATTTGGAGCCACATCATATACAAACACATGCAAGGAACAAAACCAAAACATGCAAGGGGGCAAGTAACTTTCAATGTAAGCAATTTAAGTACAAGTTACCGCAAGGAGGCACATTGGATATAAGATAGAAACTTGATAATCCGAAAGACTTGGCTTGAGACAATAAGAATGATGAAGTCCCCTTAATTCTTCATAATGTAGCCAAGTCTCCAATGACCTCCAACATCACCTATTGATCAAGTTTGAGCTTGTTGGTCCCCAACCAAGTTGGGTCCTAAGAGGTTAGTCACAATAGGCTTGGCAACCCAAATGGTTCTTTGCTTCAAACCACTTTGAGTACCAACAAACTTGGCAAACACATTGCCAACCTTATCCTTCCCAAGAGAATAGATATCATCAATAATAATTGGGTTGGATAGGTTACCACTAGTGCATGAAGAAGCAACGTGACCTTTCTCACGACATAAGTAGCAACGTCTACTCTTCATTTTCTTCTCACTTGATTTCTCAACAAGAGAAGCATGAACTTGAGTATTCTTGGGAAGTGGCCTTTCTTCAACTTGTGGTTGAGCATGAGATTGAACTTGTGGCCTCTTCCCTTGTTGCTTGTCATTAACGGACTTCTTCTTCAATGGGCAAGATCTAACATGATGCCCTTCAATTTTGCACTTGAAGCAAATAATCTTGGCCGAATTCTTGTGTTGTTCTTGGCCCTTCTTCTTGTTGCTCTTGGACTTCCTCTTCTTATTTGAGTTGAATCCAAGTCCACCTTTATCATTGGGGAATTTTTGCACACTCAAGACATTGTTGAGTGTGGATTTTCCTTCATGACACTTTTCCAAGTCTTTCTTCAAAGAAGTGACTTGGGCCTTGAGCTCTTTGATTTCCTCTACATGGTTAGTATCAACACAAGTACTAGAGGAAGTATAAGCTTCATTGTTAGAGCAACAAGGCAAGGTAAGAAATTCATCACAAGATGTACCAATGTTATGCATGGATGAATCACGAGGACTAGCACAAGGCAATATAGCATTTTGACAAAAAGTAGTGCTAGTATCCACATGAGGCTCACTAGATGTTACCTTGATACTCATAGCCTCATGAGCTATCTTTAGCACATTATGGGATACTAGAAGATCATCATGAGAGCTTGTGAGCTTTACATGACTTTCTTCCAATATCCCATAATTGCTAGATAGCAACTCAAGTTGAGCCCTTAGCTCAACATTCTCCTTCAAAATGGATGCTTCACTAGAAATAGAGTTAGTAGCACAAGCATCATCAATAATAGTAAGAGGAGAAGGCAACTTGGCAAGCTCCTTAGAATAAGAAGCTTTAAGTTGAGCATGAGACTCGGTGAGTTTGATGAGCTCACTCTTAATGACCCTTGAGCCATTTTCGAGGTGCTCAAAGTCCTCAAGGAGTTTGGCATGCGCAACTTCAAGCTCCTCATTTTTAGTTTCAAAATCATTGGCCACCTCAAGAGCTCTATCACGAGATTCCCTCACTCTAGATAATTCTAGAGCAAAAGTCTCCTCAAGAGATTCCTTGGTGGTTTGTTCAAGTTCAAGAGCTTGAGAGAGGTCCGCAATCTCATTAGCGTAATCACGCTCATGACTTTCCATTTTATCAATGGTGACCTCATGCTCCTCAAGACGAAATTCCAACTCATCAATATATTTCTTGCCCTCAATGGCAATGGACATGATTTCCATGAAGTTGGAACGAGCAATTTTATTTTTATGAAGAGCTTTAAAAACCATTTCCCCCTTAATTTTTAAGGAGGCAACATTATCATTCTCTTCATCATTATCCTCATCATCATTAGCATCAACATCATCATCAAGAGACATATTGGGTTTCAAAGTAGGAGATACCTTTGAAGCCTTAGCCATAAGGCAAAACGCAATAGATGATGATGTAGGATCCCTTGAAGCATCATTCAAGACCACATCTTGTTCCATGGAGTGTTGGGTTTCCTCTAAATTGTTAGCACAACAACTCGAGGAAATACATGCATTTTTATCATGGCAACAAGTTATAGCAAGCATATCATCATGAGATTTAGTCAAGCAATTTCTACATGATATGCAAGGACTATCAACACAAGCATGTGAAACATTTGGAGTGCTCGAAGTGTTAAAGCCCAAAGAGGGAGCATTGCAATAAGATAGTGATGAGGGATCATCCACAATAAGCATACTATCATCATTGCAATGACCAACACTACTCACCATATCATTACCTTGTGGCAAACCACATGTAGGTGAAGTAGAAGAAGTTGAGAAGACTATACGACCGGAGGTGGATGGAGAACAATCATTCCCACAAATCTTGGACACACCATATTTATCTTGAAGCTTCGTCCACAACTCATGAGCATCCCGGAACGGCATGAGTTGAAATATAACTACATTGCTCAAAGCATCGAAAAGCACATTAGAAGCTTGAGCATTGAGATAAGAGTTTTTCTCATCCTCTAAAGATTATCTTTGGGGATCTTTTGGAGGAGAAAAACCCATATCTACAATTCGCTCTAAATTTGGGTCCATGACCCTAAAGAGATTAAGCATGCGAATTACCCAAACATCAAAATTTGTGCCATCGAAACTAAGAGTGTCAGAGAATCCTAATCCCCTAGTCGACATCTTTACTCTCTAGGCGGTTAAGCCTAACAAAGAGAGACGAGGCTCTGATACCAATTGAAAGATCGTGGATGTCGCCTAGAGGGGGGGGGGTGAATAGGCGCTTTAAAATAATTACGGTTTAGGCTTGAACAAATGCGGAATAAACCTAGCGGTTAATTTGTCAAACACAAAACCTACAACAACTAGGCTCACCTATGTGCACCAACAACTTATACTAAGCAAGATAAACAATTAGGTGATAGCAAGATATATGAAAAGAAACAATATGGCTATCACAAAGTAAAGTGCATAAGTAAAGGGCTCGGGTAAGAGATAACCGAGGCACGCGGAGACGATGATGTATCCCAAGTTCACACCCTTGCGGATGCTAATCTCCGCTTGGAGCGGTGTGGAGGCACAATGCTCCCCAAGAAGCCACTAGGGCCACAGAATCTCCTCACGCCCAAGACAATGCAAGATGCCGTGATTCCACTAAGGGACCCTTGAGGGCGGTCACCGAACCTGCATAAATGGCAACCCTTGGGGCGGTCACCGAACCCAGACACTTTGGCAACCCTTGGGGCGGTCACCGTACTCATCAAATTGCTCAGGCGATCTCCACAACCTAATTGAGACCCGACGCTGCCCGGAGCTTTACACCACAATGATTGAGCTCAACACCACTAACTGCCTAGGGCGCCCAAGCACCCAAGAGGAATAAGCTCAAGGGTACCAAGCACCCAAGAGTAATAAGCTTCTCAACTTGTAACTTCCACGTATCACGTGGAGAACTCAAACCGATGCACCAAATGTAATGGCAAGGGCACACGGAGTGCCAAGTCCTTCTCTCTCAAATCCCATCAAGCAACTAATGCTAGGGAGGAAAGTGAGAGGAAGAACAAGAAGAACACCAAGAACTCCAAGATCTAGATCCAAGGGGTTCCCTCACATAGAGGAGAAAGTGATTGGTGGAAATGTGGATCTAGATCTCTCTCTCTTTCCCTCAAAACTAGCAAGAATCCATGGAGGGATTGAGAGTTAGCAAGCTCAAGAAGGTCAACAATGGGGAAGAACACGAGCTCAAGAGATAAGGTTCATTGGGGAAGAAGACCCCTTTATAGGACCTCCCGAATCCAACTGTTATGTGCTCAAGTCGTGCACAAGCGGTACTACCGCTTGAGGAGCGGTACTACCGCTTGGAGGAGCGGTACTACCGCTTAGCACGCCAAAACAGCCCAAACGAGAGAGAAAACACGAGTTTTTGGTCCAGGGCGGTACTACCGCTTAGGAGCCACGGTAGTACTGCTCGAGCGGTATTATCGTCAGAGCCGCGGTAGTACCGCTCTAGAGCAGTAGTAGTACCGCGCAGCCTTCACCAAAACAGCCACAACTTTTGCAAACGGACTCCAAATTCGATGAAACCAAGTTTGTTGGAAAGCTAGCGACAAGGGCTAACACAATCTTGAAAGAAATATCAATAATAAGCAAATGAGAAAAGGCCCAAAAGAAAATGGTGAGAACCCTTCCTCAGAAAATACCGGTAAAACCTCCAACACCGAAAACATCATAGAAGACGCATGCAAACTGTTTTCGATGAACTCAAGCTTGTCATCAATATGACCATAAGCTCTAAGACTCACAAAGAGAACCAAACAAGAACCAAGAAAGATGATGCAAGGATGCAATGGTTTGAGCTCTCACTAATGATACGATCAAGCTACTCATCGAGAGCCCCCTTGATAGTACGACAATCGATTCTATAACCCGTCTCCCAACTACCATCATGAGACCGTAAAATAGAAAACCTATCAAGGGCAAACCTTTGCCTTGCACATGGTCCACTTGAGCTAGATGATGACGATCTTGACTCCTCAAGTTGGACCACCTTTCTTGATTGCGCTGGCTCGATGAAGACTAGTTGATTGCTCCCCATACTCCACTATGGGTGAGCCACTCTTCCAAGACATCTTCACAAGTCCATTGTCATCACAATGGACGGCAAGCTTCAAGCATTTGATCTCTTCGTGATGCTTCACTTGAATTTGCACACCGCAACCTAACCCCACAAAGAACTCAAACAAAGACCATGGGTTAGTACACAAAGCATAATGGACAATGCTTACCATACCATGGGATCATTTGATCCCTCTGTACATCTTGTACGCTTTGTGTGTTGATCAACTTGATTCACTCTTGACTTAGTCTCGATCAACCTTGATTCTTTACAACTCTCTTCATTTGGATGATGTCTTGAAGGTAAACATGAATGATCAACCAATCTTCTTCTTCAAGACATGCTTGTAATAAGCTCAACTCTCAAATGACCAATCTTTGGATAATTCCTAGAATAGCACCTTGGTCGACACAAACTCTCCTTGAAACCAACACATGTACTCCAAGAAAAGCCTATGGACAAAACCTTCAAATATAACTCAAGGCAACCATTAGTCCATAGAGATTGTCATCAATTACCAAAACCAAACATGGGGGCACCGCATGTTCTTTCAGCTTGCCTTCGGATTCTTTTCCAGTCTCACCATCTGCGTCGCTACCGTTGTGACTGCGGGGGGATGTTGAGTATAATGTTTATTAGGAAAGACGAGATAGACTAGGATTTGTTATGGCTTGTCTTGTACTCCAAGTAGATGATTGTACTCCTATATATATGCCCATGAGGCTCAAGCAATACTACAACTATTCCACCAATCCCTCTCTCTCCCTTCTAACAGAAGCAACACACGTAGGCCGTTCGGCATACGTGCTCTGTTCTCACATCAGGTTGCCCCGACGATTTGACTCCGGCGGCGGCAGCGGTGACAGCAGCAACGCGGACGCGGAAATGGCGAAAGCATATCGCGGCAGGGAAGACTCCGCCCGCCCACCCGCGTGCACGGCAAGCGCCCGAGGCCCGAATATCTTATTGACGGACGTGGCCGGTGCCCGGTGTAGCGGCCAGCGGCGCCCCGAAACACGAACCGGTGACGGTGCCGCGCATGAGCAACGGAGGGTCTGTACGGCTTGACAACTTGACTGTAGTTAGAAGAAATTTGTAGTGACTAGTTCAAGATGAAGATGACGATTTTTGTGATTGTCGTAATTAATTGGTTGCATTTCTTGCTGCTAATGATAAAGAATTGCTAATGTCTTGGCTCTAAATGGGTGTCATTAGCTGTTGCATTATCTGTTTTGCTAACTCTCCATCGACTAAGAACTTTCTTATTAACGTGCAAGACTCTCCGTTTTATATTTTTTTTCGAGAGAAATTTCCAATCTATTCATCAATCATGGAAGTACAAAGAACACAAGAGGTAATAAAAATTACAACCAGGTCCATGGGCCACCTAGCGACGACTACAAGCACTGGAGCGAGCCGAAGGCGCGCCGTCGTCACCGCCCCTCCCTCACAGGAGCCGAGCAAACCTTGTTGTAGTCGACAGTCGGGAAGTCGTCGTGCTAAGGCCCCAAAGGACCAGCACACCAGAGCAGCAACCATCGCCGATAAGAGAGTTGCAAATCAGAAAGATCAAACTTGTCACACGAACGAAGACGAACTGGATCCAAATAGATCTACCGAATACCAGCACCGACCGAATCCCGTGAGATCCGACGGAGACACACCTCCACACATCCTCCGACGACGCTATCTGCACCATCGGGACGGGGATAGGACGTGGGAGACATTATTCCTACTGAGGGACATCGCCCCTGTCGGTGTCAAAACCGGCGGATCTCGGGTAGGGGGTCCCGAACTGTGCGTCTAAGGCGGATAGTAACAGGAGGCGGGGGACACAATGTTTACCCAGGTTTGAGCCCTCTCGATGGAGGTAATACCCTACTTCCTGCTTGATTGATCTTGATGATATGAGTATTACAAGAGTTGATCTACCACGAGATTGTAGAGGCTAAACCCTAGAAGCTAGCCTATGGTATGATTGTTGCTGTCCTACGTCTTGTCGAAGCAGAGATCGTGTCCCCCTTATTACGGGATTCTCATCAATACGGATATGGGTAACCCAATCGTGCCCGTTGGTATGACTCCTCGATTTTAGGCAAGTCCCAAACGGCCACGCGGGGGACGCTTGATATTCATCCCCTTTATAAAGATGCCAAGGCCTGTCCTTTTTCTTCTTGTGCTCAATCAATTCCTTCCCCCCACCCCGAGTTCCAACACCCAAGGCTCAGGTCAGGCGCTTCCACTACAAAAAAATACACTTCCGTGATGATACGTATTTGTCACAGTAGGTCGCGTTTTTTGTCATGTATGTACATCCATGACAAATTTATGACAGAATCAAGATAGTCATACCTGTGTTGTCGTAGAAGTGTTCCATGACATTACCAAAATTATCATCACGGAAGTGTCCACTTCCATGAGGATAAATCGTGCGCCACAGAAGTGCTTTCGTCAAGGGTGACCGACACGTGGCATCCACCTTAACGGAACGCCGTTAAGCTATCGGGTCGGGTTTTGGATCCGATAACCCGTTAACAGCCCCGACCAATGGGGATTTTCCACGTGTAAAATCATCATTGGCTGGAGGAGACACATGTCAGGTCTGCGTTGGCACAGGTGTCACTCATCCAATGGGCGAGACGCGCCTATGATATGTTGACACGTTGACCGGCCCATCAACTTTAAATGGGCCGGCCCAAATGAAGGCCCACAAGATTTTGCGGACCATAATGGGCCGGCCCAGCTAAAGGCCCACGAGATTTTGCGGACCATAATAGGCTGGCCCAGCTAAAGGCCCACAAGATTTTGCGGGCCATAATGGGCCGGCCCAGGTAAAGGCCCACAAGATTTTTGTGTGCCATAATGGGCCGGCCCAGGTAAAGGCCCACAAGATTCTTGCGGATCATAATTGGCCGACCAAAGGCCCATGAGATTTCGCCGACATTAATGGGCCGGTCCAGCTATAGGCCCACAAGATTTTGAGGACCCTAGTTGGCGGCCCATTAACTGGCTGCCATGTTTTGGGTCAAATGCCAGCCCATATTTGATCTGGTCCATTAATGGCCTGCCATGCTCTGGGCCTAATAGTGGACCATATGAGATCCGGCCCGTTAAAAGCCTACCACGTTCTGGGCCAAATTACGGCCCAGATCAGGTCCGGCCCTTTAAGAGGCTTTGGGCTCAATTATGGCCCATATCAGATTCGGCCCGATAACTGGACACTATGCTTTTGGGCCCACTTACTAAAGGCCCACTTAGTAATTCGGCCTGATATTAGTTTTGGCCTGTTATGGGCCCGCATTTCGGCCCTATATTAATTTCGGCCTGTTAAAAGCCCGTCATATAGTTGGGCCTAACTACGACCCGGTTTGCATCCGGCCTGCTCGCAGCCGATATCTAATTGGGCCAAACAAGGACCGAGACAATTTTGGCGTGTTAAAAGCCCGTGATTTGATTCACACAATCATGGGCCGGGGTTCATTTCGGGCTGCTGCCGGCCCGTGAGCTGTTCGGCACGTTTCAGGCCCAACCTACATCGTGATTGCATGACGACTCGATTATGTACCATAATTTTACGGTTTGGCCGGTTTACTGCGAAGACAGGATATATATATATACAGTAAAATAACTGCAGCATCGTGAATAAGAAAAAACCTAGACTATACAATAAAGAAATTACGGCATATTACGTCCATTGGGCATCAAAGTTCGCCACTATGATAATAAAGCACAAGCAGACAAGAGATTACTTACACTGGCATCAAAGATCGCCACCAAGGCAAATAAACACGCCGACAAAATAATATCTGAAACCGACAAGACTTCAATAGAGTCAAGAAAGGTTAGCCCTCTTTGGGAAGTTGCAGCAAGCAGCTGAGCAAGATGATGAGATCGCGCTTGTTCAACACTTATATCTTCCTCACTTTGAAAGATAAACAAGCAGATAGATGACAGGTTTTGCACATAAAAGTATCAATCTTGATAATTCATAACATTTCATCGATTTAATAAAGTGACACAGTTTAAAATTGCATTAACACAATATGGTATTGTTCAGGTCAAGACATGGCAGGAAATGACATTGTGAAGGAGTTGGCAGCTTCACGACACCACTGGATTACAGATCAAGAACTCATAAGTATCAATGGTTAGTGTGCTGTCAATTTATATCATTTCAGATTGGCAAATAAAGAGACGGTTTAAATAATAGTAGAATGATATGACATTGTTCATAGTTAAGACATTGCAGACTATGACATTGTGTTGTAGTGGGTAGGTTCACCACACCACCGGATTACGGATGAACAGAAGCATACATGCAAAGGCAAAAGAAGATCACTTGCTCATGCAGTTTAATTTACATGGTATGAAGAAGGAACTTGGTTGTACAACTGAAAACTTAAATTGAGAAAGAACAAACTTTTGTTTATGAACTACATAATAAACTTTAAACAAGCAATTTGATGCAAACACCAAAAATAAACAGCTGTTGCAGTCATGCCTAACCAAATATATACAACAAAGTTTGAAGACTTGAGATGGACAAACTTACATTATTGGTGAAGACAGACTCTATAAAGGCCTTGTCCATGCTGATGAGGGGGCAATTCAAGAAGTTTACCACATAATTTTCTTCAAAAGCATTGCCTTTATTCTACATTTTATTAAGAGTAAATAAAGATGTGATAATATACAAGAAATGGAGAATATTTATGATAAGATGAAGAGTGGTGCTACATAACCAATTAGCTATAAATGTAGGTGCGGTGATACAGGCAAAAGGTACAACCAAGAGCAATGCACAGCTAAACTTCTTCAGTACCAACCTTATGGTAAGAGTAAATATAGATCTGATGTGTAGAAATTGGAGGGGAAAGGAAAATAAGCTGCAGAGTGATGGTACATGAACAACTACCTGTCATTATAAGTACACTGATAAATGACAGCATGTACTTACAAGAACAATGCAGAGCTAAAAAAACATTGGCATTGGATATATTCTACACTAATGTAACCATTCATACAGATCAGATAATTTGGAGCGAACAATTGATAAGCAAGCTATATGCATACTGCTGTCACATAATGAACCAGGTATGTATGCAAGTACAAAGTGATACAGACAACAGTACTAACAAGAGCAAAGCAGCGGGCAGCATATTTGCGATATCCCGTCGTTTTGTCAAACCGAATTCTTCTTCGAGCAGATTTCCTGCAAAAAGATCCGTAAGGCAAATGCGAAAAGTAGAAGTTCGTTGTCATGTGATTTCATAGACAGACCTCATCCCGAACGAGACCAGTGCATAACAAGGTTTTTCCATTCAATGTCTTCTAAATTTAGCACAGGAGACTTCACCGGAAATTCGCTTATAGACTTGCCATCAAATTGTGATTTCCTCGGGTAACACCGACATCGCTGCAATGCTTCCTTGAAAAGCACAAGCAAGCTTTGCTCGTCATGAATATCCAGATTGACCTCGCCTAGTTACAACAATGTAATGTAAATCATTGATGTGTTCAATCAGCAGTAAAACAGGAAAATAATAACCATGAATAATAGCACTTACACGTAAGTTGGACAGAAGATGTGAAAATGGTGTTTGTCTTCACAATAGTCTTCCCATGATGGGAATATATGCACGTAGTCCCTAACAACATTGAAAGCATTGTCTTTAAACTGGGAATAAATGGAATGGGGTTCCAATCTGCAGGAATTGGCCGTCTCTCGTAGCTTGGGATAGGTCTTCGACCGTGGACTTGCTGTATTTTTGGTCGGAGGGATTTTTCTAGGGTACAGCTGGTGCTATGGCAAATGAAATCGGTATACCTTTTGCTGGAGTGCAGGTCCTGTGTGGTGGGGCTAGTGGTGTGGCCATGAAGTATGGGTACTCATCTGGAGTCGGTCCTACGCTTTGTGTCACCGGTTGTACAGCCAATATAAGCGGTGTCTTTGTCGATTTCTCCCAAGCACCACCACGTTTTCAAGGACTTTGCTGGTGCTCCTTCAGTTCGCAATCACCATCTTCCTTTTTGATGTCCGATGCACAAGAACAACATTTGAGTGGAAAACATGGTATGATGACAGATGGAATATGTATTGATAATGGATGGGCATGGCATCTTGACATATATGATGAGTAAACTAAGCAGATGGTGGTGCAACAAAGT
Source organism: Aegilops longissima (assembly GCA_021605205.1). NCBI lineage: Eukaryota > Viridiplantae > Streptophyta > Magnoliopsida > Poales > Poaceae > Aegilops > Aegilops longissima. The sequence continues at coordinate 766,691,868 of CM038677.1, forward strand.
AGAAGAAATGCAAGACAACATATGCAAGATACCCGCAATCAATAAAACATTGCCAAATTAGAACAGGCACCTTGATGGGTGAACAGGACAGGCCATCTGCCTTTGACTCCTCGAGGTTAGAATAGTCATTAGGATCATATTCTGAACAAGAATCAACAGGTGAGGAGCGTATGAGTTTCATTGCATCCAGAATGGCACTCAATGCCTTGGTGCCAATTTTATAAGTCATTGCAGTGTTTAGCTTCAAGAGTGGACTACTGCTAGTGCGACACAAAGCAGCTACACAGATTATAGTGTAGATATAACGGGAAAACCTTAAGCATCAGAGTAAAATCAGAAAAGTGGAATTTGCTGGAATATATGTGCTAGTATTGCCGGTACGACTAGAAAGGCTTCGGATACCAGCTCTCTTCAAGTGAAGGTGCGGTACTGTTAATATCAGTGTAACTCTCAAAGGCGACACAGCCCCCACATTTCCTTGTTATTCTTATAGGATTCAAGTGGGCAGGCCACTACAAATCCTATTCCTATGTTTACATGATCCTACGAATCAAAGAGACTCAAAGTGTCCATCACAACCGAATCGTGATAGACCTCTACACTACAAATGTCCCTGCTCATCTTCAAGACAAGGAACATATGTACTTCTATCATACTCCTCCGTTCCAAAATATAAGTCTTGGTAGAGATTTCCACTATGGATCACATACAGATGTATCCAGATACATTTTAGAGTGTAGATTCACTCATTTTGCTCCATATGTAGTCCATGGTGGAATCTATACAAAGACTTGTATTTAGGAACAGAGAGAGTACATATTAAAGAAGAACGGAAGAGGAACATGGTAAAGAAGAGCAAGCAGATTTTGGATAATAAAATGTTGGTTGCGCAGTGCCCACACATGATGAACCAGAGCGCATTAAGAATGCAACTCCCATATTCCCGTTTAGACATTAATTGCATATAAACCATGCATTGTTTGTAATTGAAGAATCTATGGATCACCAATATTGATAAACTATATAACATTACACGTGTGCCCAAATTCAAATGAATATACATGTTTGATACACCAATTTGCGTTATGATATTATCGATGTCGTGATCTCCGGCTTAAATATTTGAATCCCTTTAATCCAGATATTCGCCTCATATAGCTATCACTCATGCTTATATAGGACTATCTCTCTCGACCTATACGCGCTCATCGCCTCTCGTATCTCTCGTATACCAGTATGTCGACAATGATCTTTTATCTTCGTAATAATCGACGGTACTCTCTCCCTCGACCTTCATCACTCTATCTCTCTTTAAGTATATCTCGCTCCCCTGCTATGTGTATCTAACTATGATTCTCCATGTGGAATCTCTTTCTCTCACACAAATACAAAACTTTGTCTCCGGGATCTCATTTCTCTCTACTATTCCCATGTGTGCCACTCAGACACCCCTCATACAGAGATGTCTTTCGCTCCTTAGATATGAGAACCACGACTCTTCCTCTTCAATATCTCTTTCTCACACACAAACACAAACTCTGTCTCCTGTGGTCTCATATTTCTCCATTGTTCTCTTGTATGTCGCTCACACACACCCTCTCTCCCTAGAGATATCTTGCGTTCCCTCATATGTCTCTCTAGCTATCACTCTCATTGTGAAATATCTTTCTCTCTCACAGACACAAAACTCCGTCTCTCTGGATCTCATTTCTCTCTGATATCTGTTTGTATGTGACTCACATGCACCCTCTCTCTATCTCTCTCACACCCACACACATAACCCAGCCTTCTGATCCACTCGACTCCTATCTCTAATGCACACTAGCTAGCATCTTTATCTTTCTATTTATCTGTTTCTCCATCAACCTTCTTTCTCGCCCTCACTCTTGATTCCTATCACGCACACTACATATGTTTCTCTCTACATGTAGTCAAGTGCCCTCTCACACACATATATAACTTCACCCTTTGAACCACTCGACGGTCATCTCCAACACCCAAACTAGCGGATGTTTGAGGAGTCCTGGATTAGGGGGTGTCCGGATAGCCGGACTATACCTTTGGCTGGACTCTTGGACTATGAGGATACAAGATTGAAGACTTCGTCCCGTGTCCGGATGGGACTTTCCTTGGCGTGGAAGGCAAGCTTGGCGATACGGATATGTAGATCTCCTACCATTGTAACTGACTCTGTGTAACCCTAGCTCTATCCGGTGTCTATATAAACCGGAGGGTTTTAGTCCGTAGGACGAAAAACAATCATACCATAGGCTAGCTTCTAGGGTTTAGCCTCTCTGATCTCGTGGTAGATCTACTCTTGTACTACCCATATCATCAATATTAATCAAGCAGGAGTAGGGTTTTACCTCCATCGAGAGGGCCCGAACCTAGGTAAAAACATCGTGTCCCTTGTCTCCTGTTACCATCCGCCTAGACGCACAGTTTGGGACCCCCTACCCGAGATCCGCCAGTTTTGACACCAACATTGGTGCTTTCATTGAGAGTTCCTCGGTGTCGTCATCTTTAGGCCCGATGGCTCCTTCGATCATCAACAGCGACGCGGTCCAGGGTGTGACTTTTCTCCATGGACAGATGTTCGTATTCGGCGGCTTTGCACTGCGGGCCAATTCGCTTGGCCATCTGGAGCAGATCGAAAGCTACGCCCCTGGCCATCAGGACAGATTTGGAAGTTTGAACTACATGGCTGACATCCGCGGAGACTTGATCTTCGACGGATTCGAGCCACAGCCGGGCGCGTCGCACTGTCATGATGGGCATGATTTAGCTCTGCCGCCGGACAGTGCCCTGGAGGCCGCACCCGCATCCGCTCCGACCCTTAGCTTGGAGCCGACTGCGCCAATCGAGGACGGGTGGATAGACCCCGTCCCGGGGGCTGGAATCTCAACGGCGATCGAGCCGAAAACCAGCCTTATCCCCTGCGAAACCCGTGACTCCAGGGTGCCGGACTCCTCTCCGGACTCCGAACCCTCCGCGCCCTTGCCAATCGAATCCGATTGGGCGCCGATCATGGAATTCACCGCCACGGATATCTTTCAGCACTCGCCCTTTGGTGACATTCTGAATTCACTCAGGTCTCTCTCTTTGTCAGGAGAGTCCTGGACGGACTATTACCAGCAAGATTGGGATGCGGATGACGAAGAAACTCGATGCCCACCCACCACCCACTTCGTAGCCACTGTCGATAATTTAAACGATGTGCTCGACTTCGACTCCGAAGACATCGGCGGTATGGACGACGATGTAGGAGATGAACATGAACCAGCACCTATAGGGCACTGGACAGCCACCTCATCTCATGATGTATACATGGTGGACACACCTAAAGGAAGCGACGACGAGGAACACAGGGACGCAACGAGGGATCATTCCCTTGAAAAGCAGTCAAAACGGCGACGTAAGCGCCGCTCCAAGTCCCGCCTCGACAGAGACAACAGCCATACAGACCCAGCCATAGAGCAGGGCGAGCCGGTGGACGAGGAACATTCCATCGAGCAGTCGTCCGAACAGGGCAACTTGGATAAACAAACCCAACAACCCGTCCCCGACGAAGATAACAGTCCGGACGACCTCACGCCGGACAAGTTGCTGGAGCAGAAGAACCTCCACAAAAGGCTCGTCGCCACTGCACGTAGCCTGAAAAAGCAGAAGCGGAAGCTCAAAACCGCGGAAGACGCACTCCGAATCAGATGGAGCAAAGTACTTAACACCGCAGACAAATACGGCGGCAATCGCCACACAAAGAGCTACCCGAAGCGAAAACTACTGCCCGAATTTGATGAGGAGGCCTTAGAGCCCCCGCAATCAAAAAATAAGGAAGCTACCCGGTTGGATAGACGACCCCATGGCCAACATAGAGCGGCAAACAGCGCCGCACACAAGCCGACATGCGACCCACAGAAGGACTCGCACCAAAAAGATGGCCCAGCTAGATCTATCTACGGGCCAAGAAAGAAAGCTCTAGTAAGCAATGCAACACAACAAGCATCCGAACATCACGACACACCCAAATACAGGGGTGCCGCACACCCCCTATGTTTCACCGATGAGGTGCTGGACCATGAATTTCCAGCGGGATTCAAGCCCGTAAACATAGAGGCGTACGACGGAACAACAGACCCTGGAGTCTGGATTGAGGATTATATCCTCCACATACACATGGCCAGAGGAGATGACCTTCACGCCATAAAATACTACCCCTCAAGCTCAAAGGGCCAGCCCGGCATTGGCTTAAAGGCCTTCCCAAAAACACCATTGGAAGTTGGGAAGAGCTCGAGGATGCTTTCCGGGCAAATTTTCAAGGGACCTATGTCTGCCCTCCGGATGCAAACGATTTAAGTCATATAACTCAACAGCCCGGAGAGTCAGCCCGGAAATTCTGGAACAGATTTCTTACTAAAAAGAATCAGAGAGTCGACTATCCGGACGCCGAAGCCTTAGCAGCTTTCAAGCATAGCGTTCGAGACGAATGGCTAGCCAGACACCTCGGCCAAGAAAAGCCAAGAATAATGGCCGCATTAACAAGCCTCATGACCCGCTTTTGCGCGTGAAAGTGCAACTATCCCTAGGTGGTTTTGTAATTTATAACAACATATAGCTCATTGAGCTAATGCTATTCCAAGATATTTATTTCAGGAAAGCTCAATGTTTGGCATGGCATGGATGAAGAAAGTGGAACCCTCAAAATGCTAAGGACAAGATTGGCTATAGCTTCAAGCTCAAGACTCTTCATTTTACACTTTTAGTGATCCAAGATCACATTGAGTCTATAGGAAAAGCCAATACTATCAAGGAGGGATGAGGTGTTGCTTAATGAGCTCTTTGCCTTATGTGCTTGATGATATGCTCCAAAATCCTCAGCTACTTTCCCATATCCACATATGACCTAAAACCCCAAGCCAAACTCGGTCCTACCGATTCTTTCTATCCGCGCCACCGAAGTTTCACTTGTCATAGCCACAGCCAAAACCCTAGCAAATCGGTTGTACCGATAGGGATCTCGGTCTCACCGAGATGGGATTGCAAACTCTCTGTTTCCTTTTCGTAACTTTTCAGTCTCACCGAAAGAGCGGATCGGTCCCATCGAGATTGCAATGCAAACTCTCTGTTTCCCTTTGTAACTTTTCGGTCTCACCGAAGAGCAAATCAGTCCCACCGAGTTTGCTCGACCAACTCTCCGTTAGCTAATTACCAAAGTCGGTCCCATCGAGTTTGTGTAATCGGTCTCACCAAGATTACGTTATGCCCAAACCCTAACCATATCGGTCCTACCGAGATGCATGTCAGTCCCACCGAAAATCCTAACGGTCACTAGGTTTGCTAATTAGGTCCGACCGAGTTTTACCATTCGGTCCCACCGAGTTTGTCGATTGTGTGTAACGGTTGGATTTTGTGTGGAGGCTATAAATACCCTCCACCTCCTCTTCATTCGTGGAGAGAGCCATCGTAACACACACACACTTCCAACTCATATGTTCTGAGAGAGAACCACCTACTCATGTGTTGAGACCAAGATATTCCATTCCTACCATATGAATCTTGATCTCTAGCCTTTCCCAAGTTGCTTTCCACTCAAATCTTCTTTCCACCAAATCCAAATCCTGTGAGAGAGAGTTGAGTGTTGGGGAGACTATCATTTGAAGCACAAGAGCAAGGAGTTCATCATCAACACACCATTTGTTACTTCTTGGAGAGTGGTGTCTCCTAGATTGGCTAGGTGTCACTTGGGAGCCTCCGACAAGATTATGGAGTTGAACCAAGGAGTTTGTAAGGGCAAGGAGATCGCCTACTTGTGAAGATCTACCGCTAGTGAGGCAAGTCCTTCGTGGGCGTTGGCCATGGTGGGATAGACAAGGTTGCTTCTTCGTGGACCCTTCGTGGGTGGAGCCTCCATGGACTCAAGCAACTGCTACCCTTCGTGGGTTGAAGTCTCCACTAACGTGGATGTAGGATAGCACCACCTATCCGAACCATGGGAAAAACATCCGTGTCTCCAATAGCGTTTGAATCCTCCAAACCCTTCCCTTTACATTCTTGCAAGTTGCATGCTTTACTTTCCGCTGCCTATATACTCTTTGCATGCTTGCTTGAATTGTGTGATGATTGATTGACTTGTCCCAAAGTTGCTAAAATCTGCCAAGAACTAAAATTGGGAAAAGGTTAAGTTTTTATTTGGTCAAGTAGTCTAATCACCCCCCCTCTAGACATACTTCCGATCCTACAGTGCGGGAGAGGACAGCTGGTTGGCAAGATGCAGCACCAGCGATCCAAGTACATCCGAAGTCAGGGATGGAAATGGGAAACCGCGATGCAGCAAGGACAAGCGCCGGAATAAGGGAAATAGCCCAAAGAGCACGGCAGTCAACGCCGGATTCAAAAGCTCGCGGCAGAATCAGAAAAAGCTGCCCCTCAAGGATAACAGGGATGAGCTATCTAACCTAAACAAAATATTGGACAAGATATGTCAAATCCACAGTACTCCCGGGAAGCCTGCAAATCATACCCACAGAGATTGTTGGGTCTTTAAGCAATTCGGCAAACTCAACGCCGAACACAAGGGGCTCGACACACCAAGTGAGGAGGACGACGAACCCCACAAGCACAACACCGGGAAACAAAAGAATTTCCCACAAGAAGTCAAAATAGTAAACTTACTTAACGTGACAAAAGGGAAAATCAGAGTGGCGCCTATAGAGATACGCGCCATACGGCCTATCCCAAAGGAGTCTCGCCACTGGTTGTTAAAACCGATCACATTCGACCATCAGGATTACTCTAGAAGTATCCAGAACAAAGGCTGGACTGCCTTGGTATTAGATCCGACAATCAACGGATTCCAATTTACACATGTCCTGATGGACGGCGGCAGTGGTCTAAACCTGTTATATCAGGACACAATCCTCGACATGGGGATAGACCCAACAAAAATTCGCCATAGCAACACTTCCTTTCAAGGAGTAACGCCAGGCCCGGATACCCATTGCATGGGTTCTCTCCGGCTAGAAGTTGTGTTCGGCTCCCCCGACAACTTCCGCCGCGAAAAGCTAACCTTCCACATCGCCCCATTTTCAAGTAGCTATCAAGCACTACTGGGACGCGAAGCTTTCGCCCGCTTTAATGCAATACCTCATTATGCGTCTCTTATGCTCAAGATGCCCGATCCACGAGGCATCACCTCACTAAAGGGAAATATTGAGCGTCCCTCCCGCGCGGAAGACGGTGCGGCTGCCTTGACAGCCACACACTAAATCGGCATCACCAACAGCGTTTGAATCCTCCAAACCCTTCCCTTTACATTCTTGCAAGTTGCATGCTTTACTTTCCGCTGCCTATATACTCTTTGCATGCTTGCTTGAATTGTGTGATGATTGCTTGACTTGTCCCAAAGTTGCTAAAATCTGCCAAGAACTAAAATTGGGAAAAGGTTAAGTTTTTATTTGGTCAAGTAGTCTAATCACCCCCCTCTAGACATACTTCCGATCCTACAAGTGGTATCAGAGCTTTGGTCTCCATTTGCCGTGATTCCCATAGCTTTTGGTGATCATAGCCTTGGTTTCACAACCTAGAAGAGTATGGCGTCTAGTGAGGGAAACTATCACCGTAGAGGTCCTTACTTTGATGGCACTAACTTTGCTAGTTGGAAGCATAAGATGAAAATGCATATTCTTGGACATAACCCCGCCGTTTGGGCTATTGTGTGTGTTGGTTTGCAAGGTGAATTCTTCGAAGGAAAAGAGCCAAACCGTGAAGCTAGCGCGGATGAGTTGAAGATGCTGCAATACAATGCTCAAGCTTGTGATATTCTCTTCAACGGATTATGCCCCGAAGAATTCAACAAAATCAGCCGTCTTGAGAATGCAAAAGAAATTTGGGATACTTTGATTGATATGCACGAAGGTACCGACTCCGTGAAGGAATCCAAATTGGATGTGCTTCAAAGTCAACTTGACAAATTCAAGATGAAGGGTGGTGAAGGTGTCGCTGAAATGTACTCTAGGCTTGCTCTCATCACAAATGAGATTGCCGGCTTAGGAAGTGAAGAGATGACCGACAGATTCATCATCAAGAAGATCCTAAGAGCCTTGGATGGAAAATATGATACCGTGTGCACATTGATCCAAATGATGCCCAATTACAAGAATCTCAAGCCAACGGAAGTTATTGGGAGAATTGTTGCTCATGAGATGTCGCTCAAGGACAAAGAGCAACTTCACAACAAGTCAAGTGGTGCTTACAAAGCCTCATGTGAAGTCCCCACATCATCAAGTGAGAAACAAGTCTCAAATGAAGAATTGAGCTTAATGGTGAAGAACTTCAACAAGTTCTACAAGAGTAGAAGCAAAGATAGAAGCTAGAAGTCAAAATCCTACAATGACAAAAGATCTTCTAGTCGAGAACGAAACTGCTATAATTGTGGAAGACCCGGACACTATTCCAATGAGTGTACGGCTCCCTACAAAAGAAGAGAAGATTCTCCAAAAAGAAGAAGCAAAAGAGAGGAATCACCATCACGAGAGAGGAGGAGTAGAGATGATCGTTATGAACGAAGACACTCACGGAGAAGCAAGGATTCGGAGAGGAAGGAAAAGTCATCAAGAAGCTACACAAAACGAAGACATCAAGCTCATGTTGGTGAATGGGTATCCGGCTCCGACTCCGACAACCACTCCGAGAGAAGTTATCACTCCGACAACCACTCCGAGAGAAGTTATCACTCCGACTCCGAATATACTCAAGATGAAGGTGTTCCCGGACTAGCACTTGTGTCAACCAACTCCTACGACATATTTGATTCACCAAATGAAGGAATTGGAAGATGCTTCATGGCCAAAGGTCCTAAGGTAACTCACCCTGAGTATGTTGATTTTAATAGTGATGAAGATGACTTGTTAGGCGATGATGATTTACTTGTTGACAACTCTAGTGATGAATACTATGATGAAACGTCAATTAATCATGCTAAAACGAATGACAATGATAAGGAGAAGATTGAGTCTCTAACTAAAGAACTAAACACTCTTAAGTTAGCTCATGAAACTATCTTGAAAATCATCGAGAACTTTAAAGGCTCATGAGAAGTTACGCTTTGAAAAGCTCAATCTTGAGCAAGAGCATGAGTTTTTAAAGGCAATCAATGATGATCTTCGCAAGAAAAGTTCTTCTTACATTGCCAAACGTTTACTATTATCCACTTACATGCCTCAAGTCAAGTCTAGTAACAAGTACAAGAAAGATTCTTCCTCTAGTAGTAACAATGATCATGTTAAATCCAATATTGTTGCTTCTAGTAGTTCTCTTGATTCCACTAATGATTCTCTTAGCCAAGTTACACTTGAGCAAGAAAATAGCTTATTGAAGGAAATCATAGAGAAAGGAGTGTACAAAAGCCTTGCCGGGAGTAAGCAATTCGAGGAGATTGTACGCAAGCAAGGAAGGCACCGGAAGAATCAAGGTGTTGGTTTTGAACGAAAGTTCAATGCCAATGGAGTTGAGTGGGAAGAAGATCAATACCCCAAGACAAAGTTTGTTCCTCAACAAGAGAAGTATGATCCTACTTCTTTCAAGGGGACACAAACTCAAGATGATCTTTCACCACAAGACTACAAGCAAAAAGGCAAGGACAAGCTTCAAGAGGAAATTGATGCATTTGAAGAAGCTCCTAAGGCCTTAGTCAAGTGGGTTCCCAAGACTACATCAAGTTCAACTTCTTCAAGTACAACTACAACTCCAAGGATTCCCATCAAGATGGTGTGGATCCAAAAGAAGATGAACTAGAGAGTTCTTGAGGGTGACTCCGCCAACATACTTCACTCTTATCATTTTGGCAAGAACAAGTGCAATCAACTTCCACATCTTGCACTAGTTCAAGGAGTCACAAACCCTCTTGTTGGTAAGTCAAGGGACAAGGTAACCTAAAGGCATTCATAGACATCATCATGTATGTGCATCACTCTATGTCTATGGAGATATTTGCTTGTTCCTTGTGGGACTAACCCGTGTAGGTATTGAAAGTGCAATTCACTCAAAAGGAAGCTCCAAGTGTTCCACATCAAAGTTGAGCGTCCACATCTTCAATATCTGCATGAAGTCATCATCGACAAAACCCAAGGTTAGTTCATCCCTCTTAGGGGGGATATCACATCTAGGGGGAGCTTCACTCAAAGACTTGAGTTAAAGCAACTCCACTGATGTGAACACAACAATGCTTTATGTAAAAGTGGTAACCCCACTTGAGCTTAAACGATGAGTATGACCTATGATCAAATGTCTTCATTTGACTCCTAAGTCAATATACTCATATATAGATGACCTAGTCATCGCAAATTGCTTGATAGATGCTAGAATTGGTTGTGCATGTTTGTCACATATTTCTATTGCCATTTTATTGTGTGAGCATGCAGATTGCATATTTTACTCATTCGAGGACATCCACTTGTTGCTTTGATTGATTGGTTTTGTCGTTCTTTTGCCAAGTGGATGGACAAGAATGCCTAAGAACCTTCTCTAGCTATCTATGCTTTTCTCATCTCAAACTCTATTCATGCTGCAACACAAATTTGATCAAGTCAAATTCGAACCACTCTGTGTGAGGAGCACTCGGAGTCCCCGATTCGTCATAGACTTAAACTTCGAAAACCTCTTCATGATTCTCGGTCTGACCGATCCTCCATTTCGGTCCTACCGAAATCATCAAGTTGATCTGAGTTTTCAATCTCGGTGCAACCGATTTGAACCGTTCGGTCACACCGAGTTGCAACAACTGTATACAGTTTTGCATCTCGGTGCCACCGAGTTGTTCCACTCGGTCACACCGGATGTGGTCGGGCTATATATAGTCACGGGCAAAATTTGAAATTTCTCCGAATCGCTTCGCCCGCGCCTAGCTCGCTTTCTGCCGACGTGGTCTCCGGATCGTCTCCTCGCCGCCAAAGAACCCCCCATCACTGGTCTCCTTCGCCGTCAACGGAATTTCTCCGCCGCCGTTGTCGCTGTAGCGAGTCTCCGCCGAACTAGGGTATGGACTCGATCTTTGTGCTATTCTCCAATCCGATTCCTAGCACATTGTGATATTCATGAATCTTGCCACGTTTGTAAAACTCCTATCCAGTCAAAACCCGTAGAATAGTTTTGATTCAAGTTTTAGGTTAGGTTTCACGAAACCATCTCGACCCACCGAGTTGTAAAACTCGGTCCCACCGATTGGCATATGCCATTGCACAAGTGAAACTCGGTCTGACCGAGTGTAACTAATCGGTGTGACCGATTTTGAACTTTGTGAAACCCTAGCAGACTCGGTGCCACCGAACTGTGACTCGGTCTGACCGAGTTCACTAGTTTAGGTTCCAAATGCTGCTTCGGTATCACCGAGTTTAAAAATCGGTAGATCCGAAATGCTTTCAGTGGGAAACTAAAACTAAGATTTTGAGTCATTCTTTTTGCAAAAACCTCTGCTGTTTGTGTTGCTCATCCACTCTATCTCATCTATAACCTATTCACAGGGACAGCAGTCTGCAGTCAGTTGTTCAACATGTCAGATCAGAGTGACAGCCAAAACCTGTCAGAGCAGCAAGTGCATTTGAGTGAGGGCACTAGTCCCTCAAGCACTTCAGATGATGGCAGCAGGAGCACTCCCAGCAACCTGCCCAAAGCTGCCACCAGGCAAAGGAAGAAGAGGAATTCAGATTCAGAGGATGAAGATTACATTGCTTCTGAGGATGATGCCACATCAAGGAAAAAGGTGCTGAAAAAGGAATATGGCACATCAGCTTCAACCAAGCCTGGGTTGAAGACTAAAAGGCCTGCAGGGAGGCAGCCTATGCCAAAGGCCAGAGCCTCAACCAAGCTTCCAGAGACTACTATGAAGTCCACTATGGACACAGAGGAAGCAGGTGGCCAGAAAAAGAGGAAAGAGAGGGTCAAGAAGACCATAGCCAGAGTCATTGGAAAGTCTTCCATCATGGAAGAGGAAGAAGAAGAGGACGCTGCACCAGCTCCCAAGGCACCCAAGTTGATGGGTGATGCCATTAGAACAGAAGGAACATCATCCAAGCCCAAGGAAGCCCCCAAAACAGCTCCAAAACCCAAGAGGAACACCAGGAGCATTCCAGCTGCAGAAAAGAACAAGGCCCCAGTGCCTGATGCTGAAGAAGAAGAAGAAGGGCAGATTTTGAGAAAGCTGAAGCCCAAGATCCCAGACCACAATGATGCTCATCCAGTGGCTGAGGATATGAAGTTGAGAAGAAATTCTGGACTGAGGAAATGGAGAGAAGAAGACCCCTATGCTTCAAGGAGAAGAACTGCTGTGGATTACAGATTCCACACCAAGGAGCAGCAGGACTTCTATGAGACAGTCTTGCTAGATATGAAGCCAATTCTGTGTGACATGAGATGGGTAAACTAGAAAGTCGTCAAGGAGAACGAAGAGCATTTCCCAGGAGTACAGGACAGCTTTACAGCTTGTGGAGTAGCTGACTTTGTTGGGCAAAAGCTCACAAAGTGGAATGACGAGCTTATCATGCAATTCTACTCCACAGCTCATTTCCACCCCGATGGGAAAATAGTATGGATGTCTGAAGGGACTAAGTACCAATCGACAGTTGCTGAATGGGCTGAGTTGATAAATGCTCCAGAGGAGAATGAGAATGACTTGGATGTCTATTCCAAGAAGAAGATGGATCACAACACCATGGTGAATATGTACAAGGAGATCCCTGCCAGTGCACTTGAATCCTTCAAGTATGGATCAGTACATTATCTTCTGTCAGGACTGCCTAAAATTAATTGGATCCTCAGGCATACTTTGTTGCCCAAGTCAGGAGATCACAAGATGATCAGAGGCCATGCTATCAATCTTCTTCACATCTTTGATACGCCTCACAAATTCAAAGTTATGAGCCTGATGGTTGAGACTATCAAGAGGACAGCAGCAGATCAGAAGAGGAGCCTTGGATATGCCCCGCAGATTCAGGTGCTCATAAACTCCAAGATGGGCACAGGCACTTATTTGTTGGATCAGGAACATCTACCCATTCAACTGGAGAAAGAGGACAATGAAGTTGTGATGGACACAAATGAACCATCTTCAGCCTATGCACAAGTACAGAAGGAGAAGGCAAAGAAGGAGAAAGCTGCAAGGATGCCAACTCAGGAAGAAGCATCTGAATACTTCCTGAAGACAAAGCAAGAACAGCTTAGTTACCTGATAGCAGCCACCCTGCGTATTGAGAAGGGTCTGGCCAACCTGACGCAAAACCAGGCAAGCCTAGAGCACATCATAGAACAGAAGTTCTATGACCTGGATATCAAGGTGACAGATATTCAGACAGCAGTTGAGCAGCTCCAAGATGATGTGCAGGACAGGAGAGAGACCACAGATGCATTTGCTAAGGTGCCCCGAGGTCAGAGGTCCAGTGCCATTCCAGTTCAAGACTCCAGAGCCACTGCCTCAGCTCCAGCCGCTACATCAACCCAGCCAGCTCCAGCATCCACTACAACTCCAACCTCCTCTGCGTCTACAGAAGCCTTCGTCCTTGGAGTGATTCGGACTCCACCACCAACTGAAGATCAAGCCTGAGTGTCGATCTAGCACTATGTATTCTTTTAGGAACTTTTTGGTAACTTGTTGCCAAAGGGGGAGAAGATGCATAGATCATAGGCTTCGAGAGAGAGAGAGTGTTGCCTTTTCTCTCTTGTTTATTTGGTGGTTATTTGCTACTTTGTTTGATTTTGGTCATGGTACTCTTATTGCTCGTGAGACATTGATGATCATGTGGTTGATCATAAGCTACACTTATGCATGCTTGATATATTCTATCTATCTTTTACTTGCCCATAAGTGATTGTATGCCTTGGTGATGAGTGCATGTATTTCATTATTTATCATTTTGAGCGCTCCACCAAGATGTATGTGACATGGAAGAGTAACCCATGATTCTAACTCTTTGTGCATTTGCAGTCCAAAGGAAATTTTATATATGCACAAATTTAGGGGGAGCTCTCACTTATCACATACTTCTCAAAGCGACGATGCAATTCAATCTTATTATCATTTGTCGAAGCTTTGATCTATATGTTGTCATCAATTACCAAAAAGGGGGAGATTGAAAGTGCAACTATCCCTAGGCGGTTTTGGTAATTTATAACAACATATAGCTCATTGAGCTAATGCTATTCCAAGATATTTATTTCAGGAAAGCTCAATGTTTGGCATGGCATGGATGAAGAAAGTGGAACCCTCAAAATGCTAAGGACAAGATTGGCTATAGCTTCAAGCTCAAGACTCTTCATTTTACACTTTTAGTGATCCAAGATCACATTGAGTCTATAGGAAAAGCCAATACTATCAAGGAGGGATGAGGTGTTGCTTAATGAGCTCTTTGCCTTATGTGCTTGATGATATGCTCCAAAATCCTCAGCTACTTTCCCATATCCACATATGACCTAAAACCCCAAGCCAAACTCGGTCCTACCGATTCTTTCTATCCGGCGCCACCGAGTTTCACTTGTCATAGCCACAGCCAAAACCCTAGCAAATCGGTTGTACCGATAGGGATCTCGGTCTCACCGAGATGGGATTGCAAACTCTCTGTTTCCTTTTCGTAACTTTTCGGTCTCACCGAAAGAGCGGATCGGTCCCACCGAGATTGCAATGCAAACTCTCTGTTTCCCTTTTGTAACTTTTCGGTCTCACCGAAAGAGCAAATCGGTCCCACCGAGTTTGCCTGACCAACTCTCTGGTTAGCTAATTACCAAAGTCGGTCCCACCGAGTTTGTGTAATCGGTCTCACCGAGATTACGTTATGCCCAAACCCTAACCATATCGGTCCTACCGAGATGCATGTCAGTCCCACCGAAAATCCTAACGGTCACTAGGTTTGCTAATTCTGTCCGACCGAGTTTTACCATTCGGTCCCACCGAGTTTGTGAGATTGTGTGTAACGGTTGGATTTTGTGTGGAGGCTATAAATACCCCTCCACCTCCTCTTCATTCGTGGAGAGAGCCATCAGAACACACACACACTTCCAACTCATATGTTCTGAGAGAGAACCACCTACTCATGTGTTGAGACCAAGATATTCCATTCCTACCATATGAATCTTGATCTCTAGCCTTTCCCAAGTTGCTTTCCACTCAAATCTTCTTTCCACCAAATCCAAATCCTGTGAGAGAGAGTTGAGTGTTGGGGAGACTATCATTTGAAGCACAAGAGCAAGGAGTTCATCATCAACACACCATTTGTTACTTCTTGGAGAGTGGTGTCTCCTAGATTGGCTAGGTGTCACTTGGGAGCCTCCGACAAGATTGTGGAGTTGAACCAAGGAGTTTGTAAGGGCAAGGAGATCGCCTACTGTGAAGATCTACCGCTAGTGAGGCAAGTCCTTCGTGGGCGTTGGCCATGGTGGGATAGACAAGGTTGCTTCTTCGTGGACCCTTCGTGGGTGGAGCCTCCGTGGACTCGCAAGAACTGCTACCCTTCGTGGGTTGAAGTCTCCACTAACGTGGATGTAGGATAGCACCACCTATCCGAACCACGGAAAAACATCCGTGTTCCAATAGCGTTTGAATCCTCCAAACCCTTCCCTTTACATTCTTGCAAGTTGCATGCTTTACTTTCCGCTGCCTATATACTCTTTGCATGCTTGCTTGAATTGTGTGATGATTGCTTGACTTGTCCCAAAGTTGCTAAAATCTGCCAAGAACTAAAATTGGGAAAAGGTTAAGTTTTTATTTGGTTAAGTAGTCTAATCACCCCCCCTCTAGACATACTTCCGATCCTACAGCGCGGGAGAGGACAGCTGGTTGGTAAGATGCAGCACCAGCGATCCAAGTACATCCGAAGTCAGGGATGGAAATGGGAAACCACGATGCAGCAAGGACCAGCGCCGGAATAAGGGAAATAGCCCAAAGAGCACGGCAGTCAACGCCGGATTCAAAAGCTCGCGGCAGAATCAGAAAAAGCTGCCCCTCAAGGATAACAGGGATGAGCTATCTAACCTAAACAAAATCTTGGACAAGATATGTCAAATCCACAGTACTCCCGGGAAGCCTGCAAATCATACCCACAGAGATTGTTGGGTCTTTAAGCAATTCGGCAAACTCAACGCCGAACACAAGGGGCTCGACACACCAAGTGAGGAGGACGACGAACCCCACAAGCACAGCACCGGGAAACAAAAGAATTTCCCACAAGAAGTCAAAATAGTAAACTTACTTAACGTGACAAAAGGGAAAAGCAGAGTGGCGCCTATAGAGATACGCGCCATACGGCCTATCCCAAAGGAGTCTCGCCACTGGTTGTTAAAACCGATCACCTTCGACCATCAGGATTACTCTAGAAGTATCCGGAAAAAAGGCTGGACTGCCTTGGTATTAGATCCGACAATCAACGGATTCCAATTTACACATGTCCTGATGGACGGCGGCAGTGGTCTAAACCTGTTATATCAGGACACAATCCTCAACATGGGGATAGACCCAACAAAAATTCGCCATAGCAACACTTCCTTTCAAGGAGTAACGCCGGGCCCGGATACCCATTGCATGGGTTCTCTCCGCTAGAAGTTGTGTTCGCCTCCCGACAACTTCCTTGAAAAGCTAACCTTCCACATCGCCCCATTTTCCAAAGAGCTATCAAGCACTCATCGACGCCAAGCTTCGCCGCTTTAATGCAATACCGCATTATGCGTCTCTTATGCTCAAGATGCCCGATCCACGAGGCATCACCTCACTAAAGGGAAATATTGAGCGTCCCTCCCGCGCGGAAGACGGTGCGGCTGCCTTGACAGCCACACACTAAATCGGCATCACCAACAAAAGCACCTAAACGGGTCGTTAAGACCACGGACACGGCTAGACGAGTCCGGCATAAACATGCAATTGATAAAGGCTTAATTGCCGTATACCCCTGTACTAGGGGCTCCGCGCATGTAAAACAAGAGACAATAAAGCTCACTTTTACCCATTTTGAATTATACTTTGTTTATTCAGTATAACATACATTTCGCATGATCCTTTTCAACTAAAGTTCCTCTCTTTTATAGATGAACACCGTGCTACACCCGTCCAGGACACGGCACAACGGAGACACAGGCGCAGACGTGCAGCAGGGACCCGTTTCAAGGATTCTTTTTAGATTAAGACCCTGCGTAAACCTTTTTTACTGTCTCTTGTTGATACACATCCCCTGGTTTCTTGGCATAACCGAGGAGGAGGCTGGCGTTTTGGCATGTGGCCATGTCAGAATTTTGCGCGTACCTGGGCACAAGGGGCTTATCACCAAGGGCGTTGTTCAGCCCGTTTTCATAAAGACCGAATACCTTAGGGAGTGTTCGGAGTCGCGAGTTTGGCCTTATATGCATTAGCTCCGAATCATGTCTTTGGTCAAATGTTGGGTTTGCCCGGCTGCTGCGTTCTGCTGCCTTACGTTCCGCTCTATCGGCTAAGGCGACACCAGGAGAACTACTGCGATTGTGCCCCGGTTCGGCCAGGCGAGCACCTCAGTAGAGAAAGCCGAAAACTGACTGTCATGATATACCGTGAGACTGGTCAACCACTCGATGACCTACCGGAATCTTTAGGATTCCTCCGCATTAAAGAAGGGCCGTTTCTCGACCAGGCACACACGCGCCCCGAGTTCGGGCGAGCGCGGGCGCCACCAGGGGCTATATAGTAGCGTCACTATCAAACTCCTATGGCTAAGTGAAAGTGATAAAGCATTATAGTCCGATTGCCTAGTTCGCTGCGCTATCACCTCCTTTGTGGACCAAGACGTTGGATTAAGTGTGAAAATGCGCCTTCTGCGAACACCCCCGCATTATATGCGTGGGGGCTGAAGCCGGCGACTGCCATCTTTCAGCTTATATATACATATATCTTAAACGCCGCACATGAGGTATTATAATACTTGCAGGCACAAGTATAAAAAGCTTCGACAATTTATCAAAATATTGTCTTACAATAATACATGTTATTCGAACATAACATCCTTCGAGCACTGCGTCTCTATTAAACGAGCGCCCTGCAGAACTTCCTGAAAATAGTGCTCGGCAGGTACTCGGCTTCCGTCCGAGTCTCGGGATGCAATAGCGGTGGCCTCCATCTCCGCCCAGTATGTCTTGACACGGGCAAGAGCCATCCGCGCACCCTCTATGCATGCTGACCTCTTCATTGCATTGATATGCGGCACCGCACCAAGGAACTGCTGCACCAAGCTAAAATAACTTTTCGGCTCTGGCCTTTCCGGCCACAGATGACTCATGACATACTTCATGGCGAGTCCGGATAACCTATTCAGCTCGGCCCATTCGGCCAAACAATCGGCTAATGGAAGTGGACACTCTGGATTGTGGAACTGCGACCAAAAGAGTTTTTCCAATTCGCGATCTTCTTGATCTCGGAAGTGTTCGGCCGCGTCCGCGGCACTTGCCGCTAAATCCAGATAAGTATCCGCCGTACTCCACATCCGGTCCAATGGAGCATGTTCAGGATCCCCGAACTTCCTCCGCAGCATAAAGGGCCTTTTGGCCGCGATATCTCCGGCCTGACGTAGCTCCTCCTTCATCGCTCTCATCGCAGAACGAGCATCCTTGGCCGCTGTCGTGGCCTTCTCCAGGTCCGTCCGTACCGCCCGATCTTCTTTTTCAAGAAGCTCGCAACGGTCAGCAGCGTTCTTCAACTTTATAGCCATCTCGGCTATTTCCTTCTTGCTTCAACAGTGAGCAGCCTGTTCAGCTTTCAGCTCTTCAATTGCCTTTACGGCAGCCGCATCGCTTTTCCTGGCCTGCTCCTTGGCACGGGCGAGTTCCGCCCGAAGGTTCTCCATGGCGGCGGCACCATCTGCATCAAACACACACGTTGAAAGATACTAGTATTAAGCTCCTCTTACAAGGTGCCTCCGGAGAAATTACATACCTTGGGCCTCGTCAAGCCGCTTGTTGACAAGCGTGATGTCGGCATCTGCCACGTCAAGCTGCCGCTTTAGCTCGGCAAATTCATCAGTCCGGCTGGCCACCGGACACCTTGCCACCTACATAGGAAGGCGACGTATTATACCTGGGATTATGATCCTCTGCGCGCTGTCACTTTTGACAACACACAGAGTCTCAGGGGCTACTATCTATACAGGGCGCATTTTAAATATGCGGAACTGTAAAAAGGTACATCATCTCGCGTACCTCAAGACCTGTCAGTAAACTCCTGATGGCCTCGTGCAACCCGCTCTCCGCGGATGAAATCCTTTCAATCACCGTACCCATTAACGTACGGTGCTCCTCTGAGATAGACGCTGGCCCTAGCTGATCCTTCAGTTCCTCCGACCGTGCACCCGACGGTGCCGGACTCGTCCGATGGCCTTTTTCGAAGGCCGGACACGGAGAGCTTTGGGGGCCATATGACTGCCTTCCGGCCCCGCCGGATTCGGAGAAACCCTCCGTGACGATACCTCAGGGTCATCCGCCTTGCGAGGCAGTACGGCAGGGGGAGGCGTTCCGCTCTCCATCATCTCCGGAAGAAGGTCCCCCGAAGACGAGCTCTGATGAGAAGGGCCAAGGTCCGAGCTACAAGGTAAATTTTTGGTTACTTTCCTCAGAAATAAAGCAAGGATTTCTCTCATTTCTTAAAAAGAAAAAACCCCTCTCTACTTACGGCTCGGTGGAGGGCTGATCCCCTTGAGGGCATAATTCGGCCGAAGTATTCCCCGGCACAGGACCCTCCGACAAAGATTTCTTCCCCCGCTTTGAGACCATGGTCTCCGGGTCTTCAAAGGCGGTCCTCTTCTTCCCCTGAGGAGAGGAATTTTCGATTCCTCCTTTCCGGACAGCCTCCTTCGGGGAGGCAGTAGCTTCCTTGTTCCCCCGCCCTCGCGTTCTTCTGAAGGCGCAACCTCCAGCATCCTGGTTAACACGGGATCCGGCGCGGTCTCAGGAAGGGGGGCTGGACACCTGATTAGCTTTGCTTTCGCTATCCACTCCTGTTTTAAGGACAGCTCTTTTAAGGGAAATGTTATGATAAATATATGGATAGCTTGTCGGGGCACAGGGCTACTTACTTGAGTATCCGGACGGTTGCAGCTTAGACCTGCGTCCTCGGTCGAGTCCGGACACATTGCTTGTGATCCGAAGAACAATTTGTACATCTCCACGGGCGTCGCGCCCATAAAATGTTGGAGAGCTCGTGGTCCCTCCGGATTGAACTCCCACAGGCGGAGGGGGCGACGTTTGCAGGGCAGGGTTCGGCGAATCAACATGACCTGCGTCACCACGACCAGACTGATGTCTCTCTCCAGGAGATCATGGATGCGGCCCTGCAACAGGGGCATGTCCTTTGCCGGCCCCTAGTCCAGCCCCTTATTGACCCATGACGCTAGTCGGGGCGGGGGACCCGAGCGGAAAGCAGGCGGTGCCACCCACTTGGTACCCCTAGGAGCTGTGATATAAAACCACTCCCGTTGCCATAAGCTGGGCTCCTCTTGAAAAGAGCCCTCGGGCCATGGAGCGTCAACATTCTTGCTTATAACAGCACCTCCGCACTCCGCGGGCTGTCCCTCGATCATCTTCGGCTCTACTTTGAAAGTCTTGAGCCATAGTCCGAAGTGAGGAGTAATGCGGAGGAAGGCTTCACACACGACTATGAATGATGAAATGTGGAGGATGGACTCCGGAGCTAAGTCGTGAAATTCCAGCCCATAATAGAACATGAGCCCCCTCACGAAGGGATCCGTCGCAAAGCCTAGCCCTCGGAGGAAGTGAGATACGAACACCACGCTCTCACCAGGCTTGGGAGTGGGAATAACCTGCCCTTGAGCAGGCAGCCTATGCGAGATTTCATCGGTCAAAAACCTGGCCTCTCTCAGCTTTAGCACGTCTTCCTCCGTGACAGAGGAAGGCATCCATCAGCCTCGAAGGTCGGAACCGGACATCGTCGAAGGTCCGAAGCGCCTGAAATCTGAAGCCTTGGGTGTTGGAACTCGAGGCGAAGGGCGAACTCGATTGAGATCAAAAGAATGGAGTAAGGCCTTGGTCTCTTTATAAGAGGTTGAATACCAAGAGCCCTCCTTGTGACCGTTTGGGACTCGTTTTTGATCAAGGAGATATACCAACGGGCACGACTGGGTTACCCACGTCCGTATTGATGAGAATCCCGTAAATAAAGAGGACACGATCTCTGCTTCGACAAGACGTGCCAAGGAAACCGCCTCGCTAAACGCGCTGAGGTGGGATAGTAAAAATGATTCGAATAAAGGCTTGGCCGTGGTGTGATGTCACGCTACGGAATACGTCAGCAGATTAGATTTGTGTAAATACTATTCTCTCTATGGCAATATGTGGAACTTATTTTGCAGAGCCGGACACTATCCTTGTGTTCACAATCTTCTATGAAGTATTCGGAGGAGGAACCCGCCTTGCAATGCCGAAGACAATCTGCGCGCCGAACTCGTCGTCATCGAAGCCTGGTTCAGGGGCTACTGAGGGAGTCCTGGATAAGGGGGTGTCCGGATAGCCGGACTATACCTTTGGCCGGACTCTTGGACTATGAGGATACAAGATTGAAGACTTCGTCCCGTGTCCGGATGGGACTTTCCTTGGCGTGGAAGGCAAGCTTGGAGATACGGATATGTAGATCTCCTACCATTGTAACCGACTCTGTGTAACCGTAGCTCTCTCCGGTGTCTATATAAACCGGAGGGTTTTAGTCCGTAGGATGAAAAACAATCATACCATAGGCTAGCTTCTAGTGTTTAGCCTCTCTGATATCGTGGTAGATCTACTCTTGTACTACCCATATCATCAATATTAATCAAGCAGGAGTAGGGTTTTACCTCCATCGAGAGGGCCCAAACCTGGGTAAAAACATCATGTCCCTTGTCTCCTGTTACCATCCGCCTAGATGCACAGTTCGGGACCCCCTACCCGAGATCCGCCGGTTTTGACACCGACAATGTCCCTCTAGCTAGCATATCCATCTCTGTATCTATCTGTAGTTTCTCCGTCAACATTTCTTTCTCGCACGGAGTCTTGCTTCCTATCACCCACACTATGTATGTCTCTCCATACATATGCATTTATAGGTTCGTCTCTTTTGCACAATCATTGCGCCTCACTCCCTCTGCTCGCCATAGATGCATGCTCCAGCCCACGCCACTATCTCTTGAAGACAAAAACACATGCTCAATTGTCGGGCCTTCTTCCCTGCATTCTCACATGTATGCATATTGTCATACCGATTCGTCTCTCCCATGTCATTGATCTTATGACTTATGTCTTCTTTCTTTTATCTCGATCGATCATGCGCGCGCGCACACACACATCCCACGTATACATGTATACCTCTCACACATGCACGTTCAAGGTCTCTATGTCTCCATACGTAGTAATTACCCTCAATCCTAACGCCACATCGAATCGTTCTCCTCTTTTGTGCACATAACTTCCGCCTGGATGGGTAAAACACACACTCACACTTAACAATCTCCTTCTAGCTACCCCCCGCCGCCTCTCACTCTTCCCCTATATCCCCGAAACCAATAAGACCATCCCTTTGTTTAATTCCCGCCTACATGCACCATCGATATATAGTAGTCTTCCTCGGTGTCTCTCGAACAAACACGTTCTCTCGATGTTGACTCCTCTCACGCGCACACACTTTCTCTTCCCTCTCTACAGGCATTTTCTCTCTCGCACCCCATCGTTGGTGGCCTCTGCCATACACATCACCTCTCTATGATGAAGCCATGCACACTTAAATTACATCCGCCACAGAGGACCCCGCGACACACACACACACACGCACACACACACACACGCACGCATGCACCCCCCACAAACACTAAGACTCCACCTCTCTCTCTCTCATACACACACAAACACACACACGCGCACCCCCCCACACACACTAAGACTCCATCTCTCTCTCTCTCTCTCTCTCTCTCACACACACACACAAACTAAGACTCCATCTCTCTCTCTCCTCTCTCTCTCTCACACACACACACACACACACACACACACACTAAGACTCCATCTCACACACACATGCTCTAGGCGGAGCATTTGTTCCTACCACCCTTCATCCAACCTTACCCGTATGATAAACAATCACCTTTATCTACTTGCATAACATGGACAAATTCCACTTTACTTTAGTAGTCAGCAAACTTATCATCTGTACCCTTATAAAAAACGAGTTGGCGGTGATGGTGTGCCTGCCATCTTGTAATACAGACCGTATGATCTATATCTGAGGATAGAAACCAAACTATGATAATTTTACAAAAGATACCCGCACCTCTCTCCACATCATTATCTCCCGCAACCTCATTGCTCAGCAATTAAAAAAGGAATAAGTCTCTGGAACAATCTAGCATGCATGGTGGCTTGCAGCTTGCCGGGCGCTGGCCCATCCCCATGCCTCCGCCCATTCCACCACTAGTCACCACCACGCTCCACTCCTCCTCGCCTTATCTCTCATCTTTCATTTTTTCGATGACATTCTCGAGATACCAGTTTTCCGATAAAATTCTTGAGATATCATTAATTTTTACACATGGGGTTACTCCTGCATGGGTCAATCACAACAGGTGTTTTGTAAAAAAATGCATATTGATGTTCCGTGCAATGCACGATAATCTTGCTTGTAATTATATAACGCAAATCACGAGCAGGAAGTGACATTTTTTTGACACAACCACGTTAACATGGCCACGTAATCACTAGCAAAAGTAAATACCATTATACTTATATCCCGATGCAAAAGGTTGAGTACATGTCCGAAGAGTAGAGTGGCACACACGCACTCTGTCTCTCAGAATCTCTCTCACACAAACACCGCCACGTGACGCCCACTTAAGCGGAACACGTATGTTACAATTTGTGCACCCGCTGGTACACGTGATGCTGCGATTTATTTAAGCCGAAGGCGAACCCAAACAGTAGCTGCAATCATTCCTCCGCCGCCTCTTCTCTCGTCGCCGCCGCCTGTAGCTATGGGCCGGCAAGGTAACAACATATGCTATACTCGCCGGAATGGCGCTTTAATATGGAAATTTTAGTGGTCATGCATGCATCTTTTGTGCTAGCACTCCTATATAAGGGTTGATTGGTTGCTTCCTCATGGACGCGCGCTTGGCGGTGGAAGAGGAAGGAGAAGGAAGCGGCTGTGGAGTAACATTTTTTACCACAATTTCTTAGGAAACTGAGTGCAATAATTGAGTAGTTTTGCAAACTACCAGTACTACACCTGAAACGGTTCAAAACCTATACTCCCTTGACAGCGCGTGCTTCCCGCGTGAAACGGTCAGCATCGCCCTGGAGCGTCAGTGCCGCATTAATGCCCGGCCAGAGCGGAGGCAACCTCTCACTAGCGCCGGCTTTGAAGTGGCGCGACGGCCGAGAGAGCGCCGATTCCCGGTGCACGCGACTGCTCCACGTGGAGACTGGCCATAGGCCCTGTTTGGATCCATGGGTTAGAGTTAGTTTGAGATAGTTGGGGCTCAAATAGCCCTAAAGTATCCAAGCATGAGGGTTTAAATTGGAGCAAGTTGCACCGAACCCACCAAAAAAACTATCCCACCCAAGAGGTTCTAACTGGAGATAGTTCTCATTGGGACCACTGAAACATCACTTTTCTCTCTCCATGAAGTGCATTTATTGTCAATCTAACCCTGTCACCCAAACACCTCTTTGGCTACAGTTAGTTCAGGGTTAGTCATGAGTTAGTCTAACCTCTACCTAAGTTAGAGTATCAAATAGGAGCAGTATAGGACATGCAAGTTGCTCAAAGCATACAGCAAATTAAATGACGTGAAAGGATTTTTCTTTTGAAAACAGAACGTGAAAGGAATTTTTTAGAATGCTCTTGGCATGTCGCTAACATGTGATAGTTAACCGACCTCAATAGACGGCAGAAATGCCAGCCCGCCGCACTTTGATAGAGATGAGGAGGAGAAGCGATACAGCTGCTGGATTACTAGAGATAGGTGTCGCATTTAAAGCCAAGAAATATGGTGATAGCGTGGGTTAGCCATGTACTAGTATGATGTAACTACACCGGGCTGCCGTGTTTCGTACTCTTCCATCCATTGTGGAGATGATTGGTTAATTTTATATCGCTGAATAATATTAAATATTATGAGTGCAGACGCTCCACCACGAGGTTCCTTGCTCTTTCTCGGTCGTCCAGAATCTATGTTCTTCCACTCTATTTTTTTACGTGAGCTTTGTTCATCCTTTTGCCAACACGTGAGACATCTAGCATCAAGGTGCACGTGTTATGCAAGGATCGTTCCATCTATATGAAGAACACGTGGGACTGGAACTACGAGACCGATGAGTAATGTAGCGCAGTAAGTGAAGTAGAAAGGCACAAATGGTATGAACATGCATGGAATATAGGGTGTGTTTGGTTGCGTTCTCGTCTCAGCATAGTTGTTCCCTCTTCATGCATGCTCAACTCAACACCCCTCTTCATGCATGCTCTCTTCATGCATACTTCTAGTATATTTGCGCTAAACTAGTGTGGACTCATGCACCCTCCATACACTCTACCAAACACCCAAAAGTAGGTTGAGAAGGGAACTCTTGGGTGACAGTTGGCTCTTACTACGTACTACCACTAAATGTTGTACGTGCAATGCACGGTGATGTTATGTAGTACGTGCCTAAGTACTCTACTACTACTATATTAGTTGGAGGCATATATTAACTTTTATATTTGTTTACGTGTATGCCCCGAGACCTTCCAACTAGACGTGTAGTCTAGTCACTTGTTGAAATCTCTAGAAAGGCAAATACTCCTTTCCGATTTACAGGGCTATACTACTCCCTCCGTCTAGGTGTGTAAGTCATCTTACGAAAACCAAATAGTCCCAAAACACTTAGGCGCGGTGCATTAACTTCTACCTTGTTTCTTGTTTCTTGACATATCAACCAATAAGAGATGAGAGGTGTGCATGCTTTTAATGACTTGCAATGGCTAGTTCATTGCATGCAATGCTATTAATTAGCAAATAAACATTGGTGACCCCAGGAGGAAACGGTGCTAAGCGCATGGACCTATGCAGAATGAGTATCAACCAATGGATAATGGAGTTTAATTGTTAAACAATAGCAATTTTGTCTCATGCAAGGGCCTGGCTAGTACTCCAAGGAACCGCACCACGCGAGAGTTCGCAACTGCCACGTTCGGGTTGCGCTTGGCTCTTCGCCTCTTCGAGAAGACGAACAATGATGTTACTCCTACTTCTACGAGATCGAATCCATCGCTGCATGCCCGCCCACCTCGTGCGGGAGGGATAGCGTGTGGCGAAGTTTACTTATCGCTCCCTGCTTTGCGTCTATGACAGTGGGCCCAACAGTGGTTGACCTCCCGTCATGCAGCCAAAGGCAGTGCAGTAAGGCACCGAGCTCAGTCCATGAGGGGAGAGGCGTTGTAGTAATCAAATTTCTCGGTCTTGTACGAGTTGATGCGATACATCAAAGCACTGCACTCGATATAAGTCTTTTACACATTTCAAATGGGCTACTTGTATGTAGGAGTAGACATATTACGCTTCAGTATGTAGTCACTTGTTGCAATCTCTAAAAGACTTATATTTGGAAACGAAGGAGTACAACGCATGCATGCATGCCGTGACTTTCCTTTTGATACTTGCATGTGTTGATTTGATGCACCTTCCCAAATTTTGACTATAATTTAACTAACCAAATTTTCATGCATGTCACAAAAAATTACGGGGCTATTTGGATTGTGGCTATGTTTGTCTTATGTTGCCACATTATTTTTCCCACACTTGCCACACTTGCCTAACCTGAGTTGCTCAAATTGTTAGACACACTTTGGCTTGCCTAAGGGAATCTTGCCACAATTTTTGTGTCTATGACATGTGGGGTTCACTGCTAATAAAAAATTCTTGTCTTAGGTGTGGCTAATAAAAAAGACTTATATTTAGGAACGGAGGGAGTAGAAAATATCTATACCTACTAATAAAGCAAGGTGCGTTTCTCCAATTTTTTCATCCGTTCACCATCAAAATAATTTTTTTTCTATCCCAGGTGGTACTAAACTTTTGTAAATCCGTCTATTAGCAAAAGAAAAAGATTTGTCCAGATCTACGACCATGGGCCGCGCGCTATGGCCCATTAAAGTCCGCCGATTTTTTTCTGTCCACGCAACAACAAACAAAATCCTATTTCCCGCACAGAGCGGCAAATAGTTGAAAGTACGCACAGGGCGGCAAGACTGGGCCACTCATTTTATATTCTGTGTTTTGTTTCTATTTTACTTCTTGTGTTTCTTCCCTTTTTATTTTCTGTTAATTTTTTATTTTTACCGTTCCAAGACTATATTTTTTCTTTTTTCGAAAATTCAAAATTTTCAGAAAATGTTTCGAATTTCATTTAAATTATTCTGAATTTTTTATGTGTGTGTATTTTTAAAAATTTCTCAATATTTAATAAAATGCATTTGTCCAATTTTCAACATTTGAAAATATTCATGTTTAATTTTTTCTTCCCACGCAGAAACACAAGATCCTATTTCCCGTACAGAGCAGTAAATAGTTCAACATACGCACAGGGCGCCAAGACTGGCCCACTCATTTTTTTCTGTGTTTTGTTTCTATTTTTCTTCTTCACTTTCTTTCTGTTTTTATTTTCTGTTTATTTTTTACTTTTACCGTTCCAAGTCAATTTTTTCCTTTTTTCTTAAATTCGGAATTTTCAAAAAATGTTTCGAATTTCATCTCTTATTCAAATCTTCGTAAAAAGTTACGAATTCCAAAAGGCTGTTCCAATTTTAGAAAATGTTTGGAAATTTTTTTGTCGCTCCAAAGTTTGTTCAAAATGTTAATAATTATTCCCATTTTTTTAAATGTTTGTATTTTGAAATATTGCTCAATAATTAATATAATGCATTTGAAAAGTGTTCCACATTTGAAAATATTAATGTTTTACCGATATGTTCAAAAATTAGAAATAATGTTTTCATTAAAGAAACACATTTTCTTAAATTCTTCTGAATGTTCAAAATATGTTTCTATTTTCAAAATTTGTTCGCAACCTAAAAAATCATATTTTTAAAGTGGTTCATGTTTTTATGAAATGTAAGTGAATTTCATGAAATGCTCCGTTGAAACTTTTCGTTCTTATTTTTCCCAGAAATGTATGGATTTTTCAAAAAAAAGTGATCGTAATTTGGAAAATTGTTCACGTTCCCAAGTATATTCCGTAGTTTCTATTACGAATTCCAAAATTGTGTTCTTGTTTCAAAAATGTGTGCAATTTTTCAATTTACTCGTTCCAATTTTTGTTTCAAAAATGGAAAATTGTTTCCCCTTTTTTTAAAAATTGTTTTGGTTTCTCCAAATTTGTTTAAGATTTAAAATTGCATTTAACAAATGTTAGAAATTTGATAAATATTCGTGTTTTAGTGAGATGTTCAAAATTGAAAATAAGTTTTGCAGTGAAAACACATTTTCTACTCAAAAGATTTTTTATTTCAACAAATTTAAAAACTTCAGATTTATACAAAAGATTCATCCTTTTAAGAAATGTTGTTTAATTTCAAAAATGTTCCGTTCAAATTTTTTTGTACGTGTTTTTTAAATGTATGGTTTTGAAAAAAATTGTTTGGAATTTGGAAAATTATTCATGTTGCCAAGTATATTTAGCAATCCATAGTTATGATTTTTTTTGAAAAGTATAAAAAATGAAAAAGAAATGTTCTGAATCTGACATTGCAGTATATCCTTAAATATTCACGCTAAATATTGGTTAGCAGGACGGGTTTGTTTGACTGGCTACTAACATGTGGGATTGCTCATACAGGGCCTTTGAGGTCGTGAGTTCGATCACTCCCATATTGGGACTGCTCGCATCAGGCATATCGAGCTAAGTTGGCTTGTTCAGAATAAGGGACACCATAAATATTAATGATTGACTAAAAAATAAAAATAAATTATTAACGGTGGTAGCTTCCATATGCAAATAAAAGAGAATATGCAGGTTAATTATAATTGAAGGAAATTGTGAGCACATATCAATAAAAGAGAATATAACGGGTTGGCTCTAATTAAAGGGTATCGTGTTGAACTAGAGAATACAGACATGTGGGGTCTTGATCATTCTTATATTGAGTCAGATGCATGTAGTTTTATTATCCCGTTGCAACGCACGGGCATGTATGCTAGTAAATAATAATGCATGTTGGGGCAACCCACGTTTCCGCTAATTTTAGCCATGGGCTTGTTCACAATTTTTACGAGGGGGTGGTTGTTCATTTAATGGAGGGACTTGTAGTACCAGACTTGAACGATACAAAGTGTGACCTAGCACACCGTAACACCACTTGGAACAAGCGGGTAGCTATCTCAATAAACAATCAACAACTAAAAAAACCGCGACCTGGCATGTAGTAGTACACAATTTTAAACGATTGTTTTGATGGAGTGAAAAAGGAAAACTACCCCACTACGTATATATAGGCCGGAGCCTCCGCACTTGCTTGCTAGGGTTGCTCTATTCACACACTCTCATCCTCTCCAGATCTAAACTAGATAGGGGTAGTAACACTGTCTTTCTCCCTTCAAAGAACACTGGCTTTCTACCCTGACCGCTGGTTACAGATCCGGACGTATCCCCCTCCGCCGGTGAAGGGGAGGAGGGGCAGCGTTTAGGCCGTCGTCGACAGCGAGGGAGGAGACCACCGCGGCCGCACTGCTATCTCTGGCCGAGCACCGGCGCGGAGGTCCTCCGATCCTTCCTCGTTGCTGTGGGCGGATCCGCCTCCGCCGCCCACCTATCCACATCCCGACGACCTTGGTATATCTTCGCTCAAACCGCCTTAGCTCTACTTCCCCATTTCGCTACGTCGCTGCATGTGCATCATTTTCTACCTCTCAGCCCCTCTCGATCGGATGGTCCAACGTCATATATTTTTTCTTCTTCTATTGTTAGAGGTAAAGCTACTTCATGGAGTACTCCCTCCGTCCGAAAATACTTGTCATTGAAATGGATGTATCTAGATGTATTTTAGTTCTAGACACATCCATTTTGATGACAAGTAATTCCGGACGGAGGGAGTACTTGGTTTAAACAAGAAATAAAGTGGGGGTGGGGGAATTTAGTATGTACATCGGACTTGGTACAAACAGGAAGGAAAGGGGGTGAAAGTAGTACAGACTGGTCATCCAACCGGTCTCTTGGTCGAAAAGGGAAATATAGGGGTAACGCTGTACACAGTGGTATGACCAGGACTAGATTTGCTATCCACACGTAGGAGTAGGTGGCTAGAGTGAACAAAAATGGGACCAACCCAGATATGTTTCTTGGATGTTTGTTTCTCGGGGCAACAAACTATGAATCACCAATTTATGCCCCTATTTACGTACATGGTGCTTGACTGCTGGTGCACCCACTGTCCCATGCCCTTATACAAAATATTTAGGCTCCGTTCGGAATAAAGGGGCAAAAAACATAGGTCTTGATGAAAATAGAGGAATAGGAAAGGAATGTAGGTATAAAACTATGGAACAGCGAACCGGAGGAAACTCTCAAGAGAATGTGTTCGGATGGACTACAAAATGTACATATTTGTTTTTTTAGAGTAGCATGCTTGGCAGTATGAGATGCTATTTGTTTATTCATTCAGTTGCACAGTGACTACTCTTGTCCTCACCTCACGTACCACACATAGGTTGATTTTTTTATTCCGGCAACACAGCACAGCAATCTGTCTAACGCATGGCAGCGAGCGCCTGCCTCGGGCTTCCGCCCAAAAAATGAGTAGCACGTGGATGTTTCTAATCCTATGGAATCAGTACTACCAGACCAGCTTTCTTATGAAACACTATTCACCTTTCCTGTGTTCCGAACGGTTGGAAGGGAAAGAATACCGTAGGAATTGTGTTCCTACGAAAATCCTGCACCAAACCTGTGAACCGAACGCAGCCTTAGCTGTTCTTAATCTAATGTCCCTGGTAAAAATGAAGCCATGCCACTGTTATAAGCCATGACAAGTTTAGCCAAATGTTTTTGCCTGTAATTGTTTGAGACTCTGACTGTTTCCTCTGTGCCTTTTTGTGCAAACAGGGATATCCAATTCACCTGGTTGCTGTTGTGACCTTTTGGTGCACCGCACAAAACTCTTCTTAAAAGAAGTGACTTTTGTGCTGTTTAACTGGAATGTCAGAATGGAACAGTTGGTTCATTTTGGTGGAACTGCACAAACAGAGATCTGTGTTCCAATCCTCATCATCCATATTGGCGCCATAACCTTCCTTTAGGTAAGAATTATATTTAATGCATGTGTTCATCTCTATTTTCCGACTGCCATGAGAAAGTAATGCTGTTTTTTACTAGTACACTTGTACTCCCTCACTGACAAAACCAATTCTGAATTAGAAGGCCAATCATGTACTTGGTTTCACCAACTCGTGAGGAGAAAGAGAAACAGAGCATGAAGAGGAAGAAGAAGAAGAATAAACAGTGCCAAGGCGATCTTGCTGAAGCCAGAGGCCTCAGTCGAGGCCATTCAAGGGCTCCGGCAACGACTACCTTACATGTGAGACGATCCTCTAGGGAGCCGTTCCACTTCTGTTGTCTCACTTAATTAATTAGGAGTACTTAAGTACCACTAATTTATTACTGCCTAATTTTCCTGTTGGAGTTAAACAAATCTTTAGTAGGACCCTATGCTGACTCATGTACATGTGTATGTTTGTCTATGGAGGTGAATCATGTGGTGGAGCAGGGAGAGAATATTATTAGTGTCATAACATAATAGTGCTATTGTTTTGCCTGTCAATTTATTGCCATTGGTTCAATTAGTCAATGTTTTGCGTATTGTCCATCATGAATTTGATGCTACTGTTTGAGTAATATGCTAATGTCTTCCTATCCTTTCTCACTAAGATAATGAAGGTTTCACCTTGTTCCTACTTGTGCAAACAGGGATCATGTTGTGCCAATCATACATTTTAGTGGAACTACACAAGACAAAATAATGAACTGTATCCCAGCAAGTGCTTTAACTATGCTGGAAGTTCTTGATAATCTTTCGATATAACCTCAGCACTGGTAAACAAGAGTGATTTCAAGCATACATTTGAAGTGCACAAAAATATAAACTATTGTGTGATTCCAGTGAGTGCTTTATCATCTCTTATGGGACTACATGAATAAGCTTTTTTCTCAGGTTGGTACGGGCCTAAGGCCTTCATCCATATTATTTTGCTGTCATCTCTATTTGTATCGTGCTACTGTCATGAGAAACTCCTTTATCTTTCCACGTTAAAGTTTTGCAACCTATGATAAATGGCAATGCTTTGAGTGTTGAGTTGAGCTAATTTGCACTGATTAAATAAACTAATGCCTCTCTTTAAGCAAGACTACTATGTTGCTAACTTTACCCATTAAGATAATGAGGGTGCTTCTATTTGTTAGTGTGTGTTTCATCAACTAGTCCCACTATTACAGTAATCTCACTCTCTCAATATATGTGCCAACAGGGATGCTCGATTTTGGTGGAACTGCACAAAAACTTTGGGTGCTTCATTGCCTCGATAGCTTCCGTCCTTTTCCCGCCGCCTCTAATCTCCGCTTGCTTTCTTCCTTTCTTTGTCGTCACCGCTATTTATATCAGCTTCTAGTCAAAGGAAAAGTAATTGATATGCTACCTCACACAGGTTGGTACTGGTCTTTATCCTGATTATTGTGCTTGTCATATGTATTGGTTATTTGGTATTGTGCTACTGTTTGCCGATTTCATAAAGGAGTAATTTGGAGCCTGAACTCATAGGCAAATCATTACATCGGGTGATTTCAGTAGAACTGCACAAAATGATCAGATGGACAGGTACTTATGCTGCTGCTATGTACTCCAAAGTTCACTCAGACAAGCATCGATGTTGACAAGAAGTGCCTATATTCATTCGAGTATCAACCGGTGTCAATCGATTGTCAAACTCAAGTATTAGGAGAGTGAACGCCAAAAATATTGCTTGGTGCATAGCCCAAGCATAATCCAGTCTTTGGTCCCAACTTGTGCCTTTTGGTTATCGACACATATGGTAGAGAAGTATATGGCATGGAGTCTAAAGAGTCCGCATGTTGGTTGACGCAGATATTCATCGGCACTTAATCAGTCTCGCACGCCAAGGATGCTCCATTTCAGTTGAACTGCACAAAAATTTGGGTGGTTCATTTTCTCAACCGCCTCCTTTCTAAATGCGCAATGTAGAATTTTGGCGAGATACAGGACCAAGATGAGCCATAAACTAGTTGGATGAAAGTAGTGGCCAAGTTGCTCAAACCTCCTCGCACGAGGCCACTATTTGAGGATAAACCTACAAGCAAAGTTCAGATTGTCATGCTGCCTCTTATGTACTCGAAAGTTTACTCGTACAAGAACTAATTTTAGCAAGAAGTACCTCTGATTGAACACCATTTACCAGTCTATACCCTAGGTAATTAAAGTTCGTCCATGGATCATATTGGCTGTGATCTCAATCATTTGGATGCATAAACATACTGAACATGTGTATATCTGAATCTTTTTGTGAATTATGTATGAATATTGTCGTGTGATCTATCAATCATTTGGATGCATAGATATGCTGAGCTTGTGTATATATGAATCTTTTGAGTTGTTGATAGTGAATGTTAGCTATGAATATGAACGCGTCCTGTGAACCTGAGTTTGATATGAATGTTTACCTTTTTTGTTGTATTTGTGTGTGAACTTGTTAGTATGCCTACTGTGGGGTATAAAACGCAGGTCTCTTATAAAAGTAATGCTGTGTCCAATTTATGTTTTCCCTTCTAACCACATTATATATATTTATATTATTACTATTATCGTATATTTTATAGACACTTATTTATACATTATAAAAACATCCCACGTGTTATTAATTTATAAAAGTAAATGTTTAACGGAAGTTGGCAAGGAAAATCCTGGTTGTTTTTGACTCACAGGGAAGGAAAATCCTGATGATTGCGTACAAAAGCTTGCGAAGATTTTAAGGAACAATTTAATAATAATGCGCCCATTTTTATTTTGAGCAATAACTCGCTAATTTCTTAATTATATATATATAAATGTGCCTCTCCGGTTTATTCTTTGATATTAATTGCTCCTTCTAACATAACATTATATATATAATGAGCCCACCTAATATGTGTATTTCAAGGAAGTACAAATGGGCTGGGATTTCTTAGAAAATATAAATGGGCCTGATTGACGCGAAATTATTTGTTCACCCAGCCCAGCAAATGGACTGTACATTCTAGAAAACATCGGTTAAATATATGCCACATTTTTGCAGGCTGACATGTGGGCCAATAGGTCGAAGCCTACGTAGGGCGTTGTCAACTTGGTCAACAAATGATTGTGTCATCCACAGCCATTGGATTTATATCCAACGGCCGGCATGCACTTTCAATCTCTCGTCTTCTTCCTCCAGCGTCGCCGGGACCGCTTGGTCTGGCCTCCGGGGCTAGCGGCTCTGCTTAGCACGCATCGCTGCAAAGCGCTACCCCACCGCTGGCCAGGCTATCCCTCCACCCCTCGACACCTCCTGTTATTCTCCACAGACTACAGCCCCACGCCGCAACAGAACCAGTTATAACCCTTCTCCTCCTCTCAATCTACCACTCCACTGCCGCGTTTTCCCATCTCCGAGTCGTTCCCGTCCGGGGCCTCGCCGTCGTCCACCGCCTCGCTGCGTTCGGTGCGGCGTGGTCAACAAACGAGAGTCATTGGAAGAGGACTGTACGTGGAGAGCCTGACGGCTAGGACCGACGAGGTCCATGGTCGCATGCAAGGAAAGTTCCCCCTAATTAAGCTGAAAAAAATTGTTTCCTCCACCTGACAGCTGGGACCCACCGGCTGTATCTTCGCACGGAAGGAAGTACCTCCTTGTTTTGCGAAAAAAATTATTCATCCCGTTGACAGCGGGGACCCGTCAGATTTGGTGACTCACTTGTGGGCCTACTAAGCGGACGTGTACGCACGGCTTTGTCAACTTAATCAACAAATGATTCTAGCAGCTGGACCGTTGGATGTTAATCCAACAGCCGTGCTCCTTCTTCAACCTCTGTTCTTGCTCCTGTCTCCCGTGGGCGGCACTGCGGCTGTGCTGCCGCGCACCCGAACCAGTGAAGTTTCCCACTCCTCTCCATCTCCGACTCCACTGCCCCGTCTTCCCCATCTCCGGGTCGTTCCAGTTTGGGTGCGCTCGGCACGGTGTGGTCAATGTGGTCAACAACTGATAGTCATCGGAAGATGACTGTACGTGAGAGGCTGACAGTGGGGATGCACCACGCCCATGGACGCATGCATGCAACGGAACGCGGCGAGGTCAACGTGGTCACAGAACGACTTCCATCGGAAGTATACTGTACGTGGAGAGTCTCAGCTGGGTCCACGGCCGCAGCAAGTAAGTGCCTCCTTATTACGCGGAAAATAATGATTCCTCCAACTGACAGCAGGGACCCACTAGATGGGCCACCGTATTTTGCGAAAAAAAACATTTGCCCCCTGACTGCTGGGACCCACCTGACGGGCCACCGTATTTCGCGAAAAAAACGTTCCCCCCGCTGTCAGCTCAGACCCACCGGAAGTGCCTCCTTATTACGCACAAAAATGAATACTCCCCAGTTAGCTGGGACCCACCTTGGTGGGAGGCTGACTTATGGGCCTACTAAGTTGACGGGACGAAGGGCTTTGTCAACTTAGTCAATATGAACGATTCTAGCTCGAAGGACGACGATGTCCATCCAACGGCCGTAGTGCTTCTTCAACCTCTGGTCTTCTTGCTCCGGCCGCCCAAAGCAGCGCCGGTCGTGCCGCATGCTCCTGCCTCCCTTGGCGGCTGTCTTGTGCCGCGGAGGCCTCACCACCCCTACTATTCCCACCGCTGGCCAGGCCCTGCGGCGACGGCAGCCTCACACCGCAGCCGAACCAGTGAACCTCGTACTCCTCTCCGCGTGGGCTTCCACTGCCGCGTCTTACCCGGCTCCGCGTCGTCCACCGCCGTGGTGCTCTCTGCGCGGCTTGGTCAACGTGGTCAAGGAACGACTTCCATCGGAAGAGTACTGTACGTGGAGAGGCTGACAGCTGGGTCCACGGCCACAGCCCAGTTTTTTTGTAATTTGTCAAGTAAGTCGCTTTGTCAGGCCTGTTGGGCTGCAAATCTTTCAAGACGAGGAGAGCTTTCATTCGGCTGGCCGAGAAAATGGCCCATCAGTAATGAGAAATGGGCTGTACATTTTTAAAACACATCATACCGGCAATTAGTTTCAAATATCTTTTTTTTTCATTTCGAGATTTTAAATTACATTAATTTTAATGCGTGTAGAGTTTGTTGGATTTTATATTGATATACATTTATTTTTAAAATCAGTTTGAATGTGAGTCAAAATTTCGGGATAAAAACAGTTCAGACCGCACCGAAATATGCAAAATTTCGTATAATTTTTTAACCGTGGCCACAATATGGGCTGTAATGCTAACAAAAAGAATATGGGCTCCAAAAAAAGCTTAATAATTAGCAAATGGGCTGTAAATTATTAGAAATAATGGCAGATGGGCTGTATGCTATTTTCCACATATTTGAGGCTTTCCTAAAAAGATTGACGACAAGCAAAGGTGTTGGATGGCCATCCAACGGCGGCCGTCGTCTTCTTCAATCTCTGCTCTTCCTGCTCGGCCGCTCAAACAAGCGCCTGCTGGATTGCTGCTCCCTCCTCCCCGGGTGGCTCTGCTGCCGCAGCAGAGCCTCACCGCCCATAGTACTTCCATCATCGGCCTAGCCATCCTCTACTCACCCACACTGCTGTTATTCTCCAATGACGGCAGAGGAACGATAGAACACTCAGACATCAGATACTCCCCTCCGCGTGGGAAACAACTGCCGAGTCTTCCCCGCCTCCGTGTCTTTCCCTTCCTAGGCCTCGCCGTCGCCCACCGCCTGGTGCTCTCGGCGCATTCTGGTCAATGTGGTCAACGACCGACATGCATCTGAAGTGGATCAGACGTGGAGAGGCCGATAGCTGGGTCCACGGCCGCACGCAAGGAAATGCCTCCTTATTACGCCGCAAAATAGTGATTCCTCCACCGACATCGGGACCCATCGAAAGGGCCTCAGATTTCGCGAAAAAACGCGTTGCCGCGGCGACAGCTCGGACCCACCAGCTATATCTTCAAGACGCAAGGAAGTGCCTCCTTATTAGGCACAAAAATGAATACTCCCCGTTAGCTGGGACCCAAAGATAGTGGCAGGCTGACTTGTGGGCCTACTAACTTGACGGGGACGGAGGGCTTTGTCAACTTAGTCAATATGCAGGATTCTAGCTCCAGTGACCATACGATGTCCATCCAACGGCCGTAGTGCTTCTTCAACCTCTGGTCTTCTTGCTCCAGCCGCCCAAACCAGCGCCGGTCGTGCCTCGTGCTCCTGCCTCCCGTGGCCGGCTGCGATGCCGCGGAGGCCTCACCGCCCCCTACTACTCCCACCGCTGGCCAGGCCATCCCTCTACTTACCCACACCCCCTGTTATTCTGCGGCGACGGCAGCCTCACACCGTAGCGAACCAGTGAACCCTCGTACTCCTCTACGCGTGGGCATCCACTGCCGCGTCTTCCCCGGCTCCGCGTCGTCCCCTTCCTAGGCCTCGCCGTCATCCACCGCCCTGGTGTTCTCAACGCGGCGTGGTCAACGTGGTCAAGGAACGGCTTCCATCGGACATGGACTGTACGTGGAGAGGCTGACAGCTGGGTCCACGACCGCAGCAAGGAAGTGCCTCCTTATTACATGCAAATTAATTATTCCTCCACCTAACAGCGGGGACCCACCGGATGGGCCACCGTATTTCGTGAAAAAAACGTTTGCCCCTCACTGCTGGGACCCACCAGCTACATCTTCGCACGCAAGGAAGTGCGTCCGGGCAAAAAAACGATTCGCCACCCTGACTGCTGGGACCCACCAGCTACATCTTCGCAGGCAAGGAAGTGCCTGACAGTCGCGACCCCACCTGGTCGAAGCGTACGTAGCGTTGTCATTCTGGTCGCGAACGTGTACGTACATATATACTGGTGGATGTAGAGGCGCGCACGTGTCGTTCTAGAGGCACGTACGTGTCGTAGTAGAGGCGCACACGTAGCATGTACACGTACGTACAGCGGCTAGGGTGCAAGAAAGAAAATACGGCCACGTATGTGTACATATGGGCGGGCTCTCGAATGCCTACTCGCGTATACGTACGGCCAGGGCTCGTGTACATGGCTGGGTCGGAACGGAGAAACAGTGTCGTCGTGTTCATTGGGAGGCAACGGAATGCGTCGTGTTTATGGGGAGGCAACGGAATGCGTCGTTTTCATCGGGAGGCAATGGAACGCGTGGGAGCCAACCGGCTGGGTCGGAACAGAATGCGTGGTCATGTTCATCAGGAGGGCTCGGGCGGAACAGGCGATGGAAACGAGGCCTGGCGTACCGCACAACGGAGGAAACGGACCTCCTACGTTCGGAACGGGGTCCTGTTGACCGGGAGGGGTGTGGCGTACCGCAAAACGGAGGAAACGGACCTCCTACGGTCGAAACGGGGGTCTTGTTGATCGGGAGGGGTGTGGCATACCACAAAACGGACGGAACGGACCTCCTACGGTCGAAACGGGGCTCCTGTTGATCGGGAGGGTGTGGCGATCAAGAAAGCGGACGAAATGGACCTCCTACGGTCAAACGGGGTCCTGTTCATCGGGAGGGTGTGGCGATCAGAAACGAGACTCCACAGGATACCGTTCATTTCCACCGTCGACCTCCTCCAGCCTCCACGGGCTACCGTCAACCTCCTCCAGCCTCCACGGGCTCCTGTTCATCCAGCCTCCACCACGCGCTACTCCACCGGCTACTGTTCCCCTTCACGGGCACCCCTCCACCGTCTCATCGCTCATCCAGCCCTCCACACCACGGGTCCTGTTCAACCACCCTCCACGGGCACCCTCCACCGTCTACTATTCATCCAGCCCTCCACCACACCACGGGTCCTGTTCATCCGAGGCAACACCACCGCCAATGTTCATCCAAACCCCCCGCAACGCCACCGCTCATCCCGAGGTAGCATCGATCGGCTTGATTAGCAGCAGATGGCGAATCGCCGATCGGGTTCGATTAACACCATCGATCGATCGCCGGGTTTAGTAATGTGTAGCTGCGGTGCAATCGCCGGGTTCGATTAGAGCCCAACGCCCTTCGGGTTGATTAGAGCTAACGCCGCACACACGCAGCAGCGACGTACGACGAGAAAGCGCGATCGCTCGACCTCGACCTCCCACCGTAACCGGAACTCCCTAAGTTTTCCTCGCCTCGCTTCTACCACGGTTTTTCCGTCATGGACGGCCCAAAGAATGTCATGCAGCTGCGTCTCCGCCCGCCCAGACGAAAAGCCCATTTTACATCACGATTTTTTGTCATAGAAGTAGGAGCCCACCACATCTATGATGATACCGGTTTTGTCACAATTATCGTCATATAAGTGTCATATGTATGACAGAAAAAAAATTCGTTCGGCCCAAAATGTCACGGATGTGTCTTTTTTTGTAGTGTTCGGACCTTCAACCATGTCCGGACCCAACCTTCAAGGTTGGTGGATGGCTTCCTCTGTCACAGAGGAAGACATCAAGAATCTAAGAGAGGCTAGATATTTGACCGGCAAAATCTCGCACTAGTTGCCTGCTCGAGGGAAGGTCATCCCCACTCCTGAACCCGGCGAGAGCGCTGTATTCATCTCTCACTTCCTCCGAGGGCTAGGCCTTGCTCTAGATCCCTTTGTAAGGGGGCTCATGTTCTATTACGGGCTGGATTTCCATGACCTGGCCCCGGATTCTATCCTTCACATCTCGTCGTTCATCGTCGTGTGCGAAGCCTTCCTCCGCATTACCCCAAACTTCGGAATGTGGCTCAAAACTTTCAATGTGGAGCCGAAGATGATTGAGGGGCGACACGCAGAGTGCGGAGGTGCCGTAATAAGCCAAGGCGCCAATGTTCCATGGCCAAAGGGTTCCTTCCCGGAGGTGTCCAGTATATGGCAACGGGAGTGGTTTTATATCACAGCTCCCGTGGCACGGCGGGTGGCCGCCCCGCCTTTCGCTCGGGCCCCCACCACAACCGACGCCATGGATTAACAAGGGGCTGGACTGGGGCGATAAATGATGTGCCGATATTGCAGAGTCGCATCGAGATCTCCTCGAGAGAGACGTCGGCCTGGTCACGGTAATGCAAGTCATGCTAGTTCGTCGGGTCCTGCCTTGCAAACGTCGACCCCTCCGAAGGTGGGAGTTCAACCCGGAAGGACCGTGAGCTATTCAACACTTCTTCGACATGTCGCTCGAAGAGATGTACAAATTGTTCTTCGGACCACAAGTAAGGTGTCCGGACCTCACCGAGGATGCGGGTCTGAGCTGCAATCGCCCAGACACCCAAGTAAGTAATCCCATGGCCGAATACGCTGTCTTTTTGTTTATCACAACATCATTCTGAAAAGTCGCTCTTTGACCAGGATTGGGTAACAAAGGCGAAGATGATCAGGTGTTCGGCTCCCCTTCCCGAAGGCCCAGCGGATCCAGTTCTAGCCAGAATGCTCGAGCCGGCGCCTTATCAGGCGCCCTCAGGGGAAGATGAAGGGGGGAACAAAGAGGCTGAAAGCGGGCCTCACTCATTATTCATCCAAACCGGGGAAATTAGTGCCTCCGCGAAGGAGGATAACCGGGGAGAAGGATCTGAAATTCCCTCTCCCCCAGGAAAGAAAAGGATCACCACTGATGACCCAGAAACAAGGGTTTCACAACGGGGGAAGAGATCTTCGCCAGAGGATCCTGCCGCGGAAGGTACCCTTGCCGCACAGTATCCGCAAAGGGATCAGCCCTCCACCGAGTTGTAAGTAAACAAAAAGGTATTTAATAGCAAAATTATCTTGCCTTACCTCTGAGGACAATAACTGAAATACATATCTTGTAGTTCGGGTCGTAGCCCTTCTCAACAGAGTTCATCTTCGGGGGATCTTCTTCCGAAGATGATGGAGAGCGAAACACCTCCCCATGCCACTCCACCTCATGAGGCGGGCGACGCCGAAGTGTCGTCGCAAAGGGTTTCTCCTGATCCGCCAAGGCCAGAGGGTAATCCCTCGGCCACCCGAAGTCCTCACTATTCGGCTCCTAAGGAGGGAAACAGAAGGAGTCCGGAACCGTCCGGTATGCGACCGGATGCGCTGAAGGATCTTCTGGAGCAAGTGGCTATCTCAGAGGCTCATTGTACGCTAATGGGTATGGTGATTCAGAGGATTTCATCCACCGAAAGCGGGTTGCATGAAGCAGTTATGAGTCTGCTGAAAGGCTTTGAGGTACGTGAAATAGTGTGTAATTTTGGCAGTACCGCACACGTTAGGTGTGCCCTATGCAGATAGTAGCCCCTGAAACTCTGGTTGCTGTCGCGAAGGGCGGCAAACAGAGGATCATAGTCCCAGGTAATAATCAGTCCACCTTCATGTGCAGGTGGCTGAAGGTCCGGTGGCTAGCCGGACTGGTGAATTTGTCGAGCTGAAGCGGCAACTTGATGCGGCAGATGCCGACATCGTGCTTGTCAACAAGCGGCTTGACGAGGCACAGGGTATGTGATCTCTCCGGTGATTAACACATAGTAAGAGGAGCATAATGCCAGTATCTTTAATATGTTGTGACTGCAGATGGAGCTGCCGCCGTGGAGACCCTTCGGGCGGAACTTGCCAGAGCCAAAGAACAAGCCAGGAACAGTGATGCTTGGGAGCCTCCGACAAGATTGTGGAGTTGAACCAAGGAGTTTGTAAGGGCAAGGAGATCGCCTACTTCGTGAAGATCTACCGCTAGTGAGGCAAGTCCTTCGTGGGCGACGGCCATGGTGGGATAGACAAGGTTGCTTCTTCATGGACCCTTCGTGGATGGAGCCCTCCGTGGACTCGCGCAACCGTTACCCTTCGTGGGTTGAAGTCTCCATCAACGTGGATGTACGATAGCACCACCTATCGGAACCACGACAAAAACATCCGTGTCTCCAATTGCGTTTGAATCCTCCAAACCCTCCCCTTTACATTCTTGCAAGTTGAATGCTTTACTTTCCGCTGCTCATATACTCTTTGCATGCTTGCTTGAATTATAATGCTTTAACACTTTCACTTAGCCATAGGAGTTTGACGGTGGGGCTACTATATAGCCCCTGGTACCCCCGCGCTCGTCCGAATACGGGGCGCGTACGTACATGACCGGGAAACGGCCCTTTGTTAATGCGGAGGAATCCCGAAGATTCCGGTAAGTCATCGAGTGGTTGACCAGTCTCGCGCTTTATCATGACAGTCAGTTTTCGGCTTTCTCTACTAAGGTGCTCATCCGGATGAACTAGGGCACAATCGCAGCAGTTCTCCCGGTGCCTCCTTAGCCGATGGAGCGGAACGTAAGGTAGCAAAACACAGGAGCCGGGCAAACCCAACATTTGACCAAAGACATGATTCGGAGCTGATGCATATAAGGCCAAACTCGCGATACCGAACACTTCCTAAGGTATTCGGTCTTTATAACATATGCGGGGCTGAACAGTGCCCTTCATAATGAACCCCGAGTGTCCAGGTACGTGCAATGCTCTGACGTGGCGAAATGCCAATAACGTCAGCATCCTTCTTGGTTATACCAAGTATCCGGAGGATGTAAACAACAAGAGACAGTAAAAAAGGTTTATGTAGGGTCTTAATCTAAAAAGAAACCTTGGGGCGGGTCCCTGCTGCACGTCTGCGCCTGTGTCTCCGTTGTGCCGTATCCTGGACGGGTGTAGCACGATCGTCATCTAAAAAAAGAGAAGAACTTAGGTGAAAGTTGTCGTGCCAAAAAAATTGGTTATTCTCAATAAGCCATTAAAATTCAAGAGAAGTCAAGTTGAGCCGAACTAGCCCTGATTACACGCGGGAAGCCCCTCGTGCTGTCTATGGGGGTATAAACATCCGACCAATCTCGGGTTTATCTAAGCTGCTATAGCTAGTAGTGCGTCGGACTCGTCTAACCGTGTCCGCGGTCTTGATGACCAATCCTTTATTCTGGATGGAGGGGCCATTTAGTTTTCGGCTGTTAAAGCCGTCGCACATTCTTCCGCTTGTACCGAGCGTTCATTGTTTTCGCTAATGGTGATGACGCCACGTGGACCGGGCATCTTAAGCTTGAGAGAAGCGTAATGCGGTATTGCGTTAAAGCGAGCGAAGGCCGCTCTTCCGAGTAGTGCTTGATAGCCACTTCGGAATGGAGCGATGTCAAAGGTTAACATTTGAAGGAAATATGCCCTAGAGGCAATAATAATGTTATTATTTATTTCCTAATATCATGATAAATGTTTATTATTCATGCTATAACTGTATTAACCGGAAATATAATACATGTGTGAATACATAGACAAACAGAGTGTCACTAGTATGCCTCTACTTGACTAGCTCGTTAATCAAAGATGGTTATGCTTCCTAACCATGGACAAAGAGTTGTTATTTGATTAACGGGATCACATCATTAGGAGAATGATGTGATTGACATGACCCATTCCATTAGCTTAGCACCCGATCATTTAGTATGTTGCTATTGCTTTCTTCATGACTTATACATGTTCCTATGACTATGAGATTATGCAACTCCCGTTTGCCGGAGGAACACTTTGTGTGCTACCAAACGTCACAACGTAACTGGGTGATTATAAAGGAGCTCTACAGGTGTCTCCAAAAGTAAATGTTGGGTTGGCGATTTGAGATTAGGATTTGTCACTCCGATTGTCGGAGAGGTATCTCTGGCCCTCTCGGTAATGCACATCACTTAAGCCTTGCAAGCATTGCAACTAATGAGTTAGTTGCGAGATGATGTATTACTGAGCGAGTAAAGAGACTTGCCGTAACGAGATTGAACTAGGTATTGAGATACCGACGATCGAATCTCGGGCAAGTAACATACCGATGACAAAGGGAACAACGATGTTGTTATGCGGTCCGACCGATAAAGATCTTCGTAGAATATGTAGGAGCCAATATGAGCATCCAGGTTCCGCTATTGGTTATTGACCAAGACATGTCTCGGTCATGTCTACATTGTTCTCGAACCGTAGGGTCCGTGCACGCTTAAGGTTTCGGCGATGCAGTTATATTATGAGTTTATGAGTTTTGAAGTACCGAAGGAGTTCGAGTCCCGGATGGGATCGGGGACATGACGAGGAGTCTCGAAAT
Source organism: Aegilops longissima (assembly GCA_021605205.1). NCBI lineage: Eukaryota > Viridiplantae > Streptophyta > Magnoliopsida > Poales > Poaceae > Aegilops > Aegilops longissima. The sequence goes on from CM038677.1 coordinate 766,736,147, forward strand.
GGTCGAGACGTAAAGATCGATATATTGGACGACTATATTCGGACATCGGAAAGGTTCCGAGTGATTCGGGTATTTTTCGGAGTACCGGAGAGTTACGGAATTCGCCGGGAGTATATGGGCCTTATTGGGCCATACGGGAATAGAGAGAGAGGCCAAAGGAAGGAGGCCTGCGCCCCCTCTGGTCCGACTGGACAAGGGCGCAGCCCCTTTCCTTCTTCCTCTCCCCTCTTTCCCTTCTCCTACTCCAACAAGGAAGGAGGGAGTCCTACTCCCGGTAGGAGTAGGACTCCCCTTGGCGCGCCCCCTCCTAGGCCGGCCACCCCCTCCCCCTTGCTCCTTTATATACGGGGGCAGGGGGGCACCCCATGACACACAAGTTGATCTTCGTGATCGTTCCTTAGCCGTGTGCGGTGCCCCCCTCCACCATATTCCACCTCGGTCATATCGTAGCGGTGCTTAGGCGAAGCCCTGCGTCGGTAGAACATCAAAGATCGTCACCACGCCGTTGTCCTGACGGAACTCATCCCCGAAGCTTTGCTGGATCGGAGCCCGGGGAGCGTCATCGAGCTGAACGTGTGCCAAGAACTCGGAGGTGCCGGAGTAACGGTGCTTGGATCGGTTGGACTGGGAAGACGTACGACTACTTCCTCTACGTTGCGTCAACGCTTCCGCTTCGGTCTACGAGGGTACGTAGACAGCACTCTTCCCTCTCGTTGCTATGCATCAACATGATCTTGCGTGTGCGTAGGAATATTTTTGAAATTACTATTTTCCCAACAGTGGCATCCGAGCCTAGGTTTTATGTGTTGATGTTATATGCACGAGTAGAACACAAGTGAGTTGTGGGCGATATAAGTCATACTACTTACCAGTATGTCATACTTTGGTTCGGCGGTATTGTTGGATGAAGCGGCCCGGACCGACATTACGCGTACGCTTACGCAAGACTGGTTCTACCGACGTGCTTTGGACACAGGTGGCTGGCGGGTGTCAGTTTCTCCAACCTTAGTTGAACCGAGTGTGGCTACGCCCGGTCCTTGCGAAGGTTAAAACAGCACCAACTTGACAAACTATCGTTGTGGTTTTGATGCGTAGGTAAGAACGGTTCTTGCTAAGCCCAGTAGCAGCCACGTAAAACTTGCAACAACAAAGTAGAGGACGTCTAACTTGTTTTTGCAGGGCATGTTGTGATGTGATATGGTCAAGACGTGATGAGATATAAGTTGTTGTATAAGATGATCATGTTTTGTTGAAATTATTGGAAACTGGCAAAAGCCTTATGGTTGTCTCTCTATTGCATAAGATGCAAGTGCCAAATAATTGCTTTACTTTATCGCTATGCGATAACAATAGTTGCAAGAGCAATAGTTGGCGAGACGACCATATGACGACACATTGATATAGATCAAGATGATGGAGATCATGGTGTCATGCCGGTGACGATGGAAATCATGACAGTACTTTGGAGATGGAGATCAAAGGCGCAAGATGATAATGGCCATATCATGTCACATATTTTGATTGCATATGATGTTTATCTTTTATACATCTTATTTTGCTTTGATTGACGGTAGCATTTTAAGATGATCTCTCACTAATTATCAAGAAGTGTTCTCCCTGAGTATGCACCGTTGCGAAAGTTCTTCGTGCTGAGACACCACGTGATGATCGGGTGTGATAGGCTCTACGTTCAAATACAACGGGTGCAAAATAGTTGCACACGCGGAATACTCAGGTTATACTTGACGAGCCAAGCATATACAGATATGGCCTCGGTACACGGAGACCGAAAGGTCGAGCGTGAATCATATAGTAGATATGATCAACATAGTGATGTTCACCAATGAAACTACTCCATCTCACGTGATGATCGGACATGGTTTAGTTGATTTGGATCACGTGATCACTTAGAGGATTAGAGGGATGTCTATCTAAGTGGGAGTTCTTAAGTAATATGATTAAATTGAACTTTAATTTATCATGAAATTAGTCCTGGTAGTATTAGCATATCTATGTTGTAGATCAATAGCCCGCGTTGCTGCTCCCCGTTTATATTTTGATATGTTCCTAGAGGAAAGCTAAGTTGAAAAATGTTAGTAGCAATGATGCGGATTGAATCCGTGATCAGAGTTTTATCCTCATTGCTGCACAGAAGAATTATGTCCTTGATGCACCGCTAGGTGACAGACCTATTGCGGGAGCAGATGCAGACGTTATGAACGTTTGGCTAGCTCAATATGATGACTACTTGATAGTTTAGTGCACCATGCTTAACGGCTTAGAATCGGGACTTCAAAGACGTTTTGAACGTCATGGACCATACGAGATGTTCCAGGAGTTGAAGTTAATATTTCAAGCAAATACCCGAGTTGAGAGATATGAAGTCTCCAACAAGTTCTATAGCTAAAAGATGGAGGAGAATCGCTCAACTAGTGAGCATGTGCTCAGATTGTCTGGGTACTACAATCGCTTGAATCAAGTGGGAGTTAATCTTCCAGATAAGATAGTGATTGACAGAATTCTCTAGTCACCATCACCAAGTTAGTAGAACTTCGTGATGAACTATGATATGCAAGGGATAACGGAAGCGATTCCCAAGCTCTTCGTAATGCTGAAATTGACGAAGGTAGAAATCAAGAAAAACATCAAGTGTTGATGGTTGACAAGATCACTAGTTTCAAGAAAAGGGCAAAGGGAAGAAAGGGGAACTTCAAGAAGAACGGCAAGCAAGTTGCTGCTCAAGTGAAGAAGCCCAAGTCTGGTCTTAAGCCTGAGACTAAGTGCTTCTACTGCAAAGGGACTGGTCACTGGAAGCGGAACTACCCCAAGTGATTGGCGGATAAGAAGGATGGCAAAGTGAACATAAGTATATTTGATATACATGTTGTTGATGTGTACTTTACTAGTGTTTATAGCAACCCCTCAGTATTTGATACTAGTTCAGTTGCTAATGTTAGTAACTCGAAACGGGAGTTGCAGAATAAACACAGACTAGTTAAGGGTGAAGTGATGATATGTGTTGGAAGTGGTTCCAAGATTGATATGATCATCATCGCACACTCCCTATACTTTCGGGATTTGTGTTGAACCTAAATAAGTGTTATTTGGTGTTTGCGTTGAGCATGAATATGATTTGATCATGTCTATTGTAATACGGTTATTCATTTAAGTAAGAGAATAAATTGTTGTTCTGTTTACATGAATAAAACCTTATATGGTTATACACCCAATGAAAATGGTTCATTGGATCTCGATCGTAGTGATACACATATTCATGATATTGAAACCAAAAGATGCAAAGTTAATAATGATAGTGCAACTTATTTGTGGCACTGCCGTTTAGGTCATATTGGTGTAAAGCGCATGAAGAAACTCCATGCTGATGGGATTTTGGAATCACTTGATTATGAATCACTTGGTGCTTGCGAACCTTGCCTCATGGGCAAGATGACTAAGACTCTGTTCTCCGGAACAATGGAGCGAGCAACAGATTTGTTGGAAAACATACATACTGATGTATGTGGTCTGATGAATATTAAGGCTCGCGACAAGTATCATTATTTTCGGACCTTCGCAGATGATTTGAGCAGATATGGGTATATCTACTTGATGAAACATAAGTCTGAAACATTTGAAAAGTTCAAAGAATTTCAGAGTGAAGTGGAAAATCATCGTGACAAGAAAATAAAGTTTCTACGATCTGATCACGGAGACAAATATTTGAGTTACGAGTTTGGTCTTCAATTAAAACAATGTGGAATAGTTTCACAAATTCATGCCACCTGGAACACCACAGCATAATGGTGTGTCCGAACGTCATAACCGTACTTTATTGGATATAGTGCAATCTATGATGTTTCTTACCGATTTACCACTATCGTTTTGGGGTTATGCATTAGAGACAGTTGCATTCACGTTATATTGGGCACCATCTAAATCCGCTGAGACGACGCCTTATGAACCGTGGTTTGGCAAGAAACCAAAGTTGTCGTTTCTTAAAGTTTGGGGCTGCGATACTTAGGTGAAAAAGTTTCATCCTGATAAGCTCAAACCCAAATCGGAGAAATGTGTCTTCATAGGATACCCAAAAGAAACTGTTGGGTACACCTTCTATCACAGATCCGAAGGCAAGACTTTTGTTGCTAAATTCGGAAACTTTCTAGAGAAGGAGTTTCTCTCGAAAAAAGTGAGTGGGAGGAAAGTAGAAAACTTGATAAGGTAATTGTACCTTCTCCCTTATTGGAAAGTAGTTCATCACAGAAATCTGTTCCTGTGACTACTACACTAAATAGTGAGGAAGCTAATGATGATGATCATGTAACTTCAGATCAAGTTACTACCAAACCTCGTAGGTAAACCAGAGAGAGATCCGCACCAAAGTGGTACGGTAATCCTGTTCTGGAGGTCATGTTACTTGACCATGATGAACCTGTGAACTATGAAGAAGCGATGGTGAGCCCAGATTCCGCAAAATGGCTTGAAGCCATGAAATCCGAGATGGGATTCATGTATGAGAACAAAGTATGGACTTTGGTTGACTTGCCCGATGATCGGCAAGCAATTGAGAATAAATGGATCTTCAAGAGGAAGATGGACGCTGATAGTAGTGTTACTATCTACAAAGCTAGAATTGTCGCAAAAGGTTTTCGACAAGTTCAAAGTGTTGACTACGATGAGAGTTTCTCACTCGTATCTATGCTTAAGTCTGTCTGAATCATGTTAGCAATTGCCGCATTTTATGAAATCTGGCAAATGGATAACAAAACTGCAATCCTTAATGGATTTCTTAAAGAAGAGTTGTATATGATGCAACCAGAAGGTTTTGTCAATCCTAAAGGTGCTAACAAAATATGCAAGCTCCAACGATCCATCTATGGACTGGTGCAAGCATCTCGGAGTTGGAATATACGCTTTGATAAATTGATCAAAGCATATAGTTTTATACAGACTTGCGGTGAAGCCTGTATTTACAAGAAAGTGAGTGGGAGCACTACAACATTTCTGATAAGTATATGTGAATGACATATTGTTGATCGGAAATAATGATGAATTATTCTGCAAAGCATAAAGGAGTATTCGAAAGAAGTTTTTCAAAGAAAGACCTCGGTGAAGCTGCTTACATATTAAGCATCAAGATCTATAGAGATAGATCAAGACGCTTGATAAGTTTTTCCAATGAGTACATACCTTGACAATATTTTGAAGTAAGTTCAAAATGGAACAGTCAAAGAAAGAGTTCTTGGCTGTGTTACAAGGTGTGAAATTGAGTAAGACTCAAAGCCCGACCACGACAAAAGATAGAAAGAGAATGAAAGTCATTCCCTATGCCTCAGCCACAGGTTCTATAAAGTATGCCATGCTGTGTACCAGATCTATTGTATACCCTACACTGTGTTAAGCAAGGGAGTGCAATAGTGATCTAAGAGTAGATCACTGGACAGCGGTCAAAATTATCCTTAGTGGAATAAGGATATGTTTCTCGAATATGGAGGTGACAAAAGGTTCGTCGTAAAGGGTTGTGCTGATGCAAGTTTTTGACACTGATCCAGATGACTCTAAGTCTCAATCTGGATACATATTGAAAGTGGGAGCTATTAGCTAGAGTAGCTCCGTGCAGAGCATTGTAGACATAGAATTTGCAAAATACTTACGGATCTGAATGTGACAGACCCGTTGACTAAAATTATCTCCCAAGCAAAACATGATCACACCTTAGTACTCTTTGGGTGTTAATCACATAGCGATGTGAACTAGATTACTGACTCTAGTAAACCATTTGGGTGTTGGTCACATGATGATGTGAACTATGGGTGTTAACCACATAAAGATGTGAACCATTGATGTTAGATCACATGGCGATGTGAACTAGATTATTGACTCTAGTGCAAGTGGGAGACTGAAGGAAATATGCCCTAGAGGCAATAATAAAGTTATTATTTATTTCCTTATATCATGATAAATGTTTATTATTCATGCTAGAATTGTATTAACCGGAAACATAATACATGTGTGAATACATAGACAAACAGAGTGTCACTAGTATGCCTCTACTTGACTAGCTCGTTAATCAAAGATGGTTATGTTTCCTAACCATGGACAAAGAGTTGTTATTTGATTAACGGGATCACATCATTAGGAGAATGATGTGATTGACATGACCCATTCCATTAACTTAGCACCCGATCGTTTAGTATGTTGCTATTGCTTTCTTCATGACTTATACATGTTCCTATGACTATGAGATTATGCAACTCCCGCTTGCGGAGGAACACTTTGTGTGCTACCAAACGTCACAACGTAACTGGGTGATTATAAAGGAGCTCTACAGGTGTCTCCAAAAGTAAATGTTGGGTCGGCGTATTTCGAGATTAGGATTTGTCACTCCGATTGTCGGAGAGGTATCTCTGGGCCCTCTCGGTAATGCACATCACTTAAGCCTTGCAAGCATTGCAACTAATGAGTTAGTTGCGAGATGATGTACTACAGAACGATTAAAGAGACTTGCCGGTAACGAGATTGAACTAGGTATTGAGATACCGACGATCGAATCTCGGGCAAGTAACATACCGATGACAAAGGGAACAACGTATGTTGTTATGCGGTCTGGCCGATAAAGATCTTCGTAGAATATGTAGGAGCCAATATGAGCATCCAGGTTCCGCTATTGGTTATTGACCGGAGACATGTCTTGGTCATGTCTACATTGTTCTCGAACCGTAGGGTCCGCACGCTTAAGGTTTCGATGACAGTTATATTATGAGTTTATGAGTTTTGATGTACCGAAGGAGTTCGGAGTCTCGGATGGGATCGGGGACATAACGAGGAGTCTCGAAATGGTCGAGACGTAAAGATCGATATATTGGACGACTATATTCGGACATCGGAAAGGTTCCGAGTGATTCGGGTATTTTTCGGAGTACCGGAGAGTTACAGGAATTCGCCGGGGAGTATATGGGCCTTATTGGGCCATACGGGAATAGAGGAGAGAGGCCAAAAGGAAGGAGGCCTGCGCCCCTCTGGTCCGAATTGGACAAGGGCGCAGCCCCTTTCCTTCTTCTCTCCCCTCTTCCCCTTCTCCTACTCCAACAGGAAGGAGGAGTCCTACTCCCGTAGGAGTAGGACTCCCCCTTGGCGCCCCTCCTAGGCCGGCCGCCCCCTCCCCCTTGCTCCTTTATATACGGGGGCAGGGGGGCACCCCATGACACACAAGTTGATCTTCGTGATCGTTCCTTAGCCGTGTGTGGTGCCCCCTCCACCATATTCCAGCTCGGTCATATCGTAGCGGTGCTTAGGCGAAGCCCTGCGTCGGTAGAACATCAAAGATCGTCACCACGCCGTCGTGCTGACGGAACTCATCGCCGAAGCTTTGCTGGATCAGAGCCCGGGGAGTGTCATCAAGCTGAACGTGTGCCAAGAACTCGGAGGTGCCGGAGTAACGGTGCTTGGATCGGTTGGACCGGGAAGACGTACGACTACTTCCTCTATGTTGCGTCTACGCTTCCGCTTTGGTCTACGAGGGTACGTAGACAACACTCTACCCTCTCGTTGCTATGCATCAACATGATCTTGCGTGTGCGTAGGAATATTTTTGAAATTACTACGTTCCCAACAACATTTCACTTCGGAAGTTGTCGGGAAAACCAATACAACCTCTAGTAATAGAGAGCCCGTGCAGCGGGCCCCTGGGCCTGGTATTACTCCCTTGAAGGTAGTATTACTGTGGCTGATTTTTGTTGGGTCTATCCCCATTTTGTGGATTGTGTCCTGATATATCAGATTTAGACTACTGCCACCGTCCATAAGGACTCGTTTGAGATGGTATCCATTTATTATTGGGTCTAGCACCAAGGCAGCCGATCCTTCATGCCGGATGCTTGTTAGGTGATCCCTGCGATCAAAAGTGATCGGGCAGGCCAACCAGGGGTTGAACTTAGGGGTGACGGGCACTATGGCGCGTTTGTCTCGGAGTGCATGTTTGCTTCTCCTCTTAGTCACGTGTATCACATTTACTGTTTTAACCTCTGGTGGGAATTTTTTCTGTCCCCCAGTGCTTTGCTGGCGAGGCTCGTCCTCGTCTTCACTTGGTGTATCCCCCCCCCCTTGTGTTCGGTGTTTAGCTTACCGGCCTGCTTGAAGACCCAGCATTCTCTGTGGGTGTGATTTGCAGGTTTATCGGGGGTGCCGTGAATCTGACATAGTTTGTCTAGAATCTTGTTTAGGCCAGACAGTCCATCTCTGCTGCCTTTGAAAGGCTTTTTTGTTGACCTGCTCGAGAGCCTCTGAATCCGGCGTTTACCGTCGTATTATCTGGGTTGTCTTCTTTATTTCGATGCTAGCTTTTACTACGCCGAGGTTTTCTGTTGCCATCCCTGACTTCGGATGTGCTTGGGTCACTGGTGCTACTGCGGGCCAACCCGCTATCTTCGCCCGTGCAAAAGCGGGTCATGAGGCTCGTCAGGGCTGCCATTGTTCTCGGTTTTTCTTGGCCGAGGTGTCTGGCGAGCCATTCGTCTCGGACCCTGTGCTTGAAAGCCGCTAAGGCTTCGGCGTCCGGGCAGTCGATGATTTGGTTCTTCTTAGTCAGAAACCTGTTCCAGAGCTTTCGGGCTGACTCTCCGGGCTGTTGAATTATATGACTTAAATCGTCTGCATCCGGAGGTCGGACATAGGTCCCTTGAAAATTAGCCCGAAAAGCATCCTCGAGCTCCTCCCAACTTCCAATTGAGTTTTCGGGGAGGCTTTTCAGCCAGTGCCGAGCTGGTCCTTTAAGCTTGAGGGGCAAGTACTTGATGGCGTGGAGATCGTCTCCGCGAGTCATATGGATGTGGAGGATAAAGTCCTCGATCCAGACCCCAGGGTCTGTGGTCCCATCGTACACCTCTATGTTCACTGGTTTGAATCCTTCTGGGAATTCGTGGTCCAGCACCTCATCGGTGAAACATAGGGGGTGTGCAGCACCCCTGTATTTAGATGTATCATGGCGATCGGACGGTTGTGGTATTCGGTTTTGATTTTGTGCCGTTGCGCGCTTCCTAGATCCATAGATGGATCTGGTCATACTGGATTTTTGGCGCAAGTCCTCACGTAGATCATGTGTTGACTTATATGCGGCCTTGTTAGTCGCTCTATCGCGTCCGCGAGGTGGTTGATCCGACTAGTTGGCCGCTTTATTTTTCGGCTGTATGGGTTCTAAGGCCTCATCGTCGAATTCGGGCAATAGCTTGCGCTTTGGATAGCTCTTTGTGTGGTAAATTCCACCGTACTTTTCTTCATTGTCGAGCACTTTGTTCCATCTGCTGTTGAGCGTATTTTGTGCGGCCTTAAGCCTTTGCTTCTACTTCTTCAGACCCCTTGTTGTGGCAATAAGCCTTCTGCGAAGGTTCTCTTGTTCCAAGTGCCTTTCCGGGATGATGTGTACATCTTCGTCCGGACTGTTTTCCTCCTCGGATGGAGGTTGGTCAGCTTTATCCTCGGCATTGCCGTGTTCGGACATCGGATCCGTACTATGTTCGCCGTTTGCAGCTTCATCGTGTTCTGCCGCTAGGTCAGTGTAGTCGTCGTTTCCTCTGGAGTCGACCGGGATGTTATTTTCTCTTTCGTTGTTATCGCTGCTTTTGGCGAGGCGGGATTTGGAGCGGCGCCTACGTCGACGCTTTGTTTGCTTCTCGATGGAGATGTTCTTCGATGCTTCCTTCCGTTCCTCGTCATGGTTTTCTTTGGGTGTATCCACCATGTATATGTCATGTGATGAAGTGGCGGTCCAGCGCCCTGTGGGCGGTGGTTCCTGTTCGTCTCCTGCATCGTCGTCCATACCGTCGATGTCTTCGGAGTCGAAGTCGAGCATGTCGGTTAAATCATCGATAGTGGTGTCAGGACCCCGATTCCAGGTCACACCGATCCAGCATGTAACACATCATATCACTTTGCGGCCTCACGCACGGTATTCCCACGGGTGTCGCCTTACCATGGCCGGGACCGTTTGCGCCTTTTGGCTCACGTATATGATCGTGTCGCTAGCATCCATGTGACAAAGAACCCGGGCCGACATGGCTAGTCGTGAACCCAAAGCGGCGCTAGCCTATGAGGACAGGCATACATGAATCACATCGAGCATGTCGGTCAACAACGTATATATTCGGGCTGTAGCACTGGGCTAACAGGACTCCGGTAACCCGGCTGTAGCAGGCTAGGCAGACTCGGATAACACCGCGTGACATTTCCCGAAGGGACGTATACAGAACGACGTGAATCACATGCCGGCCAGTCAAGTGTACCGAGCAGTAGTGCTGGGCTAGCAGGACTCCGGTGAACCGGGCTGTAGCGGACTACTATCGCTCCGAAGCACTAGACTACATTTCCCCATAAGAGAGGCTGCCAAGGGTAAACAACTAGATTGTCGGATCCCACACATACCAAGCATTTCAATCATACACACAATATGCTCGATATATGTAAATACAACATGGCATCACAACAAGACTCTACGAACCAAAGTATTTATTCATTAGGCTCCGAGGAGCGAGATATTACAAACATGGGTCTCATGACCCAACATTCAGAGCATACAAGTCAAAGCACACGCGGAGGCTTAACATGTCTGAGTACAGACAACTACAAATGAAAAAGGCTAAGAAGCCTGACTATCTACCAGATCCTGCCGAGGGCACAAGATCGTAGCTGAGGTAACAAGCTAAACGTCAAAGTCCAAGCGGTACTACTAGCGAGACTGAAGTCTCTCTGCAAAAACATAAAATAGGCAAACGTGAGTACAAATGTACCCAGCAAGACTTACATCAGAACTAACTACATATGCATCGGTATCAACAAAGGGGGTAGTGGAGTTTAACTGCAGCAAGCCAGCTTCGACTCGGTGGCTATCCTGAACTACGACTGCAAGTAACTCTTTTGAGGTGGCGCACACGAGTCCACATAATCACCATATCAATACACAACTATGGGTCCACTTCCGTCTCCCTACGAGAAGGCCATCCATAGCACTCACGCTTATCTTGCGAGTTTTAGAGTATCCACTTTCACTTGTCTATGAACTGTTATAGGCAACCCAGAAGTCCATTACCGCGGACGCGGCTATTCGAATAGATGATGTTAACCCTGCAGGGGTGTACTTCTTCACACATGTTTCCACCACTTAGCGTCTGCACACGACATGTGCTCGGCAGACTTCAAGCGAAAGCCGACGTGGGTGTAGACCACGACCTAACTAACCACACCAGTCCCTAGTCCAGGTTTATCGCCTATTCGGGTTCCATCCATGAGGAGATCCGGCCGGAGTTTTGCTCATAGCCCCAAACGATGTGTGCAGGGTTCCCGGGACACCAAACGGGCGCCCGGTACACCGTGCCACGTGCCTACCGCAACACAGCCCACCCCTATGGTCAGCGCTGCGTGCGGCCCCCAGCATACTACAAACACCAGAAACTACTTGCAACTCCTGGACAGAGGACGAGAGGGGTCAGTAAGTCGAGCGGGGTCATATTTCAGGGCCCAACGTGTGGTAGTAGCTGTTTCATGGATCACAAACACAGAACTCAGTTCCTGAGGACGGCTGCAATGAGACAACCCACCATGTACTCCTACATGGCCTCTCACCGCTACCTTTACCAAATCGTGTTCACACACTTAACTCACACACAGTAGGACATGTTCAACACTGTTCCAATTCATCCCCGATGAATCAGACCCGACTCAACTCTAAGCGAAGAGTGCATGACAACAAACATAAATGAGTAGGCACATCAGGCTCAAACAACTCCTACTCATGCTAGTGGGTTTCATCTATTTACCGTGGCGGATGTGTCATGCAGAGGATAAGGGTTCAACTACCGCAGCATGTAACAGTTGAATCGTTGTTGTCCTAATGCAGAAAAGAGAGCAGGAGCGAGAGAGTGGGATTGTATCGGAATGAACAAGGGGGTTTTGCTTGCCTGGCACTTCTGAAGATAATATAGTTCTTCATCGGTGTCATCGAATACGTCGTCGGATCCACGTCTACTGAGAGGGGGCAATACCGACAAACAAGGAAGAAACACAATCAATGCAATGCAACAATATGATGCATGCTATGACATGGCAATATGAATGTGTTTTGGGCTAATGCAACTAGTAACAGAAAGGTTTAGGTTGATTTGAACTCAAGGTTCAAATTCAAATTTAAACTATGAATTCAAATAGTGCATTATCATGTTTTGGACTAAACAGTGAGGTTAAGTTGTTCAAACATGCATGCAAATGCCATAAACAGATTCCTTGAATTTTTCTGATAATTTTTCATATATAATTAGTTTGATTTGGAGTTACGGTTGATTTTCTATGAATTTTCAAAGTTTTAACTAATTTCCTGGAATTTCCTGAATAAAGATAAATCCAGAAAATAAGTTACTGCGTCAGCATGACGTCTGGGTGACGTCAGCAGGTCAACTGCGTCAGCCCAGGTCAAACCTGACCAGGGGGGCCCACTGGTCAGTGTCACGGTGCTAGTTAGGGTCGCTGACGTGTGGGTCCAGTCAACGGCCACGTCAGCGGGGTCAAACCCCGCCGGTCAGAGCGGTCAAACTCGCCGGCGACTTGACGCCGGCGAGGTCCGAGACGGTGGCGTGGCTCGGAAATCGCCCACGGGGCACCATTCGATGCGCGGGTTGCACCTACGGGTTCCTGGGAGTGAGGCGCATCCATTGGTGGTGGTGGTAGGAGTTGCGGTGGTCAGGATCGACGGCGGCGAGCTCGGTTGCGGCCGCCGGAGTTCGGCCATGTGCGGGATTGGGGCTGCGGCGTGCAAACGCGGGAACTGAGAAGCTAGCGAGGCACTACGCGATGCGGCAAGCATGTTAGATAGCACGGGATGACCAAAAGGTCGCCGTAGCGACGCCGGGCGACAAGCTCGAGCGGAGGCGAGCCGCATCGATCGGCGGACGGCGGCTGGGGCGGAAATGACACGGGGAAGAGAGGGGAAAGGTGGCAGAGCTCACAGGGAGTCAGTAGGGCGGCTCAACAAGCTCGGGGAGGTCCGGACGGCGGCGGAATCACGGCGGCGATCGTCGGGACCCGAGGAGGAAGAAGAGGTCAGGCCTGCGCTCCGGGGCGTTTGGCGTCGCGTGAGTCGACAGAGAGGCGTAGGCGACAGTGGCGGAGCTCCTGGGCCTGTCAGAGTGGTTAGGGGGAGGCGGTGGCCGCGGTGGGGCTTGTCGGCTGCGACGGACCCGCTCGGCGCGAGAGGGAGAGAGGACCAGAGGAGGGGAGAGGCACGGGAGAGAGTGAGGGGCGGTCGGGGAGGTGCGTGGCGTCGCGAGGGAGGTCCAGGCGACGAGGGGGAGCGGCAAGCAGGAGCTGGCGCTGCTCGGCGTTGCAGCGCTGGCACGTAGCTTCTCCTCTGGCAGGAGGAAGAAGGCAGCTGCCACAGTGGGCTGGGCCGCCAAGTGGATCGCAGTGGGCTGTGGGTAAGCTGTGGAATTCTTCTCTCTCTCGTTTTTCTTTTCTATTATTTATGCAACTTCGGCTTTAATAAAATACAGGGTATATTTCCAAAAATCATAAAACTAGTCATGGCTACTGTTTATAATATATCCAACAGTAAACATTTTAGTTTATGATTATTTGAGCATTTAAAATATTATTAGAAATTAAATGCCCAAATGCAAATACTATATAATTTAATTCAAAAATCCAGGAACAGCCTATAAATATGTTCATCATTTTTGGAAGAGGTTTTCACCTTTAACAGAAATCATGAACATTTCCAAAAGGCATTCTGGGTTATTGAAAATATTTTTATTTTGATCCTAATTGCATTTCATTTAGTGCTAGGGTTTGTCATCCCCATTTCAAATTTCCAACAATATAAACATGATGCATGGATGCCTTAATGCAACTAAGACAAGCAAGTTCTAGGGCTGTGACAACTCACCCCCACTAAACAAGAATCTCGTCCCGAGATTCAAGACGTGAGGTAAGAAGACATAGGGGACACAAGCTAAATGAACTTGTCGATTCAATTGCCCTTGTCGAAGATGTTGGTTCATTGCTCCAATTGATATTGACGTCCTTGCTTTCGAGACCTTCATCCAACACGATGGCGACAGAGGAAACTCTATAGGAAACGATCTCCTCGAAGATCGAGCACTCAAGATCAACTCGTGGAATGAGATGTTAAAGCATCTCGAGTTGAGACACAAATCACATAGAGAGGGATGAAAGAACAAACAACGAGGTTTGATTTGATGGGCAACAACTCCACGCTCAGATAGATGGTGAGCGGGGGTTTCAAGGTAGGGAGGAAAAATTGCCATGATTACGAAACGGGGCACATCAGGGAAGGTGACACGAAGAACTATTCCCCTAAGTGGCAAGAAGAATTACTTTTGATCCATAGATCACTGGAACTCTGTATACCAGCCTAAGGAAAATCATAACAATCGATCGTTTGACGGAGTTCAAAGGAATGGCATATCCAAATTTGAATGGATGATGTGGACTATCTTGTTGAAGACAACGCAATGGTGAATTTTGCTTATCACCGGAAATGGATGAGACCATGATAGGACCACTTTTGAAGATGAACCTAAACAGTAATTGCTGAGGTGCAAGCTGGGAACAAAATGCAAATGCTGGAAATGATTCTGGTAACTGGGGAAACTCAACAGTCGAGAGTGTTTCCAACGTTTCAATGGTTATAGGATCATTGAAGAAACTGAGAGTGCAAGGATCCCTAAGGAACAACTTCTATAATAAGTCACACGGAATCCTCATGGAGAAGATAGTCAAATAGTTCAATCAAGATACTACAATGCTAGATCTTCCGGCTAGGTGTGTCGGCCAGACATCACCTCGTCGAGACCTACATCATAGATCTTGGAAAAGTTCCAACCATCATATCTGCCTGAGATTCAGATCTGGTTGGTAACGGGATATTTCAGACAGCATGTCTTGGAAAAGAAAGTTTGCAACACAACCCGACGAGATGACGTTGCGAGATTCTCGGGAAATGAACTACGATAGCAAGCTCCAAAACATGAGCTGATTCTGCTACACACCTGTGAACACACTGTCCTAGACAAGCATGACCACATGGTAGTCTTATAATAAAACACTACCGAGTTCAGGTGGGGAACCACCAACGAGGATACCGAAGTCCTCTCATAAGTCCGGATTAGCTCTTATGAAGGAACTCTTTCTCCTTGAACAAATCAATCAGTGGCTTGGTGTGCTGGGAAACACATATGGAGTGAAGGCGGCCAACCTATCAAACCATAGAGTATCTCGCACGAATGCATGACTGATTTGGGATGATTCCAAAGGAAGCAAAAACAAACCTTTCTCAAATTCACGGTGGCAACTTACACCTAATGCACGTGAATTCGAGGAAGTCACTTCTTCCATCCAAGCGTAAGCTTCATGAACGGAACACGAAGACATTGCTTACAAAGCTTCCAACACTAGGTTGATGTTCAACATGAATCATGGGGAAGACAAAATGCTGCTGATGGGCTCAACAACAACTCATCAGAATTTCCATATCACTGGACTTCCACCATCATGTGAATGATGTGATAGCATTGGTCAGACCAAAAGATGTAATGGTGTATGCTCGAGGGATGAACCAAGAGTAAGACAACATTACGAACATCGTTGGTTCTAATTTGATTTGATGATAGCCCATACTCAAATCAAAGTTTTGACAAGGCAATAGATCCAACATCTGATCACAAGGACCAATCGATGGAGATATCGTCTTTCTTCAACTCACACACACCAACACATGGATATCCCTTTGGAACGAACTAAGTCAGGCAAGCTTTTATCTTCCAACTCTCCAAGTTGTTGTCTAGCTTAACCAACAAGCTCAGGGATATCCAACACAGATTCTTGGAGAAGGGGTGATTTATAAGAAAACCAACTTGATCACGAACTCAACATAACTGTCAGGTGACAACCTGGTAATACTTCCGAGAAGATATTCGGAAAATCACGAACCACCGGTATGTTATGAAGCTCGAGAACAACCTTGCTTTTCAGGGCAAGACGATATGATCAAAAGAGCAAGGGTTTGGCAAAATCCTAACTCGTTGATCGAAGAGTGCACCATGAAGTAAGGACTAGGTAGCACGATCAATCTTAGGATGATGATTTAACAATCAACACACTAAGAATGAGAATATTGTCCATTTAACTACCAAGCAACACAGTTGCTAGGAGTATTGATTTCACACATCATGGTTCACTTGTCGGTATTCCGGTTGCGACAACACGGAACCGAGGAATGAAAAATGATGGTAAGAAGTATCACTGTATCAAGAGTTCATAGGAGGTTGTGCAAATCCTATGATATTCCTGACATAAAGAGGGCAATACTTCAGGGTAGAACAGAATCAAAAGCTTGATTGCATTTGATCTGCGGAATACAACTGCTTTGACCCAATCCTAGATATGGATGAGGTACTGGAGTTTGTTTCTCCTAGTCATTCTGAAATAGAATGGCTGACGGACCACAAGAATAATTAGGCATCGATGAACGAATGCATTCATACTCTTGACTATCAATTGATAGAATAAGGTCGGAATACAACTGAAGATGGACAACTCAAGGAGCATGTAACTTTCTGAGTTGTGGATGCATAGATTAGTATGTCGAACGAGGTTCAACGGGTTTCTTCCGGATAATCCATGCAGAGAGGTAGGACTGGCAGAATCACGGTATGAGTGGAGTACTCCTCAAGAGCACCATGGTTGTGATCTTTTGATTCAGAAGAACTTCTGCCTTAATGGTTCATAGTATTTGGAAGAAGGAAATACCACGGACCTCGAGGACTAATGTAAGGGTTACTAATATCTTAAGGGAACTAGCAAATACTAACAACATGAAGTAGGGTGAATCTCGGGTTCAAGAACCCAGGAGTGGAATACCTAGTACTAAATGGCATCACGGGATGCTTTCGGTAATGATGGCCAGAATCATCACACTGGGAACACAAAACATTGCTAGATTACTAGGTGACTCCCTAAACACCTAGGGTCATAATAATAGCTCCAACATATATGTCGAGGCAATAGAGTACCTCAACTGACCGGTTAGTGTGCTTATTCTGACCAAAAGGACATCGGAGCGGAAAGAAAGGATTTGCAAATGCATCAAACTATTTAGAGACCTGGGATGACTCGGACAGCATAACGGCTGTAAATGCTCAAAATGATTTGAGACATCCTGAAAAAAAATGGTGGCATAGCCACTCAACATCACAATAACAATGTTCTGAGACCAACTAAGAACACATGGAAGTAGTAGAAACTGAACAGAGGCTTGAACTCAACAATCCTAGGCAACTACGGTTTAGTAACACGTCATCCTGAGAGATAGAAGAGAAGCCTAGTTCTTAATCCCCGTAGAAGAGAAGAGGATGACTCGGATCGAAGGCCATGAGGTATAAGGAGTAAAAGAGCCTTACGTTCCTTCCACAATCAATTCCCTTATATAACTAAAGCATTTCTAGACACAACTTCACCAGTTTGGCTTGGTAATCCCACAGCAACAGCTCGATACCAACTTCGTCGGGACCCGATTCCGTGTCACACCGATCCAGCATGTAACACATCATATCACTTTGCGGCCTCACGCACGGTATTCCCACGGGTGTCGCTTTACCATGGCCGGGACCGTTTGCGCCTTTTGGCTCACGTATATGATCGTGTCGCTAGCATCCATGTGACAAAGAACCCGGGCCGATATGGCTAGTCGTGAACCCAAAGCGGCGCTAGCCTATGAGGACAGGCATACATGAATCACATCGAGCATGTCGGTCAACAACGTATATATCCGGGCTGTAGCACTGGGCTAACAGGACTCCGGTAACCCGGGCTGTAGCAGGCTAGGCAGGACTCCGGATAACACCGCGTGACATTTCCCCGAAGGGACAGACACAGGAACGACGTGAATCACATGCCGGCCAGTCAAGTGTACCGGCGGTAGTCTGGGCTAGCAGACTCCGTGAACCGGGCAGTAGCGGACTACTATCGCTCGAAGCACTAGACTACATTTCCCCATAAGAGAGGCTGCCAAGGGTAAACAACTAGATTGTCGGATCCCACACATACCAAGCATTTCAATCATACACACAATATGCTCGATATGTGTAAATACAACATGGCATCACAACAAGACTCTACGAACCAAAGTATTTATTCATTAGGCTCCGAGGAGCGAGATATTACAAACATGGGTCTCATGACCCAACATTCAGAGCATACAAGTCAAAGCACACGCGGAGGCTTAACATGTCTGAGTACAGACAACTACAAATGAAAAAGGCTAAGAAGCCTGACTATCTACCAGATCCTGCCGAGGGCACAAGATCGTAGCTGAGGTAACAAGCTAAACGTCAAAGTCCAAGCGGTACTACTAGCGAGACTGAAGTCTCTCTGCAAAAACATAAAATAGGCAAACGTGAGTACAAATGTACCCAGCAAGACTTACATCAGAACTAACTACATATGCATCGGTATCAACAAAGGGGGTAGTGGAGTTTAACTGCAGCAAGCCAGCTTCGACTCGGTGGCTATCCTGAACTACGACTGCAAGTAACTCTTTTGAGGTGGCGCACACGAGTCCACATAATCACCATATCAATACACAACTATGGGTCCACTTCCGTCTCCCTACGAGAAGGCCATCCATAGCACTCACGCTTATCTTGCGAGTTTTAGAGTATCCACTTTCACTTGTCTATGAACTGTTATAGGCAACCCAGAAGTCCATTACATGACGCGGCTATTCGAATAGATGATGTTAACCCTGCAGGGGTGTACTTCTTCACACATGTTTCCACCACTTAGCGTCTGCACACGACATGTGCTCGGCAGACTTCAAGCGAAAGCCGACGTGGGTGTAGACCACGACCTAACTAACCACACCAGTCCCTAGTCCAGGTTTATCGCCTATTCGGGTTCCATCCATGAGGAGATCCGGCCGGAGTTTCGCTCACAGCCCCAAACGATGTGTGCAGGGTTCCCGGGACACCAAACGGGCGCCCGGTACAACGTGCCACATGCCTACCGCAACACAGCCCACCCCTATGGTCAGCGCTGCGTGCGGCCCCCAGCATACTACAAACACCAGAAACTACTTGCAACTCCTGGACAGAGGACGAGAGGGTCGATGAAGTCGGCGGGTCATATTTCAGGGCCCAACGTGTGGTAGTAGCTGTTTCATGGATCACAAACACAGAACTCAGTTCCTGAGGACGGCTGCAATGAGACAACCCACCATGTACTCCTACATGGCCTCTCACCGCTACCTTTACCAAATCGTGTTCACACACTTAACTCACACACAGTAGGACATGTTCAACACTGTTCCAATTCATCCCCGATGAATCAGACCCGACTCAACTCTAAGCAGTAGCAGGCATGACAACAAACATAAATGAGTAGGCACATCAGGGCTCAAACAACTCCTACTCATGCTAGTGGGTTTCATCTATTTACTGTGGCAATGACAGGTCATGCAGAGGATAAGGGGTTCAACTACCGCAGCATGTAACAGTTGAATCGTTGTTGTCCTAATGCAGTAAAAGAGAGCAGGAGCGAGAGAGTGGGATTGTATCGGAATGAACAAGGGGGTTTTGCTTGCCTGGCACTTCTGAAGATAATATAGTTCTTCATCGGTGTCATCGAATACGTCGTCGGATCCACGTCTACTGAGAGGGGGCAATACCGACAAACAAGGAAGAAACACAATCAATGCAATGCAACAATATGATGCATGCTATGACATGGCAATATGAATGTGTTTTGGGCTAATGCAACTAGTAACAGAAAGGTTTAGGTTGATTTGAACTCAAGGTTCAAATTCAAATTTAAACTATGAATTCAAATAGTGCATTATCATGTTTTGGACTAAACAGTGAGGTTAAGTTGTTCAAACATGCATGCAAATGCCATAAACAGATTCCTTGAATTTTTCTGATAATTTTTCATATATAATTAGTTTGATTTGGAGTTACGGTTGATTTTCTATGAATTTTCAAAGTTTTAACTAATTTCCTGGAATTTCCTGAATAAAGATAAATCCAGAAAATAAGTTACTGCGTCAGCATGACGTCTAGGTGACGTCAGCAGGTCAACTGCGTCAGCCCAGGTCAAACCTGACCGGGGGCCCTTGGTCGCTGTCACGGTGCTAGTTAGGGTCGCTGACGTGTGGGTCCAGTCAACGGCCACGTCAGCGGGGTCAAACCCCGCCGGTCAGAGCGGTCAAACTCGCCGGCGACTTGACGCCGGCGAGGTCCGAGACGGTGGCGTGGCTCGGAAATCACCCACAGGGCACCATTCGATGCGCGGGTTGCACCTACGGGTTCCTGGGAGTGAGGCGCATCCATTGGTGGTGGTGGTAGGAGTTGCGGTGGTCAGGATCGACGGCGGCGAGCTCGGTTGCGGCCGCCGGAGTTCGGCCATGTGCGGGATTGGGGCTGCGGCGTGCAAACGCGGGAACTGAGAAGCTAGCGAGGCACTACGCGATGCGGCAAGCATGTTAGATAGCACGGGATGACCAAAAGGTCGCCGGAGCGACGCCGGCGACAAGCTCGAGCGGAGGCGAGCTTCGGCATCGATGGCGACGGCGGCTATGGGGCGGAAATGACACGGGGAAGAGAGGGGAAAGGTGGCAGAGCTCACAGGGAGTCAGTAGGGCGGCTCAAGCAAGCTCGGGGAGGTCCGGACGGCGGCGGAATCACGGCGGCGATCGTCGGGACCCGAGGAGGAAGAAGAGGTCAGGCCTGCGCTCCGGGGCGTTTGGCGTCGCGTGAGTCGACAGAGAGGCGTAGGCGACAGTGGCGGAGCTCCTGGGCCTGTCAGAGTGGTTAGGGGGAGGCGGTGGCCGCGGTGGGGCTTGTCGGCGGCGACGGACCCGCTCGGCGCGAGAGGGAGAGAGGACCAGAGGAGGGGAGAGGCACGGGAGAGAGTGAGGGGCGGTCGGGGAGGTGCGTGGCGTCGCGAGGGAGGTCCAGGCGACGAGGGGGAGCGGCAAGCAGGAGCTGGCGTGGCTCGGCCGTGCGCCGGGCACGCAGCTGCTTCTCCTCCTGGCAGGAGGAAGAAGACAGTGCTGCCCCTGGTGGGCTGGGCCGCCAAGTGGACTGGCCAGGTGGGCTGCGAGTAAGCCAGGTGGAATTCCTTCTCTCTCTCTGCTTTCTGTTTTTCTTTTCTATTATTTATGCAACTTCTGGGCTTTAATAAAAATACCAGGGCATTTCCAAAAATCATAAAACTAGTCATGGCTACTGTTTATAATATATCCAACAGTAAACATTTTAGTTTATGATTATTTGAGCATTTAAAATATTATTAGAAATTAAATGCCCAAATGCAAATACTATATAATTTAATTCAAAAATCCAGGAACAGCCTATAAATATGTTCATCATTTTTGGAAGAGGTTTTCACCTTTAACAGAAATCATGAACATTTCCAAAAGGCATTCTGGGTTATTGAAAATATTTTTATTTTGATCCTAATTGCATTTCATTTAGTGCTAGGGTTTGTCATCCCCATTTCAAATTTCCAACAATATAAACATGATGCATGGATGCCTTAATGCAACTAAGACAAGCAAGTTCTAGGGCTGTGACAAGTGGCTACTAAGTGGGTGGTGGGTGGGCAGCGAATTTCTCCGTAGTCCGCATCCCAATCTAGCCGGACATAGTTCGGCCAAGGTTCTCCTGACAAAGAGAGGGACCTTAATGAATTTAGCACATCGCCGAAAGGCGAGTGCTGAAAGATATCCACGGAGGTAAACTCCATGATCGGCGCCCAATCGGATTCGATAGGCGCGGACGTAGGCGGCTCAGAGTCCGTGGCCGGAGATGAATCCAGTAGTGCGGCATCACGGTTCTCAAGAGGGGTGAAGTCAGTATCTGGCTCTATCGCCGCTGAGGATGCAGCCTTCATGGCAGGGTCTATCCGCCCGTCCTCGGATGGCGCAATTTGCTCCAGATTGAAGGCCATAGTAGTTGCCGGTGCGATATCCCGAACACTGTCCGACGGCAGAGCTAAATCATGCTCGTCGTGATCGTGCGGCGCACCTGGCATGGGCTCGAATCCGTCAAAGATCAAGTCTCCGCGGATATCGGCAGTGTAGTTCAAACTTCCAAACCTGACCCGACGGTCAGGGGCGTAGCTTTCGATCTGCTCCAGATGACCAAGCGAGTTAGCCCGCAGTGCGAAGCCGCCGAATACGAAGATCTGTCCGGGGAGGAAGACCTCGCCCTGGATCGCATCGTTACCGATGACCGAAGGAGCCATCAAGCCTTAAGGTGACGACACAGTGGAACTCTCAATGAAAGCACCAATGTCGGTGTCAAAACCGGCGGATCTCGGGTTGGGGGTCCCGAACTGTGCGTCTAAGGCGGATGGTAACAGGAGGCAGGGGACACAATGTTTACCCAGGTTCGGACTCTCTCGATGGAGGTAATACCCTACTTCCTGCTTGATTGATCTTGATGATATGAGTATTACAAGAGTTGATCTACCACGAGATCGTAGAGGCTAAACCCTAGAAGCTAGCCTATGGTATGATTGTTGTTGTCCTACGGACCAAACCCTCCGGTTTATATAGACACCGGAGGGGCTAGGGTTACAGTAGTCGGTTACAAGGAGGAAATCTACATATCCGTATTGCCAAGCTTGCCTTCCACGCCAAGGAGAGTCCCATCTGGACACGGGACGAAGTCTTCAATCTTATATCTTCATAGTCCAACAGTCCGGCCAAAGGATATAGTCCGACTGTCCAGAGACCCCCTAATCCAGGACTCCCTCAGCCCCCGCCACACAGCCCCAACCAACACGATTAACCTAACAAAAACTGAAGGGCGTTCCTCCAGCCGGTGGGGGTCTGAGATCCTCCGCACCTCCATGGCCCAAGGGCCATAGGAGGTGGGACGGATCGGCGACGGCGCCGGTTGGAGGAGGAAGAAGACTTTTCTTGGGGAGGAGAAAAGACACCTAACAGGAGTTCAAAAGTTGTCTCGCTGCTTTATAAACTCCGAGATCCACATGTTAAGGATAACCCTGGTCGAAAATAAGGATAACCCCGGCCTTTGCATCCAGAGATGCACACAACTATTTTATTTTTTTATTTTTGTGGGGATTTATTGATTTATTAATCTTTAATCATGGTAGGCGCGCCGCCATCATCGCCCCACCCTCGCCGGAGCCGGGCAAAACTTGTTGTAGTAGACAGTTGGGAGGTCGTCGTGCTAAGGTATCGTAGGACCAACACACTAGAATAGCAATCGCCGCCTATGAAAGTAGTGTAGATTGGAAGAATCCAATCTGAAGACACACGAACGATGACCAAATCCACCAAAGACAGATCCACCGGAGACACACCTCCACACACCTACCGACGATGCTATATGCACCACCATAACGGGGGCTAGGCGGGGAAGACTTTATTCCATCTTGAGGAGACACCGCCGTCTCGCCTTCCTAAGCATGGCACAATCCCAAAACTCAAAGGAAGTTCTAAAAACAGAGCCCTCCCATCGGCAAGAGCCGGGATACACCACGCCCTCATGGCCCTAAGGCTACTGGAGACGAGGCGGATCGACAGGAGCATCGGTGGGTGGTGGAGGAACCCTAAGCTTTTTTTAGGGAAGAGGAGCCAGAGGCGGCGGTGGCGAATGTATTGATCCTTTGGCTAGCTAGCCATTTTATTAATTTATTTAATAGAACCCAACAAAACAAATGTATGGATCAACCCAAAAGCCATCTTTCTGGCAACTATTGTCGCTATACCTATAGCCTGGATGATATGTCCTGACCTCGCATCAATACACACCATCTAATATGGTAGTCTCACCAAGCTGCCCGCCGGCAAGCCTAAGGTATCAACTGGTCTAGCAGACCCTCATCGAGCACCACATACGCATACTCCAAAATCTGCTGTTGCCATCTTCCACCCTCCAGACTTCAGGAGAGATCAACGTACCTTGCCAGGCTCAACTGTCGTCGACACCACCACGACGCCAGACGACGCAACCAGCCTGTTGGGGAACGTAGTAATTTCAAAAAAAATTCCTACGCACACACAGGATCATGGAGATGCATATCAACGAGCGGGGAGAGTGTTGTCCACGTACCCTTGTAGACCGAAAGCGGAAGCGTTTAGCACAACGCGGTTGATGTAGTCGTACGTCTTCACGATCCGACCGATCGAGTACCAAACGTACGGCACCTCCGAGTTCAGCACACGTTCAGCTCGATGACGTCCCTCGAACTCCGATCCAGCCGAGCTTTGAGGGAGGGTTCCGTTAGCACGACGACGTGGTGACGATGACGATGTTCTACCGACGCAGGTCTTTGCCTAAGCACCGCTACGATATTATCGAGGTGGACTATGGTGGAGGGGGGCACCGCACACGGCTAAGAGATCCAAGGGATCAATTGTTGTGTCTAGAGGTTCCCCCCTGCCCTCGTATATAAAGGAGCAAGGGGGGAGAGGCGGCCGGCCAGGAGGAGACGCACCAGGGAGGAGTCCTACTCCCACCGGGAATAGGACTCCCTCCTTTCCTAGTTGGAGTAGGAGAAGGGGGAAGGAGGAGGGAGAGAGGAAGGAAAGGGGGGGCGCCGCGCCCCCTCCTTGTCCAATTCGGACTAGAGGGGGAGGGGGCGCGCGGCCTGCCCTGGCCGCCCCTCCTCTTCTCCACTAAGGCCCATCTTGGCCCGGGGGGGGGGGGGTTCCGGTAACTCCCGGTACTCCGGTAAAATCCCGATTTCACCCGGAACACTTCCGATATCCAAATATAGGCTTTCAATATATCAATCGTTATGTCTCAACCATTTCGAGACTCCTCGTCATGTCCGTGATCACATCCGGGACTCCGAACTAACTTCCGTACATCAAAACACATAAACTCATAATATAACCGTCATTGAACTTTAAGCGTGCGGACCCTACGGGTCCGAGAACTATGTAAACATGACCGAGACATGTCTCCGGTCAATAACCAATAGCTGAACCTGGATGCTCATATTGGCTCCCACATATTCTACGAAGATCTTTATCGGTCAAACCGCATAACAACATACGTTGTTCCCTTTGTCATCGGTATGTTACTTGCCCGAGATTCGATCTTCGGTATCTCAATACCTTGTTCAATCTCGTTACCGGCAAGTATCTTTACTCGTTCCGTAATACATCATCCCGTAACTAACTCATTAGTTACAATGCTTGCAAGGCTTATAGTGATGTGCATTACCGAGTGGGCCCAAAGATACCTCTCCGACAATCGGAGTGACTAATCCTAATCTCGAAATATGCCAACCCAACAAGTACCTTCGGAGACACCTGTAGAGCACCTTTATAATCACCCGATTCACGTTGACGCGTTTGGTAGCACACAAAGTGTTCATCCGTGGCACGGAGTTGCATAATCTCATAGTCATAGGAACATGTATAAGTCATGAAGAAAGCAATAGCAACATACTAAACGATCAAGTGCTAAGCTAACGAAATGGGTCAAGTCAATCACATCATTCTCCTAATGATGTGATCCCGTTAATCAAATGACAACTCATGTCTATGGCTAGGAAACATAACCATCTTTGATCAACGAGCTAGTCAAGTAGAGGCATACTAGTGACACTCTGTTTGTCTATGTATTCACACATGTATCATGTTTCCGGTTAATACAATTGTAGCATGAATAATAAACATTTATCATGATATAAGGAAATAAATAATAACTTTATTATTGCCTCTAGGGCATATTTCCTTCACAGCATGCACGTGTCCATTAGCACACGTCCAACATCAAGACCCTGCACGCCATGCCATCGTCGACGCGGTATATGCCACACTGCACCACCTCCAGATCCAGATCGTCAGCAGCAACCCAACGGTGTCCACCGGCCACAGAGCTCCTAAGATGCCGCCTTCAAGAAGGGAACAACGCAGAGGGCACCGCTGATGTTTTAAGAGTTAGCTAAAAACTAAAACTAAACAAATATTTCTATATTACGGTTATGAAGTGAATAGGCTGTAGTTATGGCGGGAACGTGGAGTTCTCTCGCAAAGTACCATATCTGACATATCCTTTGCACCACCATGCATGGATTCCAACAAATTACATCTTAGAGAAACGGTAGCACAGTCAACATAAGTGCCCAATCACCATAATAACGGCCAATGTGACAATCACTAGCGAAAAGGGCACTCTAGCAGAGTCATCATCTCGGGCCACATCATCGTAATTCTTGAAGCGTCCTTCATATTTGGCGTCTCTGAGCTATCGTTCGGAGCACATTCCAACCATGGCGCGAAGGAAACTTTAGACCTTCTCCCACCTCTCATTCCCCTCCCCTGTACCTCGCTCGTACCAAAATTCGAACTCCAGTGTTGGAATCGCCGCCTGGCCTTCTCGGAATTGGCACCCCACCACTGAAATAGACATCCAACCGTAAGAATCGTTGCCCTGCGTCCACCAACACCGACGAGACTATGAAAGGCATCTCGGTGCAGCATTGGCTCAGGGACGTAACCAAGGGCGAAGCATCCGCTATGGCTCTCTTGCCGATTTTCGCGTCCTCGCTGAGTACCTCGGCTTTTTCGAGAAAGAAGGTTTTAGTGTAACGTGTCGTTAGAACATAAATATCTCTTGAGACGTAAATCTCTCGGTGTGTGTGTTATGCTTATGTGGTGTTCTCCTGCTTGGGCTATCAGCTATGCTCCGTAGGCGGGTTCAGTTGGATGAGAGTAAAAATGGCGAAGAAAGTAGAAGCCGATGACAGGTGAGTCTCATTGCTAGAACATTCTATGCACCTCAATTTTCAACAAGTCTCAGTTTGCGCATCGCCTAGGCAGCCTCTGTATTGTGGTGTTTTGAATAAAACTAGCGACCCCCGCGCGGCGGCACGCCGCGCCCGTTGATAGTGGATATTGTATGTATTAGAATGTTTTGTATGTACATTCTGTTTACCACATGGCAATTATAGGGAAACAACTGTATTATAACCATCTCACAATGCTTCTTAAGAGAAAGGATTTGCATTCGTAGCTAACTTAGATGGCATACATCTTAAATGGAAAGAAGACACTGTTACACTCCAGAGAAGATACTCTTATTGTAACTAAACATGACGTGCTGAAAGGAAACTAATACGACGGGAACTTTCATGGCCAAAAGACACAAATGGCATTGGAGCTTAAGATCAGATCATCCTGGTATACCCCCCACGGGGGTTAGGACCAATGATGAAATGATATATTGCCTTTGCAAAGTGTTCCAGCCATCCCATAGGTGGGCAGCTACCTGTATAACTGATGATACGGTCTTCAGTAAATGGGCGTTGCGGATGCATACGAAGAGGCACCACATCAGAAAAATCATCACATATGCGCTCAACAGATAGCGGGTTGACAAAAAAAGACAAATTGCCATACAGATCGTTACAGCCACACAGGAAGCGTACCCATGATTACAAATGGTCAGTCCTCAAATTTTGCAAGGAATGAAAAAAAATATCTATAGAAGGAGAAAAAAAGATTGCCTTAAAATTTATACTCTCTCATCTGGAGCGTTTTAGATGGGACTGTTAATACATCGCAATTTTTATTATCATGGATAGTGAAAATATTGGAGTCAACCAGAAGGTACAGTTTGGGCGATAACCAAACTAAAAATCAAAAAAGATCGCGACAACACCAACGGCTCGAGACATGTCAATATTACATTTTGGAAAAAAGAAGATAGCTGGTGTTAAAGAAAATGTTTATGCTGAACAGTTGGCAGAGAGGCCGAGAAAAAAGAGAAAAAAAATTGTGTGGGATATTGAGTTCACCAAAATGCATGGAAAAATTCTATGCAAACCTGTGCCGTGCACACCACGCCCAGCTAGTCACAAAGACGGGTTAGTACATATGTGCAGTTTAAATGCAGCTTATATATACAGACCAAATCCATCATGGTTAATACAAAGTTGAAAAGATGGTTAGTACGTGATAGATTCCATGAATTTTAGAAATGAACCCGTAGATTGTATCACCTTCAAAAGTTATTTGATGACACTTCTCCTTTTGCAAAACATGTTGCAAAATCAGATGAATCAACCAAGATAGTGTTGAAGCGTCCAAAGGACGAACGCCTCGTCAGCAACGCGAATCCAAGCCAGAACACCGAAAAAAGAAATATCAATAAAATGCCCAACGACCGAACGACCACCCAACAAGCATCCTCGCCAGGAGGTTGTGGTAAAAGGTACCGTGGCCGATTCTGACAGAGCCCCCCACGAACACCACCACTTGCCATCGACGGAGGGCAACAGCAAGTCCACCATCAAAAAGAGCACGGATGACCGAGTAAACAACAACCACCAATCTGTATACCAGAAGATCCATTCCAGAGAGACCTTCTAATGAACGGCGACCAATCAATTGTTACAAACATGGCAACAAATGACAGGCAGAAATTCGTTCCAGAAATCTCTTAGGCTGTGTTTGATAGTAAAGTATTAAAAAAACCAAAGTATTGAAAACTACAACATTTTAGCATGTAGGTGTAAAATACCACAGTTTTGACATACCACAGTATTTTGAAGTATTGGGAATACTTTGAGCTGTTTGGTAGTATTGTATATATTGACGCACCTAATAACTAGCTAGCCGTTTTCTACTTGCTTACCCTGTTACCCAAACCCAACGGCCATGGAAAAGGCCACCCATATGCACAAAGTCCACATCCAAACTGTCAACGACCATGCCCAAAGCTCGTCCTGCAGCTTACAAAGATGAGAAAAACCGTGCAGTGCGCTAGTCATCAACTCCTTCCTCTCAATTACGGCGAGATGGCTCTAACGTGCCGTCGGCTGGCCGGCACTGTAGCAGACACACGAAGAGAAGTAGGAGGCACAGTGATGCAATCTTCATGAGGCAGCAGGAGGTTTCTTCCTCGGAAAGCAAGGCCTGCCAGCTTTATGCCACGGGCCTCCTTGAGAAGGGAACAGATGATTAAGCGTACTAGCCGTTTTTCCATGGTCGTCTCTTTATGTATCCACGGCAACCTGAGCGAGAGACAATCTCCAGCGACGAGCGAGCGGCGGCGGCCTGGGAACGAACGAGGACGAAGAAACGTGTTCGTTTTTTCGCCTGTTCTGTTTTTAAAAAAGAGGTCCAGGGTTCTTTTTATTAGACAGAGAAAATACTGCATTTTGAGGAATACTGTAGTATTAATACTACAGTTTTTTGTTGAGACCAAACAGCTCAAAGTAATTAAAACCATAGTATTTAGAAAAACTATAGTATTCATAAAATACTTAGAAAATGCAGAGCTATCAAACGGGGCCTAAATGACCGGCGAACAATCAATTCTTACAAACACGGCAAAATGACAGACAAAAAAATCGTTCTGGAAATTATTCAATAAGCGGCGTGTTATCGATAATAGAAGGAAGGAAACCAACGGAGACACAACACCACAAAGACTGCAAGAAGAACGGCAATCAACCCATGCTGCAGCAGGTAAGCATCAATCATCACATCATGCACAATGCAGAAGAAGAAGAAGAAGAAGAAGAAGAAGAAGAAGAAGAAGAAGAGAGACAATCATGGAAAAGCCGAAGAAACAAAGAACACACAAATACGTTTGGCAAGACGGAGATCTCTTGCGGAGGCGATGCACCTCATGCAAAGATGGCAGCAGCACATTCAACTCTCACCAGAAGAACCAACCTTCTCAGAAAAGAAGACCCACCCAACCGGGCCAAAATATGGAAGACGAACGACGGCACACACACGCGGACCAGCTCCAACATATTGAACACCCAACGAAGAACCAATGAAATCATGGCCATCCAACAACCACACACAGAGAGAGTCCCGCATTAGACAGGCGACCCGGACACCACGATGGCCACGTGCTACCAGAATCCCGCATGGGCCGTGGGCGCTACCGGTCAACGGCCACCTGCACCATCTCGCCGCAGCCCTCCTGCGCCGCGCTCACACAACGGCCCGCTCATGATGCTCCGATTCAGCGAGCTTGACGCCGCGGTGGCCATGGGCACTGCGGGTCATCAGCCACCTGCAGCACCTGGCCAGCGTCCCCTCGCACCGTGCTCGCGCCGCAACCCGCTCATGATGCTTCGCCTCGGCGAGCTCGACGCGGTTGTCCCCTGACGGCACACACGAGATCATGAAGACCCACGACGCGTCATTCGCGTCCTCTAGGCCTCTGACATTTATGCGGCAGAAGGCGTACGGCAATGCAGAGGGCCTAATCGCCGCGTCCTACCACGATGCATGGCGGCAGCTTTGTAAGATATCCACCGTCGAGATTGTCCTACGCTCCCCCCACGTCAAGTCCAGTCCTTTGCCCCGCCCCGCAAGGAGGAGTTTGGTCGCCTCCTCTACTCTGTCGCGGCAGCATCGGCCTCACCTTCGCCGGAGAACCTAACTGAGCACACATAGGCATACGTCGCGGACTACGTCGGCCGAATCTCCTCCCTCCGTCGCATGGAATGACCACCAAGAACAGGCTCGGACACCAAAGACGGAGACCCTAGCCAATCAAAACAACAACGATCTAAGGAATGAGACCAACACCAATCTCTACCCCGTAGCAAGCACAAAACTCTTGAGAACCGAAAACACAACCACACACCCGGGGCTAGAAACACCCACCAGAACGGCCACGTACAGCCCCACACCACCCGCACAGAAGGGATGGAATTCTCCAGCACACCCACAGACTGAGCAGAAACACCAGACGATGCAGGAGGACGACGACCAGCAGCAGCTCCACGCACTCGAGGAGGCCGTCCCGGACGACGGGGACCACTACGACAAGAAGAGAGCCGAGCCATGGACTCAAACCGTAAACAAGAAAGAACAAACACACCAGAGCAAGTATATGAAAAGCAACAAGGAAAAACACCTATTTATAGCAGAGAAAGGGTCGGGGAGAAGGACACAAAATCAAACACAGTTATGCCAAGAAACGGCAAGTCTAGATAAATACACGTAACAACACTGCCTGCGGAAACCAAGACACACCCATATTAATAAGCGAACCACCCCACCGCCCATGCCGCTTCAACCGACAGCAGTTGGCTAAACTCATACGCAAGCAATAAACTCCCATGCAGTCACATAATTAGAACCATCTCCCCTTTTCCTTTTGCGCCTAGACAGACAGCCGAATCTCTCGATCAGCGGCTACAGCAGTTCCCATTGGGCGTCCAACCAGCCACACAAAAAATTGCAATCATATGGTTTGTCCTTTTGCGCATGAACCAACGACCGAATACCCAAAATCACCGCTTCCCCAGACACGCGGCATGTCTCCAATGGCCGGTACGCATGCACCGCTGAAATTACCACGTACACGCATGCACACGTCGGACGACCATACACTCTCCGTGGCATATATACACAAAACGTTGCATGCCAAAGCGGCCCATACAAAGGGAAAAGAAAATTTGAAGCCGCATTGCCAGCTAGAGCGGCACATAGAAAAGAAGAAAAAGTGAAATGCCACAAGGTCAAACAGCCTACCCCTAGAGCGGCACATAGACATATTAAAAGACCCAAAAACTACGCGGTGGAACAACTTCCAAAACGAAGATGCAAACGCTAGAGCTACACGGCAATGAGGCAACCACGTTCAAAAAATTTCAAACAAAAAACTGAACACACCACTCATTTCTACACAGCCAGGTACAAAAAAAGGGCACGTGCTACATCCAAAACTCACCATGGGTCATTTTCGTCCAAGTGGATGAATAATAGAGCATAAACGTGGCCGAATATAGAGGCTTGGTTATTTTGCCGCAACCATCCAGCCACATCTGCGCTCATGCACGACGTCTCAACTACAAGAGCGCCATGACCACGAAGTCAAGAAGTAAAGAGTAAAGGCTTTGGCCATTGGCAACGCTTACCTAACTTCTCACTTAAATGTTTACTCGCGTTACTGGTATTCAATAAAAGAAGGAAACCATGGTACCTACCTCCCCCCCTTACTTGGTAATCTAAGAACCCTTCAGGGGGAGCAAGAGATCTTCCATACCAACATTTTGTTCGCCACCCCTGCTTCCTCCTCCACTTGAGCTTGTGCAGCAAATCTACTTTATGCTTAGGCCAGGTCCTGCAAGTAAAGAGAACTAAATATTGGAAACATGGGTATCCAGTTTATTTTATTCAACGGCTGAGTAATTGAAATTCCTTGCTTCTTCAAGCAGGAGATCCCGAGTACCGGGTGTCGTCAGACTCCCATTCTATTATCTTTGTGCCCGTACCGGCGGCGCATACGTACGTGTCACCGCGCCAGGGCGTCGCACATGCTGAATGGGGATCGATCATGTTGTGGCCAGTGGACTGGAGTGGCCGTTCCAACCGAAATTTGTGCGTCCTTTTGGGCTGTGGATCACATCATCACTTCTCTAACATGCTACATGATTACCTCATTACATGTATAGATCATGTCTTATTCTCAGGCGCTAAACACAATTATTATTGTTATCGTATTCCCACTCGGATGCATACAGGAGTGGAGCAGATGCATCCATCGTCCTTTCTGGAGCTTACTTGTACTACCCGTGGACTATCAAGTACTACCAGCTAGTACTGCCTTTGATTGGCGCCCCACGCATGTTCTTGCATCAGACTAAGATTAGATTTTAGAGGTCAATTGTACCCAGATAATCAGAAAACAAAGTGCCTTTTGCTTAGCGTATTAAATTGGCTACAAGTCACACGAATCTATGGTTGAGACGCCGTGCACGGGCGCAGATACATAGGAATGCAGCGGCATCAGCCACATGCTCCCATATGCCACACCGTTGTGGATTCATCATTTGCGTTTGCAAGATACCCACTACGTACGCTAAGTAAACAAATCATGGCAATAAGGCAATTAGATGACCTTAAGTGCATACTACTTGGCATGGGTACTTGACACGTAGAGCATCTAGCCAGGGCACATGACAAGGCCCGATTTGGTGCATGCACCACATATGATTAGCAACGATCGGTGAATGAATATGCTTACATGCATATAGATCTTCTTGCAACATCGTTCCATTCTACCTACCGCAAATGGAATATCTGATCAGTGAAAGGATAAAAAAAGCGGTATAGTATTAGGTAGCAGGCTTAATCATTTTTCGTCAAACATGGCGCTAGTTAAAGATGTGCACCATCTCAATTGCGCATCTATGGCTGACTATGCATGTTGTTCAACACACAATAAGATTCAGTCGTGGTATTGTACACTTCACAGCAAAAGGCCAACGCAAAACTGCGCCATGCATGTCATCCTCAGCCACCCATTTAGCTATGCAAACGACAAATCAACGATGATGAAAGTAAGTTCCTGAATTATGTTAGGAGAACCCCCTATATTTTCCATGTTCTTTTATACTAGTAAATGTTATTACTAAACAGTATAATGCAGCTAGCTAGGAGCCTTCACAGCGATTTGATTGTTTCAGCCGTCGGATACTCGAGCCTACAATGCAGATCGAAGTCGCTCGTCCCAGGTCGCCCGCGCGCGTCGCGCACCGTCTCACGGGCTGCTGCTCCGCGGAACGACCTGGTTTTCCTCTCCTTAATCCGGCCGTCGAAGGCCCACTTCTTTTCAGCTGGATGCTAACAGCCCACATCGTACATGTTCCAGCGTTATCCCTCCTCTCGAGCCGAAAAGTTTCTCTGTTCCTCTGCGCCGCCGTTCCTCCCTCCTCGATGCACACTGGGCGAGCTTGTGCTGCACGATCGCCTCCGTTTCGGCCCTGTCCACCCGCCCTCCACTCTTCCTTCGTAGTCCCTTCGTTGTTGTTTTTTTGTTCCCTGTCTTGGAGCGTTCGTCCATGCCGGCTGTGGCGGCCGCCCGCTCCGTCGGCGTCCTTCCCTGATTTTCCTCGGCTTCCTTCGGGATTGCCTGAAGGGTTCATGTTTGAGACGACTAGGTGCGGCTGGGATGGTGAAGTTCCTGAGAGGACTTCATAGAGATTCCAGTTCCAGGTAAAATATTCTTTGTATTCTGCTGGCTGAGATGTCTTCTGATGAAAATAGTTTTGATGGTGCTCGGTGGAGACGTGAAGTTAGTGCAAGAGGCATCACGAAAAGCTCTTTCAGCGGGGGCGGTGCACGGATGGGAGGAGTGATGTCCTCATATTTTTTGCATCGACCACCCTGTCAGTATCCTGTTTTCTTTGCTTATCAAATTCGATACCTGGCCGTGGTTTTGCTGCTGGTGAGTACGTAGCTTCTTAGCTGCCCCACAACACGTCCTTTCCATACCTTATTTTTGAAAGTTCATGTGCTGATATTTTCTAGGTCTCCGTTCGAGAGAAGAGTATACAAGAGCTCATCTAGAGGAACCAACGTTGATTTCTGTGTTGACGTCTCTGCTTTGTTTATGACTGAATATTCTCAAGAGTTAATTCTGTAGTTTATGATGTGAAGGTTCTTTCTATCTGCTTATTGCTATCAACTTATACATGCCTACAATCTTAGATCCTACAGGAAGAGATGAAAAATATGCGCTGCGACACCTTATGTGCATTTTCTCTATATATATAGCATATTAGCATATATAACCAATTAACCATAGGTGTTTCTTCTTTCCAACAGTTCTTATTCCTTGCTAGGGAAGACTAAGACAACATTGAAACTATCAAGAAAGGATTCAGAGGTTATGTTGAATCCAGTTTGCCATATGGAGTAGGAGTAAGCCACACTGTTATCTTATTGTTTGTTCAGTCTTGTGTTGCTTTTCTAAGTGACCGGTATGCACGATGCACTTCAAGTTTTTCTTTCGGTAACTCCATGGATTATGTTCCTTTCATCTCTGTATAGACATATTTTCAATCCGCAAGACATATTTTCACGAAAGGATGTGGCGGCAATGGCTCTGACCTTCTCGACGGCCAGATAGAGAAAAGAACGATTGGGCTGCCAGTGGCAGTAGAACTGTAGTGATACTCAAGGCGTTGGCACATTGTCGTGAAATCAACGAGTACGGATGCCACATTTTTTTGATCCCCTTTACTACTCCCTCCGTTCCTAAATATAAGACATTTTAGGGATTCCACTATAGACTACATACGGAGCAAAATGAGTGAATCTACACTCTGAAGTTTGTTTATATACATCCGTATGTAGTCCATAGTGGAATCTCTAAAAGGTCTTATATTTAGGAACGGAGGAAGTAGATTTTTTGCATGCCACATTAATAGCCTTTCCCAAGGATCAATTCGTTGCATGTGAAGTGGATGAAGCTGCATATATTAGCATTTATTCTCTGTCCATAATTTTACTGATGGTTATATTGTTTGTCCGCATTGATTTCTGATCAGGTGCTTTTGAAACTAACATTTACGTAGATTTTAACATCTAAACCCGGCATGTATGGTCTGTCAAGTGCTACTTTGGTACTGAGTACCTACATCTTCAACGGAAAATCTTATAAATATTGTTCCATCTCTTCCCTATTGTTATCAGTACATACCTTTGACACTAGAATGTGAGCGTCTTGTGTTTACAATTTGTTCATATGAATCATCCCTGATTTTTTGGTTACTAATTATCTAAATTTGTTTCGTTGTGAACTGAAGAAAAGACAAATGTCTTATGCTTTGGATTTCACCGAAAAAAGAATATTTCAATGCATACAATTCAAATGACCGTTATATGAGCCATTCCTTTAGTCCAGCTGTATGTGCAAGAGATAATGTAATTACTATTTTCTGACTTATTTATTCACAAGATGCATGTTATTCATTATACTCCCTCCGTCCGAATATACTTATTGAAGAAATGGATAAAAATGGATGTATCTAGAACTAAAATACGTCTAGATACATCTATCTCTCTGACAAGTATTTACGGACGGAGGGAGTATATGATAATGGGTTTTCATTAGAACTTCACTGTATTGAGTTGAATTATTGACAAATCTGGTGAAACTACCATTTTTACAATAATCAACATACTCACAGCCTTTTCGTTTTTTATCATGTGTGCAGGTACAAGATACAACATGCCATAATTGAACCACATTCATCTGTTGTCGCTGAGAAGGAAGTAGAAGCTCATAAAAGAGAACTATCTTCGCATTATCATTTTCAAGTCATTTTAATCACTCTGCCTACAAGAAAAACTTTAATATTTTTAGTGCTACGAGTTCTTCTATATGTTCATAATGTATTAAATTGACTGGTTTTCAACTTTTATATGTGAATGATGTAATATGAACTATCCAAAAGTTATGAACTGTCTTAACAATCACAAAATTTCAACCATTTCTATTATTCAATTCTCAAATATAGACGGGCGTGGCAACGCGCGCCTTCATGTTCTAGTGTCAAAGAAAAACTCTTCTTTTTTTGCGATAACTGCACCATGCATGTTAACCTCAACCACCCATTTAACTATGCAAACGACAAATCAACGATGAAAGTAAGTACCTCAATTATGTTAGGAGAACCCCTATATTTTTCATGTTCTTTTATATTGTTAAATGTCATGCCAAAGAAAAACTCTCATTAATGTGGTAAGTTGGGTAGTTTTTTTTAGGGAAGTAAGTTGGGTAGTTAGTACAGATGGTCATGGGTAAGTTGTTGCTAATGCCGTAAACTTGGCGTCATGCATGTATGTCTTATCATGGATAGTTGTATTATTATGTGCCTAGGAATTAATGTTTGGCCACCATATGACATTATCTTGGTTATAATTGGTTGTTAGACCTGAGAGCAGAACAAATTTATCAATAAGCAAAAAAGCATACATTATCTCAACACATTATTGTTCTTTTTTTTTTTGCGGGTAACACATTATTGTTCTT
Source organism: Aegilops longissima (assembly GCA_021605205.1). Taxonomy (NCBI): domain Eukaryota; kingdom Viridiplantae; phylum Streptophyta; class Magnoliopsida; order Poales; family Poaceae; genus Aegilops; species Aegilops longissima. The sequence goes on from CM038677.1 coordinate 766,772,983, forward strand.
ACACAATGAGAACCTACCTAGCTACATCTCGTGCAACTCAAATTAATACTTTTGGTATTATGGATGCTAATTATGCTTGATATGCTATACAGCTTGAAATGCACCAAGGCAAATGACACTCTGCCCTAAATCAAGAAGACCCTTTTTCTAATTATTCATGGGTACACACTAGGGTACTACTACTCCACCACAATGTACGCTGCACTGAAGTTGACAAGCAAGATTAACAAATTGGCTTAACTTATCTCCTTTTCTCCCGGCTTCGTTGGCACGAAAGACGCAAAGACCTTTCGGACACTTTTGCTGCACGCACTCTCTTGGCTCTTTATGTAAGTCCTTGGATAATATTAGGAAGCATGCATGTGCTAACTACCGGTGCTGTAAACGAGGCATATTTATACAAGTTTATGGATTTTATGCCTGCAAAATATATGTCATTCTGTAAGATCTGAGCCTCGGCAGTGGCAATCTTGAGCGGAATCTCTCTCAGGCTTGATCAAGGGCGCAACATGTACCATGTGACAGGAGAACAAAATCGAGCTAACAAGAGATCTTGAAGCCAAGATGCAGGAAAACTGATGCTTATTCAGGTACTGTCTACAGGGTGCGACACCACGTCAATTTTGAAAATTTCTGCATATTTTGAAAACTCATGTTGTGATGGAAAACAAGCAGAATATTCTGCTCAAAGAAAAGCTGCATTGTGAATCTCAGAGCTGTCAGCAGCTTTCGACATCATCGCTCAGTTGACGAGACTGCTTAATTAACACAAACATATTATACTAATAATTAAAAGGGTTTAGGGTGCTAGACAGTTGGTCAGGATGCAGAAGAGTTTACAGGAAAGTGAGGCATCATTGTCATCGCTCAAGCCGGGGCCAGACAACAGCCCAGAATGTTGATTGGACGAAGTGCTGAACTGGGTGAAAAAGGAAGACTTGTTTAGTTCACTCCAATAAGTTTGATCCACCTTTAAAGTTTCTTTTTCCCTTTTTGGTCTGCATTTAATTTGTTGGTAGAACTTGAATAGAAAACAGCAGGTCCAGCTTGAGCTCTAAATTTTTTCAAGGAACCTTGTGCTTTAGAATTACTATACTTACTAACCCATGTACCTCATCTAGGGAAAGTTACACTAACCCCATCTTGTGCTTTAGAAACTTGCGACGACGTCCACTTGTTGTTTTCGACCGTGCCAGCAAGGGAGTACCTACTTACTACCTCTGTCCTACCGTGAAACACCGACAAAATGGCAAAATGGTACTGGATGAATCAATTCAGCGGCTGTTTAGTTTGTGACTAACTTTGCCACACCTAAAGTTAGAAAAGTTTTTGGTTCAAGCCACACGTTAGGCAAGCCACACTTAGGCCCCACATGGCATACATAAAAAAATATGGCAAAATTCATTTAGGCTTGCCAACTTGGGGTTGTTTGGTTCTAGGCCTAGCATTATCACAGTTTGCCACACATTTTTACCAAGCTTACCTAAGGTTAGTTCATCATTGGACAAAACATGTTGGAGGCGTTGCACGCTCACCCTAAGCGATGATTCCGTATATCTTTTGAGGAGAAAACAATGCTAATTACAACGCCATGGCCAAGCAGAGGCTCTACATGTACATCTATACGTACATATACCCCGAAAATCCAACTCGGTGTCCAAGCTCATGTGCTCCCGGTCAGAAAAAAAATCAAAATAATAATATAAAAATTTATAAAAATCCAAATTTTTTTGTGGTAGATAATTTGATGCGTGAGGTCCGCTCCAAATTTCAACTGATTTGGACATCTGAGCAGCTCTCGGCAAAAAAGACAAATCGGGTCAAAACAGTGTTAAACTTTTTTACAGACCCCGATTTTGTCTTTTTTGCCGAGAGCTACTCAAATGTCCAAATGAGTTGAAATTTGCAGCGTACCTCACGCATCAAATTATCTACCACACATTTTTTTTTATTTTTTTTAATTTCTCTAGTATTTGTTTTGATTTTTTTCGTCAACGCGGGTGCAGTTGAGCCCAGGAGCAGAAACGCCGCACTCCATATACACGGCATTCCAAAGCTCATACCTTTCCGTGAAAAACTAGTAGTGATGCCAAGCCAAGCTCGGAGGCGTGCTGCGTGGCCCGAAGTCGCCATGGCGATCTTGCGAAAGCTACGACTCCGCTCTTCCCTGGGCAAGATCCGGCCGGGGAGCACGTGGATATGCGGCCGGGATCGATGACTGCCGGACAGTGTCGGGCCACATGCACCGATGCACGAGCGCACAGCCTCCGCCACCACCTGACCGTGCGCCGCGGGGATCCAATCCACCGGGCAAGGCATGGGCAACGATTCTTCGGCCTTCTCTTCCCCACCACACGCCGAAGTGGTGTGATGTGAACGAACATTTCCACTGAGCCTGCGTAAACGCCCGCAACTGTACCAGACGCATGCACGGCTTGTCTGATACTGTACGCTTCACATGTGTTAGCTGATTGGCCCTGCCGTGACCGGACTGGCCCGGCACGCGATGGCCAAGAGCCAAAATATGTAGTGTTTTTTTTACAGCAACAATATCAAAGATATATAAGAGGAAAACATGCTTAATTTTTTACAGGAATACGTAATTAAGTGTATCATCATCCGTTTCCGAAGACATGGAGCGACTTTTAGATTTGTTTTTGTTTCAAATCAGCTAATGAACCTGACATGCGAAAATGTACGGAATATAATGCGCACCAGTGACCTTCGTGTGTGAGCATAAATTGTTTCAACAGAACACTCTAAATATTTTAACACCGAAGCATTTGATAAAATGAAATAAAAAGTAAGAATGAAAGTTTATTCCAGCCTTCCAGGCCAACTGGACGAGGGAGCCAAGTCCCCATCGTCTTCTTCCCCCCTATAAAACCTCCTGCCCCGCCACCTACAGGAAGCCAGCTCTTCCTCTGCCCGCCCAACAAACATCAGACTCAGACCAGCAGCTCGGCTCTCAACCGTCGTCGATGGCGAAATGCAGCAAGATCCACAACATCGTCTTGCTCCAGCAGACCCTGCGGCGGTGGCGGTCCCGTGCCGCGGCGCGCGCTGCTGCGGGTGACAGCGCGGTGTCGGTGCCGGCGGGGCACGTGGCGGTGTGCGTGGGCGGCGCGTCGCGGCGGTTCGTGGTGCGGGCGGCGCACCTGAACCACCCAGTGTTCCGGGAGCTGCTCCGGCAGGCGGAGGAGGAATTCGGGTTCCCGTCCGGCGCGTGCGGCCCCATCGCGCTCCCCTGCGACGAGGACCGCTTCCGGGACGTGCTCCGCCGCGTCTCCTCCGGGGAGCGCCGCGGCGTGCCGTCCGTCAGCAGCCGCGACGTGGCGACGCGGCCGTTGCTGCAGAGGGTGGCGGCGGAGGAGCTCGTGTGGTGACTAGTGACCGATCGATGGGCATAGGCCACTCGGCATACGTGCTCTGTTGTCACATAAGGTAGCCCTGGCGATTTGACTCCGCCGGCGGCAGCGGTGGCAGCAGCAACTGGTATTCCGTACGCGGAAATGGCGAAAGCATGTCGCCGCAGGGGAGACTCCGCCCGCCCACCGGCGCGCACGGCAAGCGCCCGAAGACCGAATATCTTATTGACGGACGTGGTCCGGTGCCCGGTGTAGCCGCCAGCGGCGCCCCGAAACACGAATCGGGGACGGTGCCGCGCGTGAGCAACCGAGGCAATGTAAGACTTGAAAAGTTGACTGTAGTTAGAAGAAATTTGTAGTCATTATTTCAAGATGAAGATGGCAATTTTTTTGTGATTGTCGTAATTAATCGGTAGCATTCCTTGCCGTTAATGATAAAGAATTGATCCATGTTGCACATTCCCTTTGTCGTTGTTTTTCATGTGTTTCAACTCAGTGATCTTGGCTCTCCATGGCCGTGTCATTAGCTGTTGTATTAACTAGATGACGCCCCGCGCGTTGCTGCGGGAATTCTGAGTCCTACACATACGATAAGAAATAAACTGAATACATTTGTTTACATAGTAGATATATGATCTTGAGATGAAAAAACTGAAATAGACACAGTTCTTGAAGTGTAAATACAAAGATAGCAAAATGTGCATCATGTGATATTTTTATTAAATATAGTGGTATGACATAATTAATCTCATATGATTTACATACAAACCAATGTATACATACACATTAATACGAAGATTCTAAAATGGAGACGATATGAAAGGTTATGTACAAATTTTCGTTTCTGAGATTCTTACGGTATATTGTGGAGATATTGTGTGTGACTCCTGTTGTAAATCACATCAACCTTCTGCATTTTAGAGCGGGAATTATAGCCAAGTAGGTGTTACATAAGTTTAGATCGGGAAGCATTAAGGCAATTGGCAAGGGCACCATCAATCAAATTTTAAACAACTCAGTGGAAATAGCACCACCTGAGTTATCAAATGCTTAATAGAGAAAAATAATTATGCTCCTCGTTTCAATCCAGGGCTTCAAAGCTTGTGTGGATTTAGTAAGCACCTCCCTACAAAGCAGCATGCGTACTAAATTACATAAAACAATTAGATAACGATCCAGAGGAATAACTAATGACCATGTATTGTTCAGATAGAAAATAATACAGAGACTCGTTCATCTATGTGCCTGCCAAAAAACAATCAGGAAACCATGTAGGATAACCTAACAATTAGTAAGATAGTAGAGCAAGGTTATGAATGGATCCATGGAGTAATAGGAATAGCCTCACATGAATCAGATTGCGTGAGGCTAGGAGCCTGGGAGATACATAAGGAACTCCAAGTTTCGCCCAGCACTATAACTTGTATGACGGAAACATACATGCATGAAGAAAAATTAACATCCCCGCGAGGTAAATTTGATAGATATAATTAGGTATTAAGATAAGGGATTAGTTACCTGCTCAGGGGCCAAGTCATTGGTACCATTGAAGGAACAGTACTCCAGAACAGCACAAAGATGCATGTCGACGGATGGTGAATGACGTGCCCTAGTCCATGGGGTAGATCGATTACAATTGCCCCCCAACACCCTAGCTTCTGGCCTGAGCGGTGGATTGACCATTGACACAATGGCAGGTTTCGCAGCGCGTCGCCGTTCAAGTTCATGGTGTTCCACGCGGTGCCGCGGCTCTGCTTAGGAAAGGAGTCGACATACCTGCAGATGAATATGGCGATGGCCATCCAGGTTCTTCAAGTTCGAGCTTTTGTAGGGCCATGACGTCAAGTACCTATGATGAGTTGATGACCATCCTCTCCATGGCACACACTGAAGGTCCGCATCTCCGGTTTGCATTTGTTCGGTGTAGAAGACGAAGATAATCTGCCATAGAAGACGAAGATAATCTGCCGTAGAATATAAAAGGAGGCATGGAAAATTAGTTGGTGGGGGCGTTAATTGGGGAGATGATGGAGATGTTCTGCCATATATATAGAAGGATCCGTGCAAATCAACCGGTGGGGGACTGAAGGAGTTAATTAGGGAGAGATAGGGTCGCAGAAACGTCAGCTTTGCGGGTGGGCCGCGTGGAGCATGGAGTAATTAGTGCATGATTACCATAAAAAAACTCGCTGTTGTTTGGAACTGAGCGCTGATGTGGAAAGTATGATGACGTGGCTAGGCTGCATGTCAAGAGAATTGCTTTAGTGGGGATCAACTATTTAGGTATTATAGATATTGTTGAACATGTATACATCTACGTAGGTCCGGGTTCTGTATGCAGTACCTGTAGTATCTGTCTCCCTCTGTATATACGTGTATCTTAGGAGACAAGATACCGGTCGCACCCTTTGTACCTATATATATGTGCCTAGTGCACGATCAATCAATTATCGATGCACCAAATCATTTTCTACATGGTATCTATCGCAAGTCGATCCTTCAGCTTCCGCTAACCCTAGCCGCCGCCCCGGGCCGCCGCCGCCGCCGCCGCCCACGCCGCCGCCACCACCCCTCCTCCTCGCGCCCACGCCGCGCCGCCTCCTCCGCCGCCGCCGCTAACCCTAGCCGCGCCGCCTTCCTCCCCACGATCCCATCGTCATGTCTCCCAACGCCTCCACCTACTCCAACCCCTTCGCCGTCGACCTGCCGAGATCCGCGACATCAACGTCCATGCACGCGTCCCGTGACCCTCGGCGCCCCAACTCCACGTGCCGGCGTGGAAGGCGTATTCACGCTGCTCTTCGCGAGAACAATCTCGTGGATCACGTGGATGGCACCGTGGACTCCCGCACCATGGTGGATGACGCCGAGTGGACCGCGATCGACGCCACGATCATCCGGTGGTTCTTCACCACCATCTCCAAGGACTTGTTCCACACGGTTGTGCGCGGCGGCAGCGCCCGCGCCATGTGGGTCAAGCTGAACGGCCTCTTCACCGACAACAAGCTTCAAAGACCGCGTTTTTGCAGCAGGAATTTTTGACTGTCACCGGGATGACCAGTCCATTGATGACTCGCCACCGCTGAAGACGTTGGCGGGACGAGCTTCGTGACATTGGAGCCAAGGTGGACGACGACCTCCTCCTCAAAGACGCTCACGCCCGGCCTCAACGAGGACTTTGGCAACGCCGCCTCAACCTCACCTTGATGCGGAGCCCTCCTTCCCCAAGTTTGTGGCGTGCTTGAGGTTGGAGGCGCCGGATGAAGGAGTCAAGCGTGTGCAGCACCACGGCCTCGCCGCGGCACCTCTCGCGGCGCCCTCCACCGACCGCCCCACCAGCGCCGCCACCGGCGCCTCGGTACTTCCCCTCCCGCCGCGCCTCCGCCCCTCCGCTGCCCCCGGCAGGTGGGGTGGCGGAGCTGGCACCGCTGCCGCGGCGGCCATAGCAACAACAGCGCCGGGGGCCTCGTCAGCAGCAGCAGGTGACTCCGCCGTGGACATACGGCACCAACCCGTGGACCGGCGTAGTCCATGCGTACTCCATGCCGGTCCCTCGGGCTCCGGCTCCGGGCATCCTTGGGCCCCGCCCGGCGGGTCCCCAGGCCCTCTTCGCCGCGCAGAACGTCGCTCCCTACAGCGGCTATGGTGCCGCCCCCTCGTCGGAGCCCGCCTACGGGTCCGCACCGGCTTATGGCGCTGCTGCCGCGCCGGCCTATGGGGCGCGCCGCCTCTGGCGCCGCCGCCGCTCCGGGCCGGGGCGCTCCGCGCCGGCCTATGGAAGGTTCTACCCTCCTCAGGTGCCGCCGCCGTGGGACCCGGCCTTGCTCGCTGCTGCTTGCCTCCGCCCGTCACCGAGCTCCTATGGTGGCGGTGGTGACTGGTACATGGACTCGGGCGCCACTGCTCACATGACTGCTCATCCCGGTAACCTCACATCTGTCACTCCCGTTCATACTCCCACCCGTATCACCGTTGGTAACGGTTCCTCCCTTCCCATTACTCACGTTGGTCATATGTCTTTTCCTTCTACTTCCACTCCTGTGCATATGTCTAATGTTCTTGTGTCTCCTGACTTAGTCACTAATCTTGTTTCCGTTCGTCGCCTTGCTCGTGAGAATCCTATAACTGTTGAATTTGACGATATCGGTTTTTCTGTGTAGGACGCCCGTACACGGATGGTGCTCCACTGATGTGATAGCCCGGACGAGCTTTATCCAGTGCATCCCTCCAGCGCCACCACCACCCGTCGCCCCGTCGCCTTCGCCGCCAGTGTCGATCTTTGGCATGCCCGTCTCGGTCATCCCAACTCCACCGTTATGCGTCAGATTCTTCAAAGTTTTTCTTTCTCATGTAATAAGGTCGACGATCACACTTGTGAGGCTTGCCGTCTTGGCAAGCACGTTCGTCTTCCCTTTAGCGAGTCTACAAACATTTCCACCTTTCCGTTTCAGTTATTGCATAGTGATGTCTGGACGTCCCCGGTTGCTAGCAACACGGGCTATTTATACTATCTGGTGATATTGGATGATTGTACTCATTATGTGTGGACATTCCCTCTCCGTCGCAAGTCCGACGCTCTTGCCACACTCACCGCTTTTTATTCCTATGTCACCACACAGTTCGGTCGTCCTATTCTCGCCTTGCAAACCGACAACGGCAAGGAGTTTGACAACGTCGCCGTCCGCAATTTACTTGCGTCCCACGGCACCATCTTTCGCCTCACCTGCCCCTACACGTCTCAGCAGAATGGTCGCGCCGAGCGCGTCCTTCGCACGCTTAATGACTGTGTCCGCACGTTGCTCTTCCACTCCTACGTGCCCGCTAGGTTCTGGCCGGACGCGCTCGCGACCGCCAGCCTCCTCATTAACATTCGCCCCTGTCGTTCCCGCTGGAACTACACCCCTCACCAGCTCCTCTTTGGTGCGGTTCCATCTTATGATGGTCTTCGCATTTTCGGGTGTCTCTGTTATCCTAGCACCGCGTCCACTGCTCCTCACAAACTCGCTCCTCGGTCCCTTCCTTGCATCTTCCTTGGCTATCCTCCCAACACCAAAGGTTACCGGTGCTATGATCCAGTCTCCCACCGCGTTTTCACCTCGCGGCATGTGTACTTTGATGAGCTCGTGTTCCCGTTTCAGCAGGTACCGTCACCTTCGGAGTCTCCTGCGGCGCGGTTCGTCCCTGCCTCCACCTCTGGCGGACCGCCCACCCGCGCCTCGGGTCCGGCTCTGCCCGCGCTTCCGCTTGGCGACCCGGCGCTGTGGCCCTGCCGTGGGCGACACACATGCCTCTTGGCCCCCGGCGCTGCTGCCCTGCGCAGCCCCCGACGCCGCGACCTCCTTGGCTCCTGGTGCTGCGGCCCCTGGCGCTGGGGCCCTGCCACGGCCTCCTCGGCCGCCCAGCCCCGATCGCCGCCCTCGGCGCGCGGCCCCCATTGCCGTGGCCCCTTCGACCGCCCCGCCCGCGCCCCACCGCGGCCCCCGTCGCCGCGGCTCCCTTGGCGGCTCCCGTCGCCATGGCCGCACCCCTCACCGGTGTGGTCACTCGGGCTCGGACTGGGACCCTGCGTCCCAGCACGCGCTACTCGTCGGACGAATACGCATGCGTGGCTTCTACCTCGACGCCGTCACCGCTCCCCACCTCCGCTCGTGCAGCCCTTCGGGATCCGAACTGGCTAGCTGCGATGCGTGAGGAGTTTGACGCCCTGCAGCGCAACCGTACGTGGCAGCTTGTCCCGCGGCCACCCCGTGCCAATGTCATCACTGGCAAGTGGGTCTTCCGCCATAAGACTCGCCCCGACGGTTCTCTTGAGCGCTACAAGGCGCGTTGGGTGGTGCGCGGCTTTCGCCAGCGCGCCGGCGTGGACTTCACCGACACCTTCGCCCCAGTTGTTAAATCGGGCACGATTCGCGCTGTTCTCCAGCTTGCTGTTTCTCGCGCTTGGCCTGTCCACCAGCTCGATGTGTCTAATGCTTTTTTGCATGGCCATCTCGACGGGCAGGTGTTCTGCCAGCAGCCGACTGGTTTCGTCCACACCGACTTTCCGGACCAAGTGTGCTTGCTCTCCCGTTCTCTCTACGGGTTGAAGCAGGCACCTCGGGCCTGGTACCAGCGGATCGCGGCCTTCCTCCAGCAACAGGGGTTCCGGTCCACACGGTCTGATGCCTCCCTGTTCGTCTACCACCAGGGCCACGCCACCGCGTACCTCCTCCTATACGTCGACGACATCATCCTGACTGCGTCCTCGCCAGCGCTTCTTCAGCAGATCACAGCTCGCCTTGGCGCCGAGTTCGCCCTCAAGGACTTGGGGGCTCTCCACTACTTCCTCGGCATCGAGGTAGTGCGCCGGGCTACTGGCTTCTTCCTGCACCAGCAGAAGTACGCCTACGAGCTTCTGGAGCGAGCGGGTATGCTTAATTGCAAGCCTGCTTCCACGCCTGTCGATACGATGGCTAAGGTGTCCGCCGTTGAGGGCTCTCCGGCGTCCGACGCTCCCTTCTACCGCTCCATCGTCGTTGCGCTTCAGTACCTCACACTGACGCGTCCGGACATCCAGTATGCTGTCCAGCAGGTGTGCCTTCACATGCATGCTCCTCGTGACACCCATTGGGCTCTCGTGAAACGTATACTTCGATACATACGTGGCACCACAGCCATGGGTCTCACCCTGACGGCCTCGCCACACACTAGCCTTGTCGCCTACTCCGACGCCGACTGGGCTGGGTGTCCCGACACTCGACGCTCCACCTCCGGCTACTGCGTCTACCTCGGGCCCTCTCTGATTTCGTGGTCGTCTAAACGACAACCCACGGTCTCACGATTGAGCGCCGAGGCCGAGTATCGGGCCGTGGCCAACGCCGTCGCGGAGTGTTCCTAACTCCGACAGCTACTCCAGGAGTTGCTATGTGAGGTCACCAAGGCGACGCTCGTCTACTGTGATAACGTCTCCGCGGTGTACCTCGCTGCCAACCCTGTCCATCACCGACGGACGAAGCACATCGAGCTCGACATCCACTCCGTCCGGGAGCACGTCGCACTTGGTCGTGTTCGTGTTCTACATGTGCCCACCGATCAGCAGTTCGCCGATGTGATGACGAAGGGACTACCCACCTCGAATTTTGAGGGGTTTCGGTCCAGTCTTTGCGTCACGGCGCACGCTCGATTGCGGGGGGTGTTGAACATGTGTACATGTACGTAGGTCCGGGTTCTGTATGCAGTACCTGTAGTATCTGTCTCCCTCTGTATGTACGTGTATCTTAGGAGACAAGATACCGGTCGCACCCCTTGTACCTATATATATGTGCCTAGTGCACGATCAATCAATTATCGATGCAAATCATTTTCTACAAATATTATCTGTTTTGCTAACTCTCCATCAACTAAAAACTTTCTTATATATTGTGCAAGATTCACAGCTTTGGAAACTCCCAGATCACATGTTACTTATTTTTGCATTCTGTTTAAAACATAAGTTTCTCTCAAATATATATCAATTTAATCTGAAATTTAACATGTTACTTATTTTTGCAAATTCACAGCTTTGGAAACTCCCAGATCACATGTTACTTATTTTTGCATTCTGTTTAAAACATAAGTTTCTCTCAAATATATATCAATTTAATCTGAAATTTAACCAGGTTGGCCACTAAATTAATTTTTGTTAGTGATATTCTCATATTTACATGTGCCATTTAAAATCTATTTTTTCTAAGTGTAGAGAGAAAAGAGGCTACGTGGCAGAGAGAAGAGAGAAATTATGATGTTGCTAATTAAGACAAAATTGAAATACGTCAAATAACGAAGGCAAAGTAATGTTTTAAGAGTTAACTAGAAACTGAAACAAATCAAATATTTCTATATTAGGGTTATGAACTGAATAGGCTGACAACTAAGGTGGGGAACGTGGAGTTTTCTCGCAGAGTACCATATCTGCTATATCATTTGCACCACCATGCATGGATTTCAACAATTACATCTTAGAGCAACTCTAGCAGAGTCATTGTACGGTGCCCAATCACCATAATAACCGTCAATATGGCAATCGCGACTGAAAAGGGCACTCAGCCCAACGTACGGTGCCCAATCACCATCTTAGAGCAACTCTAGCCTGCCATCTCGTGCCAAATATCATGATTTTTTTAAGCGTCCTTCATATTTGGCGTCTTTGAGCCGCCGTTTGGAGTGCACTCCAACCATGGCACGAAGGACACTTTAGACCGTCTCTCACCTCTCACACCCCCCCCCCCCACCTCTTGTGTACCGAAATTGCCACCTCCACAGTCGAAATCGCTGCCTGGCCTCCCGGAATTAGTACCATCGTCAAAATAGACATCCAACAGTCAGAATCGCTGCCCTGCGTCCACCAACGCCGACGAGACTAGGAAGGGCGTCTCGATGCTGCACCGGCTCATGGACGTGACGGAGGGCAGAGCGTCTGCCACGGCTCTCTCAGCGGGTACCTCGGCTCTCTCGGGAAGAAGGTGATAACGTAATGTCTCCCCAGGATGTAAATATATCTTGAGAATGCACTCTCACTGTATTTTTTTGCGGCTGTGATGTGCTTATGTTGTGTGCTCGTGCTTGTGCTAGGGTTCGTAGGATCATCCACGGCGGGTTCGGTTGGATGACAGGAAAATAGGTGAAGAAAATAGCAGCCGATGGTAGGTGGATCCCGTTGCTAGGAAATTTTATGCAACTCAATTTTAAACAATTCTTAGTTTGCACATCGCCTAGGCAGCCTCTGTGTTATTATTGAGGCTGCCACTATGGTGTTTAAAGTTGCTCATTATCTACCCGAGACGACTCTATGAATAAAATTTGCGGCAACGGTCCAGCATCTGCGTCCGTGCACGACGTCTCAGCTAGAAGAGCGCCATGACCTTGACGTACCGGCGGGTATGTACGTGTCACGGCGCCGGGGCGTCGCACTACTCGCACATGCGGAAGAGGGAGGGATCATAATTGTGGCCAGTCGGTTTCCAGAAAAAAAAGATTGTGGCCAGTGGACCGGAGTGGCTGTTCCAACCGAAATTTGTGCGTCCCTCCGGACCGCGAGATCACATTATCACCTCTTATATAAGCTACACGATTACATCAAGCACGAAACATAATTATTATCGTTATATTCTCTCTCTGATGCACATAGGAGTGGGGCAGATGCATCCATCGTCCTTTCTGGTGCTTAGTTGTACTAACCGTAGACTATCAAAGTACTATCCAGTACTGCTTCTGATTGCCGCCTCCCCGCATGTTCTTGCATCAGAATAAGATTAGATTTGAGAGGCTAGAGTACAACCTATAGGTTTATGTTAATTATACCAAGCTAATCTTAAGACAAAGCGCCTTTTCCAGCATTCCTTGGCTACAAATCATACGAGAATCTAGTATGTAGAGGGGAATGCTGCAGCGTCAGCCACATGCTCCCATATGCCACACCATTGTGGAGTCATCATTTGCGTTTGCAAGGTACCCACTACGTACGCTAAGTAAACAAATGTCGATTAGATGACCTTAAGTGCGTACTTAGCCTGGGTACTTGACACGTACAGCCTCTAGCAAGGGCACATGACAAGGCTCGATTTGGTGCATGCACCACATATGATTAGCAACGATGAATGAATTGGCCTATAGGATATGACATATAGATCTTCTTGCAATATCTCGCTCCATTCTAGCTACTGCAAAGGGCGTCTCTGATCGGTGAAAGCATAAATAAATCGATATAGTATTAGGTACCAGACTTAATCATTTTGGGAGCTAATCATTTTTTGTCAAACATGCTGCTAGTTAAAGACGTACACCATTTCAATTGTGCGTCTATGGCTAATCATGCATGTTCTTCAACCACAATAAGATTCAGGCGCGGTAGATTGCTGCCAAAGAACAATGGAAATTTTCTTTGCCATGCATGTCAACGTCAACCACCCATGGAGTTATATATACAAACAACAAATCAACGATGATGAAAGCAAGTTGTTGCTCAATTATGTTAGGAGAACCCCCTATATTTTTGCCAGGGGTTTCAACCTCCTTTTCGAAAAGAAAAGAAAAATGTCATGTCAAAGAAAAACACTGTGGTAAGCTGTTGGGTAGTTAGTACAGATGGCCTTATCATGGGTAACAGGGTAAGTTCTTTCTAATGCCCTAAACTTGACGTCAGGTATGTCTTATCAAGATGTACTCCGTCCGTCCCAAAATTCTTGTCTTAGATTTGTCTAGATACGGATGTATTTAGATACGGATGTATCATAGACAAATCTAAGACAAGAATTTTGGGACGGAGGGAGCACTAGTGCAGAACTGGGCTATAGCACCGGTTCGTAAGGGCCTTTAGTGCCGGTTCTGTAGCCGGCACTAAAGGGTGGGGACTAAATATCCCCCCTTTAGTACCGGTTCTGCACGAACCGCCGCTAAAGGGCCACCACGTGGCACGAGCCAGTGCCGGGGGCGAGGAGCACTTTAGTACCGGTTGGTAACACCAACCGGTACTAAAATGTTGGGGGGGGGGATTCATGATTTTTTTCTTTAATTTTGTGTTTTTCATTTAATACTTTTTTGTTTGCTGGTATTTTACGATACTATATATTGTACACGTTATGCATATATATAAATATATATAATTTCTCGTAGAACCGATCATTCATATATAAATTCATGCTATTCGTCACCCTGGGTGAGGAATAAATGCTATTCGTCACCCTGGGTGAGGAATAGTTATTCTTCACCCCCTCTCTATTTTGACGTCAATGCACCCTATTTTTAGGTTTCGTCAATTTTGTCTTATTTCATACGTAAAAAGAGAACGTAAGAAAAGATATACTCATCGTAAAAAATATTTTATGTTACGTAAAATTTTGAACGTAAAAACATAGTGTAAAATACACATAAAATGCTATATTTCTTGTCTTATGACCTATATATTTGTTTTTTATGTCAAATTTTACGTAGGGAATCACTATGAATGTAACTATTTGTATTCTAAATTTAATTTATTTCGAAAACGATCGTAAGATTACCTCGGGTGAAGAATATCTTATTCTGCACCCTGGGTGATGAATAGTAACACTATATATATATTATCGAATGTCTCACAACCACCATTATTCACACATACACATGTATATATATACAATTAGGTATATATACAATTTCTCCTACATGTTGCCTTGGTGCCTTCGAAGCACGCTGCCAATTGGGAGTGGTTCATGGGGGCGGTAGCGGGTAATAATATTCTCCTTTGGGATCTATGACCTGGTCGAGCAAAAATTCCGCTATTTCCTCTTGAAGTGCTCGTATGCGCTCCATTGGTAGGAGCTTCTCCCGCACGTCTTTGAACTGTTAAGAAGGAGATCAATATGCATGCATGTGTATTAGTTGTGTGACTAGATATCGATAATCATGTAAAAATTGTGAATAGTGTTATGTCAAACGTACCCATTGCTGTCTATCAGATTTGCTCCTTTCGGACGCTATCATGCGAATGTTCTCGCAAACGTGGTATGCACACACATCAGTCCCCGGCGCCTGCTCCAGGGCCTTTACGAGAATAGAATTTAATCAGGTAATAATTAATCAAGCACGATAATTAATTAATGGTACTAAAACAAAAATTAAAGAGATGGTTAGCTAGCTAGTACTACTTAATTACTTACCTTGGGTCGACACCAAAACAGCTTTTGTCGCCATTTTCCTGAAGTCACTGATAACCCACAAGTATAGGGGATCGCAACAGTTTTCGAGGGTAGAGTATTCAACCCAAATTTGTTGATTCGACACAAGGGGAGCCAAAGAATATTCTCAAGTATTAGCAGTTGAGTTGTCAATTCAACCACATCTGGATAACTTAATATCTGTAGCAAAGTGTTTAGTAGCACAGTAATATGATAGTGATGGTAACGGTAACAAAAGAGTAATGCAAGTAATAGTAAATATTTTTGGTATTTTGTAGTGATTGTAACAATAGCAATGGAAAGGTAAATAAGCGTAAACCAGTATATGGAAAACTCGTAGGCACCGGATCAATGATGGATAATTATGTCGGATGTGGTTCATCATGTAACGGTCATAACATAGGGTGACACAGAACTAGCTCCAATCCATCAATGTAATGTAGGCATGTATTCCGAATATAGTCATACGTGCTTATGGAAAAGAACTTGCATGACATATTTTGTCCTACCCTCCCGTGGCAGCGGGGTCCTATTGGAAACTAAGGGATATTAAGGCCTCCTTTTAATAGAGCACCGGAACAAATCATTAGCACATAGTGAATACATGAACTCCTCAAACTATGGTCATCACCGAGAAGTATCCCGATTATTGTCACTTCGGGGTTGTCGGATCATAACACATAATAGGTGACTATAGACTTGCAAGATAGGATCAAGAACACACATATATTCATGGAAACATAATAGTTTCAGATCTGGAATCATGGCACTCGGGCCCTAGTGACAAGCATTAAGCATAGCACAGTCATAGCAACATCAATATCAGAACATAGTGGATACTAGGGATCAAACCCTAACAAAACTAACTCGATTACATGATAAATCTCATCCAACCCATCACCGTCCAGCAAGCCTACGATGGAATTACTCACGCACGGCGGTGAGCATCATGAAATTGGTGATGCAGGATGGTTGATGATGACGACGGCGACGAATCCCCTCTCCGGAGCTCGAGCGGACTCAGATCAGCCTCCCGAGAGGTTTTAGGGCTTGGCGGCGGCTCCGTATCGTAAAACGCGATGATTTCTTCTCTCCTAATTTTTTCTCCCCGAAAGCCAATATATAGAGTTGGAGTTGGCGTCGGAAGGTGTCCAGGGGGCCCACGAGGTAGGGGGGCGCGCCCTAGGGGGGGGGCGCCCCCACCCTCGTGGACAGGGTGTGGGCCCCCTGGTCTTTATCTTTGGCGAGGAGTTTTTATTATTTATTGTAAGGTATTCCGTGGAGTTTCAGGTCATTCCGAGAATATTTGCTATCTCCACATAAAACAACATCATGGCAATTCTGCTGAAAACAACGTCAGTCCGGGTTAGTTCCATTCAAATCATGCAAGTTAGAGTCCAAAATAGGGCAAAAGTGTTTGGAAAAGTAGATACGATGGAGACGTATCAACTCCCCAAGCTTAAACCCTGGCTTGTCCTCAAGCAATTCAGTTGACAAACTGAAAGAGAAAAAGAAAGACTTTTACAAACTCTGTTTGCTCTTGTTGTTGTAAATATGTCAAGCCAACATTCAAGTTTCAGCAAAGATCATAACTAACCATATTTGCAATAATTCTCAGGTCTCATAATTACTCATATCAATAACATAATCAACTAGCAAGCTATAATAATAAATCTCGGATGACAACACTTTCTCAAAACAATCATAATATGATATAACAAGATGGTATCTCGCTAGCCCTTTCTGAGACCGCAAAATATAAATGAAGAGCACCTTTAAAGATCAAGGACTGACTAGACATTGTAATTCATGGTAAAAGAGATCCAATCATAGTCATACCCAATATAAATTAATAGTGATGAATGCAAATGACAGCTGTGCTCTCCAGCTAGTGCTTTTTAATAAGAGGGTGATGACTAAACATAAAATTAAATAGATAGGCCCTTCGCAGAGGGAAGCAGGGATTTGTAGAGGTGCCAGAGCTCGGTTTTGAAATAGAGATAAATAATATTTTGAGCGGTATACTTTCATTGTCAACATAACAACTAAGAGATGGCGATATCTTCCATGTCACACACATTATAGGCGGTTCCCAAACAGAATGGTAAAGTTTATACTCCCCCTCCACCAACAAACATCAATCCATGGCTTGCTCGAAACAATGTGTGCCTCCAACATACATCAGGTCTCAGGGGGAGTTTTGTTTGCAATTAATTTTGATTTAGTTTGCATAAAGCATGGGACTGGGCATCCCGGTGACCAGCCATTTTCTCATGAGTGAGGAGCGGAGTCCACCCCTCTTGAGAATAACCCGCCTAACATGGAAGATAAGGGCAGCCTTGGTTGATATATGAGCTATTCGAGCATACAAAAAAGAATGTTTATTTGAAGGTTTAGAGTTTGGCACATACAAATTTACTTGGAACGGCAGGTAAATACCGCATATAGGAAGGTATAGTGGACTCATATGGCATAACTATGGGGTTTAAGGAATTGGATGCACAAGCAGTATTCCCGCTTAGTACAGGTGAAGGCTAGCAAAAGACTGGGAAGTGACTAACTAGAGAGAAACAACAGTCATGAACATGCATTAAAATTAATAAACTTTGGATGCAAGCATGAGTAGGATATAATCCACCATGAACATAAATATCGTGAAGGATATGTTGATTTGTTTCAACTACATGCGTGAACATGTGCCAAGTCAAGTCACTTAAATCAATCAAAGGAGGATACCACCCCATCATACCACATCATAATCATCTCAATAGCATGTTGGCACGCAAGGTAAACCATTATAACTCATAGCTAATCAAGCATGGCACAAGAAACTATGATCTCTAATTGTCATTGCAAACATGTTTATTCATAACCAGCTGAATCGAGAACGATGAACTCATCATATTTACAAAAACAAAAGAGGTCAAGTTCATACCAGCCTTTGTCATCTCAATCAATCCATCATGTATCATCATAATTGCCTTTCACTCGCACGACCGAACGATGTGAATAATAATAAAAGTGCACGTGCATTGGACTAAGCTGGAATCTGCGAGCATTCAATAAACAGGAGAAGACAAGGTAATATGGGCTCTTGGTTAAATCAACAATAATGCATATAAGAGCCACTTCAACAATTTAATCATGGTCTTCTCCTACTGACCCCCAAAGAAAAGAAAAGAAAAAACTATTTACACGGGAAAGCTCCCAACAAGCAAAAGAAGAACAGGAAATATTTTTGGGTTTTCATTTTAATTATTACTGCTACAGCAAGAAAGTAAACTACTACTAATATTTTTTTATTTTTTTCTTAAGGTTTAACAAACACACAAGAAGAAAGCAGGAAAAAGAAAATAAGCTGGCATGGATATTACAGTGAAAGAGTATGAGCACCGACATCTAGCAATGAGTGTGTGTGAACATAAATGTAATGTCGGTGAGAAATACGTACTCCCCCAAGCTTAGGCTTTTGGCCTAAGTTGGTTTATTGCCAGGGGTAGCCTGGCTGGTATCCATAGGTATAGCTGGGGTCGTACTGTGATGCAGCGATTATCGCCTCCTGAGCTACGGCGTGGCGTCGAGCTGCCTCCGCTCTCCTCTCGTACTCATCCGCCACCTCTCTGGTAATAGTATATCTTCCATTTGCCTGGTAATCAAAGATGGTAGGAGCAGGGAGAGTAATACGGACAACATGCTGTTTGTTAAAGATTAGTCGATACTGGAGAGGTGATTCAGTCCTCTCAACAAACCGGTGGGAGACCATAGCATCAAAATCTAAATAAGTAGGAGGCAACTCCATGTCTCCTTCACGAACGTCTATCTCAAGAAAATTAGCCAAGCGAGTTGCATAAATTCCTCCAAAGAAATCTCCATTATATCTATTATGGTGCAACCTACGAGCTACAATGACTCCCATATGATAAGATTGGTCTCTTAACACAGCACTCCTAAGAATACTGAGATCAGGTACACATATGTGACATGCTTCATCTTTACCATTTATGCATCTACCTATGAAGAGAGAAAATAGTGTATAGCAGGAAAATGGATGCTCCCCAAGGTAGCTTGTGTTATATCTCTAGATTCCCCTACAGTTATATTAGCAAGAAAGTCTCTAAATTCAGATTTAGGGGGATCCCTAACACTGCCCCATTGTGGAAGTTTGCAAGCAAAAGTGAAATCCTCTAAGCTCATGGTATAAGATTTGTCATAAAGATCAAACATGACTGAAGGAGAATTACGGGAAGATGAATATTCAAACCTCCTCACAAACGAGCTTGTGAGATCATGATATTGTGGGCATTTGTCTGCTTCAATGTCTTCAAGATCGGCATTACGCAAATATGCGTTAAATTCTTCTTTGATTCCCGCACGATCCATAAAATTCTCCGAAGGCCATTCACAGGGCCTCACAGGAGCGTCTCTTGGTGGTTCCTCATCAACATCACGCATAGCAAGCCTGGGGCCTTGCTTCCTTGAAGAACCCCCTTGGAACATCTTCCTAAGCATATTATTTTTTCTAAAATAATTCTGAAATTTTTAGTAACTTCAAACAAAAGTGAACCAACTTCAATAAAACTGATAGCAATTACTCCTACAAGTGTCTAGACCTTATATAAAGCATTAGAACTACTTGGAACCATATAAATTTGACATGCAAGCTCAAGAACATGGTCACCTATGCAGCAGAAATTTGCAATGAATAAAGCACTAGAACAAAAACTAATTGGACTAATGGAGGAGTCACCTACCAAGGAACAATCTCCCCAAGCAGTTTTGCGAGAGGTGCTTTGAGCAAGGAGATCGAAAAATCATAGCAAAGTGGCTGGAACTCGTGCTTGAGTTGGTTTTTCGTGTTTGGGGGAGGAAGAAGAAGGAGATGGGTGCAGGAATAAGTGGAGGAGGGCCACCGTGGGCCCACGAGGTAGGGGGCGCGCCCAGGGGGGTAGGGCGCGCCCTCCACCCTCGTGACCAAGTGGAAGCTCCCCCCGCGGTGATTTTTGCACAGTAAATCCTCAAATATTCCCGAAAAAATCATATTAAATTGGCATGGCATTCCGAGGACTTTTATTTTCGGGATATTTTTATATTGCACGGATAAATCAGGAAACAGACAGAAAAATACTATTTTTACTTTATTTCAACTAAATAACAGAAAGTATAAAGAGAGTACAGAAGGTTGTGCTTCTAGTTTCATCCATCTCATGCTCATCAAAAGGAATCCACTAACAAGGTTGATCAGGTCTTGTTAACAAACTCATTCCGATAATCATGAAACCAGAGAAATTTCGAATAACACTAAGTTACCTCAACGGGGATATGAACATCCCCAATAATAAGAATATCATATTTCTTTTTGACAGTAGGAAGGGGAAATTCAAAACCTCCAAATATAATCGATGGAATTTTTCCAATAGAGTTAATACTATGAACTTGAGGTTGTTTCCTCGGAAAGTGTACCGTATGCTCATTGCCATTAACATGAAAAGTGACATTGCCTTTGTTGCAATCAATAACAGCCCCTGCAGTATTAAGAAAAGGTCTTCCAAGAATAATAGACATACTATCATCCTCGGGAATATCAAGAATAACAAAGTCCGTTAAAATAGTAACATTTGCAACTACAACATGCACATCCTCACAAATACCGACATGTATAGCAGTTGATTTATCAGCCATTTGCAAGGATATTTCAGTAGGTGTCAACTTATTCAAGTCAAGTCTACAATATATAGAGAGAGGCATGACACTAACACCGGCTCCAAGATCACATAATGCAGTTTTAACATAATTTCTTTTAATAGAGCATGGTATAGTAGGCACTCCTGGATCTCCAAGTTTCTTTGGTATTCCACCCTTAAAAGTATAATTAGCAAGCATGGTGGAAATTTTAGCTTCCGGTATATTTCTTTTATTAGTAATGATATCTTCCATATATTTAGCATAGGGATTAGTTTTGAGCACATCAGTCAATCGCATACGCAAAAAGATAGGTCTAATCATTTCAGCAAAGCGCTCAAATCCTCTTCATCCTTTTTCTTGGATGGTTTGGGAGGAAAAGGCATGGGTTTCTGAACCCAAGGTTCTCTTTCTTTACCATGCTTCCTAGCGACAAAATCTCTCTTATCATAACTTTGATTCTTTGATTGTGGGTTATCAAGATCAACAGCAAGTTCAATTTCTACATCATTATCATTACTAGGTTGAGCATCATCCCGAACATCATCATTAACATTTTCACTAGGTTCATGTTCATTACTAGATTGTGTTTCAGCATCAGACATAGATATATCATTGGGATTCTCAGGTGGTTCAGCAATAGGTTCACTAGAAGTTTGCACAGTTCTATCATTTTTCTTTTTCTTCTTTCTAGAAGAACTAGGTGAAGGAAATATGCCCTAGAGGATATAATAAAGTTATTATTTATTTCCTTATATCATGATAAATGTTTATTATTCATGCTATAATTGTATTAACCGGAAACATAATACATGTGTGAATACATAGACAAACAAAGTGTCACTAGTATGCCTCTACTTGACTAGCTCGTTAATTAAAGATGGTTATGTTTCCTAACCATAGACATGAGTTGTCATTTGATTAACGGGATCACATCATTAGGAGAATGATTTGATTGACTTGATCCATTCCGTTAGCTTAGCACTTGATCATTTAGTTTGTTGCTATTGCTTTCTTCATGACTTATACATGTTCCTATGACTATGAGATTATGCAACTCCCGTTTATCGGAGGAACACTTTGTGTGCTACCAAAGCGTCCTGGCGTAATCTGGGTGATTATAAAGGTGCTCTACAGGTGTCTCTGAAGGTACTTGTTGGGTTGGCGTATGTCGAGATTAGGATTTGTCACTCCGATTGTCGAAGAGGTATCTCTGGGCCCACTCGGTAATGCACATCACTATAAGCCTTGCAAGCATTGTAACTAATGAGTTAGTTGTGGGATGATGTATTACGGAACGAGTAAAGAGACTTGCTTGTAACGAGATTGAACTAGGTATTGAGATACCGACGATCGAATCTCGGGCAAGTAGCATACCGATGACAAAGGGAACAATGTATGTTGTTATGCGGTTTGACCGATAAAGATCTTCGTAGAATATGTGGGAGCCAATATGAGCATCCAGGTTCCGCTATTGGTTATTGACCGGAGACATGTCTCGTTCATGTCTACATTGTTCTCGAACCCGTAGGGTCCGCACGCTTAAAGTTTCGATGATGGTTATATTACGAGTTTATGTGTTTTGATGTACCGAAGGTAGTTCGGAGTACCGGATGAGATCGGGGACATGAAGAGGAGTCTTGAAATGGTCGAGACGTAAAGATCGATATATTGGACGACTATATTCGGACATCGGAAAGGTTTCGAGTGATTTCGAGTATTTATCGGAGTGCCGGAGGGTTATCGGAAACCCCGGGGGGACTATTGGGCCTACATGGGCCATAGGGAAGAGGGAAGGCAGCCTACAAGGGGCAGCTGCGCCCCCTCCCTATAAGGGGTTCGAATTGGACTAGGGAAGGGGGCGCGCCCCCCCTTCCTTCTCCTTTCCCTCTCCTTCCTTCCCCCTTCCTTTTCCTAGTTGGACTAGGAAAGAGGGGAGTCCTACTCCTACTAGGAGGAGGACTCCTCCCCTCCTTGGTGCGTCCCATGGCTGGCCGGCCTCCACCCTTGCTCCTTTATATACGGGGGCAGGGGGGCACCATAATCCACCTCGATCATATCGTAGCGGTGCTTAGGCGAAGCCCTGCGTCGGTAGAACATCATCATCATCACCACGTCGTCATGCTGACGGAACTCTCCCTCAAAGCTCGGCTGGATCGGAGTTCGAGGGACGTCATCGAGCTGAACGTGTGCTGAACTCGGAGGTGTCGTACGTTCGGTACTTGATCGGTCGGATCGTGAAGACGTACGACTACATCAACCGCGTTGTGCTAACGCTTCCGCTTTCGGTCTACAAGGGTACGTGGACAACACTCTCCCCTCTAGTTGCTATGCATCACCATGATCTTGCGTGTGCGTAGGAAATGTTTGAAATTACTATGTTCCCCAACAGTGGCATCCGAGCCTAGTTTTATGCGTAGATGTTATATGCACGAGTAGAACACAAGTGAGTTGTGGGCGATATAAGTCATACTGCTTACCAGCATGTCATACTTTGGTTCGGCGGTATTGTTGGATGAAGCGGCCTGGACCGACATTACGCGTACGCTTACACGAGACTGGTTTTACCGCCGTGCTATGCACATAGGTGACTAGCGGGTGTCAGTTTCTCCAACGTTAGTTGAACCGAGTGTGGCTACGCCCGGTCCTTGCAAAGGTTAAAACAACACCAACTTGACAAACTATCGTTGTGGTTTTGATGCGTAGGTAAGAACGGTTCTTGCTAAGCCAGTAGCAACCACGTAAAACTTGCAACAACAAAGTAGAGGACGTCTAACTTGTTTTTGCAGCGCATGTTGTGATGTGATATGGTCAAGATGTGATGAGATATAAGTTGTTGTATAAGATGATCATGTTTTGTTGAAGTTATCGGCAACTGGCTTAAGCCTTATGGTTGTCTCTTTATTGCATAAGAGGCAAGCACCAAATAATTGCTTTACTTTATCGCTATGCGATAGCAATAGTTGCAAGAGCAATAGTTGGCGAGACGACCATGTGACGACACATTGATATAGATCAAGATGATGGAGATCATGGTGTCATGCCGATGACGATGGAAATCATGATGATGCTTTGGAGATGGAGATCAAAGGCACAAGATGATGATGGCCATATCATGTCACATATATATTGAATGCATGTGATGTTTATCTTTTATGCATTTTATTTTGCTTTGATTGACGGTAGCATTATAAGATGATCTCTCACTAAATTTCAAGATAAAAAGTGATCTCCCTGAGTATGCACCATTGCCAAAGTTCGTCGTGCCCAGACACCACGTGATGATCGGGTGTGATAAGCTCTACGTCCATCTACAACGGGTGTAAGCCAGTTTTGCACACGCAGAATACTCGAGTTAAACTTGACGAGCCTAGCATATGCAGATATGGCCTCGGAACACTGAGACCGAAAGGTCGAGCGTGAATCATACAGCAGATATGATCAACATAGTGATGTTCACCATTGAAAACTACTCCATTTCACGTGATGATCGGTTATGGTTTAGTTGATTTGGATCACGTGATCAGTTAGATGATTAGAGGGATGTCTATCTAAGTGGGAGTTCTTAAGTAATATGATTTATTGAACTTTAATTTATCATGAACTTAGTCCTGGTAGTATTAGCATATCTATGTTGTAGAACAATAGCTCGCGATGTTGCTCCCCGTTTATATTTTGATATGTTCCTAGAGAAAAATAAGTTGAAAGATGTTAGTAGCAAAGATGCGGACTAGCTCCGTGATCTGAGGTTTATCCTCATTGCTGCACAGAAGAATTATGTCCTTAATGCACCGCTAGGTGACAGACCAAATTACAGGAGCAGATGCAGACGTTATGAACGTTTTGACAAAAGCTCGGTATGATGACTACTTGATAGTTAAGTGCACCATGCTTTACGGCTTAGAACCGGGACTTCAACGACGTTTTGAACGTCATGGAGCATATGAGATGTTCCAAGAGTTGAAATTGATATTTCATACTCATGCCCGTGTCGAGAGGGATGAGACTTCTGACAACACTTTGCCTACAAGATGGAGGAGAATAGCTCAACCAATGTGCATGTGCTCAGATTGTCTGGGTACTACAATTGCTTGAATCAAGTGGGAGTTAATCTTCCAGATAAGATAGTAATTGACAGAATTCTCTAGTCACCATCACCAAAGTTAGTAGAACTTCGTGATGAACTACAATATGCAAGGGATAACGGAAACGATTCCCAAGCTCTTCGTGATGCTGAAATCAACGGAGGTAGAAATCAAGAAAGAGCATCAAGTGTTGATACTTAACAAGATCACTAGTTTCAAGAAAAGGGCAAAGGGATAGAAGGGGAACTTCAAGAAGAATAGCAAGCAAGTTGCTGCTCAAGTGAAGAAGCCCAAGTCTGAACCTAAGCCTGAGACTAAAGTGCTTCTACTACAAAGGGACTGGTCACTGGAAGCGGAACTGCCCCAAGTATTTGGCGGATAAGAAGGATGGCAAAGTGAACAAAAAGTATATTTGATATACATGTTATTGATGTGTACTTTACTAGTGTTTATAGCAACCCCTCGATATTTGATCTTGGTTGGTTGCTAGTAACTTCAAAGCAGGAGTTGCAAAATAAACAGAGACTAGTTAAGGGTGAAGTGACGATGTGTGTTGGAAGTGGTTCTGTTGGGGATATAACTATTTGTGTGAGCCGCCCAGGAGGGGCCGGGTTTCGCAAAGAAGACTCATCGTGAAAGAAGCCCAAGACCCAGCATGAGGATGGCGGTTCATAGGGTTTAAAGCCCACGGGCGGGTTAAGGCCAATAGTGATAAACCGCCATGATGGCATGACTTGTAACATAAGGTAGAAGTAACTAGTCACCGAGCCGGACACTGTTTATGAGTCGGCCGGGACTCTGTAGGCCGCTGGGCGTCAACCCGTGTATATAAGGGGACGACCCGCCGGCGGCTTAGGGCAAGAAACAACCAATCGAGAACCGGGCATAGCGTATCTCGCTCCCTGGTCATCGAAACCTCAAGCAATACCAACCCAACTAGACGTAGGCCCTCCTTCACCGTAAGGGGCTGAACTAGTATAAACCTCTCGTGTCCTTTGTACCGATTAACCCCTTTGAGCTTCCTAGTTGCGATGGCTCCACGACTAAGTCCTTGCAAGAGGACATCTGCCGCGACAAATCCACGACAGTTGGCGCCCACCGTGGGGCCAGCGCACGGTGGATTTGAGTTCTTGAAGGGCAGCTTCGAAGGGCTCAAGGGATACGCAGTTGGCCGGATGACCAAGAGTCGTCGCGGCAAGATCTACATCGACGACGAAGGCTGGGGCCCCAACGCCGGCTCAATTGAGTACGGGTACCGGGTCCCCTTCGGTGGAATCCACGTCTTCATCGGCCGGATTGGTGAGCCGGGCCCTGAGCCGGACAACTGCACCGACCTCATCGAGACGGCTCAGCGCGCAAGACCCGCCCGGGCTCAACCCGTCGTGAAGCGTGCCTTCGTGGGCTGCATCCACGGAGGGGAACTTTCTGAAGGATCTGAAGGTGGTGGTGAGACGGCCGTCCTCTCCAATGGTGAATCGTCCGCCGGCTCAACAGATTCGCTATATCTAGTGCAAGATGGCGGGCTTGGGGGCTGTTTCGATGGCAGCACTATTCCGGACCCCTCTGAGTCACCAAACTGGGCAGCGGTCTTCATGGCTAGTACTCAACCCGGCCAAAATTCTACGGCTTCAGCAGCGATAACGACCGGGTCAGGAGCAGCCGGGGCAGGAGGCCATGTGCGCTCGCCGGCTCAGGTGCTGATGGATCTCATGGATAAGCTTACGGCCCTGTTAACCGTCACAGTCATCCCTGCGAATCAAGATGAGCATGATGCGGAGGTGGCGCATGTTTGTGAGGAGATCGCTCGGGCCAAGGAGGCCTTAGCAGCTGAGGATACTAGATTGGCCACAGAACGGGCGGTTTTGGATGCACGGGCACAGCGACTCCAGTCAGAGGCTTACGAGCTCACGATGAGTTTGAACGCATCTAACGAGGTAATGAGGAGGAGACATCAGAAAACTCAGTCCCGTTTACCTCCGATTTATGATCCTCGGAATCTTTTTACTACACCCGGAGCCGGCCCAAGTAACCCGCCAGGTACAAATTAGCTCATAACATCCGGAGCGGGAGGCCCGGTTCAGCCTCAGATGACGGCGCCTCCTCATGGGAACATGGCACCACCCCGTTATGTGCCGATACCACCGGGTCACTTCTCCAACCCCATGGAGAACTTAATTGCAGCATCAGCGCGTTTGGCGGCTCTCCCAGTGGACGGTGATGATCCGGCAGCGGTGGAGACCCGGAGGATCAGAGAATTTGTCCAGACAGCTCTGGCTCAGCAAGAGACCTACTCCTACAGCCGGGACAGGATTCATTCAACTCCTCCGCCCTGGTTAGCTCCGCCTCGTCCAAACCGGAGCCCGAGTTACAGCAGGCACATGGAGTCAGAGGCCTTGTCAAGCAACACTCAGCGCCGGAACTAGCCTGGCAGGTATAACCCGGTGCAGGATCGGATACGTCAGGAGGATGAGCGGACGGTTCAGCTAGCGGCTCAGCTAGCATCCCAACAGGACCTACCGGCTTATCCGACGACTTCCGTTGAGGCAGGAGTGGCTACTAGAACCGGCGGCGTTCCTTGTCTGGTGTCGGCTCTGCGTAATGTGCGTCTGCCCAAGGATTTCAAAGGACCTCGAAAGGTGCCGAATTACACGGCCGACTTACAGCCCGGAGCGTGGATCAAGAGTAATGAGATGGCCATGGAGCTACTGGAGGTTAGCGACGCAGCAATGGCTAAGTACTTCACCATGATGTTGGATGGAACTGCCCGTTCTTGGTTAAAGGGTTTGCCACCCAATTCCATTAGTTCATGGGCAGAGTTAAAGGCCCGTTTCATCCAGAACTTCAAGGACACTTGCAAGCAGTCTATGTAGATTGTGGACTTGACAAATTGTAAGTAGGAGGAAGGTGAATCCACAACTCATTGGGTACGCCGGGCTAAGGAGATTATACATTCATCTGACAAGATGGATGCCGGCTCTGCAGTCCTCATGTTAGAGAAGAATTGCCGCTTTGAGCCGCTGTGACAGATGCTGGGGCGCCTTAAGCTTGATTGCAATGATATGGGTACGCTGATGGCGGCTTTAGTCAAGTATGCCGATTCTGATAGTACCAAGGACCCCGCGTCTGATGAGGAAAAGACAGGGAAGGGAAAGCGGAACGGCAATGGAAAGGGTCAGCAGCATACCCGATGAATCAAGGAGGCAATAAGCGTAAGGCGGAGGGTAACCCGGAGTTCGTGGCCAACGCCAACGCGCAGGGTAACAACCAGAGACGTAAGGGAAAACCGCCCCCTCGATCTGGCGGGTCAGGTCCATCCCTTGAGCAGCTACTCAATGAGCCCTGCCCGAAACACGGCACCCGGGAACGACCCGCTACTCACTTGTGGAAAGATTGTGCGATTATGAAGGCTTTCAAGAATTCCAATACGTTTGACGGCAATCATGGCCCGGGTGGCGGCTCAGGAGCCGGTGGCTTTCATGGCCCGGGTGGCGGCTCAGGATCCGGCTTGCAGGGAAACCAGGGCGGTTATAATCAACAGCAATCTGGTCAAGGAGGACAACAGCAGCAGCCGTCAGGTTATCAGAGCCATCCGAAGCAGCTGAATAGTGGACAGTATCATGTGTTCACCACTAGCTTGTGAACTCTGTTGAGCCGGCAGTCCCTCGTTACTTGAGGTGGTCAGAACAGCCCATTGTCTGGAGTAGGGAGGATCACCCTCCCCGGGTTGATAATCCGGGTCAACTAGCCTTGGTGGTGGCACCGCAGGTTGGTGGATATAAATTCACTAAGGTGCTCATGGATGGAGGCAGCAGCATCAACATCCTCTATTACGAGACCTTTCCGCGCATGGGTTTAACTAACAAAAACTTAAAGACATCCAACACCGTTTTCCATGGAGTGGTGCCTGGTAAGTCGACATATCCCGTCGGTAAAATTGAGCTGGAGGTGGCCTTTGGAGACGAGCATGATTCAAGGGCTGAGAAGTTAACCTTTGAGGTGGTCAAAATCAAGAGTCCATATCACGCTTTGTTTGGGCGGCCGGCTTATGCCAAGTTTATGGTGCGGCCGTGTTATGTTTACTTGCAGCTCAAGATGCGGGGTTACAAGGGCACCATCACTGTGCATGGAAGTCGAAAGGTGGCCCTGGAGTGCGAAGAAGGCGACGCGGCTTATGCCGAGTCTGTCTGTGCAGCAGAGGAGCTAAAATTTAATCAAGATAACGTTGACCCGACGGATATGACCTCCCTCAACAAGCCAACAACAGAACATGACCCGGCGATGAAGTTTAAGTCGGCGGCCAAAACCAAGCTTGTTGATTTTACTCCAGGCGATTCATCTAAGAAGTTCAGCATCAGTGCCAATTTGGATCCTAAATAGGAAATTCGCGCTCATCGAGTTCATCCGTGAGAACCGGGACCTCTTTGCATGGAAGCCTTCCGACATGCCGGGTATACCGAGAGGACTCGCTGAGCACACTCTTAATATTGATCCGAAGTATAAGCCGGTCAGGCAGTTTCTGCGGCGATTAAATGAGGAACGACGAAAGGCTATTGGAGAGGAGGTCGCCCAGCTCTTGGCGGCTGGGTTCATTGTTGAAGTTTTTCACCCGGAGTGGTTGGCTAACCCGGTGCTCGTACTCAAGAAGAACGGCACCTGGCGGATGTGTGTGGATTACACGGACTTAAACAAGGCTTGTCCGGCTGATCCTTTCGCTCTCCCCCGTATTGATCAAATAATCGATGCTACGGCGGGTTGTGCGCGTTTGAGATTTTTGGATGCTTACTTTGGTTATCATCAGATCAAAATGGCAGTTAAGGACCAGGAGAAGACGGCTTTCATCACTCCGTTTGGAGCCTTCCACTATGTATCTATGCCTTTTGGGCTCAAGAGTGCCCAGGCGACTTATCAGCGGTGTGTACAGAACTGTCTCCACAATCAGATTGGGCACAATGTTCATGCTTATGTGGATGACATAGTGGTGAAGTCCAAAGAGAAGGAAACCTTGATATCTGATCTAAAAGAAACCTTTGATAATCTCCGGGTTTACAAGATGATGCTTAACCGGAGAAGTGTGTATTGGTGTACTGCGAGGCAAGCTTTTGGGATTTCGGTCTCAAAGCGGGGCATTGAAGCTAATCCGAGAGAAGATCAAGGCAATTACTTCTTTGGCTAAACCGCGTGCATTAATGATGTTCGATGGATGGCGGTCGTGTTCTTTGCTTTAAGCCGGTTCATAAGCGGCTAGGTGAAAGGCCCTACCGTTGTATCAGATGATGAAGAAGGCAGACACCTTTATCTGGAGTGATGCTGCTAATGCTGCTTTTGAGGATTTAAAGAGGCAGTTGTCTGAGCCGCCGGTCCTTGCAGCTCCCATTGACAAAGAGCCTTTGCTGTTATATGTGGCTGCTAATTCACGAGCCGTCAGCGTTGCAATCGTGGTGGAGCGCAAGGAGTCTGGTAAGGAGCATCCGGTTCAACGACCGGTTTATTACGTCAGTGAGGTGCTCATCGAGTCAAAACAAAGGTATCCTCATTGGCAGAAGCTTGTTTACGGGGTGTTCATCGCAAGCCGGAAGTTGAAGCAATACTTCCAAGGTCACCCTATCACTGTGGTGAGTTCTGCCCCCTTGGGAGACATCATTCAAAACAGAGAGGCTACAGGACGAGTCGCCAAGTGGGCTATTGAGCTCGGGCCTCATGATCTGAAGTACGTGCCACGCACTGCCATTAAGTCTCAAGCCTTGGTGGATTTTATCAATGACTGGACAGAGCTACAGGCACCTGAGGAGAAGCCCGATAACACATATTGGACTATTCACTTTGATGTGTCCAGGCAGTTGGAAGGCTCGGGGGCTGGAGTCGTGTTAACTTCCCCTCGAGGTGACAAATTCTGTTATGTGCTCCGGCTTATGTTTCCTTGTACTAACAATGCAGCTGAGTACGAGGCCTTACTTCATGGTCTCCGGATGGCCAAAGAGATGAACTTGAGCCGGGTAAGGTGCTTAGGAGACTCAGACCTTGTGGCTCAACAGGTGTCAGGCAAGTGGGACTCCAAAGATCCCCTTATGGCGGCTTACCATCGTGAATTTGACGTTGTAGCTGGGCACTTCAAGGGTTATGTGGTGGAACACATTAATCGAAGGAAGAATGAGGCGGCTGATGCCTTAAGCCGGCTGGGATCTCAGCGTAAACCGGTACCGCCTAATACCTTTCTTGATGTTTTGCATAATCCTTCTATCAAGATACCTACAGAAGAAGATCTGGCAGTGCCAGACCCGGAGGCACAGCTGGTAGCGGCTCTCCATGTTATCCCGGATTGGACAGTGCCTTATTTGGCTTATATGACCCGGGGAGAGTTGCCTGAGGATGAGACCTTGGCAAGACAAATCGTCCGGCGGTCCAAGTCCATGAGAATCGTTAATGGCGAGTTACATCACTGCAGCATCACTGGAGCGTTTCAACGTTGCGTGTCACCTGCGGAGGGTCAGGAGATACTCCGTGAGATTCATGAAGGCGATTGTGGTCATCATGCCGGCTTAAAATCTCTTGTGGCCAAGGCTTTCCGTCATGGGTTTTACTGGCTGACGGCTCATGCTGATGAGGAAGATCTGGTTAGTAAATGTGACGGATGTCAGAAGTTCTCACGACGAGCCCATGTGCCGGCTCAAGAATTGAGGATGATTCCAATTACTTGGCCGTTCGCAGTCTTGGGGCTTGACATGGTCGGGCCTTTCAAAAGGTCTAAGGATAAAAAGATGCACCTCTTTGTGGCGGTTGACAAGTTTACAAAGTGGGTTGAGGCAGAGCCAGTCAGTAAGTGTGATGCGGCCACGGCGTTCCAGTTCATGAAAAAGGTGATCTTTCGTTTTGGTTTTCCACACAGCATCATAACTGATAATGGCACCAATCTCTCCAAAGGAGCCGTGGAAGAGTTCTGTCAACGAGAGCATATCCGGCTTGACGTTTCGGCTGTGGCTCATCCTCAATCTAATGGTCAAGCAGAAAGAGCTAATCAAGAGATCTTGAATGGTATCAAGCCCCGGCTCTTGGTCCCCTTGCAGCGGACGCCGGGTTGTTGGGTGGAGGAATTACCTTCTGTACTTTGGAGCATCAATACTACACCTAACAGATCTACGGGTTACACACCTTTCTTCATGGTGTATGGAGCAGAGGCGGTCCTACCAAGTGACATCCGTCATGACTCACCCCGTGTGGCGGCTTACGTTGAGGCGGACAACGAAAAAGCTCGTCAAGATGCACTTGACCTGTTGGATGAAGAGCGAGACTTGGCAATAGCCCGCTCAGCGATTTACCAGCAAGACCTGCGCCGCTACCACAGCCGCCGGGTTAGGTCCAGAGCCTTTCAGGAAGGCGACTTGGTGCTCCGGCTTATCCAGGATCAGTCTAATATGCACAAGCTATCCCCTCCTTGGGAAGGACCCTTTGTGGTCAGCAAGAATCTGACCAACGGATCATACTACCTTATCGATGTTCGAGAGTATAAAGACTCACGTAAGTCGGAGGAGGAAACCCGCCGGCCGTGGAATATCGCTCATCTTCGGCCTTACTATACTTGAGCCACCGGCTCTAATATGTATATATTTCGATAAATGTATATATTATATAAAGCAATAAAGCAGGACCTCTGTCCTTTTGTCCACCCTAAAAGGTTTACTTGTTTTCTTTGTCATGTGGTGGAAACAACCAACAGGGAGCAGGTCATATCTGAATCCGTCTTTCCCTTTGGTCCGGCTTATGATCATATCTGAATCTAGCCATGATCACTTGGGGGCTTCCTGTTCAAACATAGGTCGTATTCGAACCAAAGAGAACATAGCTGTCGAAACCCTCTTGATCGGCATACTGCCAAACCCACTTGGCGGCTTCTTGATCATATTTGAATCATAGCTTAACCCCTTTTTGTCTGACATGGATCGTATTCGAATCAGCGTCATTAAACAACTCTTATGGTCACTTGGGGGCTTCCTATTCAAACATAGGTCATATTCGAACCAAAGAGAACATAGCTGTCGATACCCACTTGATCGGCATTGCCACAGCCACTGGGTGCTATATGATCGTATCCGAATCTTAGCTTAACCCCTTTGGAATGGTTCACTGATCGTATTCGAATCAGAGGCCTTTTAACTTTAATTATTATTCATCATATTTTATAAGTGTCAATATTTGGCCATCCTGAGACCCTCTTGAAAGTACAATGGAGTGAATTGTAATCCTCCGGGTTAATATTGGTTACCTTGGGTTGTTAAGTACCAGGTGAACTTTTATATGCCAAATTTCAGGAGTTAAACTTACCCTCAGGGGTTGGGTACATAAGCCGGAGAGATAACCACAGGCATCACAGGTATATCATTATGATTATGTCTACTAAGTCTAATCGTAAGTTGGTTTTCCTAAAATTGTTTGGTGTATACTCCGGGTTATCAATACCTTACGTGTCCCCCGAGGCGGTAAGTCGCCAGAGGATGTTTTGTTTGTCTCCTATGCAGGATAAGGGAGGAAACTTTGTTTAACTTTGGAAATATATAGCGATGGCGGCTTAAGGAAGTATTGAGCGCCATAAACATGCACGGAGGCATGAAAAAAATCGGAAGTTGTCTCTACTCTATTACAAGACTCCCCGAGTCTGAATAGTGAGGCATTGTTTTCCCAAAGACTTAAACATATGACACCCGACATCTTTACTCCTTTGGTTGGCTTGACGATTCCGGGTTATCCTTCTCCGCCTCTCCGTCGGTTGCCCTGTCCTGGAAGGTTGATGAGGCCCAGTCAATGCCACTCAAGGCTTCAAACTCAGCTTCATCATCGATTAAACCGGTTGGGTTGACTTAAGGGGCAAAAGTGTGCTTACGAGTTGGAGGGATCAGGCTGACGTCATGGTAATGAGGTGTTGGAATCCTCCGGTTCTCGCTGTCATAGCCCGGTTGATACTTGCTGAGATCAGTATCGTTCCCAATGAGAGTGCCTATAGGGCGTATGTCTTTTACACAGGTGGTGAAGTCTGCGTCATTAAACAAGGTTCCATCCTCCTTTAGACTCGGGTATCCAAGAGCAATGTCAGCCGGCTCTAGCTCTGGAATCCACGCCTTGGCCCGGCTCAAGGCGGCTATAGCTCCGGCTCTTGCAGATGCCCGCCTTAGCTCTTGAACCCGCTGAGGGAGCACGGCAAGCCGTTTCAGCACATCTTGAAGGAGATAAGGAACATCATTAAAGCCACAACGGCCAAAGCACGTTGTGACCCGGTGTATAGTTGCTCCACCAGAGTATAGACTGCCTTCAGCTTGACAACCATGTTCTGCTTGAGGTTGGTGCTCCTGGGGCCTGTATTGTTAAACTAAAGGTGAGCCGGAGGTAATAATTCACATAATCATCAATAGAAGAATTGCGATGTTTTGAGGTTTGCAGTATTTAAGTTTTTATGTATTGTCACTTACCAAAGATGGCTGAGACCATTTGAGATATCTGGTGCTTTAAGCCGGACAGCTCGATGGTTACTTCTGCAAGTGATGCTTCTGCTGTCTCGGCCTGGGTCACTAATGAGGCCTTTTCATCAGCCCAGATTTTCTTCTCCGCCTCAAAATTCTTCTTCAATTTCTCTTGTTCAGAGACGCTGAATTCAAACTTGGAGTTGGCTTTTTGAATTTCAAGTTCCTGGGCTGCCAGGCGGCTCTTTAGGTCAGCAACCTCCGACTCAAATTGACTTATGGTGGCTTGCATTGATACCGGGTCATAGTCAGGATCATGGTAAGTAATATTAAGTCCCAAGCACTATGCAAGCAAAGGTACTTGACACTTGGGGGCTAATGTATGCTGAAGAATTCTAAATTAATACGCCGGCTTATGTCAACTAAAGTCCCAAGCACTTTGCAAGCAAAGGTACTTGGCACTTGGGGGCTAATGCGTATCGCAAGTTCAAAGTATCAGGCTACAACCGGGTTAAGTATTTTCTTTTTAAACCGGATAAGCAGTGCTAGACAGTTTTTTTAAGTCTACAGCATATTTACTCATAAGCAATAGACTTGGGGGCTGGTACAGTAAGTATGATTAAAAGTAAGGAAGCATAAGTAATACCTCAGATTTTTGCTGTATTTGCTTCACCATGTCAATTTCCAGGTCACGGCTGCTATGCACCTGGTTGATATAGCCCGAGATGATCTCTCCAATACTTAAATGAGTATAGTAAGTGATGTCCATCTTGGCTTTACGGCGTTCTAGCAACTCCTCCTTAGCAGAACATTTGGAAAGAATAGTGGGCTGGGCCGGCTCAACGAACTGAGTCTTGAGAATTTCTACTTCTGGGTCAGTCGTCTTGGCCGGGCTAGGTGCCTCCGGGTTAACAGAACCATCTAGAATATCTTCATGAGACGGGTTGAAGTTGGTCTTTGGAATATCTTGAGCCAGTGAGGAGTCTGGATTGGGGGTGTCGGGTGGCGGACTATGACCTTTGGCCGGACTCCTGGACTATGAAGATACAAGATTGAAGACTTCGTCCCGTGTCCGGATGGGACTTTCCTTGGCGTGGAAGGCAAGCTTGGCGAAGCGGATATTTAGATCTCCTACCATTGTAACCGACTTTGTGTAACCCTAACCCTCTCCGGTGTCTATATATACCGGAGGGTTTTAGTCCGTAGGACAACTCCAACATACAACAATCATACCATAGGCTAGCTTCTAGGGTTTAGCCTCCTTGATCTCGTGATAGATCTACTCTTGTACTACCCATATCATCAATATTAATCAAGCAGGATGTAGGGTTTTACCTCCATCAAGAGGGCCCGAACCTAGGTAAAAACATTGTGTCCCTTGTCTCCTGTTACCATCCGCCTAGACGCACAGCTCGGGACCCCCTACCCAAGATCCGCCGGTTTTGACACCGACATTGGTGCTTTCATTGAGAGTTCCTCTGTGTCGTCGCTTTTAGGCCCGATGGCTCCTTCGATCATCGACAACGATGCAGTCCAGGGTGAGACTTTTCTCCCGGACAGATCTTAAATCTTGGCGGCGCCGCTGCGCAGGCCAATTCGCAGCCACCTTGAGCGAGATCGAAGCTCGCCCCAGCCATCAGGTCAGGTTTGGAAGCTTAAACTACACGGCCGACATCCGCGGGGACTTGATCTTCGACGGATTCGAGCCACAACAGAACACGCCGCACTGTCTCGATGGGCATGATCTAGCTCTGCCGCCGAACAGTGCACTGGAGGCCGTACACGCATCGGTCCCGACTCTTAATTCGGGGCCGGTTGCTCCAATCGAGGACGAGCGGTTGGACGCCGCCTCGGGGGCTGTGATCCCAAAGGCGATCGAGCCGAATACCAGCCCCGCACTCTGCAAGACCCATGACTCCGAGGGGCCGGACTCCTCTCCGGACTCCGAGCCCTCCGCGCCCCTGCCGATCGAATCCGATTGGGCGCCGATCATGGAGTTCACCGCTGAGGACACCTTTCAGCACTCGCCCTTTGGCGATATCCTGCAGTCACTAAATTCTCTCTCTTTGTCAGGAGAGCCCTGGCCGGACTACGGCCAACAAGGTTGGGATACGGACGATGAAGAAATTCAAAGCCCACCCACCACCCATTTGGTAGCCACTGTCGATAATTTAAACGACGTGCTCAACTTCGACTCCGAAGACATCGACGGTATGGACGACGATGCAGGAGACGAACATGAACCAACGCCTATAGGGCATTGGACAGCCACCTCATCTCATGATGTGTACATGGTGTTTACACCTAAAGGAAGCCACAACGAGGAGCACGGGGAGGCAACGAGGGATCAATCTCTCGAAAAACAATCAAAGCGGCGGCGTAAACGCCGGCTCAAGCCCCGCCTCGATTCAAACCCAGCCATAGAGCAGGATAAGCCGGTAGACGACGAGCATGCCCTAGAGCAACCGTCCGAACAGGGCAACTCGGATAAAGAAACCGAACAACCCGCCCCCGGCAAAAACGGCATTCCGGACAACCTTACTCCGGATAATCCCATGGAGCAGAAGAACCTCCACAAAAGGCTCGTTGCAACCGCACGCAGCCTGAAAAAGCAGAAGCGGAAGCTCAAAACTGCGGAAGATGCACTCAGAATCAGATGGAGCAAAGTAATCAATACCGCAGACAAATACGGCGGCAGTCGCCACACTAAAAGCTACCCGAAGCGAAAGCTACTGCCTGAATTCGACGAAGAGGCCTTAGAGCCCTCGCATTCAAAAAGTAAGAAAGCCACCCGGTCGGATAGACGACCCCATGGCCAGCATCAAGCGGCAAGCGGCGCCGCACTCAAGCCGGCATGCGACCCACTCAAGGATTCACATCAAAAAGATGGCCGAGCCAGGTCTATTTATGGGCCAAGAAAGCAAGCTCTCGTAAGCAATGCAACAAAATCAATATCAGAATCTGGCACACCCAAATACAGGGGTGCCGCACACCCCCTATGTTTCACCGATGAGGTCCTGGATCACGAATTTTCAGCGGGATTCAAACCCGTAAACATAGAGGCATACGACGGAACAACAGACCCTGGAGTCTGGATCGAGGATTATATCCTCCACATACATATGGCCAGAGGAGACGATCTCCACGCCATCAAATATTTACCCCTCAAGCTTAAAGGGCTAGCCCGGCATTGGCTTAAAAGCCTTCCTGAAAACACAATTGGAAGTTGGGAAGAGCTCGAGGACGCTTTCCGAGCAAATTTTCAAGGGACCTATGTCCGCCCTCCGGATGCAGACGATATTAGTCACATAACCCAACAGCCCGGAGAGTTAGCTCGGCAGTTCTGGAATAGGTTTCTTACTAAAAAGAATCAGATAGTCGACTGTCCGGACGCCGAAGCCTTAGCAGCTTTTAGGCATAATGTCCGAGACGAATGGCTCGCCAGACACCTCGGCCAAGAAAAGCCGAGAACAATGGCCGCACTAACAAGCCTCATGACCCGCTTTTGCGCAGGAGAGGACAGCTGGTTGGCAAGACGTAGCACCAGCGACCCAAGTAAATCCGAGACTAGGGATGGAAACGGAAAACCGCGACGCAACAAGGACCGTCACCGGACTAAGGAAAACAGTCCGAAGAGCACGACAGTTAATGCCGGATTTAAAGGCTCGCGGCAGAATCAGAAAAAGCCGCCCACCCAGGATAACAGGGACGACCCATCCAACCTAAACAAAATCCTGGACAGGATATGTCAAATACACAGTACCCCTGGGAAGCCTGCTAACCATACCCACAGAGATTGTTGGGTCTTCAAACAATCCGGCAGACTCAACGCCGAACACAAGGGGCTCGACACACCAAGCGAATACGATGACGAACCCCAAAAGTAGAGTACCAGGAAACAAAAGAATTTTCCACAAGAAGTAAAAACAGTAAACTTACTTCACATAACAAAACGTGCGGCGCCCATAAAGGTACGCGCCACTGGTTGTCAAAACCAATAATCTTCGATCATCTGGATTATTCAAGAAGTATCAGGAATGCAGGCTGGACTGCCTTGGTACTTGATCCAATAATTGGCGGACTCCAATTTACAAATGTCCTGATGGACGGCGGCAGCGGTCTAAACCTGATATATCAGGATACAATCCGCCACATGGGGATAGACCCAGCAAGAATTCGCCACAGCAAAACCTCCTTTCAAGGGGTAACACCAGGTCCGGACACCCACTGTATGGGTTTTCTCCGGCTCGAAGTTATATTCCGATCCACCGATAACTTCCGCTGCGAAAGGCTGACTTTCCACATCGTCCCATTCTCAAGTCGCTATCAAGCACTGCTGGGACGTGAAGCTTTCGCTCGCTTTAATGCAATACCGCATTATGCATCTCTTACGCTTAAGATGCCCGGTCCACGAGGCATCATCTCTTTGAAGGGAAAGCACTGAGTGCGCCTCCCCCGAGCGGAGGATTGTGCGGCCGCTTTAACAGCCCCACGATAAAATGGCTTCACTAGCCAGGATATCTGAACAGGTCCTTAAGACCACGGACACGGCTAGACGAGTCCGGCATACACTATCATTGATAAAGGCTTAATAGCCGTACACCCCTGTTCTAGGGGCTCCGCAGCTGTAAACATAAGAGACAATAAAGCTCAGTTTTGCATATCTTACTTTATACTTTGTTTATTTAATATAACTTCTGTTCAGCACGACCATTTTTTCAACTTAGTTCCTCTCTTTTACAGATGAACATCGTGCTGCGCCCGTCCAGGATACCGCTGCGCGGAGACACGGTAGCAGGCGTGCGATAAGGACCCGTTCAAGGATTCTTTTGATTAAGACCCTGCGTAAACCTTTTTTACTGTCTCTTGTTGATATACATCCCCTGGTTTTCTCTATAACCAAGGAGGAGGCTGGCATCTTGGCATGTGGCCACGTCAGAATTTTTGCGCGTACCTGGACACTAGGGGCTTTTAACAAAGGGCGATTGTCTCGCCCGCACTCATAAAGACCGAATGCCTTAGGGAGTGTTCGGCGTCACGAGTTTTGGCCTTATATGCATCAGCTCCGAATCATGTCTTTGGTCAAATGTTGGGTTGCCCGGCTCCTGTGTTCGGCTGCCTTATGTTCCGCTCTATCGGCTAAGATAGCACCAGGAGAACTACTGCGATTGTGCCCGGTTCGGCCAGGCGAGCACCTCAGTAGAGAAAGCCGAAAACTGACTGTCATGATATAGCGCGAGACTGGTCAGCCACTCGATGACCTACCGGAATCTATAGGATTCCTCCGCTTTAACGAAGGGCGTTTCGGCCGAGCACATCTGGCGCCCAATTGGGCGGCCTTGATCGCCACGGGGGGCTATCTAAGTCGCCCCACTGTCAAGCTCCTATGGCTAAGTGAAAGTGATAAAGCATTATAGTCCGATTGCCTAGTTCGCTGCGCTATCACCTCCTTTGTAGAACCAAGACGTTGGATTAAGTGTGAAAAAGTGCCTTCTGCGAACACCCCGGCATTATGTGCACGGGGGCTGAAGCCGACGACTGCCATCTTTCAGATTTTATATAAACGGCCGCACATGAGGTGTTAAAATACTTGCAGGCACAAGTATAAAAAGTTCATATAATTTATAAAAATAACATTTTACAAATTACATATGCTATTCGAAGATAGCATCTTTCGAGCACTGCGTCTCTATTACACGAGCGCCTGACATAACTTCCTAAAAATAGTGCTCGGTAGGTACTCGGCTTCTTTCCGAATCTTGGGATGCGACAGCGGTGGTCTCCATTTCCGCCCAGTATGTCTTGACACGGGCAAGAGCCATCCGCGCACCCTCTATACATTCTGACCTCTTCATTGCATTGATACGCGGCACCGCACCAAGGAATTGCTGCACCAAGCTGAAATAACTCTTCAGCTCCGATCTCTCCGGCCACAAATGACTCATGACACACTTCATGGCGAGTCCGGACAACCTATTCAGCTCGGCCCACTCGGCCAGACGATCGGCCACTGATAGTGGACGCTCTGGATTCTGGAACTGCGACCAGAAGAGTTTCTCCACTTCGCAATCTTTCTGATCTCGAAAGTGTTCGGTCGCATCAGCGGCACTTGCCGCCAAATCTAGATAGGTGTCCGCCGTACTCCACAGTCGGTCCAACGGAGCATGCTTAGGATCACAAAACTTCCGCCGCAGCATATAGGGCTTTCCAGCCGTGATTTCTCCGGCCTGACGCAGCTCCTCCTTCGCAGCTCTCATCGCAGAGCGAGCATCCTTGGCATCAGCAACGGCCTTTTCCAAGTCCGTCGGCTTCGCCCGGTCTTCTTTTTCAAGAAGCTTGCAACGGTCAGTAGCGCTTTTTAGCTTCACGGCCATTTCGGCCATCTCTTTCTTGCTTCGACAATGAGCAGCCTGTTCGGCTCTCAGCTCTTCAAGGGCCTTCTCGGCAGCCGCATCACTCTTTCTGGCTTGTTCCTTAGCTCGGGCAAGTTCTGCCCGAAGACTCTCCATAGCGGCCGCACCATCTGCGTCAAGCACACATTGTAAGATACTGGCGTAAAGCTCCTCTTACCAGGTGCCGCCCAAGGAATTACGTACCTTGTGCTTCATCAAGCCGCTCGTTGACAAGCGCGATGTCGGCATCTGCCACGTCAAGTTGCCGCTTTAGCTCGGCAAATTCATCAGTCCAGCTGGATTCCGGACACTTCGCCGCCTATATACAAAGGCGACATTTTAGACCTGGGATTATGATCCTCTGCATGCCGTCACTTTTGACAATGCACAGAGACTCAGGGGCTACTATCTACACAGGGCGCATCTTATTTATGCGCAACTGTCCAAAAAGTGTACATTATTTCACGTACCTCAAAACCTGTCAGTAAACTTCTGACGGCCTCGTGCAATCCGCTTTCCGCGGATGAAATCATGTCAATCACCGTGCCCATCAAGGCACGGTGCTCCTCTGAGATAGAAGCTCGCCCTAGCAGATTCTTCAGCTCCTCCGACCGAGCACCGGACGGTGCCGGACTCGTCCTATGGCCTCTTTCAAAGGCCGGACGCGGAGAACCTTGGGAGGCCACATGGCTACCTTCCGCCCCTGCCGGATTCGGAGAAAGCCTCCGCGATGACACCTCAGGGTCGCCTGCCTCGCTAGGCGGCATGGCAGGGGGAGGTGTTCCAGTCTCCATCATCTCCGGAAGAAGGTCCCCCGAAGACGAGCTCTGCTGAGAAGGGTTGAGATCCGAACTACAAGGTAAATTTTCGGTTACTTTTCTCAGATATAAAGCAAGGATTTCTCCCGTCTTTCAAGAAGAAAATCTTTCTCTACTTACGGCTCGCTGGAGGGTTGATCCCCTTGAGGGCATAATTCGGCCGAGGTACCCCCCGGCGCAGGACCCTCTGACGAGGATTTCTTCCCCCGCTTTGAGGCCATGGTCTCCAAGTCGTCAGAGGCGGCCCTCTTCTTTCCCTTAGGAGAGGAATTGTCGGTTCCTCCCTTCGGAACAACCTCCTTTGAGGAGGCCGTAGTCTCCTTGTCCCCTCCCTAGTTTTTCTCCAAAGGCACAATCTTCAACATCCTGACCAGCACGGGATCCGGCGTGGTCTCGGGGAGGGGAGCCAGACACCTGACCAGCTTTGCTTTCGCTATCCACTCTTGTTTAAAAGGACAACTCTTTTAGGGGCAAGTTTATGACAAATAATACGGATGGCTAGTCCGGGCATAAGACTACTTACTTGAGTATCCGGGCGGTTCAGCTCAGTCCAGCGTCCTCGGTCAAATCCAGACACATTGCTTGTGATCCGAAGAATAGTTTATACATCTCCACGGGCGTAGCACCCATGAAATGCTGGAGAGCTCGTGGTCCCTCCGGATTAAA
The DNA here is from genome assembly GCA_021605205.1 of Aegilops longissima. NCBI lineage: Eukaryota > Viridiplantae > Streptophyta > Magnoliopsida > Poales > Poaceae > Aegilops > Aegilops longissima. The sequence goes on from CM038677.1 coordinate 766,815,106, forward strand.
CTCCCACAGACGAAGGGAGCGACGTTTGCCAGGCAGGGTTCGGCGGATAAGTATGACTTGTGTCACTTTGACCAAGCTGAGCTCTCTTTCTAAGAGATCCCTAATGCGGCCCTGCAGCAAGGGCACGTCCTTAGATGGCCCCCAGTCTAATCCTTTATTGGCCCATGACGCTAGCTGTGGTGGGGGACCCGAGCGAAAGGCAGGCGGCGCCACCCACTTGGTGCCCCGGGGAGCGGTGATATAGAACCACTCCCGTTGCCATAAGCCAAGCTCCTCTTGAAAAGAGCCCTCGGGCCATGGAGCATCAGCATTCTTGCTTATAACAGCACCTCCGCACTCCGTGTGCCGTCCGTCGATTATCTTCGGCTCCACTTTGAAGGTCTTGAGCCATAATCAGAAGTGAGGAGTGACACGGAGGAATGCTTCACACACCACGATGAATGAGGAAATATGGAGGATGGACTCCGGAGCTAGGTCGTGAAATTCCAGTCCATAATAGAACATCAGCCCCCTCACAAAGGGATCCATTGGGAAGCCTAACCCCCGAAGGAAGTGAGACACGAACACCACGCTCTCACCGGGCAGGGGACTGGGAATAGCCTTCCCTTGAGCAGGCAACCTATGCGAAATTTCGCCGGTCAAGAACTTAGCCTCTCTCAGCTTTAGCACGTCCTCCTCCGTCATCCATCAGCCTTGAAGGACGGAACCGGACATTGTCGAAGGTCCGAAGCGCCTGAAATCTAGAGCCTAGGGTGTTGGAACTCGAGGCGACGGGCAAACTCGTTTGAGATTGAAAGAAAGGAGTAAGGCCTTGGTCTCTTTATAAAGAGGTCGAATACCAAGAGCCCTCCCCGTAACCGTTTGGGACTCGCCTTTAATCGAGAACACATGCTAACGGGCACGATTGGGTTACCCACGTCTGTATTGATGAGAATCCCGTAAATGGGGGACACGATCTCTACTTTGACAAGACGTGCCAAGAAAACCGCCTCGCAAAACGCTGAGGTGGGGAAGTAAAAACGATTCAGATAAGGGCTTGGCCGCGGTGTGATATCACGCTGCGGGATACGTCAGCAGATTAGATTTGTGTTAATATTATTCTCTCTATGGAAATATGTGGAAACTTATTTTGCAGAGCCGGACACTATCCTTAGTGTTTACAATCTTTTATGAAGAACTTGGAGGAGGAACCCGCCTTGCAATGCCGAAGACAATCTGCGCGCCGGACTCGTCGTCATTGAAGCCTGGTTCACGGGCTACTGAGGGAGTCCTGGATTGGGGGGTGTCCGGGTAGCCGGACTATGACCTTTGGCTGGACTCCTGGACTATGAAGATACAAGATTGAAGACTTCGTCCCGTGTCCGGATGGGACTTTCCTTGGCGTGGAAGGCAAGCTTGGCGATGCGGATATTTAGATCTCCTACCATTGTAACCGACTTTGTGTAACCCTAACCCTCTCCGGTGTCTATATAAACTGGAGGGTTTTAGTCCGTAGGACAACTCCAACATACAACAATCATACCATAGGCTAGCTTCTAGGGTTTAGCCTCCTTGATCTCATTGTAGATCTACTCTTGTACTACCCAAATCATCAATATTAATCAAGCAGGACGTAGGGTTTTACCTCCATCAAGAGGGCCCGAACCTGGGTAAAAACGTTGTGTCCCTTGTCTCCTGTTACCATCCGCCTAGACGCATAGTTCGGGACCCCCTACCCGAGATCCGCCGGTTTTGACACCGACACCGGCTCAGGTGGCGGCTGATGTGTGGAAGAGTCGGGGGCAGCCGTGCCTAGTTCCGGTTCAGTCACTACAGGGTCTTGGGCCGGCTTATCTTTCTTGGTTTTCTTCCTGGGCTTCACTTGCACGCTGTGGACAAAGAAGAAGGATGAGTACAAAAACATGAGGAAGGTAAAACATAAGGTAAACAAATTGACATTACCCAGGGGCAGTTTTAAAAGCCGGCATGTTTGACTGCATAGACTTGCCATAGGAAGGAGATGCATCCTGATAATTGGTGTCAGATGAATTGAGAGGTTGACGGATTAAACCCGCCAAAGGTAAAACAAGGCGTAAGTCCGAGATAACCTCAGTCCGACGCTTCCTGGTTGTGTCAGGCAAGCCGGAGGAGAGCTCTGCATCCTTGCTTGTCCGAGTCTGCCTCCGGCTTTCAAATTGCTGTCGTTTCAAAAGAAATTGAGGATCTTGGTAAGCCAAAGGATGTGAAAATCTTACTTTCCAGGTCACTCTTCGAGTTTTCTGCCGCGGCAAAGGCTCGGAGTCGGAGGAGATTATAGTTACCTCTTCGACGGGTTGGCTGTTTCCCGTGTCTTCCTGAAAGGAAAGTAATGCCAGCAAGATGATGATAAAGAGTAAGGAAGGTTAAGGTGTTACCTCTTCTTCATTGTCATCAGAGTCATCAAGTTGGAACATCTCTGAAGCGCTTGGCTTCCTTTTCTTTGAAGTGGTAGGCTTGGCGGTTCTTATTTCGGCTCTCTTAGCCGCCCTGGCTTGTTTGGCCGCCTCATGATCATACTGGACTTTCCAGAAGTTGTCATTTGCCTGTAAAGGATTGTAAAGGGTTATGAGTAAAAATAAGGTATAACATAATAAAAAGTAATCATTGAGGCTGATGACTTACTGCAGGGGCCGGGTTCTTCTTGCAGAGGAGCAGTAAGCTGAAGGCGTTACTGGTCACTGTACCCTCTTTCAACAAGGACTGGGTTGTAGCCTCCACCACGTCATCCGGTAAATCGTCAGGACTATGATGCTGAGGATCATCTTTCTCACCTGAGTAATTACACATTAAGCCGGGGAGGCGGCTTAACGGAATCACTCTCCAAGCAACCCAGACTCGGACCAGGTCGATGCCGTCTAAACCGTTCCCCAAAAGAGCTTTGATTTTCTTGATAGTAGGGGTGAGTGGCAGACGTTCAACAGCAGTCAACTTGTCCGACAGCGGGTGAGTGGATTCAAGGCGCAAGGCCCGAAAGCCGGGCAGTGGATTTTCGCCAGCCGGAGAAGTATCCTGGCAGTAGAACCATGTCTGGTTCCAATCTTTGGGATGACTCGGCAGTTCAGCGTAAGGGAACAGGCAGTCTCTCCGCCTCTGAATTGATATGCCACTGAGATCCAGACTGGGCCCGTTGGCACGTTCATTCTGCCGGTTTAAATAGAACATTTCCCTGAACAAAAGCAGGCTAGGCTCTTCTCTAAGATAAACCTCATAGAAGACTTGGAAGTTGCATATATTTGACACGGAATTGGGTCCGATATCTTGAGGCCTTAGATCAAAGAATTTCAGAACATCCCTAAAGAATTTGGAACCGGAGGAGCAAATCCCCGCGTCATGTGATCAGTAAAAATGATCACCTCCCCCTCTTTGGGTTGAGGTTTTTCTTCAGATGGCTCAGGAGCACGATAGGACATAACCTCTTTCTTGGGCAGATAGCCAGATTTTACAAATTCGGACAGCTTGCTTTCTGTGACAATGGACGGGACCCAGTTGCAAGTCACCAGAGGTTTGGGAGCTTTGGGTGCCATTGCGTAAATCGAAGCCTACAACAAGGTAAAAGAATTTTTCCGGCTCAATTCATAACCCGGAGGAGAGCATCATTCATTTACTTAAGGCGGCGGCTTAAGAAGGGGCCTAATGGTATATGGGTAACTATGCAATGGTATTTAAGTCACTACAGGTATTAAAGGTAATCAAAGTTTTCTTAAGTCGCCGGAAGCAAGCGGCGCTGACAGCCGGTATTATTTTAACCCGGTCACATGAATTACTATGGCTGAAACAGAGTCAACAGACGCAGTTTTTGGCTAAGTGTGGAACAAACAGGTTTCACAAGATGCAATTATTATTTTGGATCAAACGATGCTCTGGAAAGGAAAAAATTTCTAAACCTAAAACAGTACAGAGAAGTTCATATACTCGAGGAGGGCTTCCAAAACAAGGGAAATGAGATCTGTTCTCATACAGGATAAGCACAAACAATTTCCGCAGCAGTTCTATGTTGTTTTTACAATCTAAACAAGGCATTGGAGGTGAGAACTAATGGAGGTTTGCGTCAGGCGGCGATGAACGCCGACGAACTCAAGACAGTTCTAATGCAGATCTGAGAAAGGGGAGAAGAGGAACTCACAGATGCGGACGAGCTGCGGAGGGTCGCCGTCGTTTTCTGGTCAGAGTCACGTTGATGCAGCAGCCTGAGTCGGTGAAGACGAGGGGTTCGACGGCGGCGGCGGCGGAGCTCGAGCAGCCGAGAAGGAAGTGCGAGGAAGACGACTGAAGGAAATGAAAAAGACCTAGGTCGCACCTATTTATAAGGAGGGGCCAACCGAGACGGCGCGAGAAACGAGGAGATGAAGTACTATTATCCAGCGGCCCCGACGCCTTGGTTTTTGGGATGGTCAGTAAAGGCAAAGATCCGTTGAAGATATGATGGAATAAAATAAGGATTTAATTAAAAGATGATGTCACGGTGGGTTAACCCGGATCCAGAAGATGACGTCACACCGGGTTATGACCTTTTCACGGACAGAAGACAGAAGGACTGATTCTTAAGTTATTTTAAGATTGACATGAACCGGTTCAAATCAATCTGGGGCCTAACGTTGGGGATATAACTATTTGTGTAAGCCGCCCAGGAGGGGCCGGGTTACGCAAAGAAGACTCATCGTGAAAGAAGCCCAAGACCCAGCATGAGGATGGCGGTTCATAGGGTTTAAAGCCCACGGGCAGCTTAAGGCCCATAGTGATAAACCGCCATGATGGCATGACTTGTAACATAAGGTAGAAGTAACTAGTCACCGAGCCGGACACTGTTTAGGAGCCGGCCGGGACTCTATAGGCCGCTGGGCGTCAACCCGTGTATATAAGGGGACGACCCGTCGGCAGCTTAGGGCAAGAAACAACCAATCGAGAACGGGGCATAGCGTATCTCGCTCCCTGGTCATCGAAACCTCAAGCAATACCAACCCAACTAGACGTAGGCCTTCTTCACCGTAAGGGGCTGAACTAGTATAAACCTCTCGTGTCCTTTGTCCCGATTAACCCCTTTGAGCTTCCTAGTTGCGATGGCTCCACGACTAAGTCCTTGCAAGAGGACATCTGCCGTGACAAATCCACGACAGGTTCCAAGATTGATATGATCATCATCGCACACTCCCTATATTTTCGGGATTAGTGTTGAACCTAAATAAGTGTTATTTGGTGTTTGCGTTGAGCATAAATATGATTTGATCATGTTTATTGCAATACAGTTATTCATTTAAGTTAGAGAACAATTGTTGTTCTGTTTACATGAATAGAACCTTCTATGGTCATACACACCAACGAAAATGGTTTGTTGGATCTCGATCGTAGTGATACACATATTCATAATATTGAAGCCAAAAAGATGCAAAGTTAATAATGGTAGTGCAACTTATTTGTGGCACTGCCGTTTAGGTCATATTGGTGTAAAGCGCATGAAGAAACTCCATGCTGATGGGCTTTTGGAATCACTTGATTATGAATCACTTGATGCTTGCGAACCATGCCTCATGGGCAAGATGACTAAAACTCCGTTCTCCGGAACAATGGAGCGAGCTACTGACTTATTGGAAATAATACATACTGATGTATGTGATCCGATGAGTGTTGAGGCTCACGGCGGGTATCGTTATTTTCTGACCTTCACAGATGATTTGAGCAGATATGGGTATATCTACTTGATGAAACATAAGTCTGAAACATTTGAAAAGTTCAAAGAATTTCAGAGTGAAGTGGAAAATCATCGTGATAAGAAAATAAGGTTTCTATGATCTGATCGCGGAGACAAATATTTGAGTTACGAGTTTGGTCTTCAATTAAAACAATGTGGAATAGTTTCACAAACTCATGCCACCTGGAACACCACAGCATAATGGTGTGTCCGAACGTCATAACCGTACTTTATTTGATATAGTGCAATCTATGATGTCTCTTACCGATCTACTACTATCGTCTTGGGTTATGCATTAGAGACAGCTACATTCACATTAAATAGGGCACCATCGAAATCCGTTGAGACGACGCCTTATGAACTGTGGTTTGGCAAGAAACCAAAGTTGTCGTTTCTTAAAGTTTGGGGCTGCGATGCTTATGTGAAAAAGTTTCAACCAGATAAGCTCGGACCCAAATCAGAGAAATGTGTCTTCATAGGATACCCAAAGGAAACTGTTGGGTACACCTTCTATCACAGATCTGAAGGCAAGACTTTTGTTGCTAAATTTGGATCCCTTCTAGAGAAGGAGTTTCTCTTGAAAGAAGTGAGTGGGAGGAAAGTAGAACTTGATGAGGTAACAGTACCTGCTCCCTTATTGGAAAGTGGTTCATCACAGAAACCGGTTCCTGTGACGTCTACACCAATTAGTGAGGAAGTTAATGATGATGATCATGAAACTACAGATCAAGTTGTTACTGAACCTTGTAGGTCAACCAGAGTAAGATCCGCACCAGAGTGGTACGGTAATCCTGTTCTGGAGGTTATGTTACTAGACCATGACGAACCTACGAACTATAAGGAAGCGATGATGAGCCCAGATTCCGCGAAATGGCTTGAGGCCATGAAATCTGAGATGGGATCCATGTATGAGAAAAAAGTGTGGAATTTGATTGACTTGCCCGATGATCGACAAGCCATAGAAAATAAATGGATCTTCAAGAGGAAGACGGACGCTGATAGTAGTGTTACTATCTACAAAGCTAGAATTGTCGCAAAATGTTTTCGACAAGTTCAAGGTGTTGACTAAGATGAGAGTTTCTCACTCATATCTATGCTTAAGTCTGTCCGAATCATGTTAGCAATTGCCGCATTTTATGAAATCTGGCAAATGGATCAACAAAACTGCATTCCTTAATGGACTTATTAAAGAAGAGTTGTATATGATGCAACTAGAAGGTTTTGTCAATCCTAAAGGTGCTAAACAAAATATGCAAGCTCCAACGATCAATCTATGGACTGGTGCAAGCATCTCGGAGTTGGAATATACGCTTTGATAAGTTGATCAAAGGATATAGTTTTATACAGACTTGCGGTGGAGCCTGTATTTACAAGAAAGTGAGTGGGAGCACTACAGCATTTCTGATAAGTATATGTGAATGACATATTGTTGATCAGAAATAATGTAGAATTATTCTGCAAAGCATAAAGGAGTATTTGAAAGGAGTTTTCCAAAGAAAGACCTCAGTGAAGCTACTTAAATATTGAGCATAAAGTTCTATAGAGATAGATCAAGACGCTTGATAAGTTTTTTCAATGAGTACATACCTTGACAAGATTTTGAAGTAGTTCAAAATGGAACAGTCAAAGAAAGAGTTCTTGCCTGTGTTACAAGATGTGAGATTGAGTAAGACTCAAAACCCGACCACGGCAGAAGATAGAAAGAGAATGAAAGTCATTCCCTATGCCTCAGCCATAGGTTCTATAAAGTATGCCATGTTGTGTGCCAGATCTATTGTATACCCTACACTGTGTTTAGCAAGGAAGTACAATAGTGATCTAGGAGTAGATCACTGGACAGCGGTCAAAATTATCCTTAGTGGATTAAGGATATGTTTCTCGATAATGGAGGTGACAAAAGGTTCGTCGTAAAGGGTTACGTCGATGCAAGTTTTCACACTGATCCAGATGACTCTAAGTCTTAATCTGGATACATATTGAAAGTGGGAGCAATTAGCTAAAGTAGCTCCGTGCAGAGCATTGTAGACATAGAAATTTGCAAAATACTTGCGGATCTGAATATGGCAGACCCGTTGACTAAACTTCTCTCACAAGCAAAACATGATCACACCTTAGTACTCTTTGGGTGTTAATCACATAGCGATGTGAACTAGATTATTGACTCTAGTAAACCCTTTGGGTGTTGGTCACATGACGATGTGAACTATGGGTGTTAATCACATGGTGATGTGAACTATTGATATTAAATCACATGGTGATGTGAACTAGATTATTGACTCTAGTGCAAGTGGGAGACTGAAGGAAATATGCCCTATAGGCAATAATAAAGTTATTATTTATTTCCTTATATCATGATAAATGTTTATTATTCATGCTATAATTGTATTAACCAGAAACATAATACATGTGTGAATACATAGACAAACAGAGTGTCACTAGTATGCCTCTACTTGACTAGCTCATTAATTAAAGATGGTTATGTTTCCTAACCATAGACATGAGTTGTCATTTGATTAACGGGATCACATCATTAGGAGAATGATGTGATTGACTTGACCCATTCCGTTAGCTTAGCACTTGATCGTTTAGTTTGTTGCTATTGCTTTCTTCGTGACTTATACATGTTCCTATGACTATGAGATTATGCAACACCTGTTTATCGGAGGAACACTTTGTGTGCTATCAAACGTCACAACATAACTGGGTGATTATAAAGGTGCTCTACAGGTGTCTCTGAAGGTACTTGTTGGGTTTTCGTATTTTGAGATTAGGATTTGTCACTCCGATTGTCGGAGAGGTATCTCTGGGCCCACTCGGTAATGCACATCACTATAAGGCTTGCAAGCATTGTAACTAATGAGTTAGTTGCGGGGTGATGTATTACGGAACGAGTAAAGAGACTTGCGGGTAACGAGATTGAAGTAGGTATTGAGATACCGACGATCGAATCTCGGGCAAGTAGCATACCGATGACAAAGGGAACAACGTATGTTGTTATGCGGTTTGACCGATAAAGATCTTCGTAGAATATGTGGGAGCCAATATGAGCATCCAGGTTCCGCTATTGGTTATTGATCGGAGACATGTCTCGGTCATGTCTACATTGTTCTCGAACCCGTAGGGTTCGCACGCTTAAAGTTTCGATGACGGTTATATTATGAGTTTATGTGTTTTGATGTACCGAAGGTAGTTCGGAGTCCCTGATGAGATTGGGGACATGACGAGGAGTCTCGAAATGGTTGAGACGTAAAGATCAATATATTGGACGACTATATTCGGACATCGGAAAGGTTCCGAGTGATTCGAGTATTTATCGGAGTGCCGGAGGGTTATCGGAAACCCCGGGGGGACTATTGGGCCTACATGGGCCATAGGGAAGAGGGAAGGCAGCCCACAAGGGGCAGCTGCGCCCCCTCCCTATAAGGGGTCCGAATTGGACTAGGGAAGGGGGCACACCCCCCCTTTCCTTCTCCTTTCCCTCTCCGTCCTTCCCCCTTCCTTTTCCTAGTTGGACTAGGAAAGAGGGGAGTCCTACTCCTACTAGGAGGAGGACTCCTCCCCTCCTTGGTGCGCCACAAGGCTGGCCGGCCTCCCCCCCTTGCTCCTTTATATATGGGGGCAGGGGGCACCTCTAGACACAACAATTGATCCCTTGGATCTCTTAGCCGTGTGCGGTGCCCCCCTCCACCATAGTCCACCTCGATAATACTGTAGCAGTGCTTAGGCGAAGCCCTGCGTCGGTAGAACATCAACATCGTCACCACGCTGTCTGCTGACAAAACTCTCCCTCAACACTCGGCCGGATCGGAGTTCGAGGGACGTCATCGGGCTGAACGTGTGCTGAACTCGGAGGTGCCGTGCGTTCGGTACTTGATCGGTCGGATCATGAAGACTTATGACTACATCAACCGCGTTGTGCTAACGCTTCCGCTTTCGGTCTACGAGGGTACGTGGACAACACTCTCCCCTCTCGTTGCTATGCATCACCATGATCTTGCGTGTGCGTAGGAAATTTTTGAAATTACTATGTTCCCCAACACTAGGAACATCAATATTATTTCTCTGAGAATCTTGCTCAATTCTCTTAGGGTGGCCTTCAGGATACAAAGGTTCCTGAGTCATTCTACCAGTTCTAGTAGCCACTCTAACAGCATAATCATTTTTCTTACTATTCATTTCATCAAGCACTCCTTTTTGAGCTTTAAGTACTTGTTCTACTTGAGTGGTAACCATAGAAGCATGTTTGCTAACAAGTTTAAGTTCACCTCTAATATTAGCCATATAATCACCCAAGCGTTTAATCATATCGGAATCATATTGCAATTGTCTACCAAAATAAGCATTGAAGTTTTCTTGTTTGACCATAAAATTATCAAACTCATCAAGACATTGTCTAGCGGGCTTATAATGAGGAATATCACCTTCATCAAATCTATAGAGAGAATTTACCTTTACTACCTGTGTCGGGATATCGAGGTCTGGAGGTTCTTCAATAAATAAAGGATTAGGATCATATGTTTCTTCAACAGGCGGTAAATTAAGACCATGTATTTCTTCAATAGGAGGTAAATTCTTAACATCTTCAGCTTTAATACCTTTTCTTTCATAGATTTCTTTGCCTCTTGCATATCATCGGGACTGAGAAATAGAACACCTCTCTTTTTTGGAGTTGGTTTAGGAATAGGCTCAGTAATTGGAGCAGGAGCTGGCTCAAGAGCTGGCTCAGGAGGTGCCCAATTATTTTCATTTGTCAACATATTATTCAATAGAATTTCAGCTTCATCCGGTGTTCTTTCCCTGAAAAGAGAACCAGCACAACTATCCAGGTAATCTCTGGAAACATCGGTTAGTCCATTATAAAAGATATCAAGTATTTCATGTTTCTTAAGAGGACGATCAGGCAAAGCAGTAAGTAACTTGAGAAGCCTCCCCCAAGCTTGTGGGAGACTCTCTTCTTTAATTTGCACGAAGTTGTATATTTCCTGTAAGGCAACTTGTTTCTTATGAGCAGGGAAATATTTAGCGAGAAGTAATAAATCATATCACGGGACTACGCACACAACCAGGATCAAGAGAATTAAACCATATCTTAGCATCACCCTTTAATGAGAACGGAAATATTTTAAGGATATAAAAGTAACGAGATCTCTCATCATTAGTAAACAGGGTGGCTATATCATTTAATTTAGTGAGATGTGCCACAACAGTTTCAGATTCATAGCCATGAAAAGGATCAGATTCAACCAAAGTAATTATATCGGGATCAACAAAGAATTCTTAATCCTTATCGGGAACACATATAGGTGAAGTAGCAAAAGCAGGGTCAGGTTTCGTTTTATCTCTAAGTGATTCTTTGTTCCATTTAGCTAGTAACCTCTTGAGCGCATATCTATCTTTGCAAGCTAAAATAGCGGCAGAAGATTCCATATAAAAAACATAACCCTCAGGAATAACATGCATATCTTCATCATCACTTTCATCATTATAATCAGATTCAATAATTTCTTTCTCTCTAGCCCTAGCAATTTGTTCATCAAGAAATTCACCAAGGGGCACAGTAGTATCAAGCATAGAAGTAGTTTCATCATAAGTATCATGCATAGCAGAAGTGGTATCATCAATAACATGCGACATATCGGAACGAATAGCAGAAGCAGGTTTAGGTGTCACAAGCTTACTCATAACAAAAGGTGAATCAAGTACAGAGCTAGATGGCAGTTCCTTACCTCCCCTCGTAGTTGAGGGATAATTTTTTGTCTTAGCGTCTTTCAAGTTCTTCATAGTGTCCAGTAGATATAAATTCCAAGTGACTCAAAGAATAGAGGTATGCTCCCCGGCAACGGCGCCAGAAAAAGGTCTTGATAACCCACAAGTATAGGGGATCGCAACAGTTTTCGAGGGTAGAGTATTCAACCCAAATTTGTTGATTCGACACAAGGGGAGCCAAATAATATTCTCAAGTATTAGCAGTTGAGTTGTCAATTGAACCACACCTAGATAACTTAATATCTGTAGCAAAGTGTTTAGTAGCACAGTAATATGATAGTGATGGTAACGGTAACAAAAGAGTAATGCAAGTAATAGTAAATATTTTTGGTATTTTGTAGTGATTGTAACAGTAGCAACAGAAAGGTAAATAAGCGTAAACCAGTATATGGAAAACTCGTAGGCAACGGATCAATGATGGATAATTATGCCGGATGTGGTTCATCATGTAACGGTCATAACATAGGGTTACACAGAACTAGCTCCGATTCATCAATGTAATGTAGGCATGTATTCCGAATATAGTCATACGTGCTTATGGAAAAGAACTTGCATGACATCTTTTGTCCTACCCTCCCGTGGCAGCGGGGTCCTATTGGAAACTAAGGGATATTAAGGCCTCCTTTTAATAGAGAACCGGAACAAAGCATTAGCACATAGTGAACACATAAACTCCTCAAACTAAGGGATATTAAGGCCTCCTTTTAATAGAGAACCGGAACAAAGCATTAGCACATAGTGAATACATGAACTCCTCAAACTATGGTCATCACCGAGAAGTATCCCGATTATTGTCACTTCGGGGTTGTCGGATCATAACACATAATAGGTGACTATAGACTTGCAAGATAGGATCAAGAACACACATATATTCATGGAAACATAATAGGTTCAGATCTGAAATCATGGCACTCGGGCCCTAGTGACAAGCATTAAGCATAACATAGTCATAGCAACATCAATCTCAGAACATAGTGGATACTAGGGATCAAACCCTAACAAAACTAACTCGATTACATGATAAATCTCATCCAACCCATCACCGTCCAGCAAGCCTACGATGGAATTACTCACGCACGGCGGTGAGCATCATGAAATTGGTGATGGAGGATGGTTGATGATGACGACGGCGACGAATCCCCTCTTGGAGCCCGAGCGGACTCAGATCAGCCCTCCCGAGAGGTTTTAGGGCTTGGCGGCGGCTCTGTATCGTAAAACGCGATGATTTCTTCTCTCCTATTTTTTCCTCCCCGAAAGCCAATATATAGAGTTGGAGTTGGCGTCGGAAGGTGTCCAGGGGGCCCACGAGGTAGGGGGCGCGCCCTAGGGGGGGCGCCCCCCACCCTCGTGGACAGGGTGTGGGCCCTCTGGTCTTCATCTTTGGCGAGGATTATTTATTATTTATTGTAAGTTATTCTGTGCAGTTTCAGGTCATTCCGAGAATATTTGCTATCTGCACATAAAACAACAGCATGGCAATTCTGCTGAAAACAACGTCAGTCCGGGTTAGTTCCATTCAAATCATGCAAGTTAGAGTCCAAAACAAGGGCAAAAGTGTTTGGAAAAGTAGATACGATGGAGACGTATCAGTCACCTTGATGAACTTTGTCGAAGCCCTGCCCGCCGGCAAAGAAAATGAATAAGGGTTATTGAATAGTTGATATCAGGAAAATGATGAACTAAATAGGCTGAGATATAGTTAATAATGATTGAAATTACCTGTCGACTATCCCCTTCAAGATGGTGAAGTCACTTTCTTTTTTAAGTAGTGAGTCCAGTACTTCAACTGTTCCTTCTTCAACTTTAATGACTAACAAGATCCAGTGGTAACTGCATGCGCACACGTTTGCATGTCTTAATTAAGCGGGCTTGTGCATAACACTAATCAACATCGAGCTAGCTAGTAAGCAAAAACAGAATTTGTAGTACAAGATAGTGTGACTCACAGGAAGTTGTAAGGAAATAGTATATCTTCATTGGTATTGAGGCGCTTTAACAACTCTAGCATGTTTTTCTCTACGTCTGCTTTACACCATTCCAATTTCCATGTGTGTTCATTAATGGTATTTGGGTCAATGAACCCAATGCCATAGCGTCCAGCTTTTTTCATTTCATACATCTTCATCCTGCATAATACCACAGGTAATGATCGACCAATGAGCACTACAGCTAGCTTGAGACTTAAATTACAGAAAGAAGTCACTTACAGACAATAACAACTGACGATAGATTTGTCGAGTGCATCTTGATTGAATAACTGAAATAGTTCTGAATACTCAATGGACAGAGAGCTTTCTTATGGAAGTAATGCTCTTCCTTGACTTGCACCATGAGGGACTCTCGATTGGAACTCTTGGTAATTTTCATGTACCAATCATGCAATTCATACATTCTCGTTGGGAGGTTCTTGACCTCCTCGGGCTTGACCAAAGGTTCGTCGCGGACATATTTCCGTTTTATTTCCTCCTCTCTAAGCGGAGACATGGGCTCGATCTCGAGGAGTTGTCCAACACTGATATTGAGCATTTCAGCCTACATTATATGCTCCTCGGTTATTACCATATTGCCCAGCTGGGGAACGTTAACGGTTTGCCCACATATATATAGGGCACCGGTACTCTTTTGTGTTGTTGGCACAACAAGCGGGGGGATCGATTGCGCCGCCTGTTCTTCCAGCTAGGGAACTGTTTTCCCGCATTTTTTGCCAGCTGCTTGGCTCGAGCTCGACTACTTCTGTAGTCGTGCTCGATGTGCCTTCCTGATTTGGCGCTCATAGTCCGAGTCAACAGGCTTGGGAGCTGGTGGTCTAGCCATACGAATAAAGTGGTCAATCTTTTCCTTAGGCACTTTCTCCCTTGGCGGTGGTGCCGGTTTCGGTCCAAAATGGGCGTCCACTTGGGCCTTCACTATGGCTTCATTTTGCTCATCGGTCAAGTCGTAAGGCCTCTGAGGAAGAGGAGTGAGGCTTGGACTATATTTATATCGCTTGCCTCCGCCTGTACCTCTTGTACTACCTCGACTCGTAGCGCTACGCACCATAGCTGTGTCGGCTCTCTTCCGCGATTGCTGAGGCGGCGGAGACGGCTGACATGGCTCAGTTGGAGCATGAGGAGTGGCCTGACGCTATGCCGGACTTGAAGCAGGAGGTGTGGCCTCACGCGGTGTCGGACTTGAAGCAGGAGGAGTGGCCTCATGCTATGCCGGACTTGAAGCAGGAGGAGTGGCCTCACGCGGTGTCGGACTTGAAGCAGGAGGAGTGGCCTCACACTGTGCCGGAGTTGAAACAGGATTAGTGGCCTGCTGCTGTGCCGGACTTGGAGGAGGAGGAGTGGCCTCACATCGATCAGGAGTCCGATGACGACGCGGTGTCGGTGGCCTTCGAAAGATGATGCAATCCTTTCTCCATAGGATGATATGATGTATGGACTCTCCCAGTGTGTGCTCCTCGTCACCTCCGGGAATGTCAACCTCTAGCCCCGAATATTGGTCCACCACCTCATCAACCACGACATGAGCATAGCCGGCTGGAATCAGGTTGCAATGGAAGGTTACATCGGGGGGATTTGTATAAGCAATGGCGTCCGCCACCTTCATGGATATGTTCTTCATTTTAAAGTGTAGCTCACAGTTAGTGCTCTCCATGATGTCATCCACATGGTATCTATCCAACAGTGCGTCGCCCGGGGCGGAACCCACGCTGCTTCTCGGCATGGATGGGAGGGTGCAATCCAATGGTGGATCATCCGCTAGCTGTTGTCGCTGCTGAGACCCCCTTTCCTGGCTAAGTGAGTCGATCTGCTACTACTGCCGCTGGAATTTGAGTGCCAAGTCCGCGTGCGCTGATTCTAGGCCTTGAAGGCGTTCTGCTTCCTGCTTCCTCTGCTCCTCCTCCAGCTTCCTCTTCTTCTCCTCCTCCTCCATCTTCCATCTTGCACGGCTTCTGTAGTCGGCGTTCCAGTCTGAAAAGCCCTCATACCACGGAACAACGCCCTTGCCTCGTGTTCTTCCCGGGTGTTCAGGATTTCTCAGGGCGCGCGTAAGTTCATCGTTCTGTCTGTTGGGCGCGAACACCCCCTTTCGAGCATCTTCTATTACTGAAGTAACTTATCTTCGGCTCCTTTAAGACATGCCTTCTTGGAAACCTGTCCTGTCTTCGGGTCCAACTCCCCCCATGCGCATAGAACCAAGTTCTGCACCTGGGGGGCCAGCTCTTAGTAACTGGAGTGACCTCTGCATCCAGCATCTCTTGCTCAGACTTATCCCACTTAGGCATTTCCACCGCATAGCCACCTGGCCCCAGCCTATGGATCTGCTCCTTTTTTGCGGCATTGGCCTTGTTTTTTCTCGACCGTTCCTTAGATAATTCTGATTCCTTGAATTTCATGAAAGCGGGCCAGTGATCTCTTTGCTTCTCCAGTGTTCCCTTGAATTCTGGAGTCTTCTTTCCTCCTTCGACGTACTTGGTCCATATAGTTTTCTTGTGGTTGTTGAATGCAATTGCCATCTTCCTAAGAGCAGCGTCCTTGACTTTCTGCACATCTGCATCAGTGAAATGATCTGGTAGGGTGAAATGTTCCATGAGAGATTCCCAAAGCGTTTTTTGCTCGTAAATCACCCAAGTAACATCTGGACGTTTATTTTCGGCTCTTTCCATTCTTGAATGGAGATCGGGAGTTGGTCCTCACAAGAACTCCGTGACCGATTTAATGAACTTGTTCGCAATGTTCTTAGGCGTGCTTGGTTCGCCATTAGCTTTGATGGCATCGATGTTGTACTTTACACCCTCCTTCAACTTTTTGCCCGGGCCTCGCTTTGTCCTGCTGTCTGTAGAAGAAGATTAGCTCGATCCGGAGGGCCGAAAGAAGAAAGATCGATTCGTCAGTATATCTTCAAATAAAAAAACATGTGATGATCACCAGATGCCTGCTTATATAAATATACCTCGCCGACCTCTGTTATTTCAAGATCAACACTGTCGGCGTCATCATAATCATAATCATAGTTCATGACTTCATCAGTTCGGTCGCCGCGATCGAATATCATATCATCACCCTCCCCGGTATTGTTCAGATATTCGGAGCCATCATAGTCTTCATTCTGATCATCTGGCCCGCGAGGGCTACGTATGATCTCGAACAGGGTCTCTTCTCCCTCTCTGCCGGTATTGTTCGCCATAACTTTTATTTAACTAATCTAGAAGAAATATAAAACAATTTAGTATTCAAATTATAATGCATGGATGCAATCAATAAGGAAAAAATGAATCATAGTACATAATATGCATCGTCTCGAATAATCTCGCATACATCGTCTTGAATATTATATATCGAATACATCACTAGCTATCTAGCTAATAAAGATCGAATACTACAGAAGAATCTAGGCCACTCGCGGTTCCTGAGGCGCGGGCGGTGGACACCCAAAGAGAAGGAACCATCACGCCCAAAGAACCTGCCAGGTATTGGAGAACCTGACGTCCATAGCAGCCATGTAGCGACGGATGTGCTCGTCCTCCTCCCTGACACGGCGACGCACCACCTCCGGCAGGGCCGGCTCCCTCTGCATCGAATGTGGCCCACGCGAACGCCACCAAAGGAGATCAGGGTCGACGACGGGACCCGGGGCCGGGTTCCTCACCAAGCGGCGCGCCCCTGAAGTGCCAGCCCGGCGGAGCCCAGTCCCGGACATGGGTCCTCTGAAGCATGACGTCGTCGCGAACGGGTCGGCAGGGAGGATGCGGGCCGGGCATCGTCGAAAACAAATATTATATGCCCGCAAAAAGTAAGATTTTTTAAATTATTGGATTGTGATAACTAAAATTCTATATGCAAATTCTAATTTTTTCTATAACTAAGCTTATAAGAAACTAAAAAAACATCGATCATCGTCTAACAATTTGACATTAATCTTATTCATCTAGCTAAAACTAACATTTCAAAAATTTCTAACATTTCTATAACTAAAAAACAGAAAAAAATTCTAACATTTCTATAAATAAAAAACAAAAAAAATTCTAACATTTCTATAACTAAAAAACATAAAAAATACTAACATTTTTATAACTAATTAACAATGTGTGTGTGTGTGGACATGGCGGCTGGGGCAGGAGCTCACCGACGAGGCGAGGCGACGGGGACGGCGACGGTGGTGGCGACGCAGCGGATGGCGGCATTTACGACGGGACGGGACAGGCGGCGACGACGGGACGGGCGGCGACGACGGACGGGCGGAGGCAGGAGGCGTCGAGGCGTCGGCGAGGTGGTGACAGGGGCGTCGACGGCGGCAGCGACGGGGACGGCAACGGTGGGCGGCGGGCGACGGGGCAGAGGAGAAGAAGCAGATGACAACTAACGAAATTTGTAGGTGCTGCTTATATAGGATGGGCCTTTAGTACCGGTTGGAGCCACCAACCGGTACTAAAGGTCAAATTTGGCCAGGCCAAGCGGCGGGAAGCGACAACCTTTAGTACCGGGTGGTGGCTCCAACCGGTACTAAAGACCCCCCCCCTTTAATACCGGTTGGAGCCCCGACCCGGTAATAAAGGGTGTGCGCTGCCAGGCGAGGGGCGCAAAGTTTAGTCTCACCTCGCCTAGCGAAGGGCAGCCGCACTGATTTATAAACCCAGCCGCGGCTGCTCCTTCGAGCTCCTTTCCAAAGCAGGCCTTCTGGGCCTACCTGTTCTATGCTGCCTTGTGTGCCTATTGGGCCTTGCGGGCCTGCATCCTTGTCCCAACAACAGGTTGGGTTTCTAGTCGTATGCAGGCCGGTGTGGCCCAGTAGGCAGGCTTTTTTATTTTCTTATTTTTTTGCTTTATTTATTTTCTTTTATTTATTTCTAAGTTATTGTTTGCTGTATTTAGAGTTTCTTTGTGAATATTTTTTCTTTATGTACAAAAAAAGTACAAACTTTCTGTTAGTGCTGGTAGTATTCAAATTTGAACAGTTTAAATTTTGAATTGTTTGAAATTTATGTGAATCACTAGTTTGTGAATAACTTAAATTTAAAAATACATTTTTCAGTGATTCTTTTTTTCATATGTTTAATATTAGTGTGTTTTATCATTATATTCAATTTGGTAATGCTTAGGTTATTTAAAAAAATGAAATGCCTTTGTAACAGATGGGTTTTCGTTCGAAAACCTGATACTTCGAAAGAGATTGTCCATTTTGTACACGAAGTGCATCCAGTTTTTGCCGTAACCCTCTCTACTTTTTTGCACATGCTATGTGGGTGAAATTATGATACCATGCCAACTTTCAACCTTTTCGTAGTTCATTTGAAGTGTTTTTCAATTTCAGGGTCATTTAGCTGAAAAAATCAGTAAATGCATGAAAGAATTTATTTGCACATAAAATTTCTTCGCGTTTCAAATGCCAAAAGACATAACTACCCTAACTATTATAGAGATTCCCTCCTGGGTGTGAAACACAGAAGAAAGTGATGGTAGTGAAGCCGATCACATCCCAGATCTTTGGGTGTGAAACTTTTTCTTCGCGTGTGTCCCTTTGCGTCGTAACCATGGAAAATCTTCATCATTTAACTGGATGTTTGGGTCAATATTCACTGTGAATGGAGCAATTTCATCAACTTTTCATAATCTTCTGACATGTCTGCCTTGTCATCCACTCCCACGATGTTTCTCTTACCAAAAAGAACTATGTGGCGCTTTGGCTCATCGTATGATGTATTCGCTTCCTTATTTTTCTTTTTCTCGGCTTGGTAGACATGTCCTTCACATAGAAAACCCGTGCCACATCATTGGCTAGGACGAATGGTTCGTCTGCATACGTAAGATTGTTGATATCCACTGTTGTAATTTCGTACTGCGGGTCTTCCGTTACCCCGCCTCGTGTCATATTGACCCATTTGCACCGAAACAAATGGACCTTCAAACCACGTCCATAGTCAAGTTCTCATATGTCCTCTATGTAACTATAATATGTTTCCTTTCCCGTCTTGGTTGCTGCATCAAAGCGGACACCACTGTTTTGGTTGGTGCTCTTCTTATCTGGGGTGATTATGTAAAATGTATTCCCATTTATCTCGTACCCTTTAAACGTCATTACATTCGAAGATGGTAACTGGGACAGCAAGTACAGGTCATCTTCAATAGAGGCGTCATGCATGGCACATGTCTGCAACCAGCCGGCGAAAGTCCCCGTTTGTTCATGTGTAATCCAGTCATCAGACCGCTCCGGGTGTTTGGAGCGTAGAAAATTCTTGTGTTCATCCATATACGGAGAAACCAAGGCAGAATTCTGTAGTAGTGTGCTTCAGTGAGAGAATGTCTGTCCATACATATTATTTGATTCCCTCCTAGCGTGCCTTTTCCATCCAGTCTGCCCTTATGCTGCGATTCAGGAACACCAATCGGCTTAAGGTTAGGAATAAAGTCAATACAAAACTCAATGACCTCCTCATTTTCATGGCCCTTGGAGATGCTTCCTTCTGGCCCTAGCGCGATTATGAACATATTTCTTTAAGACTCCCATGAACCTCTCAAAGGGGAACATATTGTGTAGAAATACAGGAACCAAAACGTTAATCTCTTCGCATAGGTGAACTAGGACGTGCGTCATGATGTTGAAGAAGGATGGTGGGAACACCAACTCGAAACTGACAAGACATTGCACCAAATCATTCTCTAACCTTGGTATGATTTCTGGATCGATTACCTTCTGAGAGATTGCATTGAGGAATGCACATAGCTTCACAATGGCTAATCGAACGTTTTCCGGTAGAAGCCCCCTCAATGCAACCGGAAGCAGTTGCGTCATAATCACGTGGCAGTCATGAGACTTTAGGTTCTGAAACTTTTTCTCTGCCATATTTATTATTCCCATTATATTCGACGAGAAGCTAGACGGTACCTTAATACGGAGTAGGCATTCAAAGAAGATTTCCTTCTCTTCTTTGGTAAGAGCATAGCTGGCATGACCCTTATGTATGCCGTCTTTTCCGTGCATACGTTGCTGGTCCTCCCGTGCCTCACGTGTATCTTTTGTCTTCCCATACACGCCCAAGAAGCCAAGCAGGGTCACGCAAAGATTCTTCGTCACGTGCATCACATCGATTGCGGACCGGACCTCTAGGTCTTTCCAATAGGGCAGGTCCAAAATATAGATTTTTTTCTTCCACATGGGTGCGCGTCCGTCAGTGTCATTCAGAACAGGTTGTCCGCCAGGACCCTTTCCAAAGACTACCTTCAAATTCTTGACCATATCATGTATATCAGCACCAGTACGGTGGCGAGGCTTCATCCGGTGATCCGCCTCACCTTTGAAATGCTTGCCTTTCTTTCTTACGGGATGCCTGCTCGGAAGAAATCGACGATGTCCCAGGTACACATTCTGCCTACAATTATCCAAATATATACTGTCGGTATCATCCAAACAGTGCGTGCATGCGCGGTATCCCTTGTTTGTCTGTCCTTAAAGGTTACTGAGAGCAGGCCAATCATTGATGGTCATGAACAGCAACGTCTTTAGGTCAAATTCTTCCTGTCCGTGCTCATCCCACGCACGTACACTTGTTCCATTCCACAGCTATAAGAGTTATTCAACTAATGGCCTTAGGTACACATCAATGTCGTTGCCGGGTTGCTTAGAGCCTTGGATGAGCACTGGCATCATAATGAACTTCCGCTTCATGCACAACCAAGGAGGAAGGTTATACAAACATAGAGTCACAGCCGGTGCTATGGTTCTTTGCTCTGCTCCCCAAAAGGATTAATGCCATCTGCGCTTAGACCAAACCATACGTTCCTTGCGTCACCTGCAAACTCCTCCCTGTACTTTCTCTCGATTTTTCTCCACTGCGACCCGTCAGCGGGTACTATCTACTTTCCGTCTTTCTCACGATCTTCTCTGTGCCATCGCATCACCTTGGCATGCTCTTTGTTTTGGAACAAATGTTTCAACCGTGGTATTATAGGAGCATACCACATCACCTTGGCACGAATCTTCTTCCTGGGGCGATCGCCCTCGACATCACCAGGGTCATTGCGGATGATCTTATAGCACAATGCACATCATACCGGTCAAGCGTTCAAATCCTCATACTCACCGCAGTAGAGGATGCAGTCATTAGGGCATGCATGTATCTTCTGCACCTCTAACCATAGAGGGCAGACAACCTTCTTTGCTTCGTACGTACTCTCGGGCAATTCGTTGTCCTTTGAAAGCATATTCTTTATCATTACCAGCAACTTTCCAAATCCCTTGTCGATACACCATTCTCGCCTTCCATTGCAGCAATTCGAGTGTGGTGCCCAACTTTTCTTGTCACTTCACAATTCGGATACAACAATTTCTTGTGATCCTCTAACATGCGCTGCAACTTCTTCTTCTCCAAATCACTTATGTAGTTTCTCTTTGCATCGGCAATGGCCCGACCTAGATCATCGGCGGGCTCATCGATGCCTCTTCTTCGACTTCTTCCGAAGATTGCCAGCTCAGCTTCTTCCCCATTGTTGTATCATTCTATTCCGGGAGCCCATGGCCAGGATAGCTGTCGTCGTCCTCTTCTTCTTCATTGTCTTCCATCATAACCCCTCTTTCTCCGTGCTTGGTCCAAACATTATAGTGGGGAATGAAACCGGACTCAAATAGGTGGACGTGAATGGTTCTTGACTTAGAGTAACTGTGATCATTCTTACAGCCAGCACATGACAAGGCATAAAACCATCCGCCCGCTTGTTTGCCTCAGCCGCAAGCAAAAAAGTTTGCATGCCATTAATGAACTCGGGAGAGTATCGGTCATCGTACATCCATTGTCGGCTCATCTTCATTACACAACACCGAAAAGACCAAATTAATACAAGTTCATACATAAAGTTCATTCATAAAGTTCATACAACACTTACATGCAACAAACAAATAACTCTCTAGCTAAAGCATTTAAATGCAACAACAAATGCGATCAAGATCGCAACTAAGGTAACAATTGATCCAACGGCATAATGATACCAAGCCTCACTATCAATGGCATATTTTCTAATCTTCTAATCTTCAAGCGCATTTTCTCCATCTTGATCTTGTGATCATCAACGACATCGGCAACATGCAACTCCAATTCCATCTTCTCCCCCTCAATTATTTTCAATTTTTCTTTCAAATACTCGTTTTCACTTTCAACTAAATTTAACCTCTCGACAATAGGGTCAGTTGGAATTTCCGTTTCACATACCTCCTAGATAAAAATATCTATGTCAACTTGATGGACATAATTTGTCATAAACACGAACTGCAACAAGTAATTTTAAAAGAGAATATACCATCATTCGAATCATAACACGGACGAGGGCCGACGGGGACTGATATCAAAACCATGACACTATGTATAACAAACAACATATGGGTAAGATAATTATACGAGTAACTATATATCCAAATCACACAAACATGAATTTTTTATATAAAAAAGATAAGAACAATAGGCTCAGCACAAGGTGGTGCCGGCAATGGGACGGTGCGGGCGATCGACGGTGGTTACGACGGAGATTTAGAAGGCACTAAGTAAACCACACCTACATATGCAAACTAAATGTTATTTTGACCTCAAATTGCATACAAATTAAATACTACCACATATAATTCCTCCCAAATTACTAAAACCCACAATTAATCACTATATAAACCAATTCAAGAGCTAATCTAGCAATGAGAGATGAAAGGACAAAGTTGCTAACCTTTGTGATCATTTGAATGGATGGGGGCCTGCAAATCTTGACAAATTTTGGGCAAAATTTGTGATGAGCTCGAGAGGAAGAAGGGAAGAACAGAGGAGGCGGAGAGGGGAAAGAGGGAAGAACAGAGTGCGGGTGGACGAAGGGTGTCGGTGTCAAAACCAGCGGATCTCGGGTAGGGGGTCCCGAACTGTGCGTCTAGGCGGATGGTAACAGGAGACAAGGGACACGATGTTTTTACCCAGGTTCGGGCCCCCTCGATGGAGGTAAAACCCTACTCCTGCTTGGTTGATATTGATGATATGGGTAGTACAAGAGTGGATCTACCACGAGATCAAGGAGGCTACACCCTAGAAGCTAGCCTACGGTATGATTGTTGTCCTTGGTCCTACGGACTAAACCCTCCGGTTTATATAGACACCGAAGGGGGCTAGGGTTACACAGAGTCAGTTACAATGGTAGGAGATCTACATATCCGTATCGCCAAGCTTGCCTTCCACGCCAAGGAAAGTCCCTTCCGGACACGGGACGAAGTCTTCAATCTTGTATCTTCATAGTCCAAGAGTCCGGCTAAAGGTATAGTCCGGCTATCCGGACATCCCCTAATCTAGGACTCCCTCAGTAGCCCCCGAACCAGGCTTCAATGACGACGAGTCCGGAGCGCAAATTGTCTTCGGCATTGCAAGGCGGGTTCTCCTCCAAATTCCGCGTACCTGTTGAATAATGTCCGGTTTCTTGTAAATGTAGTGCTCCTTGGCTTCTACGCCCAATAATGGCCGTCTCCCACGTGTCAAATGAATACGAAAAGTCTGGGTGTTTTTACATTCACACCCTTAGCCGCATAAATGAGCTGCCTATTTAAAGGGATGAGGATTTAGATCCAAACCACACCTTCTCCCCTCCGCGAGTATTCATCAGAGCGCATCCGACAAAGGTCCATTCCACCATGGCCAGCCGTCGCAGCTCCTCCTCTCACCCTTCCAGCCCTCGGCCAGGAGATTGGGAGAGATGTTCCATCCTGCACAGCGAACTAGTGTCGCTTCAGACCAAGGGATTCCTCCCCCGGCCTATATGGTCCCGGTTCGAGCCGGACTTGCCACCTATAATGGCGGAGAGCAAGCGGAGAGCGCCCCAAATCCCTCCAAAGGAGAGCGGGTATGCCTTGTCCCTTATTTAATAAGAGGACTCGGATTTCCAATTCATCTGTTTCTCCGGGGGCTTCTGGAGTTCTATGGCCTCCAGCTGCACAACCTCACGCCTGCCTCCATATTGCAGATCGCGGGCTTTGTAGCCCTTTGCGAGCTGTTTTTGGGCGTTGAGGCTCATTTCGCGCTGTGGAAGAGGATATTCTGCCTAGTGCCCCGTTCTCAAGAGGGGTCAATATATCAAGTGGGCGGAGCCGAAGTATGGCGCATCGCCGGGACCGGATATCTATCCGGAACCCCAAAGAAGGCGTCCGAGGACTGGCCTTCGGAATGGTTTTATATAGAGGATGTCCCGTTGCCGATTCCTGTTCGGATCGGCCTCCCTGAGTTCAACAGCGCTCCCCTGAAGAAACGCCTAAGCTGGCGCCCACGGAGCCCTCAGAGAGAAAGTGACAAGGACGTCCTTTACCTGATGGGCCGGATAATATTATTAGCTCATTTCGGACTAACCATGATTGGGGTCATGGCCGTACGCATCACGCGGGGGGTGCAACCGCTTCAGTATAGAGGCCACCCTATGTGGGATTTCCACGGGGAGGATGACGCCACCCGTCACGGCCGTAAAGGGCCGGACTCGGCAGCCGCTCTAATAAAGATCTTGTCCACTTTGTACAAGGGAGAAGAGGAGGAATTTCTCCGCGTCAACCCACGGGGCGGATTTACTATGTCCAATCCTCCAAGTTGGGTAAGCGGACAGTTTCACTTGCCCATCCGTTTCATATTCGCATCATTGAATATGTAGTCTAACGAGTTCAACGAAGGAACTGCGCCAGGAAGTAAAGGAAATAAACAGCCCGCCTCCACAGCCCGAGGACCCAGCACGGTCCCTCGATCCGACCTCCGAAGAGGATCCGGACTTATCTGTGGAGCTGGTTGATGGGGTGTTTCATCAACTGAGCAAGGACAATGCCCTGGTGGCCATTACGGCCGATTACCTGTGGCTACTCCCACCTCCTGTAATCGAGACGAAATCCCAGCACTTTTGAAAAGGGACCCGCCCTCGCGCTTCCGACACCAGATAACCACCGCGTTTTGCAGAGGAGGTCCTTGAGGCGGGAGGCCGAGCCTGCGGCGATTAGCCAACGAGGGGCCGCAAGGCCCCAGGGGCTAAAAAGAAGTGCCGTCCGGACTGAGACGCCGGCGCAAAGGTACAACACGCTATCTCATCTCCTG
Organism: Aegilops longissima; assembly: GCA_021605205.1. Lineage (NCBI taxonomy): Eukaryota > Viridiplantae > Streptophyta > Magnoliopsida > Poales > Poaceae > Aegilops > Aegilops longissima. The sequence continues at coordinate 766,840,641 of CM038677.1, forward strand.
GTGTTATTCCTTCAAGGCATATTAACACGCGTGCTCTCTTCAGGACAAACAGACCTCGCCAGACTATATCCGGAGAGGCTTCCAATCGCGCCTCCCCAAGCCAGGCTCCAAATCCTGGTCCGGAGGCGGAGGCGAGCACGAGGCGGGTACCGGACGCTCCTCCGACAGAGGATGCGGACAGGCTGTCTGCCACCAATTCTGAGGTGGAGAGTGCCATGAACCATAGACGTCGCCGAACAGTTCTTCGCGACGCTTGTTTCTCCCAAGAGGCATTGGATGCCTTCAATTCGGGAGATGCATACCTCCGTGCCGCTCAAGATGGTCTAACCAGAGCCACGGAGCAATACGTAAAAGACATACGGGTGAGAAAATTTAATGGTTATATATATCAGTAGCCCCCGAGACTTGAAACAGTTAGAAGAACTGATTTAAGGATCATTTATAATGCAGGTTCTTACGGAAAAGAATACCCAACTGTCCCAGGAGCTAGAAAAGTGCAAAGCCCAACTAGAGGCCGCACTAGCTGCGACAGGGGAGCCCAAGGAGACCCCCTCTGGTAATATATGCTTCGAAAAGATAAGTTTTTTGTGAAGTGCGGCGTGTGTGTAGATCTGACAAAAGAAATTGCAGATGGCGTCAGATTAGATCCGGAAAAGTAACAACTCCTACGCCAGCTAAAGGCTGGTGAGAGCATGCTGACAAAGGTGAGGCGGGAGAAGAACGATCTCCAAGATGCCAACACCAAGCTGGGCGTTGAACTGAAAGATGTTCGTGCCCAGCTTTCGGACTCCGTTAAGGAGAATTAGCGGCTTCGACGCGGCATATTTAGTAAGTGCTTAAACGAACCTTTGAAAAAGAGTTCGGCGAGGAAGTCGACCAACAGAGTAATGTCTGTAGGTATGCTAACAGGTCGTCCTGCAGAGGAGATGCCTGGTTCTACGGGTGACCTTCTTCCCGAGCTCTCGCAACTGCACGAGCGAGTCCGGCAGGTGATGCGAGGCGTCGCCCAGGCCTTGTGGCCATCCATCTCCATGCCCGAAGGCCTTAGAGAGCTGGCAGAGAGGCTGAAGGGAGCGCGGCGGCGCTTCCGATTATGGAAGATATCCGTCTGCCGTCAAGGCGCTAGGGAGGCCTGGGCCATGGTGAAGACGCGGTACGCGAAGGCTGACCCAAACCACATGGCCGAGGTCGGACCTGTGGGGCCCGATGGGAAGGAGATCCCTGTAAGCTTAGTATACGACCAAGTAGAATTAGCCGCAAAGTATTCCCAGCAGGACTGTAAACTAGACAGCCTGTTAGATGGTATTGAAGAGGAATACAATCAGTCATAATGACTATGTAATTTTAATTGATATGTATAATGCCTTCTAACCGGATTGTAGATCATTTTTCATGGCCGACCTTTTCGCTTCGACCTCGGGACCTGACGGTCCGGAGTGTGTCCGAATACCCTTGCGGTTATATAAGAACCGGGGTATGCATGGAGACCAGGCGTAGGGGTCATCAGTGCTTGAACAGACAAGTGCCCAACTAGTTATGTTATATTACATGCTTAGTAAGAAACATCTTCCAGGGAGAATAGTTCCGTTAGGGGTTCCTTTCCCTGGGAGGCATGCCCTAAAGTGCATGGCCATTCTGCGAAAAGGGACGCAGGAAAAACATCTGGGGGCGCATAAATATATAAATAAAAAATCATCTTTAGTTCACCGACCGAATATTCCCTTAAGAACGCTTAGCTTTCGGCTTCACCCGGTCGAGGTACACATCCGCTGACCCGCAGAATAATCGCAGAGGTGCTCCTTTACCACCTAGCCGAACAATCGGGAACGAGGGGTAAGCACAGGAGCCAGCAACCCAGCTTGGCCAAAACTTAAGTCATATCGATGCATATAATGGTGAATAAAGGTACATGCGGAAGCGTGACACATGTGTTGGGCATGAAGCCCATATAAATAAGCTTCTGTTTGAAGGAAGCCCCCAGATTTAGTGAGCGCGGATAGCGCGTCACTTATTGAGCCTTTAAAGGCTATAAGAGAAAAGAAGGGGAGAAGGAGAGGAATGTAAAACAGTAAATGTAAAAAATGGACAGAGGAAGGAAACGAACACAGAGTCCGGCGCTAGGCGTAGAATCTCCGGAGACGGGTTGTGTTCCATGGGTTCGGCTCGAGTCGGTTATCCGATGCATCTCGCAGGCGGTACGCTCCACCAGTCAGGACTTGGTCAATTATGAAGGGACCTTCCCATTTGGGCTTGAGTTTGTCCTTTTTCTTGTCCCGAGCGAGAACTAATTCGCCAACGTTGTAATTTTTGGCCCGTACTTCTCTACTTTGATATCTTCGAGCCTGCTGTTGATAGAATGCGGAACGGGCTTTTGCCACGTCACGCTCCTCCTCCAAGGCGTCCAAACTGTCCTGCCGATCGAGCTCGGCTTCTCTTTCTTCGTACATGCGCACTCGAGGTGAGTCATGAATTATGTCGCAGGGCAAAACTGCCTCTGCGCCGTACACCATGAAAAATGGTGTGTATCCGGTGGTGCGATTTGGCGCGGTCCGCAGCCCCCAGAGTACGGATTCGAGCTCCTCTACCCAGTGCGTATTAGATTCCTTAAGGGACCGCACTAATCTGGGTTTGATGCCGCTCATGATAAGACCATTTGCACGTTCGACCTGCTTGATGCCCATATTTTTGCACCAGAGTTTTACCTCATCGGCCGTAAAGTTCGTGTCGTTTTCAGTGATGATGCTGTGGGGGACGCCATAACGGTGTACGACCCCGGATATAAAGTCTATCACCGGTCCGGATTCGGCCGTCTTGACAGGCTTGGCTTCTATCCATTTGGTGAACTTATCCACCATGACCAGTAAGTATTTTTTCTTGTGGGTTCCGCCTTTAAGGGGTCCAACCATGTCAAGCACCCAGACCACGAAGGTCCAAGTTATGGGGATAGTTTGGAGGGCGGTGGGTGGCATATGGCTTTGGTTTGCAAAAAGCTGGCAATCGACGCATCGTTGGACTAAGTCCTGAGCGTCTGCCCGGGCCGTCGGCTAGTAAAAGCTTGTACGGAAAGCCTTGCTTACAAGAGACCGAGCTGCAGCATGATGACCACCTAGTCCGGCATGAATTTCAGCCAGAAGGTTCCGCCCTTCCTCTTCGGAGATGCACCTTTGAAGGACTCCGGTAGTGCTTTTCTTATAAAGCTCTCCCTCGTGGACTTTATAGGCTTTAGATCGCCGCACTATGCAGCGTGCCTCGTTTTGGTCCTCCGGGAGTTCCTGCCTAGTAAGGTAGGCTAGGAATGGTTCTGTCCACGGGGCAATGACGGCCATTATTACGTGGGCTGAGGGTGTAATTTCATTGGCAGAGCCTCCAATTATGTCAGATTGGTCGGTGTCGGGCAGTGCGGTTGGGTCCGGGCTGTTATTGCCGGATTCCCCTTCCCATACTACGGACGGCTTGAACAGCCTTTCCAAGAAGATGTTGGGGGGGGACTAAATCGCGTTTTGCACCGATGCGTGCCAGGACATCTGCCACCTGATTGTTTCCCCGGGCTATATGGTGAAATTCAAGCCCTTCGAACCGAGCTGACATTTTTAAGACGGCGTTGCGATAAGCTGCCATTTTTGGATCCTTGGCGTCGAAGTCTCCATTTATTTGGGATATTGCGAGGTTCGAATCCCCGCGCACCTCTAGGCGTTGAATGCCCATTGATACTGCCATCCGGAGACCGTGTAAAAGGGCCTCGTATTTTGCTGCGTTGTTGGAGTCTGTGTACATAATCTGGAGTACATATTGGACTGTGTCTCCTGTGGGGGACGTCAAAACGACGCCAACCCCTAGACCGGCCAACATTTTGGAGCCGTCGAAATGCATGATCCAGTTTGAATATGTGTCGTACTCTTTAGGGAGTTCGGCCTCCGTCCATTCTGCGACGAAGTCGGCCAAAACCTGCTACTTGATAGCTCGCCGTGGCTTATAAGTTATGTCGAACGGGACGAGCTCGATGGCCCATTTTGCAATCCGGCCCGTCGCGTCGCGGTTGTTTATAATATTGTTAAGTGGTACTTCCGAGGCTACTGTTATTGAACACTCTTGAAAGTAGTGTCGCAGCTTCCGGGATGCCATGAATACCGCGTACGCAATCTTTTGATAATGCGGGTACCGTGATTTGCACGGAGTGAGGACGATGGACACATAATAGACCGCTTTTGAAGGGGAATTTGTGTCCGTCCGCTTTCGCTCGACGACGAGCACGCGCCACAACCTGATGGGTTCCTGCAATGTATAATAGCATTGGTTCGCCAATGTTTGGCGCGGCCAGGACTGGGTTTGTTGCCAATATGGCTTTTATTTCGTTGAGTCCGGCCGTGGCTGCATCCGTCCACTCGAAGTGTTCGGTGCACCGAAGGAGGCGGTAAAGAGGTAGTGCCTTTTCTCCCAAACGGGAGATAAAGCGGCTTAGAGCCGCTACGCATCCGGTTAATTTTTGTATTTGTTTGAGGTTCTTTGGGATATCCAACTGTGACAGAGCTCGGATCTTGGACGGATTTGCTTCAATTCCTCTACCGGATACAATGAAGCCCAGGAGCTTTCCGGCTGGAACGCCGAAAACGCATTTTTTCGGGTTGAGCTTGATGTCGTATGTTCGGAGGTTATCGAATGTGAGCCTCAAGTCGTCTACTAGAGATTCGACATGTCTTGTTTTGACGACCACGTCATCTACGTATGCCTCCACTATATTGCCGATCTGGTTTGCCAGACATGTCTGAATCATGCGCTGATATGTTGCTCCGGCGTTTTTGAGCCCGAAGGGCATTGTGTTGAAGCAGAATGGGCCGTATGGTGTGATGAATGCCGTTGCGGCTTGGTCTGACTCTGCCATCTTGATTCGATGGTAGCCGGAATATGCGTCGAGGAAACACAATGAATCGTGTCCTGCGGTAGCGTCGATAATTTGATCGATGCGGGGGAGGGGGAAGGAATCCTTTGGGCAAGCCTTGTTAAGGTCTTTAAAATCAACGCACAGGCGCCAGGATTTGTCCTTCTTTGGTACCATCACCAGGTTTGCTAGCCAGTCCGGAAGTTTTATATCTCTGATGAATCCGGCCTCTAATAGCTTGGCTAGCTCCTCTCCCATGGCCTGTCTCTTAGGTTTGGAAAAGCGCCGAAGAGCCTGTTTGACAGGTTTGAATCCTTTTAGGATATTTAAGCTGTGTTCGGCCAGCCTGCATGGGATTCCTGGCATGTCTGAAGGGTGCCAGGCGAAGATGTCCCAGTTCTCACGTAGGAACTCTCAAAGTCTGGCGCCTACACCCGTGGTTTAATTGTGCCCCGATGGAAGCTGTTTTATTGGGGTCCGTTGGATGGACCTGGAATTTGACTATTTCATCTGCTGGTTTAAAGGAGGTGGACTTGGATCTCTTATCGAGTATCACATCGTCCCTGTTCACCGTGGAGCGCAGTGCAGTCAGCTCCTCAGCCGCTAGGGCTTCGGATAGTGCCTCAAGGGCCAGTGCGGCTGTATTATTTTCGGCGCGGAGTGCTATGTCCGGATCACTAGCGAGAATGATGATTCCGTTCGGCCCGGGCATCTTGAGCTTCATGTACCCGTAATGGGGTATTGCTTGGAAGGTTGTAAACGCTTCCCTCCCTAGCAGAGTGTGGTATCCGCTATTGAAATGGGCCACTTGGAACGTGACCTCTTCGGACCTGTAATTATCCGGCGTGCCGAACACCACATCTAGTGTGATTTTTCCTGTACAGCGCGCTTCCCGACTGGGGATTATTCCTCTAAAGGTCGTGCTGCTTCGCTCAACGCGGTTCCAGTCTATTTCCATTTTTCGAAGGGTTTCCTCATAAATGAGGTTTAATCCGCTGCCTCCATCCATGAGTACCTTGGTGAGGCGAAAGCCGTCCACTATTGGACTGAGGACCAATGTGGCTGGTGCTCGGGCTGTTCGGAATTGAGGTTCATCACTGGCATTAAAAGTAATAGCCGTGTCACTCCATGGGTTTATTGTTGCTACTTGGTAGATTTCGGCAAGGCTGCGGAGTGTTCTTTTTCGCATATTGTTTGATGCGAAAGTCTCGAAGACTGTTAATACCGTACCGGTATCCCTGGGGTGGCTTTCTGTGGCCTCCGGAATTAGAAGTTCTTCGCCAAATTTGGCCACCTGCCGGAGTATCCAACATGCTCTAAGGCTGTGAGTTGGTGTGGCGCCATCTGTACTGTGAATTTTACAGGGTCCATTAAGCCATTCGTCCAGTACGGTTACATGCCTTGTAGAGGGTTTTTGTTTTTTGGTGTTAAACCCGGGTGTCTGCCGAAGATGCACCCTTTTATTTCGGACTAGGTTTGCATTCAGGGCCGGATTGTCCCAAAACTTTATTTCGGTTTTCCGGGCTCTTTCTATCGTGCAGTACTTTCGTACTATGGACGCCAAGTCTGCAAAGCGTGTAATATCACAGTGACTTATGGCGTCGAGGATTCCCTTGTCCGTGCAATTATTGCAGAATAACGAGATTGCGTCTCCCTCGCGGCAGTCCTTGATCATGTTCATAACCAGGAGGAATCTGGCCCAGTAATGATGTACTGTTTCGTCGAGCTTTTGCCTAATTTGGGATAGATCGCGTATGTTCGGGTGGGTGGGTGGAATTAAATCCGAAACCTCACCCAATCTGAGACTCAGAGGACAAGGAATTTCTGAACTCGAAAGTTTGGATTCATGGATGTTGTCCAGTGAGTCTGGCCCGTCGCCTGACTCTAAGTTCAGGTCTTGAGTGATGCCCTCCCCTCCGCGGATATCCGGCTTGGAGGGATCGGGAATCCGGACGTAGCTAGTCCTTAAGATAGATGAAGGGTCGCCGCACTGTCCCTCTACCACGGCAACGTGATGGGTGACCTGGGGAGAGTTAATCTCTCTCAGATCGGGTTTAGGCCCAATCTGGTCGTAATCCGTAGCAACTCCCAGGGCGGCGATGCGGTCCAAGAGCTCGTTTACGGAGGAGAGCTCCATTGGATATAATTGCTCGGCAAGTTCCAAGCTGACATGAAGATTGCTTTTGATGACCCGAGAGGTCATCGTCGGCGCCGGGGCCGAACAGGCGGTCATAAGAAAACCGCCTAGCCGGAGAGTTTGGCCGACAGCCAAAGCTCCCTTAGCAACGGTGCCGTCTTTGAAGACGGGATGAGGCATCCTTCCTGATGGCGACGGCACAGAGGAACTCTCAATGAAAGCACCAATGTCGGTGTCAAAACCGGCGGATCCCGGGTAGGGAGTCCCGAACTGTGCGTCTAGGCGGATGGTAACAGGAGACAAGGGACACGATGTTTTTACCCAGGTTCGGGCCCTCTCGATGGAGGTAAAACCCTACTCCTGCTTGATTGATATTGATGATATGGGTAGTACAAGAGTGGATCTACCACGAGATCAAGGAGGCTAAACCCTAGAAGCTAGCCTACTGTATGATTGTTATCCTTGGTCCTACGGACTAAACCCTCCGGCTTATATAGACACCGGAGGGGGCTAGGGTTACACAGAGTCGGTTACAATGGTAGGAGATCTACATATCCGTATCGCCAAGCTTGCCTTCCACGCCAAGGAAAGTCCCTTCCGGACACGAGACGAAGTCTTCAATCTTGTATCTTCATAGTCCAAGAGTCCGGCTGAAGGTATAGTCCGGCTATCCGGACACCCCCTAATCCAGGACTCCCTTTATATAGGACGGCCTTTAGTACCGGTTCGTGCCTCGAACCGGTACTAAAGGTGCTGGAGGGGCCCCAGTCTGACAACATCCTGCCACCACTCTCTTTAGTACCGGGTCGTGGCACGAACCGGTGCTAAAAGTTTGGCACGAACCGGTACTAATGAGGGCCGCCCGCCTAGCCGTTGGAACCAGCACTAATGGTCACATTAGTGCCGGCTCAAATTCAAACCAGCACTAATGAGTTGAACATTTGACCCTTTTTCTACTACTGGAGTATTAACATTTTCAATCTTAAACTTCATGGATAGTTGTATTATTATGTGCGTCCCTAGGTGTTTCCAAAAGATGGTCTCTCATTCTTTAGTTCGGAAACTCTCAACTAAACAATATGCCGGAGAATTAGTGTGTCGCTGCCATATGACATTATCTTCGTTATAATCATTAGATCACCGTGGGAACAGAACAAATTCATCAATCAGCACACCAAGCATACATTGTCTCCATACATTATTGTTCTTACACGATGAGCACCACGCTAGGTACTACATCTTGTACGAGTCAAACAAATAGTTTGAAGTTTGAGTATTGTGGATGCTAATTAAGCTTGATATGCTATGCAGCTTGATATGCACCGAGACAAGTGACACCCTATATTCATTCTAATTCCTAAAGCAAGAAGACTTCTTTTTAATTATTCATGGGTAGTACACACTAGGGCACTACCACTCCACCACGAACGTACGCTGCACTGAAGTTGACAAGTAAGATTAACAAATTGGCTTCACTTCTGTCTCTTTTAATTTTCTCCCGGCTTCGCTGGCACGAAAGATGCAAAGACCTTTCGGACGCTTTTGCTGCACGCACTCTCTTGGCTCTTTATGTTGGATAATAATAACGGAAATTAAGGTTGGAAGCATGTCCTAACTACCGGTGCTGTAAACTTGGCATATTTATACAAGTTTACGGAGTTTATGCCTGCAAAATATATCTCGTTCTGTTTAAGATCTGAGCCTCTGGGGTGACGATCTTAAGCATAATCTCTCTCTGGCTTGATCGAGAGCACAAAATGTGCGATGTGGCAGGAGAACAAAATCGAGATAACAAGAGATCCTGAGGACAGGAGGCAAGAAAACTCAACTGACAAGTATATCTGCATCCTGATGCTTATTCAGGTATTGTATACGATAGGTGGCACGTACGAGATGTAGTACCTAGCGTCACGATGAGCACCACGATACGTCAATCTTGCAGATTTCTGCATGATTCGAAAATTACATGGTGTGATGGAGAAAAAGCAGGACATTGTGGACACGTGAAATTAACGAAGACAAAGCCCCCCGCGAAAAATAAAAACGAAGACAAAGGCCGTATTCTGAATTGCAGAGCTGCCCGCATCTTTCAACATCATCACTCGGTTGACGACACTCCTTAACATAAATATACTAATGATTAAGGGGGTTTAGTGTACCAGACAGTTGGTTAGGATGCACGAGAGGGTGCAGGAAAGTGAGGCATCATGGTCATCAATGACGATTGGATGAAGCTGCTAGACTAGAAAAAAGGTATACTGACACGTTAAGTTCACTACTTTTCGTTTCATCCATCTTTAGCTAGTATTCCATTCGTCCCATAATGTAAGACGTTTTACATTATGAGACGGAGGGAGTACCTCGCAGAACTTGAACACAAAATTAGATGTAAAGCCTGAAAAGGTAAAGGTCGAAGAGGAGTATTTATTTTCTCTGTTGGCGCGCCGACCGTTAAACTTTCACCGGCCAGACGGATCAGGGTATTTTTTAGGGAAGCTTGAGCTTTAGGGTTACTAGTTACTAAACTCGATGTTAGTTTTATAATACACTCAAACTTAACCAAGCAGGGTCGGTCAGTCAGTCGTTGTGGCAAGAGTACGCCACGCGTGTCCTGCCAGGTACGCCCAAGTAGTATTAGTCTACGGTGGTCACTGTCAGAGAGGCCTCTCTGACAGTGCCTCTCTGACAGTCTGACGCGTGTGTAGTGGTGCACATATGTATGGAGAACACAACAAAAGTATATACAGGTTCGCGGTCGGAGCATAGCCGCCGGCACCGAAAACCAGGGGAAGTCGCCGCAAGTTGCGGCGACGCTGCCTTCTCTTCTTGTTGTTTTCCCTACCCTACTGGCCACCCGTGAACCAGCGTTGTTTTACTTGTCGACGTACGTACCCTACCAACCCATGCAATTTGTTTATCTAGGGATTCGGGAGAAAATGGCACGTAGCGGTAGCACGTACCTACGTCTCGTACGTACGTAGTACCTCCGTCCTACCGTGAAACACTGCCAAAACGGTTCGGTATGTATCGGTAGCTAGCTCGATCGCACCAGAATCAAGTAGGTACTTGTGTACTACTCACGCACCAGAATCAAGTAGGTCGAAGAGGAGTTTACACTTGGCTCGTACGTGCGTCCGTCCATGGTCTGAAACCAGAGGTGTTGTCCTGATCGATCGATCGATCGCCTCTCGGTCGGTGGCTGAATTGTCGACAGAAGTTAGGTTGGCAGCATGCCGGTGTCTTGCAGTGTCCAACTAGGTGCGTACGATTCTGTGTACGATGAGAAAGCAACTGTTGGCTTGTCCCATTAATAAATGGAATTCTCACTCATGCCAGTATAACTTCTTCCATAATGATTGTGTCATCTGGTGCCTGGCGAATGCAGTACACATGCCTCCCAGTGGAACGAGAGGAGATCCGCTTAGCCAGATGGGGACTTGACAGCCAACGCAAAGCTCTGACCACGCGCATGGAAAACTTGACTCCATCTATGCCATCAGCAAGGGCTGCATCATATGCATTACATCGAATTAGCAACACCTAGCTGGGTACATGCATGCATGCATGCATGGATGCACTGGCAGTAGCACTCGAGAAACGTGGCCGTGCCGGGCGGAGTCCTTGCAGCAACGAACTACTACGTGGGGCAGTTAGACGCTTAAGCTGGCTTTTACTACCTTGGTACGTGAGATTTGGTCGGGGGGACTTAAAATCCCAGACGGAGGTAATATGTACGTAGTACGTGATGTGGGCAGGACCAGGTTCCCGGCCGCGCACACAGGAAGGAAACAAAGCTGGACCAGCCTAGGCCGACCACTTCACACAGCAAACAACATGGCTACGCGCCCTTCTTTCTGACTTCAAAATGCACGGAGCAGAGATGGACCACGCTCGGTGAATGCACCGGGCAACCACCATACCGGCCGGACATTGAACCACCGGACGGGTGACCAGACCGAGCCAAAGCCGCAGGATTTGCCGTATCGCCCTCCGCCGTGCGCACATTTTCTATCCTTCCGCCGCAAGTGACCGGGATGAAATACATTAGCCGCGCCCGCCCGCTCCCACCCACGTCGGCACATGGCAGGCATATTCCATCTGCTTCTGCTCGATCTCGCCTCCAACGGCGACGGCCTAACCACGCCTCGCCTACCGACGGCCTCGTTCCACTGAACTTGGGCTTCAATCGTGCCGCGCGTATCATATTCGTATCGAGCTTCGCGTCCTGGAGCGGGTCCACTAGTAGAAAAAGGGTCAAACGTGAAGCACACATTAGTGCCGGTTTGATTTTGGCCCGGTACTAATGGTACCATTAGTGTCGGTTCGAACGGATTTGCATTAATGCCGGTCCGTGTTGAACCTTTAGTATCGGTTCGTGCCACGAACCGATACTAAAGGGGTGGTGGCAGACTGGCGTCAGGCCGGGGGCCCACGAGCCTCTTTAGTCGGTTTGCCATGACACAAACCCGGTACTAAAGGGTCAACGTTAATCTTAGGTTCATGCATTTAACCGGCACTAAAGGTCTAAGCTATAGTCCCGGTTGGAGACACAAACCGACTATAGGCAATTTTCAAACTTGAAAAAATCATAACTAAATCATCCTAATTCAAAAAAATACATATAATATATCAAAATTTGCAGAACAAAAGGATTGATCCGCTGAAACAACCAGTTTTCCGTTTCGACAATTTCTTAAAATCACAAAATTCCAAAGAGAAAATAGAGTTTTTGGGCGTTTTAGACGTTCTTTAGACGTTTTTACCGTTTAGTGCTAGGGTTTAGATTTCAGAGTTTAGGGTTAGGTTTTATGGTTTAAACCCTTAGTTTTTACTGTTTAGCATAGAGTTTCCGACGTTTTAAGTCCCGGGTTTAGGGTTTAGGACAATTTTTGAAATGACAAAATTGTAAAAGGAAAAAAAGATATGCTCTAATTTATGTTTTTTTGAATTTTGGTTAAATCTTGTCAAACCGGTCAAACAACTGATTCAAGAAATATAGTGTTACTAAATAATTACGCAATACTATTAATGTTACTACATAAGTATCTTAGTTTTTTTGAATTTTGGCCAAATCTGGTCAAACTGTGGTCAAACAATGGTCAAACTACTTATTCAAGAAATCACTACAAGAAATATGTCAACTTGTGACCACCACTATTGGTCACTGAAAGGTCACAAATTTCTATTTGTGACCTTTTTGTGACCAAAAACAGAAGGTCAAAAGCTGGCCGTCATAAACTGACTATAGCGACCTTTCTTCTGGAATGGTCGAAGACGTTTACGACCAAAATACGTCTCATCGTGGCGTTTTGGTCACTAGCAACCTCCCGTGCCACGTAGGCATCCGGTATGGGTGTCGACGTGGCACAAGATTCAGCCCGGTCCGATTCGGTGTTTTACATGGGCCGAGCCCATTAATTCAGCCTATTTATGATTTTTTTTCCTATGAATTTTTTGTCAGCTACATGGGCCAAGCCCAACAATTCGGGATTTTAATTTTGTGGGCCATGGCCCTTTTGCAGACCATTTCGTTAAGCCTTTTTGTTCATGTTTTTCAGAAATAAACAATGTTCCAGTCCACTATTATTTGGGCCATAGCCTTTTTAGAGCCCATATATTATTTGGTCCAATAGAATATTTGGTCTTTTTATTCACTGATCTCCAGTTTACACATTTGAACAGCAAACACTCAATAATTCTCTTGATTAACTTTCATTTCACTCATACAGCTCACTACATCACAATACATGACAATCATGCAAAATAGGCCGCCACACGCCATGGAAGCAAAATAAACAGTACTACTCTTGGAAGCAAAATAAACAGATTAGGCAAGATGTTTACTAGGCGAGAAACAGTACATCTCATTTCAAATAAACAGTACTGCTCTTGGAAGCAAAATAGGCCGTCACACGCCATGGTGCGCCATCTTACTCGATCTGACCCCAAGTAACTAGCAGCGCTGCTTGCTCCCTTGGCCCAGTTCCTTGCTGCCGAGGATGGACGAGACTCGGATGCGGAGCTCCCTGCACATGACATATAAGGAACTCACATACCATAGAACTTGCACAGTAGTGTATCAACACCCCAAATATTTGACTGAAACATGGGACAACATTTCGAACAGTATAAACAGAGAGCAGCCATGCCAATAAACTAATAATAAAATTCTGTGATGGATAAGAGAAACATGGGACTACAACACAGAATCGACAGCAGCTGCTACATCTAATTTAAATAAGACCAGATCTACATCATATTTTCAATCATAAGGTGGCATCCTAACTTAAATTGACAACCATCCTAACTTAATTGACAAGCCATCCATTCCTAAGGATCTAATTTGAGAATCTGACATAGAACAATCTCAGAAACAGGGGACTACAGGTGTTTATGTCCCTTGCTGTAGTTCATTTGGGTAGCAGTTGTACATGTGGTATGTGCTTATGATTTGGGTAGCACATTTCTCTCATGCACAAAGTTGTACCAGTGTTGTTATTAATCTATAAGGTTATTACTGTTCTGAACACGCCACATTGCAGTGCTAGGGTATTTTGCTATGTTTTTGGTATGCCTATCACTACGGCATAAATAAACAAATAAATAGACAGATAAAGAAAAGCACCAGAACTACTGACTTTCCAGCTCTGAAATAGTAAGGTTTCTTGCATGCATAGAAAATGAGGATCCCAGTTTTACTTTTACCAATGGAGAAGATTCAGAGGTACCACAGCTTGGCGTTCAGTTCCGCAAACTTCTCACGGCTGCGTGCAACAAGAAAAAATCAAGAAGATTATCTATCTGTAGTTGCAGTGCAAGAAAAGAATCATATCATCTTCAGTAGCTGCAGTGATGCACGAGATCGATCATCTGAGAATTTGTGATTAGATTCAGAAAAAGGAAGTTCATGAAGATGGACCTGAAGCGGAGATGCCGGCACAGACCCGTAGAGGGCCTCCGTTTATGGCGGCCGCTGACCTCGTGTCGCCCACTTAACATGGAGTCGACCTCATCGAGGATCTTCCCGTGAGGTCCTGTCATATGATTCCAACAGCATGCAACATTAGAAATGTTCACGTGCAGGTAATGAACAAAGCAACGGGTGGGCGGAGTGTACCTCCGGCGAGCACAGCTGGAAGAACTTTGCTCGAGTGACCAGCGGCCCGAACAGCATGGAAGTAAGCAGCTTGCCCTCGGGATCGGCTTGAACTCCGTGTCCATCCAGTCCAGCGTTCTCCCCTCCACAAACATTTTTAGAGGAAAACATATTAGATCGCCAGCAAACATTCAGTGCAATGGTTGAGTGCTCATCTTCTATTATAGCAGGCAATAGCATTTAGCAATAGTGATCTTGAAGCATCACACTAGCAAATGATAGGAAAGATCACAGGAAATAGGACTACCCTGATCAAGTATACATAACCATTACTAAATTCTGCCATAAAATCAAAATCAAATTGTATTGAACAGCCGATCGAATTCAGTTTGGAGCCCAACTCGAGTAGGGTCAGTAAGAATCATAAGACAATTTCGACAAATAAGTGGATCGCTAAATACTAGTATTAGAGTATCCAAGACAAGCTTCATTAGATGCATAGTTTGTTTATCTCATACAGTGAAGGCAATGTGCAACATATAGATTACGAGTGGTAAGACAAATTGGTACCGAATTGAAAGCAATCAGCAGATTCAAGACAAAGCGCAAAAAGGAATCCTTGTAAAATAGTCCGGGCATCCATTAAAAGCCTCGATTACTACCATGCGTTTGTTTGGGTGATGTTCATTTTAGGATCCGATAAGAATCGTCGGTGGGCCTAGAGTAGAGCAATCATCCGAACAAAGTAGTCCTACTAGGAGTACATATTTGTCATCCGAATCAAGATAGAGGCCGCTTGATTTGATAATAATAAGATAGCGACACAAGCCCAGCTAGTTGTGTAGTGAATTAAGACTGCATCAACTATTTGTTTGATTGATTCAGTAAAAACAGAAGAGAGGATCTATATAAATCACAACTGAAATTTAGTGGTGGCCCAACCATGCGGCGGTCGGCGTGGGATCGAGCGGGGAGGCGCTGGCGATCTGGCCAGGCAGGGGCGCGGTCAATGCCCTTGACCCCACGCACGTGAGTGCGCTTGATGCGTCTTGGCGAGGGCGACGCTTGATCCAGGGGGACTTGATGCATTCGAGGAGCGACGGGATGCAGTGGAGGAAGACAGCCAGGGAGGTCCGGCGGGCGGCGGGACGCCGGACTTGGGCGGTGGAGCTCGACGCGGCGACGGCCCGCTCGCGCACCTGTCAGTGGCAGGCAACCGATTCAGCGAATCGAATCAGATGGAACGAGGGAGGGAGCAGAGAGGACCAAGGAAAAGATGAGGACTCGCCACCGCCATCGCGCGACGCCGCCGCGGCTCCCTCTCCACCGCGCCGCCGCCCAGCTCCGGACGCGATGGGCGCGCTGCGGGACGACGAGGAAGGAGGTGGTGGCGGACGTGCCGCCGCAGGACGGGAGGAGGTGGCGGCAGCGAGGAGATGAGGGGGTGGATCTCGCGCCGCCATGGCTATGGCTGCGTGCGTGCGGCTAGATTGGTGGGCGTCGAAGAAGGCGGCACGCCACCGCCTGGGCGCCGAATTGGTGGGAATGCCACCCCGAAATCCTAGCCGTGGGAAGGGGTTGGGGATGAGCTACAGGGACGCAAGACGCGGATCCGCCGGAGGAGGGAAGAAGCGGAGGCGGGGAGCTCGGATCTGGCTGCACATCTGCGAGGCTCAGCGAACACGCCGGAACAAGAGGCGAGATGGCGGCAAGAAGGGTTTCGGGAGGGATTGTGGGTGCGTGAGGGAACGAGGAGCGGAAGAGAAAGAAAGGAGGCAGAGAAAGAAAGGAGGCGGGGGTGGATGGAAAACGCCCATGAGTAGAGCTAGGGTTTCGCTTAGTGGGCTTGGGGTTGGTGTGGTGGGCCGAGGATCGCCGTTGGATCCGCGAGCATCCGACGGTGTTCCTGCACGATCCGTGAGACGCCCACGGACCAATCAAAATGCAAGACTAACGCTATGACCATTTAAATTGGTCGTAGTTGACTAAAAATAGCGTGTTAAAATCATATCGCCTATTTTATGACTGAGAAAATTCAAAAAGAAAATGAAAAACATTCTCATTGTGTCACCAAATGTGAATAAGTTTTCAGGAAAAGTAACAAACATGAAATAAGATAAATATCTTTAAAAATATGTCATGAGAAATGAGTTTTTTGGCAAAAAAAAACATTTTTCATTTTCCGAGTGCCCAAAAGGAGGTTTTTTTGTGAAGGAACTACCAAATAATTGTTGCAAAAATAGACCAAATCAATTTTATGAAATACTAGGCCATATATAATGCACAATTGGCAAAATGGTTGGGTGAAAAAAGTTTTGATCTACCTCTGATGAAAAAGACAAATTGTCATCGATTCAAATTTGAAACAGGTCAAATTTGAACTATAGCTGCCTCATAGTTTGCTCTTTATTTTTTCCAAAAATCATTTCTAGGTACATAAGTACCTATTTAATCATAGAAACACCAAAAAATTCCAAGATTCAACCACTAGCTAGGAACGGTCAAGCCCGCCGTTTTGACCGCATTTTGAAACAGGCATAAAAAATTCAAAAAATCAAAAATTGGAAAACCTTCGCATTGTATCATTATATGTGACCAAGTTTCCAGGAAAAATAATAAACTTGTAATACGGTAATTATTTTAAAAAAGTGTTCTCAGAAATGAGCTATCATGTGTGAAGATGAATGGCTTTCAAGCCAAATGATCAATCTTATGGCCACATTCATGGCATAGTTTGTTCAAATGACCTCATATCGTGCACAAGGGTGCATCTTGGAATGACAAACAATGTTGCCTAAGGAACTTTTCATTTTCTTTGCACGGAAAATTCATTTTTCATTTTCCGAGTGCCCAAAAGGAGGTTTTTTTGTGAAGGAACTACCAAATAATTGTTGCAAAATTGCACCAAATCAATTTTATAAAATACTAGGCCATATATAATGCACAATTGGCAAAATGGTTGGGTGAAAAAAGTTTTGATATACCTCGATGAAAAGACAAATTGAAATCGATTCACCGAAACAGGTCAAATTTGAACTATAGCTGCCTCATAGTTTGCTCTTTATTTTTTCCAAAAATCATTTCTAGGTACATAAGTATCTATTTAATCATAGAAACACCAAAAAAATTCCAAGATTCAACCACTAGCTAGGAACGGTCAAGCCCGCCGTTTTGACCGCATTTTGAAACGGGCATAAAAAATTCAAAAAAAATCAAAAAATTAGAAAACCTTCACATTGTGTCATTATATGTGACCAAGTTTCCATGAAAAATAATAAACTTGTAATACGGTAATTATTTTAAAAAAGTGTTCTGAGAAATGAGTTATCAAGTGTGAAGATGAATGACTTTCAAGCCAAATGATCAATCTTATGGCCACATTTATGGCATAGTTTGTTCAAATGACCTCATATCGTGCACAAGGGTGCATCTTGGAATGACAAACAATGTTGCCTAAGGAACTTTTCATTTTCTTTGCACGGAAAATTCATTTTTCATTTTCCGAGTGCCCAAAAGGAGGTTTTTTTGTGAAGGAACTACCAAATAATTGTTGCAAAATTGCACCAAATCAATTTTATAAAATACTAGGCCATATATAATGCACAATTGACAAAATGGTTGGGTGAAAAAAGTTTTGATATACCTCTGATGAAAAAGACAAATTGCCGTCGATTCAGCTGGAAACGGGTCAAATTTGAACTATAGCTGCCTCATAGTTTGCTCTTTATTTTTTCCAAAAATCATTTCTAGGTACATAAGTATCTATTTAATCATAGAAACACCAAAAAAATTCCAAGATTCAACCACTAGCTAGGAACGGTCAAGCCCATTGTTTTGACCGCATTTTGAAACAGGCATAAAAATTCAAAAAATCAAAAAATTGGAAAACCTTCGCATTGTATCATTATATGTGACCAAGTTTCCAGGAAAAATAATAAACTTGTAATACGGTAATTATTTTAAAAAAGTATTCTCAGAAATGAGCTATCATGTGTGAAGATTCATGGATTTCAAGCCAAATGATCAATCTTATGGCCACATTCATGGCATAGTTTGTTAAAATGACCTCATATCGTGCACAAGGGTGCATCTTGGAATTACAAACAATGTTGCCTAAGGAACTTTTCATTTTCTTTGCACGGAAAATTCATTTTTCATTTTCCGAGTGCCCAAAAGGAGGTTTTTGTGAAGGAACTACCAAATAATTGTTGCAAAATTGGACCAAATCATTTTTATAAAATACTAGGCCATATTTAATGCACAATTGACAAAATGGTCTGGTGTAAAAAATTTTGATCCACCTCTCGTGAAAAGACAAATTCTGCCGATTCATTTGGAAGGGTCAAATTTGAACTGCAATGCCTCATAGTTTGCTATTTATTTTTTCCAAAAATCATTTCTAGTTACATAAGGACCTATTTAATCATAAATACATGGTTTGGTGGCGATACGTCGAGGTTTGGGCAGTGGCCGAGGGCCCCATCTCTAGAGCGCCAGAACTCAAGATGCTCTTGGCGTGGTCACCGCGTGACCGTGGCGTTGCCATGTGTTCTGGGTGGCCTAGACATGTCTAGTGGGTTGGGCACTCCCCAGGTAGGTTCTTGGAAGAAAATTACAACATAAGATTCTCACGAGGAGACCGTTCGGTGCTCAAACATGAATTAGCAGCCAAGTGTTTGATTAGCGGTACAGGAAATGTACATGGCTAATGGGCGTGAGTTTTGGCTGAGGATGATCAGTTACTAAGAAGACCGTCTTCACAAATTTTCAGCTCAAAAGGAGGAGCCTAGGTGGTACTTGCTTTGCAAACTACCACACTGGACATAAATACGTATGTTGAAGCTCGGCTCAAAATAATGAATAGATTGAGCTGGCATTTGGTGGAGGATGTTTATTTGGGCATAGGAAAGCACTGTAGAAAATGGATACTATTTGGACATGCCAAAGTGGTACTTCCTTCACAAACTGTTGTTCTGAACAGAATAGGAAAATGAATATTTTTGAATTATTTTTGAACTAGGCAAGGAAGGTTTTTACATATTTGACGAAGATATGACCCAAATAATTTATGAGATTTTTTTGGGAATTTTGGGAATGACAGAAATATAGGTTGCTTCACAACCTAGGGCAAAAACTGCCACATGGACATGACACATAGGCAAAACTGATGAGGTGGCGCCTAGTCATAGCAACCCACCATAATTTACAAGGCTATGACCATCTATATTGGTCGTTAACAACTAGAAATAAGG
Source organism: Aegilops longissima (assembly GCA_021605205.1). Classification (NCBI taxonomy): domain Eukaryota; kingdom Viridiplantae; phylum Streptophyta; class Magnoliopsida; order Poales; family Poaceae; genus Aegilops; species Aegilops longissima. The sequence goes on from CM038677.1 coordinate 766,860,002, forward strand.
CAGCGGACTAGCGCTGTTTGGTTTATGACCTTTTCGTGTGAGGAAATTACGACCTTTCTGACCAAAATGGTCGCAATGGTTTAGGGTTTGGAGCCCCCCGAACAGCTTTTGACCAATTGGTCTGAAATGGTCATAAATTTATGACCAATTCTGTGAGGGTCACTGACAGAAGGTCATAAGTTGACATATTTCTTGTAGTGAATATTAGTGTTACTACATAATTACTGTTTTTTAGAATAATAGTTTCAAACTCAAACGGTGAAACGTGTGACTTCATGCTCAAGCTAAACTACTGAGGGTTAATAGGATTGACAGCTTACATTTGTCAGGAAAACAACAAGTGCAGACTTGGAATGTAGGGGGAATAGAACTCCGAAGTTAAGCATGCTCAGGCTGGGGGAGTGAGAGGATGGGTGACCGGCCGGGAAATCAGGCGATTTGGAATGAGTGATCCACACTTGAGTAGTTAAGAGAGGTGATTAGAGACTAAATCATCAAATAATTCAGAAAAATTAAAAATCGAAAAAAAAATCAAAAAAAAATTCCAAAATTTTCAAAAAAAAAATTCAAAAAAAAAAACCTTTAGTACCGGTCGGTAACACCAACCGGTACTAAAGGTCCCCATACTGTATGCTGAGCTCACGCCACGTAGTGGCATTTTAGCGCCGGTTCGCGGCTTAACCGGTACTAAGGGGGGCTTTAGTGCCCACCCTTTAGTGACGGTTATGGAACCGGCACTAAAGGCCCTTACGAACCGGCACTAAAGCTCCGTTTTCTACTAGTGGTCTGCGGACGGTAGGTCGGCGCGGGCGAGGGCGCCCTGCTGACCGGCATGCATGCAAGATGCAAGACAAAGCCACGACCTCCCGACTCCGAGCTCGGCCGCGCACGTTTCGGTCAAGCCCACTGATCGATTGTGACAATCTGCTGATTCTGACAAGTTCATGCATAATTAATCATGTGGACTGTGGAGTGGTCTGTAGCGCGGCGTTGCTATACACACGACAGGATTACAGCCGACGGCTGCACGATCCTACGTGGACGGCCAGCAGTGAGCATGCACGCAGGAGGTTATTTGTTTTCCTTTTTTTAGCTGATGCTAGTGCTGCTGGAGAGGAACATCGTTTGCAGATCGTGCATAAAGTGTCGTCCCTGAAGCAATTTCGTTTGTAGCGTTGCGCGCGCTGGCGTAGCGAACATCGAGCGTCCTCGATGTGATAGGGACTTGCGCGTCGATCGACCGTCAGAGCATCTCCAGCCGTTGGCCCCTCAGGGGGCTCGAAAAATCGCCGCCTGGGGGCGAACCGCCGCCTGAAGACACCGCCGAGCCGCCCGCCCCAGCCGGAGAAACCCTAGAGGGAAGAAAGCTGGGGCCGCCACATTAACGCCGCCGCCAGCTCGAGGCGGCGCCGGCGACGGCGGCGGGGAGGAGGTGGAGGAGGGGACGCGGGATGGAGGGGGCGAAGCTCGGGCGGTGGCGGCGCGTTGGCGGCCGGGCAGCGGGCGGCGGGATGGCGGCGCCCGGCCGTTTAGATCTGGGCCCTTCGGGCTCCATCTGGGTTGGGGCGGGCCGGCGACAGGCGTGGCATCAGCGTGGCCTCTAGGAGGCGGTGGCGAGCAGCGATGATCGGCGGGGGCTGGCGGCGTCGACGCCAGCTTGCTGCAGCATGGCCGGCGAGGCTTAGCGGGCCCGTTTCGGGCCTGGCCGGGCTGGGTGGCTGGTATGCCCCGCTGCCGTGTCCGGACGGCTACCACGAGCAGTCCGGAGGCGCGGGCCTCCGCACGACGGCGGTGGAGGTGGTTCCTCCCCGCCGCCTTGATGTTCTTTGCTCCGCCGCCGGATCTTCTCTCCGTTCTTCTAGGCCTCATGGTGGTGTTCACAGCGAGACGGTGTTGGTGGCGGTGCAACCATCGTGGTGCATAGTTGGGCGGAGGTTTGGCTGGTCGGCTCCGATTGGCTGGTGGGGTTTGGCGTGCGGGAGAAATCCTTGCCGGTTCGTCCGGCCCGATCTGGTGACACCGCGGGTGCCACTATCCTTCTTGGAGGCGTCGGAGTAGCTATCCCCACCTCCCTCCGCTGTCTCGGGAAACCCTAGGACTTGTACGGGCAGCAGCGTCATCGGCGTCGCATCCCTTCTTGGAGGTGCTGCTTAGTTCGCGGTAGTTTGGAGCCCCGCGCTTTGTCGACCTGCCGTTGTTGGCATTTTTTCTTCTTCTTTTTCTTTGGGCTTGTTGTGCTGCTTGCCCCAGCATTGTGAAGTGTACTATGGTGGTGTGCTTTGGAATACAAAGCGGGGGGAAACCCTTTTTCGGTAAAATCGGCTTGGGGGCGAATGAGTTCCCAGCTGCCGCCCCCAGGCGCCGATATCGGCCCAACTTTGGCGTAATTTTGCCCGCTTTCTAGCTCACTTTCGGTGCAAAATGGCCCGTCATCGGCGCAAATCGGACCATATTCGCCGTGCTTCGGCGCTATAAGCTATTTTTTATTACATAGTTCATCACAAAAAAATAACAGAAACCATGAGATGCTCTTCGACCTGGACGTCGGCATCGGCTTTCCCCTACAGCAGCGCCGCGAGCGCCTCCTCGTCGTCCGAGTCCATGGCCGAGCAGGCAAAAATCGCCAAACACCTGGCGGGCGTGGTGGTCGCACAGCCGCCGGTATCCCCCCTTGCGCGGCCGGAGCGCCGGAAAACACGCCCAGGAAGGTGGTGGAGAGGTTGCCGCGGCGAAACCCTCTCTCTTTTCCGGCAGGGAATGGCCTATCTAGCGGTGGTAGGCGGTGGGCGGCGCCGGGATCGGCAAGCTGGCGGGGGGCGCGTGGGGAGGGGCGAATCTGTTGACATTTCGCCTGATAGTGTGGCCCAGACGTGGCTTTTCCTTCCGCCAGAGCCCCCGAGCGCCCTTAGTGCACAGGGTTCGGCCTGGGATCCCCGGGCCCAAAAACGGGCTGAGCCGGCGGATTTTGGTGTCTTGGGGCCGCGATTGGGGTCTTTTTTCGGCATCGACGCGAAAAAAGTCGCCTTGGAGACCTGTTGGGGACGCGGCTGAAGATGCTCTCAGTTGCTGCATATAGTCGTGGCACACACTTGTCCCAGAAAAGAAAAACTGTCCCTGCGTCCGTCTTCATCATTTAGTAGTACTCCACTCTTCACGCAGTGGAAAAAGGTATTTTTTTGTTCTGGAACGACCTTCATCGCCGGCCGGATCGATGCTTGCCAAGCTAGACGTACTAGACTTTTTGTCAAAAAGACTACCTGCCCAACGAAAATGACAAAAAAGACCACCTGCGAATGAAATTAACAAAAAAGACCATCCCAACCGTGGCGGCAGTCACGCCGCCCGGCAGGCGGCAGCACCTGCCGCCACATGCCCAGGCGGCAGCAGCCGCATAACAGTCAACCAGCACCCAAGACGGAACGGGGGGACTGCATGTGCTCCCTGCCGCCTAGCGGCGTGGCGGCAGTACTGTATGCATGCTGCTACATTTCGTTTCGTCTGCGTTTTGTTTCATTTGCATTCCGTTTCGTTTGACGAATAATGCCACAGATTCGTATACCCTGTTGTTGATTCCTAGACATGCAGTACACTGTTTTTGTAAATAATAATTTTTTATTTACAAATAATAATACGAGCCTCCGTCATGATCCTCATCGTCGGCCTCCTCGCGCCGGGCGATTCACCCGGAGGACCTTGACCGTCGCGGGTCTCATCATCGGCCTCCTCGTGGCGGCCTCATCCCCCGGCGGACCTGCTCCGCCGCGGGCCTCATCGTCGGCCTCCTCGCGTCGGCCTCATCACCCTGGCGGACCTTTGCCGCCGCAGGCCTTATCGTCGGCCTCCTCGCGCCGGCCTCATCGCCCGGCGGGCCTGCTCCGTCACGGGCCTCATTGTCGGCCTCCTCGCGCTGGCCTCAACGCCCGGGCGATGATGTCGGCGCGAGGAGGCCAACGATGAGGCATGCGGCGGCGAAGGTACGCGAGGAGGCAGACGGGCGTTGAGGCCGATGATGAGGCCCACGACGGAGCAGGTCCGCAGGGCGATGATGTCGGCGCGAGGAGGACGACGATGAGGCCTGCGGTGGCGAAGGTCCGCCGGGCGATGATGCCTACACCAGGAGGCCGGCGATGAGGCCTGCGGCGGCGAAGAACCGCCAGGCGATGAGGCCGGTGCGAAGAGGAAGAGGCCGACGATGAGGCTCGTGGCGGAGCAGGTCCATCGGGTGACTCGCCCGACGCGAGGAGGCCAACAATGAGACCCGCGGTGGTGAAGGTTCGTCGGGTGAATCGCCCGGCGCGAGAAGGCCGACGACAAGGCCTGCGGTGGCGATTATTATTTGCAAAAATAGTGCATTGCACGCGTAGTAATCAACAGCAGGGGCATACAAATTTGTGGCATTATTTGTCAGACGAAACAAAACGCAGACGAAACAATACGTAGACCAAACGCCTAGGAATCAACAGCAGGGGCATATGAATTTGTGGCATTATTCGCCAGACAAAATAAAACACAGACGAAACGGAACGTAGCAGCAGGCAAACAGTCCTGCCGCCACGCCACTAGGCGGCAGGGACCACATGCAATCCCCAGTTCCATTTCGGGCGCCGCCTGGCTGATATGCGCCTGCTGCCGCCTTGCCATGTGGCGGCAGGGGCTGCCACCTGCCGGCGTGGTGGCAGGTGACATGCGTCGGCTGGCGCGCCTGTCGCCTTGGCTAGGGTGGTCTCTTCCTTCAATTTCATCTGAAGGTGGTCTTTTTTCATAATTATGTTGGGCAGATGGTCTTTTTGACAAAAAATCGACATACTACTCTGTGTGCATCAGAAAAGTTGTAATTAACTGTGCCTGCACTACACTGTAACTTGTAGTCCAGGCGACAAAGCATGTCGGAGGCGTTGCACGCTTACCCTAAGCTAGCTAGGGTCCTCAACCTCAAGCTGCACCATGCATTCATTTAGGATTTATCTAGGATCATCAATCTTTGTTCGTACTACTGAAATTTGAGATGGGCTCTAGGCCCATATAGCAATTTCTGAAAAATCTCTAAGGGCCCATGTGGGTTTATGGCACTAGGTATAGTGGGAAGTTTAGTCCCATCCCGGAAGTGGAAGAGGAGTTGGACCTCCTTATAAGGGTTTCTCTTCTACATGCTATTGGAGCTTGAGAAAAGAAGAGGCCCTCGCGCACTCCTCCTCCGCCGCCCGCCTCGCCACGCCGCGTCGCGGGATTGAGCCGAGCCGAGCTCACACCTACGCGCTTATTATAGCCGCCACGAACAGATCACATCTGCTCCACGCGCACGCCCACCGTCGTTCCCTTGCTGCTGCTGCCGCCGGTGACTCCATCTCGTCCCGCTGGCAGACACGGTCGACGGAGAGCAGGTCTCCAAACCACGCCTTACGGTTCTGTCTGACGGGTGAGGGGCGAATAGGTTTTTGGGCGGCGATTACGCGACTGCTCCCTTCCGATCGTCTACTTCTTCTACGTCCGCGTCGCCTTCATCATCACCATGTCCACCGACGCCGAATGTGCCGCTGCCGAGAAAGCTTAAGCCGACAAGAAGGCCGCCGAGACGCCCTTGCTGCTGCCAACGCCGCTGACCTCTGCGATGGCCTCTTGGAGGGTATAACTCGCTTACCCGCTCCTCTCGCTTCGCTTTTTTAGCCATGCTAGCGTTATATGTAGATCTTTCTGCAATTAGCGTAGTATGTGCTAGCTTGACTGAATATCAGTATGCATTTATTTGTGTCAATGCCATGTTAGTGATTTACTCGTGGATTAATTTAATGGAGAAATTCCCTATTTACTCAACAATCCAAAACCCTATTATGTGTAGGAATTTTTCAAGTGGCTTTGCTGCAGACCGAAACCGGATAAGTTTACGCAGACGTATTTTAGCGTTGCACTAAGACCACCTTATGGCTCACGGCTATTGACGGAGTTCCGGATTAGGGGGTGTTCGGATAGCCGGACTATACCTTCAGCCGGACTTCAGGACTATGAAGATACAAGATTGAAGACTTCGTCCCATGTCCGAATGGGACTTTTCTTGGCGTGGAAGGCAAGCTTGGCGATGCGGATACTCAAGATCTCCTACCATTGTAACCGACTCTATGTAACCCCAACCCTATCCGGTGTCTATATAAACCGGAGGGTTTTAGTCCGTAGGACAACATCTTCAACATAAAATCATACCATAGGCTAGCTTCTAGGGTTTAGCCTCCTTGATCTCGTGGTAGATCTACTCTTGTACTACCCATATCATCAATATTAATAAAGCAGGAGTAGGGTTTTACCTCCATCGAGAGGGCCCGAACCTGGGTAAAAACATTGTGTCCCTTGTCTCCTGTTACCATCCGCCTAGACGCACAGTTCGGGACCCCTTACCCGAGATCCGCCGGTTTTGACACCGACATTGGTGCTTTCATTGAGAGTTCCTCTGTGTCGTCGCTTTTAGGCCCGATGGCTCCTTCGATCATCGACAATACGGTCCAGGGTGAGACTTTTCTCCCCGGACAGATCTTCGTCTTCGGCGGCTTCGCACTGCGGCCCAATTCGCTTGGCCACCTTGAGCAGATCGAAAGCTACGCCCCTGGCCATCAGGTCAGGTTTGGAAGCTTAAACTACACGGCTGATATCCGCGGGGATTTGATCTTCGACGGATTCGAGCCACAGCCGAGCGCGCCGCACTATCTCAATGGGCATGATCTAGCTCTGCAGCCGAACAGTGCCCTGGAGGCCGCACATGCACCGGTTCCGACCCTTAATTCGGAGCCCACTACGCCAATTGAGGATGAGCGGTTGGACGCCACCTCGGGGGCTGCGATCTTAAAGGCGATCGAGCCGAACGCCAGCCCCGCACTCTGCAAGACCCGTGACTCCGAGGGGCCGGACTCCTTTCCGGACTCCGAGCCCTCTGCGCCCTTGCCAATCGAATCCGATGGGGCGCCGATCATGCTGAGGACATCTTTCAACACTCGCCCTTTGGCGATATCCTGCAGTCACTAAAGTCTCTCTCTTTGTCAGGAGAGCTCTGGCCGGACTACGGTCAGCAAGGATGGGATACGAACGATGAAATTCAAAGCCCACCCACCACCCACTTCGTAGCCACCGTCGATGACTTAACCAACGTGCTCGACTTCGACTCCGAAGACATCGACGGTATGGACGCCGATGCAGGAGACAATCAAGAACCAGCGCCTATAGGGCACTGGAAGGCCACCTCGTCGTATGACATATACATGGTGGATACTCCAAAAGATGGAGATGGCGATGAAACAGCGGGGGATGACACCACCAGGAAACATCCCAAGCGCCGGCGTCAGCGGCGCCGCTCTAAATCCCGCCAAAGCAAAAATGGTGATTCCGGCATGGGAGATAATACTACCCCGGATAGCGCCGAAGAACACCCCATCCAGCAAGATTCGGCACAGGTGGATGGCAAAGCCAGCCCTCACGAGAGAGCGGCAGACAAGGAGGTCGAGGATGATCATTATATGCCTCCCTCCAAATACGAGGCAAGCCTCGACGACGACGAATTCATCGTGCCATCAGATCCCGCCGAATAATAGCGTTTTAAACGCAGGCTTATAGCCACGGCAAGCAGCCTCAAGAAAAAGCAGCAACAGCTTAGAGCTGATCAAGATTTGCTAGCTGGGAGATGGACTGAAGTCCTTGCGGCCGAAGAGTACGAACTCGAACGCCCCTCCAAGAGCTACCCAAAGCGCAGGCCGCTACCCCGATCAGAGGACGAAGCACCTACATCACCAGCGCATGACATGGCCGATCGGCCACCTCGCTGCCGTGACAGAGAGGCCTCTCGGCCCTCCACCCAAGCCATGCCCCGGCACCGTTCAAAGACTAAGGCACGGAAAATGCGCCGCACCGCGAGACATACCGAGGACAAGGCAAGGCAAACAAGATCGATCTACGGATCGCGCGGGCGCCCCACGGTACGTGACGGTGATCGTCACTCCGTATACAATAAATCCGGCCTGGCCGAACACAACAGACAAAGCTCCTTCGAGCTGCGTCGCGATATAGCCCAATACAGAGGCGCCGCACACCCACTGTGTTTCACAGATGAAGTAATGGATCATAAAATCCCTGAGGGTTTCAAACCTGTAAACATCGAATCATACGATGGCACAACAGATCCTGCGGTATGGATCGAGGATTATATCCTTCATATCCACATGGCCCGTGGCGATGATCTACACGCCATCAAATACCTCCCACTCAAGCTCAAGGGACCAGCCCGGCATTGGCTTAACAGCTTGCCAGCAAATTCAATCGGTTCTTGGGAGGACCTGGAAGCCGCATTCCTCGACAATTTCCAGGGCACTTATGTGCAACCACCGGACGCCGATGACCTAAGCCACATAATTCAGCAGCTAGATGAATCGGCCAGGCAATTCTGGACACGATTCCTAACAAAGAAAAACCAGATAGTCGATTGTCCGGACGCAGAGGCCTTAGCGGCCTTCAAGCATAATATCCGCGACGAGTGGCCTGCCCGGCACCTGGGACAGGAAAAGCCGAAATCCATGGCAGCCCTCACGACACTCATGACCCGCTTTTGCGCGGTAGAAGACAGCTGGCTAGCTCGCAGTAACAACTTAGCAAAGAACCCTGGTAAGTCAGATACCAAGGACAAAAGTGGCAGGACACACCGGAACAAACAAAAGCAACGAGGACACGGCAGTTAATGCCGGATTCAGAGGCTACAAATCCGGTCAGCGGAAAAAGCCATTCAAAAAAATTACTCACGGCCTGTCCAGTTTGGACCGAATACTCGACCGCTTGTGCCAGATACATGGCACCCCCGAAAAGCCAGCCAATCACACCAACAGGGATTGTTGGGTATTCAAGCAGGCAGGCAAGTTAAGAGCCGAAAACAAAGACAAGGGGCTGCATAGCGATGACGAGGAGGAGCCCAGGCCGCCGAACAACAATGGACAGAAGGGTTTTCCCCCACAAGTGCGGACGGTGAACATGACATACGCAACCCACATTCCCAAGAGGGAGCGGAAGCGCGCTTCACGGACGATATCTGTGATGGAGCCATCGCCCAAAGTTCAACCCATGGTCTTCCTGCGCGATCACTTTCGATCGAAGGGACCACCCCACTAGCATCCGTCACGGCGGCTTCGCCACATTGGTTCTTGACCCAATCATCGACGGATTTCACCTCACAAGAGTCCTCATGGACGGCGGCAGCAGCCTGAACCTGCTTTACTAGGATACAGTGCGGAAAATGGGCATATATCCCTCAAGGATTAAACCCATCAAAACGACCTTTAAAGGCGTTATACCAGGTGTAGAGGCCAGCTGTACAGGCTCAGTAACAATTGAAGTGGTCTTCGGATCCCCGGATAATTTCCGAAGAGAGGAGTTAATCTTCGACATAGTCCCGTTTCGCAGTGGCTATCACGCCCTGCTCGGGCGAGCCGCATTTGCAAAGTTCAATGCGGTACCGCACTACGCATATCTAAAGCTCAAGATGCCAGGCCCTCGAGGTGTAATCACGGTCAACGGAAACACCGAACGCTCCCTCCGAACGGAGGATCACACGGCGGCCCTCACCGCGGAAGTGCAAAGCAGCCTTTTTAGGCAACTCTCAGTCCGGCCACTAAAAGGCCAGACAATGTGAAGCTCGCCCGGAGTAACCTACAACAAGACCGCCTGGCACGTTCTGAGCGGGCGTGGGAATGCGGCCCCAACCCCAGCCATCGCATACATAACTACGCTCTTGAAATACCATGGGCGCGGGGGAAGGGGCACAATCATGACATGCCCAAAATACGGCCTAAACCGTACTAGGGGCTGCCGAATTCTTTTTCTATTTTTTCTTACTTTCAGGACTCCATACTTCGGACGACCTGTTCAGCAATTCAACTGCCGCTCAAACGATGCAAGATCCAGGGAAGCAGACAAGCCATGCCGCATTATGGAACTCCCAGGTGGTCTCTGTTACGAGTAGTATACCTGTCTTGAATACAATTCCGCGGCCTGCCCCTGGCCAGGACATGTTAAATAGTCCAATATTTTTGCTTATTATACCACTTGTATCGTTCTGCTCTGATAGCAGCCTTTATATAAACAATGCATAGCTTTTGTCTATTTTCTGCATTACTATCTTTTATATATGTTCATTAATAACATGTGACACCCGTACACTGTGGTACGGCAAATACGCCAGGGGCTTCAGTACCCCTCAATTTGGCGTGAAAAGTCCGTACACTTTCACAAGTGCGGCACCCCGAACTTATAGCACTATATGCATCGGCTCCGAATCATGATTTGGGTCAATAGTTGGGTTTGCCCGACTCCTGTGTTCGGCTACCTTACGTTCCGCTCTATCGGCTAAGGTAGCACCTAGAGAACCACTGCGATTGTGCCCCGATTCGACCGGGCGAGCACCTCAGTGGAGAAAGCTAAAACTGACTGTCATGATGAGGCGAGAGACCGGTCGCTGTTCGAGAGGTTTTTCGAGTCCCTAAAGACTTATGCCGCTTCGAGCGAGGAGCCGTCTTTGTACGACCAAAGGCATGGATAGCGCCCCGAACTCGGTCTTCCGAACTAGGGGCTTCGCCGAAATTTAAAATTATAAAGTTCTATGGCTAAGTGAGAGTGTTCAAGCATTATAGTCTGATTGCCTGGTTCGTTGTGCTGAGCACCTCCCCCGAAGGACCCAACTATGGGAAAAAGAGCGCTCAGGTTTATCCCGAACACCCCAGCACTAGTGGCAAGGGGGTAGAAGCCGACGACTGGCCATCTCTTAAATTTTTTATAAACGGCCGCACAGAAAATAATATTTTAAATTCAACAAGCATTGCTTAGCGCCTATGAACAAGTTTTCAACGCACAGGATAAGACACGAGCGAGTTCATTCAAAAATTACAGCCTTGGTACATTCATCCGCCACAAGGCGGGCACCCGCTAGAACATCCTTATAATAGTTCTCAGGCTTGCGATGCTCCTTCCCCGCCGGCGGCCCATCCTTCACAAGCTTCACACCGTCCAGCCTACCCCAGTGCACCTTTGCACGGGCAAGGGCCCTGCGGGCACCTTCGATGCAGACGGAGTGCTTGATGGCCTCAAGCCTTGGACAGGCCTCCACCAGCCGCCGCACCAGACCGAAGTAACTCCTGGGCTGGGCCTCTCCAGGCCACAGCTGAACTATGAAGCCCCTCATGGCCTGTTCGACCGCTTTGTGGAGCTCGACCACCGCTTCACTGTCGCTTAAGGGTCGGCATAGGTGTCCGCCTCAAAGATATCGAGACAGAACACCTTCTCCGTCGAGATGCCCTCTTGGTAGCAGTAGAATGCGCGGCATCGGATATGCTACGGGAAGATCTGCAAATGCCCTCGAGAGCTCGGATTCGGTAAGTAACAAGTAGTTTACTTTTATATTTCTGCTTTGCATAAAGAATGCCTTACCCGCCGCTATCTTTTTCATCTCCTCCAACTCTTGGAAGGCCTTTTGGGCTTCGGCCTTGGCGGACTTGGCAGTCTCAAGGGCCGCCGCGAGCTCGGACGCTTGCGTCTTTGACTCAAGCTCCAAACTCTCATGTTTTTTCATGAGAGTCTGAAGCTCCTGCTGCACCTCGCCGACCTGGTCCTCAAGTTTCTCTCGCTCGGTGCGCTCCGCGGCCGCTTTTGTTTCGGCCTCGGACAACGCCTGCTTGAGGGTCGCCACCTCAGTCGTGGCCCCTACAATAAGCAGCACAATCCTGTTATATTTTGCAATTGCGTCTTTTTATAGGCATTTTTTCTGTAAGGTATTTCTTACCTTCCTTCTCCTCGAGCTGCCGCTTGGCAAGACTGAGCTCCTGCTCGGTCTGCTCGAGGCCCTGTTTCAGGGCATCCACCTCCGCAGTCAGTGCGGCCGTGGCTAGCAGGGAAGCCTGCATACGCATATTGACTCTTTTATTGTTAGACTCCTGCGAAATTTATTAGATCCTCTATTCGGCTTTTCTTTCCGAACATAAGCAGAGCATCAGGCTACTTGTCTATGCGGTAATATTTTTACATATTTTACTTGCTTCAAGCTTTGTTAGAAGGCTAGCACAAGCCTACCATCCGCTCTTGGCGGATCGAACCTCTGATCACCGCACTCATAACAAGATGGTGCTCCTCGTCGATGGAGGCGCCGTCAAGCACCTCCAGCAGATTGTCCGGCGCCTCCGGTTGGACGAAGGCTGCCGGCTCAGAAGGCTTGCTCCTCTTGGGAGGAGTTCGCCTACCGCGGTCCGGAACTGTTGAAGATTCCGGCGCGGTGTCCGGCTCAAAGCCGGACTTAGAGCCCTGGGGGGTCTTGTCCCCCCTACTCCCGAAGTCCGGGAGGTCGCCTCGTGGCTCCTCCAGGACCACCTCCTCTTGGCCGGCAACTTGCCGCGACGCCACTTTAGCGTCGTCTGCAGCCCCGGGGGAGGTAGTAGGCGGAACTGAGTTCATTTCCGATGAATCCAGGGAGCCGCTCGTCGAATCGTCGAGTCCGGCCCGGGGCGGGCTGCACAATTATATTCGACATAAGGGAAAGTTGTGCAACAAAGGAATATCATGAGTTACTCTGGTATCCGAATACTTACGATTCCGCTGGACGCTTGGCCCTTTCCGGCCACTCCTCTTCGTCCTCGTCGGCGTCGGGGGAGTAGTCCGGCGGAGGGGTCTTCCTCTTCTTGGACCCTTTGGCCTCCCCCGTTGGGGCGGCCTTCCTCTTCTTTCCTTCCCCCGCTGGAGGGGGAGGGATTTCTTCTTCCTCCTTCTCGTCTTCATGGGAGGAGTGCGCCTCGGATTCGTCGGATGATGAATCCGACACCTCCTGACAGTGGGCACTCTTTCGAGTCCCCGTGGCCTTCTTCTTGGCCTTCTTCTTTGGCACCACATAAGGAGACGGAGCCAGCAGCTTCGCTAAGCGAGCAGGGGCTGGGTCTTCGGGCAAGGGAGCCGGACAGTTAATCGGTCCGGATATCGCGTGCCAAGCCTGTCAAAGGTAAGGGAGTTAGATCCCGCATAGAGTCAAACTATGAAAAAACTTAACATCCTGTAAAAGGTGAAAATAACTTACCTCGCTAGCGTGACGCCGCGAGCTGTATCCGCGGTCCCCGGAAGCGGATGCGGGAGCCTCGGCGCCTTTGATTTGCACCTCCAGACGTCTTCATACGTCGTATCAAAGAGCCTGTTAAGGGTTCGGTGCTGCGCTGGGTCAAACTCCCACAAATTAAAATCCCGTTGTTGACACGGGAGGATCCGGCGGACGAGCATGACCTAGATTACATTGACAAGCCTGATTGGCTTGTTTACCAGGGACTGGAGGCATGTTTTCAGTCCGGTCACCTCTTCTTCGTTGCCCCACGACAGGTCCGTCTCTTTCCAGGACATAAGCCGCGTGGGGGGTCCGGATCGAAACTCGGGGGCTGCGATCCATTTCGGATCGCGTGGCTCGGTGATGTAAAACCACCCGGCTTGCCACCCCTTTAGGGTCTCCACGAGGGAGCCCTCGAACCACAGGACATTGGCAATTTTGCCCGCCATGGCGCCTCCGCACTCCGCCTGGCTGCCGCGCACCACCTTGGGCTTGACGTTAAAGGTCTTGAGCCAGAGGCCGAAATGGGGGCGGACGTGGAGGAAAGCCTCACACACGACGATGAACGCCGAGATGTTGAGGATGAAGTTCGGGGCCAGATCGTGGAAATCCTGGCCGTAGTAGAACATGAGCCCCCAGACGAATGGGTGGAGTGGAAAACCCAGTCCGCGGAGGAAGTGGGGAAGAAATACTACCCTCTCATGGGGCCTTGGGGTGGGGAGGAGCTGCCCCTTTTCGGGAAGCCGGTGCGCAATGTCTTTGGACAAGTATCCGGCCTTCCTAAGCTTTTTGACGTTGCCCTCCATGACGGAGGAGACCTTCCACTTGCCTCCCGCTCCAAACATTGCTGGGGAAGGTCGAGGTGGGAAGTGCGGGCTTGGGCGCTGGAGCTCGAGTACGCAGGAGATGGATAGGCAAAGGAGGAAGAAGGCGTAGGTAAAAAGGTGGATCCTTATCCCCTTATATGGGCGGATGCGGTTATGCATCCCCACCAGCCTAGTAAAACTCGCTTGCCTCCTAAGCGCCGTGATAAATGGCACGGTTGGGTTACCCACGACCGTATTGATGAGAATCCCGTAAATGGGGGACACGATCTCTGCTTTGACAAGACGTGCCAAGGAAACCGCCTCGCAAAACGTGCTGAGGCGGAGAAGTAAAAACGATTCAGATAAAGGCTTGGCCGCAGCATGATGTCACGCTGCGGAATACGACAGCAGATTAGATTTGTGTTAATAATATTCTCTCTATGGCAATATGTGGAAGATTTTTTGCAGAGCCGGACACTATCCTTGGTGTTTACAATCTTTTATGAAGAAATTGGAGGAGGAACCCGCCTTGCAATGCCGAAGACAATCTGCGCGCCGGACTCATCGTCATTGAAGCCTGGTTCAGGGGCTACTGAGGGAGTTCCGGATTAGGGGGTGTTTGGATAGCCGGACTATACCTTCAGCCGGACTCCAGGACTATGAAGATACAAGATTGAAGACTTCGTCCCGTGTCCGGATGGGACTTTCCTTGGCGTGGAAGGCAAGCTTGGCGATGCGGATACTCAAGATCTCCTACCATTGTAACCGACTCTATGTAACCCTAACCCTATCCGGTGTCTATATAAATCGGAGGGTTTTAGTCCGTAGGACAACATCTTCAACATACAATCATACCATAGGCTAGCTTCTAGGGTTTAGCCTCCTTGATCTCGTGGTAGATCTACTCTTGTACTACCCATATCATCAATATTAATCAAGCAGGAGTAGGGTTTTACCTCCATCGAGAGGGCCCGAACCTGGGTAAAAAATTGTGTCCCTTGTCTCCTGTTACCATCCGCCTAGACGCACAGTTCGGGACCCCCTACCCGAGATCCGCCGGTTTTGACACCGACAGCTATGAACGTATTCTGGGTCACCGGTGTCTCCACGGGAACGATTGCTCCTGAACAGGAGAAGGCGTGAAAGGAGGCCACCGTTGTGTTTCTCGGAGCAGTTCTTAGCGTGATCGGAGATAAACTGGTCGACGCATATCTACATGTGCATGTCGCCAAGGACTTGTGGGAGGCGCTCGAATCTAAGTTCGGGGCCGCCGACGCCGGGAGCGAGATGTATATTATAGAGCAGTTTCACGATTACAAGATGGTTGAAAACCGTCCTGTATTGGAGCAGGCTCATGAGATAATATGCATTGTTAAGGAGCTTGAGCTTCTTAAGTGCGAGTTACCGGGCAAGTTTGCGTGGGCTGCATAATCGCTAAGCTCCCTAATTCCTGAAGGAACTTTGCCACCACTCTGAAACATCAGAGGCGTGAATTCTCTGTGGAGGATGTCATTGGCCATCTGAGTGTTGAGCAGAATTCAAGGGCAAAAGACTCGCACGGAAAAGGGGCCGAAGGGACTTCTTTCGCCAATATGGTGAACCAGAAGAACTTCAACTCCCACAAGCCCAAGGGAAAGAATGGTGTCCAACACAACACCGACTTTAAGAAGAAGGGTAAGAAGACCTTCAAGAAGAACAAGAAGGATGAGGGCTGCTTTACTTGTGGTTCGGTTGAACATTGGGCCAACAAGTGCCCAAACAAGTTTAAGAAGTCAGGACAGGACTCCAAGTCCGTCAACATGATTGTGGGCAAGAATGAGAATGGTGCATCTGGGTACGGTAATTTATTTACTGTTTTTTCAGTGTTTCGGCCTACCGATTGGTGGGTGGACATAGGTGCAGGTGTTCATGTGTGTGCTGACATTTCATTGTTCACTTCTTACCAGGTCACAGGTCACGGGTCCGTATTGATGGGGAATGGCGCGAGTGTTTCTATTCATGGTGTTGGCACGGTCGATCTGAAGTTTACTTGGGAAGGATCGTGGTACCAAGAACGTGCAAGATGTCCCCGCCATCAAGAAGAACCTCGTTAGTGGCTCCCTTCTATGTAGAGAAGGGTTTGGTTTTCGAGTCTAATAAATTAGTTCTTACGAAATATGGACTCTTTGGTGGAAAAGGTTATGAGAGCGGAGGGATGTTCCGCCTTTCCCTCACAGATTTTTGTAATAAAGTCGTGAACCATATTCATTCGAATGTTAATGAATCTGAAGTTTGGCATTCACGTCTTTGTCACATTAGTTTCGGTGTTATGACACGGCTAGCCAAGTTGGATTTAATCTCGAGTTTCACTTTAGCCAAAGGTTCTAAGTGCATTTCATGTGTGCAAGCTAAGCAACCTCGCAAGCCTCACAAGGCCACGGAGGAGAGACACTTGGCACCATTAGAACTCATACATTCTGATCTTTGTGAGATGAATGGTGTGTTGACTAAAGGTGGAAAGAAATACTTCATGACATTGATAGATGATTCCACTAGATATTGCTATGTGTATCTGTTAAATACTAAAGATGAGGCTCTACACTACTTTAAAATCTATAAGGCAGAAGTTGAGAATCAACTTGAAAAGAAAATTAAACGAGTCCGGTCAGATCGTGGTGGAGAGTACTTCTCGAGTGAGTTTGATTCTTCTACATCGAACACGGCATTATTCATGAGAGGACGCCTCCCTATTCACCCCAGTCAAACAGGGTTGCCGAGCGGAAAAACCGTACTCTAACTGATTTGGTTAACGCCATGTTAGATACATCGGGTTTATCCAAGGCATGGTGGGGGAGGTTATATTGACGGCATGTCATGTCTTGAAGAAAGTTCCGACCAAGAATAATGAGATCACTCCCTATGAGAAATGGGCAAAGAGAAGGACAACACTCTCGTACTTGCGTACTTGGGGCTGTTTGGCGAAAGTCAATGTGCCGATCCCCAAAAAGCGTAAGCTTGGACCAAAAACTGTGGACTGCGTTAATTTGGGCTACGCTAAGAATAGTGTTGGCTATAGATTTCTAGTAGTGAAATCTGAGGTACCTGACAAGAAGGTCGGTACAATTATGGAGTCTAAGGATGCTACATTCTTTGAGGATATTTTTCCTAGGAGAGATATGCAAAGTACTTCTAGACAGGAATCTGAGGAGACTCCTGAACCTGCCATCCTTATGGAATATTATGAACAAACACATGATGAAAATCCCGAGGAGGATGACGAGGAAACCCTTTTTAGGGGCAAGAGACAAAGGACTGCAAAGACCTTTGGTGATGATTTCTTCGTGTACCACGTGGATGATACTCCCACTTCTATTTCAGAAGCGTATGCCTCTCCAGAAGCTGACTACCGGAAGGATGCGGTCCGTAGCGAGATGGATTCCATCATGGCTAACGGGACATGGGAGATCACTGACCATCCCTATGGTTGCAAACAGTTGGGATGTAAGTGGGTGTTCAAAAAGAAGCTTAGGCCCGATGGTACGATTGAAAAGTACAAGGCTAGGCTTGTGGCCAAGGGCTATGACCAGCAAGAAGAGGAAGATTTCTTCGATACTTATTCACCTGTGGCTAGACTGACCACCATTCGAGTATTACTCTCGTTGGCGGCCTCGCATGGTCTTCTTGTCCATCAGATGCATGTTAAGACGGCTTTTCTAAATGGAGAGCTAAACGAGGAAATCTACATGCAACAGCCTGATGGCTTTGTGCTAGATGGTAAGGAAAGAAAGGTGTGTAGGTTGATAAAATCTTTATATTGCCTGAAACAAGCACCTAAGCAATGGCATGATAAGATTAATATAACTCTGACATCTGTTGGTTTTGTTGTTAATGAGGCTGACAAATGTGTATACTATCGCCATGGTGGGGGAGAAAGAGTTATACTGTGCTTGTATGTTGATGACATACTGATATTCAGAACAAACCTCAAAGTCATTGAGGAGGTCAAGTCGTTTCTATCTCAGAACTTTCAGATGAAAGACCTTGGTGTGGCTGATGTTATCTTGAACATCAAGCTACTGAGAGATAATGAGGGTGGGATTACACTTCTGCAATCCCACTATGTTGAGAAGGTGTTGAGTCGTTTTGGATATTCGGACTGCACACTATCTCAAACACCATATGATCCTAGCGTGTTGATTCGAAAATCCAAAGGCATCGCTAAAGATCAATTGAGATACTCTCAAATCATTGGTTCACTGATGTACCTAGCGAGTGCAACGAGGTTCGACATCGCGCTTGTTCTGTGAGTGAATCGAGCCGGTTTGTTTCCAAACCGGGTGATGTACATTGGCATGTTGTTGAGAGAGTTATGCGCTATCTGAAAGGTACTATGAACTATGGACTTCACTATACCGGATACCCGTCGGTACTTGAAGGGTATAGTGATGCGAATTGGATCTCTGATGCTGATCAGACGAAGGCCACAACTGGGTATATGTTTACTCTTGGAGGTGGTGTTGTTTCCTGAAAGTCTTGCAAGCAAACGATCTTAACGAGATCGACAATGGAAGCAGAGTTAACAGCATTAGACACATATGGTGTTGAAGCAAGATGGCTTCGAGATCTTTTGATGGACTTGCCATTGTTTGATAAACCGGTTCCGGCTATCCTTATGAATTGTGACAATCAGACTGTCATCACCAAGGTGAAGAGTTCAAAGGACAACATGAAGTCCAACAAACACATAAGAATGAGATTAAAAGCTGTCAGAAAATTAAGAAACTCTGGAGTGATGGCGTTGGACTATGTCCATACGGCTAAGAATCTGGCAGATCCCTTTACGAAAGGGCTATCACGTGTTGTGATAGATAATGCATCGAGGGAGATGGGTATGAGATCCACATGAGTTGCCATGGTGGTAACCCAACCTATGTGATCGGAGATCCCGTGAAGTAGGACCTGGGAAAACAAGCCAGTGGTGAACTTAGGAGAGTAACTATACTAACCTACTCCGTTGGAGATGCAATACTCTCAATACTGTATGGTAGGGTGACTACTGTCTTAATGTGTTCCAAAGCTTAAATGAGCAAGATGCTATCCTACAGATCGATCTTTGGAGGAACACACCTATGTGAGCCCGACTGTTGGTCACAGTCTATGAGATTGGGGTGATCTCTGGTAAGCTCATGAATAGGCCAGGAGTGTGACTTATATGCTCCACCCGAGGGGTCAGCCTTCGGTAGCCTAGTACTAGTAAGACATGTGGTGAAACTTCTTTACGCCAAACTGACAATTCAAGGCATAGTCCATTGTTCAGTTGTGAAGAAGTGTAGCTACTTGCTCTAGGTGAAGTTCAATCTTAACAGGTCTTCACTGAAACACTGGTATATCGAAACAATAATTGGAACAGAGGACACAATGGGCCCTCGAGATCTGGTGGGGGATTGTTGAAATTTGAGATGGGCTCTAGGCCCATATAGCAATTTCTGAAAAATCTCTAAGGGCCCATGTGGGTTATATGGCACTAGGTGTAGTGGGAAGTTTAGTCCCATCCCGGAAGTGAAAGAGGAGTTGGACCTCCTTATAAGGGTTTCTCTTCTACATGCTATTGGAGCTTGAGAAGAGAAGAGGCCCTCGCGCACTCCTCCTCTGCCGCCCGCCTCGCCACGCCACGCCTCGTCACGACGCGCCGCGGGTTGCGGGATTGAGCCGAGCCGAGCCGAGCTCACACCTACGCGCTTATTTTTGCCAGTCACTAACGGAGAGTTCTCTGACAGCTGGGCCACGATCTGAGACGTCGGATCGTGGGCTGTCACGGACTCGGACGTGGGTCGAGCCCACGTCTCTCCACGCGGCTGCGTCTATATAAGTGTGCGGTGTCTCCTAACCCTAGCCGCCACGAACAGATCACATCTGCTCCACGCGCACGCCCACCGTCGTTCCCTTGCTGCTGCTGCCGCCGGTGACTCCATCCCGTCCGCCGCGTACACGGTCGACGGGAGAGCAGGTCTCCAAACCACGCCTTCGGTTCTGTCAGACGGGTGAGGGGCGAATAGGTATTTGGGCAGCGATTGCGCGATCGCCGCTTCGATCGTCTACTTCTTCTACGTCCGCGTCGCCTTCATCATCACCATGTCCACCGACGCCGAACGTGCCGCCATCGAGAAAGCTGAAGCCGACAAGAAGGCCGCCGAGGACGCCGCCGCTGCCACCAACGCCGCTGCCTCTGTGATAGCCTCATCGGCGGGTATAACTCGTTTATCCCGCTCCTACTGCTTTCTGTTTTAGCCATGCTAGCGTTATACGTAGATCTTTCTGCAATTAGCGTAGTATGTGCTAGCTTGACTGAATATCAATATGTGTTTATTTGTGTCAATGCCATGTTAGTGATTTACTTGTGGATTAATTTAATCGAGAAATTGCCTATTTACTCAACACGTACAACTAGCCTTTGTTTACAAGAGAAAAACGCCGTGCATGATCGAGCGGACAAGCTCCATGGCAACGTCTACGTCTATACATACACACCCGCAAAAGTACCACGTTTGCACAATGAAGGAGTACGTGCACGTACCTTTCCTCGAAAAACCAGCAAGCATGCAACACCCACAAAAAGTTAACGGCCCAAGCCCAGCTCGGAGGCGTGCTGCGTGCCCCGAAATCCGCATGGCGATCTTCCGAAAGCTACGATTGCACTCAGCAACACAAAATCCAATGAGAGGTCGGTACAGTTCTGTGATTGGTGTGAGACGACGCCAAAATGCGGGCACATGCAGGTGGTATCGACGGCCGGACCGCGCCTGACCGACCGCGCGCCGCGGGGATCCACCGAACCACCGCGCATGGGCTCAGTCGGTCGGACCAGAATGGTTCCTTGTCTTTCTGTCTTCATCTTTCCCCGGCAGACGCCGATCGGCCGATGCGATGTGGCCATGCATGTGAGCCTGCGTGCTACCCACTGTGCCTAGACGCAAGCATGCAAGCATGGCACGCCACTCTACTGTACGCTTCACATGTGTTTTCACTTTTTTCTGAAGCCTATAAATCATTTTGATCGATTTGCAGCGGCAGCAACAGTGAGATTGATACCGATGACCAGTCTACCATATTTTGGCACTTGGCCAACGCCTGACGGGCCAGTCTGACCTGTGATGCGCTCTCCTGTGACTGTACGTGGCAAGTCTTTATGCGTCTCCGCAAAACCAAAGAAGTACTTTTTTAAAAGCAACCATACAATCGTACCAGTTGTAGCGTCTCACGGTCGTGTGTACACCACTATTCACTGGCGGAGCTTAGGCAAGGCCGAATGGGCCGTGGCCCGCCCAGCGCAGCGGAAAATGGGGAAGGATGAGATGAAATTTGAGCTTAAGACAAAGATTACGTGTAATTCTCAGTCGGTCCACCAAATTTTTTCCTGTAGCTCCACCACTGCCACTATTGGCAGACAATATTTATAGTTAGAGGAAATTGCACGAATACAAAATATTTGGGGCTGAGGTAACAAAAAACTACAACTCCAGGGGATTTTAACAAAAAACCATAACTCTAGAACTAATCAGTAACAAAAAACACAAACTGCTTCCATTACTCACTTAATGAGAAATATGACGTTTTTCACAACAACTAAAAAGAGAAATATGACGTGTAGATCCCATGTGTTAAGTGACTAGATGTATATTTCACGAAAAATATAAAAATTCTAGATGTATATGATCCCATGTGTTAAGTGAGCCAAGCCAAGCCAAGAAGCTCTCTAAACAAATTATAATATTAAAAGTTGTACAAAAATAAATAAATAAAATCGCAAAAACTGTAAAGAAATTTGAAACAATTTCAGTAATTCAATCCATCTTCACTGATCAATCTGGGATTTTTTTAAGCCTATTTTGCTTAGCCGTGTTAAAGTTTGGACAATTTTTGTAAGTCAACTCATTCTCGTTCATACAAAAAATGTCCAAACATTAAAGTGGCTAAGCAAAACTAGCTGAAAACCTCCAGGATTTATCAACAAAGATCGAATGATTACTACAATTTTTTCAGTTTTTTTTTGAAATTTTAAGATTCGTCGGAATTTTTTATAAACTTTGAACCTAAATCCTAAAAAGTGGGTGCTGGCTCGTTTGTTTTAGAGAGCACACACCCTTCCGCGTCGTTCGATCAAAATCGCGGCCTCTCAGGTGCTGGGCGGTCGGGCCGACACACACGAACCCACTTACCCGGTCCCTCTCCCCCGTGCGGCCTGTCGCCGTTACTCACGAGGCCACGACCCACTCCTCTGCCAAGAACTCGCCTTCTCCCTCCCCCTGCGCACACCTTCCTCCATGCCCGGTGAGATCTGCTGCATTCACCTCCATTGACCTGGCCCTCGCGTTGGCCCGTCTCCACCGAGCCAAATCCTACGCCGGAGCTCCTCCTTCCTCGGCCTTCTTCTCCACCAAACTGGCAGCGAAGCACCCCGCGCGAGCAGACGCGTTCCCCAGCCCCGGACCGGCGGCGACGCGACCCCGCGCCCTGCTTCTCCCTGCCGGCGTCATCCTGCACCCTGCAGTGTCGATCCCTCGCCAGGTCGAGGCATCCGGTGACTGGGAGTTCGATTCCTGTTGGATCTAGGCCCTTCGCGTCCAACAACGACAACAAAAGAGGGCAGCGACTGCTCCGGTCGCCCCCGCAGATTCAACCGGAGACGGCCCCCTCTGCTCACGCGCCCCTCGGAGATCCCCTACAGTTCAATTCCCTGGCCGCGAAGTACAGGGAGGGTTCTCTCGAAGCCTTGCCTGAAACTCTCCGTCCAAAGCCATGACTGCAGGTGCCATGTGGATGACGGCGAGGTGGATGCGGCGTAGTACCTCACTAGATTCCCCTCCCGCTCTTCGTCCACAGGGTGAGCCGTTCTGAACTCTGAACTTTTAGTGTGAGTGCTTGCTAGATTCTTTCCCACAGAACGTGCCTTTTTTGTCCTACAAAACTTGCTTAGCTATTTATTCGTAGTTGCCTCAAATGTTAGTCAATTTTGCCATCTCATTGAGGTGCTACAAAAACTTGATGGAAATTTTGATTACACAGAACTCAGAAAGTTTCGTGCAAGCCAATGTGCTCATGGAAATAGAACTAGCCTAGTTACATATTTGTAACTTGCCTAATGTTTTTTGTATATGCCCAAAGCTTGCCAAATGATTTTGTTAGTTGGTTGCCTGATATGTCTGAACTAGCAAGTAAAATACTGAAACGCTGTCTACTTGGATGGTTAAACTGTTGGTTTTTTGACAGCTAGATCAATTCACCGAAGCAACATCACTACATCAGCAACAATACGTGCAAGCAAACAAGCAAGCAGGGAGGCTGGTTGATTGATGAACAGTAGCCGCAGCCTCCTCATAGGTAACCTTCGATCCAAACATAACTAACTCTCGACGGACGGAATTCACGTGAGCTTGTGAACGAAAACTGTTTCACGTGCTGGAGTATACGAGCTGGCACTCTAAAACCCAACATAAACATTTTTGTTGATTATGGTATCCATATCAGCCTAACTATTTGCTTGCCTAATGATTTTGTTAGTTGGTTGCCTGATATGTCTATCTGCCTAGTTAAATATTTCTATTGAATATGGTATCCATATCAGCTAGACTGAAACTTGTACAGGAACACATTAGTTCAATAATAAAAAAGGCCTGCTTGGATGGTTTATACAGTTACAACTCTGTCAGTTCTAAACTTCTAATACTACAAGATATGTGTACAAGTAGAAGCACATCAGTGCTTGCTGAATAATGCCGCCAGAATCACATTGATTTTACAAAGGATTAGCACATAGCATTACTGTTATGCTATTTTTAGTACACATAAATGTAAACTCTCCTAGGGGAAAGCAACACTGCATCTGAATGAAAGATTCTCTGTCTTTCAGTGGTCATTGATGCCACACACAAGATGCAGTTAAGAACATGATATTGCTTTGATATGTGCACTGACAGTTCCATCTGCTTGATCAATTCATCGATTCTCCTCCCTCAGTTGGAGCTGCTTCCAATTTCCCTGTTGGCACTTCTGTTAGCCATTAGTACATCATTAAGCAAATAAAATTAAGAAGTTGTGGACTGTACTTTAGACCGAGAAAGTCAGCAGCAAAAAACATGCTTTCTTCTAGTCAATATACGGAGTATAACCTTTTTGACATTGAGTTCTAGTCAAAAAAACATGCTTTCTTCTAGTCAATAATTTGTACACTAACTTGCCTAATAATGACACAAAGTTGCCTACAATATTTTTTTGGCATATGATTTACGGCAACTAGCAAACGGAGGGGAGGATAGAGGTGTCTGAGTACCAGCGACCAGCAAGAGAAGCAAGAGGAAGAGCCAAGGGGGCAGCGCCATCCATGCGTCACAACCATCTAGCGGGTGGAGCTAGATCCGGGAAAGTGTTGTCTCAAGTGGTCGAGGAACTGGGCCGTAAATCGCCGGCAAGTATCTCAAAATCACCCTCTAAGCACGTGTTTTTCTACTCACATCTACAATTCTATGTGATAGAGGCGGAGTAGGGAGGTTGAAGAGGGGTGTAGGGGGTCCCATGTTTATGGGTGAATCGATGATTTTGAGCTCGAGGGTGGTTTACGACTTGGGGATGTGGGGGATGGAATCATCTGTGATTTCCGCCGAAAGTTTTAAAACCATGCCCAACGCAGGCTAGTTAGTTGCTAGAAATGCTGGCGTAAGTTGCCCAAAGATCCGCTCCCGAGATGGGGGCCTGGAATCGTCGATGATTTGAGCCGAAATTGTCAAAAACATGCCCAAGGCATGGTAGGTAGTTGTGTTAAAGATGATGGCGCAAGTGTCCCAAAGATCCGCTCCTGATATACGGGGGCCGGAATCGTCTATGGCTTGAGCCGAAAGTGTCCAAAACTTGCCCAAACGCATGATAATTAGTTGCTAGAGATGCCGGCGTAAGTTGCCCAAAGATTTGCTTGCGAGATGCGAGCGCTAGAATCTTCTATGATTTGAGCCAAAAGTGTGGAAAGCTTGCCCAACACATGATAGTTAGTTGCTAGAGATGCTGGCGTGAGTTGCCCAAAGATCTGCTGCCCAAATGCGGGGGCTGGAATCGTCAATGATTTTAGGCGAAAGTGTCCAAAACTTGCCCAACGCATGATAGTTAGTTGCTAGACATGCTGTCGTGAGTTGCCCAAATATCCACTCCCGAGAGCGCTGGAATCGTCTATGATTTGAGCCGAAAGTGTCTAAAACTTGTCTAACACATGATAGTTGCTAGAGATGCTGATGTGAGTTGCCCAAAGATCGGCTGCCGAGATGCTGGGGCTGGAATTATCAATGATTTGAGCCGAAAGTGTTCAAGACTTGCCCAATGCATGATAGTTAGTTGCTAGAGATGATGACGTGAATTGCCCAAAGATCCGTTCCCGAGAGCGCTGGGTTTTATTTCACCGAAAACTTGACCAACACATGATAGTTAGTTTGCCAGACTGGCTGGCGCGAGTTGTCCAGAGATATTTTTTTAGTGAAAAACTGATTTTATTTGCACAAAAGTATTATTTCCAATAAGATAAGTTGTCTAAATAGTACTTGCTAAATCACCTAATTTTCATAAATATGGGATCGTATAGATATTCTTGCCTAAAGAAAGTGTTTGTTTTGTTTGTAGGGCCTCACTAAATTCTAAAACGGTGTCAAGGCAACATGGTTTTGTGCACACGCCCGCACAAGAAGCTTCAAAATCTACTTCAAGGTAAGCTCGCCAAAAGCTACCCAACTTCTTTGTTTCAGCCAAAAAAATGAGGAGTTGCCTCATACACACAAGAGTTGCTTACTGCCAACAGTTGTTTGGCTTAAACAAACCCTAGAACTTGGCTACTCTTTTTTTCCTCAACACATTCCTAGTACAAAAAGAAAAGCGTCAAGGGGTTTCTCCGGATTGGATGTACGATGTACAAAAACCAGTAGCTGGAGAAAGAAAAACGAAACAGTTTTCATGTACTGACAAGACTAGCTTTTCGTCAATACTTGATTTGCTTAAAAGTTCGCTATAGTTGCTCACTAATTCCTTTTTACCGTTTTCTTGCAATAGGTGTAGTACAAATCAAATATTAGTTACTCATGCTAGAAGAAACAAGGGGAAAACAATGGAAAAAGAGTTGCAATTAGGATGAACAAGGCGAGGAAAAATCAAACCTTCTCTTTCTTTTCCTCCTCTGCACCCTGGTTCATTTTTAGCAAGCAAAAAAGATTTTTGCTACACACTTCAAGGTAAACTTCACACAGCCCCCAATAGCTTGCTTTGTTCCCTGATTCGATATGTGGGTTGGTTAGTTAAATATTGTGCGAGCAAAATATGGGTCAATTTTGCCTGAATTTTTATATTCAAGTTTTTGCTTAGAAGAAACACATATAAAGGTGCAAACATTTTTATCTGTATTTTTGCTTCTTGGGGTTTTGAGCATGGGTGGCCAATAAATCAATCTCTTTTTTCACCTGCATACACAACATCACCCCAGGAGATACTTGTCCAAAATCCAAAGCAAAAGCTAAAATCAGAACTTCAAGAGGGTTATGTTTCTTTTCTTCACACAACCAAATAAACATGAGTTGCCCCTAAACCATTCCCTACTTGCCCAAACATTATAGAAACTTGCCTAGATATGTGAACAGCTAGAAGCACAACCAATACAACAGCTACAGTTATAGCAAAGCCCCAGACAGATACATTGCCCAAAATCCAGTAGCAAAATTCACAATGAGACACAACAGCTACTGTTGCAATTGCGCAACCTGTAGTTCAAGGAGATATTTGCCCCAAAAATTCACTAGTAACAGCCAAACCCTATAACTTTCAAGACCTCATTTTTCCTTAATGTATTTTTCTACCACACAAGAAACATGAATTGCCTGCATTTTTTCCTCCCTGATTGCTTACACATATACACAACTTACCCAAAAGCTTCAACAAGCTTGAAGATCAACCCCAAAACAGCAGCCTCATGCAACCTACAACAATCTGCATATACTTGCAAAAAATCCAAACATAAACTAGAATAGTACTTTTCAAGAGAGGGTTTCCTGTGTTTTTAGCACAAGTTGCCTGGAAATCATTCCAGACTTGCCTGCACATCATATCAACTTGCCAAAAAAACACATTATTTTGCATGCATAACGTCTCAGTAGTTCTTTTTTGCAGTTCCACAGACATTAGCTACCATGTTGTATATACCCTCACTGATAAACCACTTTTTCCACAGAGTTTTGTAAAACAGGAGGCGCCTGAGAGGGCACATCAAGATGGAAGCTCACCTTTCAAGTCCATGGCCACCAAAACGAGGGGCGGCAGTTGTGGCAATGGAGGAGAGGACAGATGGAGAAGGGGAGGTCAAAGGGGGATGTTTGGGGAGGTAGCGACTGGGAAGGAGGGAAGGAGGGTTTGCTGTGTCGGCGTGAGCCTAACGCTAATGTCGGGAACGGAGCTGCAGTTGCGATTATGACAGATCCTCAAGGGGGCCATTTTTTTCCTTTTTTGGTTTGCCAGCTGGATCCGGGGAGAGGTCCACTACTAATTTTGGGGTGTGTGCCGTGGACCGCTAGCCAGCCAACGATTGCTGGCTAGTCGCGTCCAACTTTGAATATTATAATTTTTTGGAAAGCTGAGCTCAGCTCGACTTGGCTTGCCTTGGCTCGGCTCAAGCCAAGCCGTCCCTCTAGTCACTTAGCACATGGGACCTGCCTGTCAGATTTCTTATCAAGTGACTAATCAGAGAAATTTATGTTTTTGTTACTGATTAGTCCTAGAGTTGTGCAATTTGTCAACTGAGTGCTGAGCTAGCTCGTCTCATATTATCCACGCGCGAAATTAAGGGTGTATTTGGTTTCGGTCACAAAGTGGAAAGGCATGGGTCGGACCTGCCCCAGAGCCTCGTTTCTGTGTTTGGTTCATAGTGGAACCGGAATCGAGTCATTCCCACCTAGCGAATATTCGCCTAATATCCGGAACGCGCTGAGACCTCTGACGATGACATGTACCTAGGGTAGGGTCACAGGCCTGACCTAAACACCCTACCCAAGGACACTGTCCTAGAGTCAAATATGTTCAAAGTCCAACAGAAGGCACTAGCTGAAATCACCTGGAAGTGCAATCCACTCGACAGGAGATTCCACTCGGACATCTCAATTCACTCGACCACAGCAGCGTCACTTGTTCAAATGAAGAATCACTCGGAGTACAGAAGATCTAAAGCAACCCCAGGATGGCAACAGTCAGGCGTTCACTCCGAAGTCATAAAGACCATTAATAGCTAGCGTTACCTGTAACGCCCCTGTCTTAACTCACAGAGCCCTGTGTAACGAGGGACGGCTGGGGTCCTGGCGCACTCTATATAAGCCACCCTCTCCTCTGGCACAAGGGTTCGCACCCCCTGCAACTCTCACACATAATCCAGTCGACAAGCCTCCGAGGCACCGAGACGTAGGGTTGTTACCTCCTCCGAGAGGGGCCTGAACTCGTAAACATTGCGGGCACAACTTCACCGTAGCTAGGACCTTGCCTCCTCCTATGTACCCCCTATTCTTACTGTCAGAGTTAGTACCACGACAGTTGGCGCCCACCATGGGGCCGGCGTCTGGGCGACTTCCGGTGAGGTTGCAAATTTCATTCTCCATGGACATGGTTTACGGCGGCGGTTTGGCTTTGGGCCGCGAGATCCGTCTCGGCGCGCTTGCTTTCGTCACTGACGACTCCGCCTAGCTTCAAGAAGCTCCCCTCGATGTCGAGGCCCTCCCTATCCGTGTGGCGGCGCACTTCCGTGAGAGTGCATGCGGCGTCCTGCTGCGGCAGCCGTCGACTCAGTATCGACCGGCTCCCGTGGCGTCTTCGCTCCCCGCCGTCCACCGTCGCAAGCGATCCGGTCGTTCGCGACTCCAGTGGTGGGTGAAGCACGCGGTGGCTCGCCAGCCGACCACTCCTCAAGTCGCGGTGATCGAGCCCGATGAATCCCTTTACGGTTTGTTCGATCTACCAGCTGGTCACTCGGATTTGCTTTCCGAGTGTGAGAGCAACGATCCAGTAGCGGAGTTC
This sequence comes from Aegilops longissima, assembly GCA_021605205.1. NCBI lineage: Eukaryota > Viridiplantae > Streptophyta > Magnoliopsida > Poales > Poaceae > Aegilops > Aegilops longissima. The sequence goes on from CM038677.1 coordinate 766,888,952, forward strand.
CTCATGGTCGACTCGCCTCACAGTCCGCCTGGATTTCGCTGCGTCGGCGGTGGCAGCGGCGGTCCGTCACGTGATCATGATGAATATATCCCCGAAGCTCTCATCGCGGAGTAGAGGGAAGAGTTGCATCGTCGCAACGTCCAAGCGCTCCAGACCCCATCATTGGGGAGACCTCCGAGGCTCGGGCTTTGGAGGCTGCACGCTTGGCCATCCTGGCTGAGCATATGCGTCTAGGAAATCTCCAACAGGCACTCGACAAACGCGCTCGTCGGCAGATTCCGGAATCCAGTCGACGGCCCCGACAACCCTTTCCGACTGAAACTCGGAGGGAGCCTCAGGTATACCGTACTGCGATACAAAATGTTGCAGCAGCGGCATGCATAGTAGAGTCAATTCAGCCGTCTCGTTCAGACTATGGTAGAGGGTTGTTGCAGATCCGAGCACTGCTCCGGGCAGCAGGTGAACAGAACTCATTGTTTTCGATCGCAAGAATGTAATCCACAACAGATCTGTAGTTCTTGATCTGATTCGATCGGCACATAGTCCGAGGTCGCCTCTACGGCGTGAAGATCGTGGTCACCGTCAGGATCAGTACCTGGGTAGAGCCCATGGGGCATATGATCATCGATATCCCCGTGATGACCATCGTCGAGTGCCCACGCCCCCTCCGAAGGGCGGGTCGTATGCGTCCCAGCGGTATGACGACAGGCGCCCGAATGGTGACGAGTGGAGAGCCCCGGTTGACCCAAGAGAGCCTGGGTTCGATGCAAGATCGCTCCTCGTGCAGGGTTTAGTCGACAGGAACCGAGCACACAGAGAAGGACAAAACAGAGATCGTCCAATTGGGGGTAGAGCATTTATTTCTGGGCCCGAATGTTTCAGTAGAGCCATCCGAGCCGCTGAGAGCCCTCCCAATTTCAGATTGGCTACGGGCATGAGCAAGTTCACCGGCAAGTCGAAACCTGACACATGGCTGGAAGAATACCGGGTGGCGGTACAGATTGGTGGAGGCAACGACGAGGTAGCCATGAAACACCTCCCGTCGATGCTTGAGGGTTCAGCCAGAGCTTGGTTGAATCTGTTGGCCCCTGGAAGTATTTCCTGTTGGGAAGAGTTAGCTCATGTGTTCATAAAAAAATTCGAGGGCACTTGCAAGGGACCTGCTGGGCTGACTGAATTGCAGCATTGCGTCCAGAAACCGAATGAAACTTTGAGGGACTTCATCCAGAGATGGACTACCCTTCATAAATACAGTGGAAAATGTGTCAGAGCACCAGGCAGTTTCTGCTTCCAAGGAAGGCGTACGTTACAGAGAGCTCAATCTGAAGTTTGGTCATTCGGGTGATATGTCACTAGGCCGAATGATGGAGATTGCCCCTCGGTACGCTAACGGCGAGGAAGAAGATCGACTCCGTAGCGGCAAGGGAAAACCAGTCGGCCAAGGTCAGGACACCGGAGGTGGAAATTCCAGTCAGAAGCAGAAGTGAAAAGCCGAGCCTGCAGGTCCGGTCGAGGCTGCGGTTCTAAATCAAGGAAAATTCAAGGGAAAGCCTAAAGGGCCATGGATTCCCAAAAAGGTGAAAGATCAGCCGGGACAAGATGTTTTGGATTTGCCTTGTCACATTCATACAAAAAAGATGAGGAGGGTAACTTGATTCTGCCCAAGCATACCACTCGACAATGTCGGCTCCTGATTCAGCAGTTCCGAGAGGGTCAGCCCCCAGAGAAGGACTCTGATAAGGAGGAAGTAAAAGAAGAGGATGATGGTTACCCCAATGTAAATGCGACTTTGGTGATTTTTGCTGACGTTGATAGTAAAAGTCAATTGAAGGTTATCAACAGAGAAGTGAACATGGTTGCTCCGGCAACTACGACGTACTTGAAGTGGTCGAAGACTCCCATTACATTCGACCAGTCCGATCACCCAGCGCACGTTGCTACCCCTGGGCGGCAAGCACTGGTGGTTGACCCAGTCGTTGGGGGCACCCGACTGACTAAGGTCCTTATGGATGGTGGCAGTGACCTGAACATTTTGTACGCTGAGACCTTTCAAGGGATGGACATTCCGATGTCTAAACTCAGCGAGAGCAATATGCAGTTTCATGGTGTCATCCCCGGAAAAAGGCAAAGTCACTCAGTCATATTGCTCTTGATGTGGTTTTCGGTGATTCCAAGAATTACTGCAAGGAGAAGTTGACGTTTGAGGTGGTGAATTTTCACAGTGCCTACCATGTTATTCTGGGCAGGCCCGCATATGCTCGTTTCATGGCTCGACCATGTTACGTATACCTCAAGTTGAAGATGCTTGGGCCCAGAGGCGTGATCATAGTCACAGGGAGTCGACAAAGAGTAGAAGAGTGTCTCCAGAAGGGCTCAAAAAGGTAACATGCACGTACCTTTCCTCGAAAAACCAGCAATCATTGCAACACGCATAAAAGGCAACGGGCCAAGCCATGCTCGGAGGCGTGCTGCGTGTCCCGGAATCCGCATGGCGATTTTCTGTAAGCTACGACTCCACCCATTGCACAAAATCCGATGGGAGATTGGTACGGTTTGTGATTGGTGTCAGACGACGCCAAAATGCGGGCACATGCAGCTTTTTTTTGAGGGAAGGCCATCATGGCTAGCTTTATTAAACTAAAAGACATTTACATCGTCTACGAGCTTACCAACCACAAAGTCAGGTGGCTCGTCTAACCAACTTAAAGTAGACTTATTATAATAACTGTAGTTAGCTAGCACATGAGCTGCTTGATTACAAGAACGAAAACAATGTTTAAATATGACCTTTCCAATTGTAGTGCTTATATCCACGCACTCTGCAAATAATGATGCGGCTTCATCCCACCATCGTGTACGACCAGTACAAAAGTTGATTACTTGGAGAGAATCTGACTCCGCTTCAATTCGGTTAAATCCCAAAGAATTGGCAAATGATAGTCCATCTCTCATAGCCATCGCCTCCGTGGTAATTGCATCAGCTGCCACTGGGATGAACTTACATTGCGCGACAATGAAGTTTCCCCTATCATCTGTGAGAATGGCAGCCGTCGCACCACTGCCATCATCTGCAAAGAAAGATGCATCGACGTTTAACTTTGTGAATCTTGGGTCTGGCTTGCACCATCGTGTTTCAGGCTTGTCATATGATTTTGTCGAGGCATTCTGGAAGTTTCTTGCAATAGATAGAATAGATATTGGCCATCTCCAACTCGGCGGTACAGGTTCATTATGTGTCAGTTGTCTCCGAACCCACCAAAGATACCAACCTCCTACTGCTAATGCTTGTTTGAAGTTCACACTTGGGTGTATACTTAGATGATCATCCGGAAGTGATAGCAGATGCTCAAAAATAATAGATCCCGATCTGTCCATCGGCAAGGATTTATCTATGAGGTCCGACATTCCTAGACACCTGCACAAGTCCCTCGCGTTCACACACTGGAACAGGAGGTGCCGAATATCTTTCGCGCCCTGGTGGCAGATCGGACATGCGCCATTAGAGCCAACATGCCTATTGGCCAGGATAGCTTTAAGAGGAAGAATCCCTCGTAAAACTCTCCAACAGAAAATCTGGATTTTACGTGGAACCGGTAATTTCCAAAGAGTATTCCAAACTGCCAGAGGTGTGGATCCACCTGGCCGTTCCATCATATTTGCATGCGCCCTATAAGTGTGCATCCATTGCAAATGATAAGCAGTTTTCACAGAAAAGGTACCCGTTCTGTTTGGCTGCCATGCAATGAAATGGTCAAAAGCTTGGAAGTTAATAGGGATTTGGAGAATCCTTCTGACATCTACGGGGTAAAAAATATTTTCAAGAAGCTCTTTGTCCCATTCACCGGTCACTGGGTCAATAAGCTCGCAAACTCTAGTAAGGATTGATTGGCCTTTTGGTGTGATGACCTTCATGTCAGAACTCGAAGGGATCCAAGGGTCCCTCCATTTGTTTACCTCTTCACCTGTACCAATCCTCCAAATATATCCTCTCTTAAACGTATCAATACCCATTAGTATACTTTGCCATGTAAAAGATGAACCATTTTTTGGGGTAGCACCCAGTATACTTCCATTGGGGTAATATTTGGCCTTCAAAACTTGCAACTAAAGAATCTGGGTCAGTAATGAGTCTCCAGCATTGTTTAGCTAACATAGCTAAATTAAAAGAGTATAGATCACGAAAACCCATGCCTCCTTCACTCTTTGGGATGCATAATTTCCACCATGCCATCCAGTGCATTTTCCTATGCTCTTCATCATCACCCCACCAGAACTGAGCAATAATATTTGTGATCTCTTTGCAAATCCCCTTGGGAAGACTGAATACCGACATAGCAAAAACTGGGATAGCATGTGCCACAGCTTTTAATAATATCTCTTTACCCCCAATAGAAAGTTGTTTTTCCATCCACCCTATCAATCGTGTTTTAATTCTGTCAATGAAATGCCTAAAACAATCACTTTTATCAGCTCCAACAATAGCTGGTAGCCCAAGATATTTATCTGATAAAGCTTCTGTGTCAATATGAAGAATTTGACTAATTTCTGCTTTTGAAACAACACTGGTATTGGGACTAAAGAATATGCTAGACTTAGCGAGACTCACCATGTGTCTTGAACTTGCACAATAGGTATCCAGTACATGCTATAAGGAAGTTGCATTCAACACATCTGCTCTCATGAGAATTAGAGAATCATCAGCAAATAAAAGATGTGATACTGACGGTGCATTTCTACACACTCTAATCCCATCCAGGCCACCAACTTCTTCTTCATACTGCAACATACTGGACATCCCTTCTGCACAAAGAAGGAAGAAGTACGGGGAGAGGGGTCCCCTTGTCGAATTCCCCCTAGTACGGGTAAACATCTCTCTTTCCTGAGAGTTGATCCTCACTTTATATCTAACAGACGATACACAAGCCATAATCATGTCAATCCAGAGAGCATGGAATCCAAGTTTTTCCATCATGCCTCTCAAAAAAATCCACTCAACACGGTCATACGCCTTGTGCATGTCCAATTTCACTGCACACAGGCCCGCTTGCGTTGCTCTTGTATTTTTTATCTTATGAATACATTCATATGCAATAAGAACATTATCAGTGATCAACCGTCCAGGAACAAACGCGCTCTGGGTAGGAGAAATAATATCAGGCGGAATTCCTTCCAACCTAGCAGCCAACATCTTGGAAATTATCTTGTAAAGCACATTACATAAGCTGATAGGTCTATACTGTGTAATTAGTTCAGGTGAATCCACTTTGGGAATTAGAACAATGGAGGTATCATTCCATTCTGCTGGTATTTGCCTTGAGTTTATTGCAAATAATACTTCTTGAGATATCTCATCACCTAGAATATGCCAAAAAAAATTGAAGAAAATTGCATGGAGTCCATCAGGCCCAGGCGCTTTAAGATCACCTATACTCAACACAGCCTTACGCACATCATCATGGGTATAAGGAGCCATTAGCATGTCATTCATCTGTACAGTCACTTTAGTTTGGACTTTATCCAAAATAGAAGGATCCACATGATGAACTTCAGAAGTAAATAAATTATCAAAATAACTTTGTATATGCGGATTAAGAGCGGCCATACCTTCTATCATATTACCCTGATCATCTTTCAGTTTTTTGATAAGATTCCTCTTTCGCCTAGCAGAAGCATAAGCTTGGAAAAATCCCGTATTACGGTCTCCATTTTTAAGCCAGCCCGCTCTAGATCGCTGCATATAATAAATCTCCTCGAGTTCCAATAAGTACTCAATCAGTTCCGACAACTCTTTTTTCTTCTCTTCAATTTCATCATTGATAAGTCCAGTCATAATTTTCTCCAACTCTTTTTGTGCCTTCCGCAGCCTTTTCTTAGGCTTCTTGAGCACTCTCTGATCCCAGTCATGGAAGGCATTATGCATGCGATTCAGTTTCTCATGAATAGTAGTTAGGCCCGGGTCGGATCCCACTGAAACCCACACTTCCTGTACAACATCTGAGAAAACATCTGAGAAGGTATGTTCTTCCAACCATCGCGCCTCGAAGCGTTTAGTGGCCGCACCACTGCCTCCAACTTCAGAATAATAATCTGTATCAACATAAAGAGGTCTGTGATCCGAATGGTTATAATTTAAATTCTGTAGAGCTGCATGCAGGTATAAAGCAGACCATGCATCATTAACTTGCCCGCGATCCAGTCTCTCTCTGATCCGGCCTCACTGCCATGTGAATCGGTCTCCTACGAACCCCATGTCCATAAGTTCGCAGTCATCAATGGCCTCTTGAAACGCATGCATATATTGTTGCGGCCGTGGGTTGCCTCCATCTTTCTCATGGAGAAATTGTATTTCATTCAAATCACCTACCAGAATCCATGGTAGGGTGTTATTTTGATGTAATCTCCTCATTCTGTCCCAAGTCTTATACTTGTGTTCCCATCGAAACTCACCGTACATGCCAGTTAGCCTCCACTCATTGTTATTCTCATCTTCCACTCTAACATCTATGAACATAGGGTCTAGTTCCATCCTATGAACTTTGATTTCTTTCTTCGTCAGCAGCAACAAACCACCTTTCCTTCCATCCCCAGCACAAACTAACTTTTGGTCCATCTTTAATCGCCTTCGCAAACACTCAGCCGGATAGCTTTCTAAGTGTGTCTCCGACAAGAACATCACATCTGGATTGCATCCTTGCTGGACGTCCAGCAAAGCACGAACCGCCGCGGCGTTCCCTAGTCCGCAGCAATTCCAACTCAAAACCTTCATTGCTTCTTCCTTACCGATCAATTAATCCTTATGGAAAAACTGCACCCACAAGGATTACCACAGCCCAAACTGAATCCAGAAAACCTACCGTATGCAGAACTATACGGAGGGACAAAAAAACGATCACAGCACCTTACAGAGCAACGGGGCTGTGCGGGACAGAAAAAACAGCTATGCAAGATGCGTGCCGGGATGTGAACTTTACCAAGTCGTCTGATCCTTCAAAGGAGCCGAGAAAACCAGACCGCAGAACCAGCAACCCCCCAAAATCATCTCTTCTCCTTCTCTTGTCATGGCGTCAAGCTAACTCCTAAAAAGGGACCCATGATCCCTGCCGGGGCAGACACCGGATTTTTAGCGGCCGCCGCCGGTGGCGGCGGTGGTCAGAACCCTAGATCGCCTTCAGAGTCGCCTCGGAGACTTCCTCGGGGAAAAAACGTTTGGTACGCCCGCGGGCACATGCAGCTGGTATCGACTGCCGGACCGCGCCGGGCCACATGCACGAGCACAGCGCCTCCGCCACCACCTGACCGACCGCGCGCCGCGGGGATCCACCAAACCGCCGCGCATGGGCTCGATCGATCGGACCAGAACGGTTCTCTTTCTTTCTTCTTTTTTTTGACGAAAAACAGCATTGTGCTGATTTCATTCATTAAGATAGGATGAGACACCCCAAGAAATACAAGTCAAGGTTCAGGACGGCTGACAGCCAGAAAGGGGAAGGAAAAGCTATACAAATGTACACTAGAAAACGAAAGAAACAAAGAAAGAAAAAATTATCTCGCGCCTGTCCATTGTGCTCCTTTGAATCCAGCGATTCTCCAAGAATTCAGCTCATTGATAATGTTCTCAGCGACCTTCAGGAAGTGGTTTGCCTTGTTGTTGAATATGCGGTTGTTTCTTTCTTTCCAAACCTGCCAGGACGCCGCCATTATAAGTGATGATAGGTCCTTTTTCCTGCCTGTACCATCCAGAGCCTTTAACCACCAGTCCAATATAGAGCCAGTATGAGCAATAGGTAAGAGGTTGAATGGAAAATTATATATCGCCAGGCAATAGCCCCAGATTCCAGTCGTGAAAGGGCAGCTAGAAACAAGGTGCAGACCATCTTCCCACCCTAAGTGGCATAATTGACATATCGGGTTGTGAGGCCAACCTCGCTCGCAAGGTTGTCCATGATCAAACATTTGCCCTGCATAAAGAGCCAATCAAGAATCTTATTCTTGGTGGAACCTTGATATGCCAAATGATCTCAGGAAGAGGAGAATCAATCTTGCCCCAGAATTGACATAGGTAAGCTGACTTAGCATTATATCTTCCATCCGCTGACCATTTCCAAATGAACTCATACTCCAGGTTGGACAAAGTGACCACACTGGATCTGTGCCAGAAGTCAATGTATTCGCGCAACACCTCGGTGCCCGGGTTGCGCTTGAGAAGAGTGACCCATTTTCTATTGGTGAGTCCTTTAGCCAACGATATTCTTATGTTCTTGCTATGCTTGAAAAGGTTAGGAAATGAAACAGCTGGAATCTCACCGTTGAGCCAGTGATCGTGCCAAAAGGATATCTTAATACCACTACCAATTTTGATGGAGGTACAAGCAATGAAAAGAGCCTTAACGTGCTTGTCAACAGGAGCTGCAAACCTTGCCATGGTTTATCCGGATCTGAGACGCTTTGCCAAAGCCAACAGATTTTAAGCGCCCGCCCGAGCTTGAAGGTCATGGATGCCAAGCCCGCCACAGAGATGGGTGAGCACACAGGTCCAGCGGACAAGGCACTTGCCACCGCAGACAAAGATCGAGCTGCACCATAAAAAGCACGACGTAGCTTATCGATTTGCTCGATGACCCATTTCGTTGATGAACAGCCAGAAGCATGAAAATTGGCATTGCCGAAAGTACAAACCTCACGAGTACCATTCTTCCAGTGGAGGAGATCCATCTAGCCTTCCAACTAGCAATCTTCTTAATTAACTTGTCAAGCAGGTCTTGGAAGTCAACGAGCTTCAACCGCCTATCAGATAAAGGCATCCCAAGGTAAGTGCAGGGGAAGCTAGCCAGCTGGCATCCAAGAGCCATAGGGAGTAAGGTCAAGGCCATCGCACCGAATAGGAAGGATCTTGCTTTTAGCCAGGTTAGTGATGAGACCGGTTGCTTCACCAAAAATCTTCAGCACTTCAGTTACAACCCCAAAATCATGCATCTCAGGCTTGAGGAAAATGATGACATCGTCTGCGTAAATAGATGCACGGTGTTTAACAAGTTTGTTACCCAGAGGGGATAGGATGTTGTTCCTTTGTGCTTTGTCCATCAACCTTCCAAGGCAGTCCACCACAAGCACAAAGAGCAGCAGGGAGAGGGGATCTCCTTGCCTGAGGCCCTTACGATGGAGGATTTGTTGAGTGCATTTGGAGTTGACTAATATTCTTGTGGAAGCAGAGAAAAAGAGGGCTGATACCCATCCTCTCCACTTCGGCCCAAAACCCAGACCTTGCAGTAGCTTAAGCAGAAACTCCCATGAAACTGAATCAAAGGCTTTGGATATATCCAACTTAAGCATAACAGAGGGGATTTTTTTCTGCCTTAGGGTCTTAGCCATTGCTTGAACATAGACAAAATTATCATGTATGCTTCGCCCTTTAATGAATGCATTCTGACATGGGGAGGTTAGCTTGTTCATCCATGGTTGTAGTCTGGCAGCCATCATCTTGGCAATTAATTTTGCGAAGAAGTGGATTAGGCTAATGGGCCTAAAATCTTGAGGCCTAACAGCACCCTGGTGCTTTGGAAGCAAGGCAATAACAGCACTATTAAGCAGAAATAAGTTTTATGTGTTCAGCCCTTGGAAGTGTCTCAAAGCAGCAATCAAGTCATATTTGACAGTATCCCAACACGTGCGAAAGAAGAGGCCAGTGTAATCATCAGGACCAGTGGCCTTCTCTGGGTGCAAATCAAAACAACCTTTTTGATTTCCTCCTCCGAAAATGCAAGGTCAAGGGAAGCTAGATCACAGGTAGGGAGGTCAAGAGCTTCGAGGTTTAAAGAAGAGTTCCTGGGTTGATAAGTGCCAAGAAGATCATTAAAATGTTGCCAGATATGCTCCTCTTTGTTTTGCTGGTCAGTATATTCGGTGTCTTGAACTAAGATAGAAGTAATGAAATTTTTCCTTCTTCTAGCAGTGGCCTTCAAGTGAAAAAACCGAGAGTTGCAGTCTCCCTCCTTGAGTCTGAGAAATCTGGAACGTTGACGCAACATACATCTGTCCAAGGCAGCAAAGCCGAGGCTCATCATCTTCAACTTGCCTCTGAAAGTGTGCTCTTCGGGGGTGAGCATCCTGTTATCTCTAGCAATATCCAGCTGTAAGATAAGTTCGTGGACAATTCTGGTCCTTAACTGAATATCGCTCAGCAGAGAGGAAGCCCAAGACTTGAGCTTCTTCGCAGTGAAGGACAATTTGTTATGCAAATTGGTGTATGGATTGCTCGACTTAGTAGCCTTATCCCAAGCTGCAGTAACAACATCATTGAACCCCTCTAGCCGTACCCACATATTTTCAAACATGAATCTCTCTGTGGCTTGAACAAAGCATTACTTGAAAGCAGGAGTGGACAATGATCTGAATCAGCGGACGAAAGGCCTTGTAACAGAGCATTGGGGAAAAGTTCATTCCAAGGCTGATTATAAAGAACCCTGTCGAGCCTGACCAGGATAGTGTGCAGTTGCTCATTGCTCCAAGTATATCTCCTACCATGCAAATACATGTCCCTGAGCTCCAACCGGTTCATAAAGTTTCTGAATGCATTGATCAACCCTCTATTTATATTACCATTGCTTTTGTCAGCAGCAGCAGCAATCAAGTTGAAATCGCCCAGTAAAATCAGAGGATCGGGGGAGTTCATGCATAACAATTGTAAGTCATTAAGGAAAGAAATCTTCTCATTGTGAGGCTGTGGACCATACACATTAATCAGTTGCCAAAAGTCACTAGTAATCTTATTTGAGCACCTAAGGGAAATGAAATTTCTGGAGCATTGCACAGAATTGACAGCAACAACATTAGACCAACCAACTAGTAGGCCTCCACTAGCGCCATCAGACGCCGAGAAGGCGAATTCGAAGAAGGTGACACCGCAAATCTCAGCCACAACAGCAGAATCAACATTCGATAACTTTGTCTCCTGCAGGCAAACCATACTGACGGCATGCAAATTGATGAACGACCGAACAGCGGTCCTCCTCCCCGGCAAATTTAGGCCTCTGACATTCCAAACCAAGAAGTTGCAGAAATCCATACAAACTAGACGACATGGATACAGACCAATCAAGAGCATACCAGTCAGACGAGGGCCTCCTTTCTCCATCTCTTACTGCCGCAGGCATTGGAGGCGAGCTCGGTGAGGGCTTGAATTTGGTTGGCTGAGAGTGGTGCCTTGAAACAATCAGCGTAGCGGGCGAGCAGGTCTGCCGGATCCGCGACGGGCTCCTCGAACTCGATACCCAGCCGGCGGCAGACGAGCCGCTTGGCGTTGGAGATGGATGTGCCCTGCATCTCCGGCGATCTGTTGGCGAGACGGCGGCTACGGCTGAGTAGCTCAAAGTCAGGCGCTGCGCCCCTGTTAGGGACGGCGATGGGCTTGAAGATAGGTCCACGAAGAAGACCTGGCGAAATGGGCTCGGCCACCAAGCCCAAGAAAGCCTTTACAGGATCCAGGCGCGCAGCTTGGTCATGGAGCGGACTTGCGGGCCCAGCAGATGGGCGACAAGGGGAGCCTCGTTAGAAGATGGACCACATGATGAAGGCAAGAGAGGAATTGACAACGAAGACATTGGAGACGAAGCTTCTTATCACCGAGAAGAAGAAAGATGTCAAGCTTGCACAAGTTGAAGCAAAGCGCAAGGCCGAGTTGGAGAAGAGGATGATCAAGCTCAAAGAGGCAAAGGTATGGAAAGAACTCATGGTGGAAGAGAAAGAGCACATGATGATGTCCAAGAAGGACATGGATGAAGACCAATTGCAATGGTGGAAGGATTACAAGGAAGACATCGCGGAGAGGAAGAGGATGTTCCGTGTTGCGTCCTCTACTTTTCGAGGTGACAGTTCGATGAGTAGTTGTGGTCATGGCGGTGTGTACGACTCCACCGGTGCCCATGGAGATGCTTGATGGAGCCCGCTTGTGGTCTATGAGATGGCGCCTAGGTGCAACTTTTGGGTGATGGTGCCGATGAGAGGAGGAAGATGATGATTTTGTGATGTAAACTATTAAACAATGCATCAATGATTGTCATTTGGTAGTTTGTTTGGAAGTTGATTGTGTTCTAGTTGTCATGAATTGTGAGATGTCAAATGATATATTTAAAGGTTGGGGTCGAGGCAAAGACTAGAACCCTCAAATCCAATCCTTAAACAGTTTACGGGTTGGGTTTGAGGGTTTTAGTATTTGCCCTTCTTTTTCAACGCTTAAAAGTGTCAAAAAGTGGCACAACTCAACCCTTAAAACTGCTTTTTAGATTTGAAGGGTGGTTCTACTAGTAATGCTCTAACGGTTCACTTTCTGTCTTCAGCTTTTCCCGGCACACGCCGATGCGATGTGGCCATGCATGTGAGCCTGCGTACTACCCACTGTGCCTAGACGCAGGCATGCAAGCATGGTACGCCACTCTACTGTACGCTTCACATGTGTTTTCCCTTTTTTTTGGAGGCGTATAAATCATTTTGATCGATTTGCAGCGGCAGCAACAGTGAGCTTGATACCGATGACCAGTCTACCATATTTTGGCCCTTGGCCAACGCCTGACGGGCCAGTCTGACCCGTGATGGGCTCTCCTGTAACTGTACGTGGCAAGTCTTTCTGGGTCTCCGCAAAACAAAAAATGCATTTCTTTTTTGCAACCGTAGAATCGTACCGGTAGTAACGTCTCACGGTCTCCGTGTGTACACCACTATTGGGAGACAATATTTATAGTTAGAGGAAATTGCACGAATACAAAATACTTGGGGCTGAGGTAACAAAAAACTACAACTCCAGGGGATTTTAACGAAAAACCATAACTCTAGTACTAATCAGTAACAAAAAACACAAACTGCTTCCATTACTCACTTAATGAGAAATATGACGTTTTTCACAACAACAAAAAAAGAGAAATATGACGTGTAGATCCCATGTGTGAAATATGACTAGATGTACTATAATATTAAAAGTTGTACGAAAGTAAATAAATAAAATCGCAAAGACTGTAAAAAAAATCTGAAACAATTTCACTAATTCAATCCATCTTCACTGATCAATCTGGGAAAAAAAATTAGCCTATTTTGCTTAGCCGTGTTAAAGTTTGGACAATTTTTGTAAGTCAACTCATTCACGTTCATACAAAAAAGTCCAAACATTAAAGTGGCTAAGCAAAATTAGCTGAAAATCTCCAAGATTTATCAACAAAGATGGAACGATTAAGACATTTTTTTCAGTTTTTAATTGAAATTTTAAGATTTTTTGGAATTTCCTATAAACTTTGAATATTATAATTTTTTGGAGAGCTGAGCTCAGCTCGACTCGGCTTGGCTCGGCTGAAGCCAAGCCGTCCCTCTAGTCACTTAGCACATGGGACCTGCATGTCAGATTTCTTATCAGGTGATTAATCAGAGAAATTTATGTTTTTGTTACTGATTAGTCCCAGAGTTGTGCAATTTGCTAACTGAGTGCTGAGATAGCTCTCTTGGCTCTTTATGCCAAGTCCTTGGATAACATTAACAGAAATTAAAGCCTGGAAGCATGTGCTAACTACGGATGCTGTAAACCAGGCACGTTTAAACAAATTTACGTATTTCATGCATGCAAATTAAAATATATTTTGCTTGATCTGAACTTCTGCAATTCCAATCTTAAGCGGGATCTCCCTCTGGCTTGATGGAGAGAACAAAATGTACCATGTGACAAGGGAACAAAATCAAAGATAACAAGTGATCCTGAAGATAAGACATTGGAAAACTCATTTGACAAGTATATTTGCATACTGATGCTTATTCGGGTATTGTCTGATAGGTGGCACAACACGTCAATTTTACAAATTGCTGCATGGTTTGAATCGTATTTTAATGGATAGTGAACAGGAAACTCTGCGCAGATGAAACCAAAACAATGGTTCCATTCTGAATTTCAGGGCTGTTAGCAGCTTTCGGCATCATCGCTCGGTTTATGCCACTGCTTAACACACATATAGTACTCCAGGCAAGCACTCGGAGTAATAATTAAGGGGAGTTCAGGGATGAAGCTGCATGCTAAACTTGGATGGCAGATGTTAGGATGCAAGAGAGAGTACAAGAAAGTAAGGCATCATGGTCATCGATCAGGCTGGGGCCGGACAGCAGGCAAGCACGATTGGATGAAGCTGCATGCTAAACTTGGAGAAAAAAGGGATACTGGTTAGGTTTGCTCCATTCCCTTTATCAACCGTTTTTATATTAGCTTGCTGGTAGCACTTGAACAGAAAACACAAACCTTTTTCTCTGCGGGCGCGCCGGCCGTTAAACTTTCGAGTTAATTACCAAACCCTATACTTTAGTTTTATAAAAGAAGAGTAGGCGAAGTTATACTAAGGGCATGTACAATGGTTCTATCTTAGCAATGCCACGTAGGATAAATGATGAGGTGAAGGAGAGAGAAATCATAAGAAAAGGCTTGTCTTTTCTTATTTAAGAGAAGACAAGAGATGATCTCTTAGCACAATTTGTCTCACTATATTTTTAGGAATAGCTAGTTATTTAAGATAAGGCTAAGATATGACCCATTGTAAATATATTTTTTGTCTTCTCTAAATTACATGCAAGACTTAAGATAATACTATCTTATCAACCATTGTACATACCCTAACCCAACTCCTATTTTTTAGTTTGCGCACTCTTTTTCTTACATCAGTTAGTTCTAACCTCGATGTTAGTTTTATAATACACCCTCAAACCTAACCGTGCACGGTCAGTACGCTGCTCGTGTCCTGCCAAGTACAGTACTACTCCAGTACCAGTACTAGTGTACGGTGGTATAGAGGCCTCTCTGATCGTCTGACACGTGCAAAGTGGTGCGCTTATATACGTATTTCTGTAGCTGGGAGCCTGGGAGAATACAGCGACAGCAAAATTGTACAGGTTCTCGGTCGGCGTGCGTCCAGCTGCACACCGCACACGGACGCGCTCCCACCGGCACCGAAAAACGCGGGAGCTCGCCGCAACTTGCGACGACGCTGCCTGTCCATCTTGTTGTTTTCGATCGTGCCCATCCTGTGAACTACCGTTGTTTACTTGTCGACGACGTACGCACCCTACCAACTCGTGCAGTTTGTGTATATGGGCACTCGGGGAGACAAAAATGGCACGGAGCACGTACATCTCGTAGTACTTGTGTCCTAGTACTGTGGAACACCGTCAAAATGGCATGTATCTGTCTTTTTTTTTTCTGAACACTGGCATGTATCTGTCGCTAGCTTGATCGATCGTCCACCAGAATCGAGTAGGTACTACACGCACGCACAAGCGATCGGGTTTGCACGTCCGTGCGTCCATGGCCCGAGACCGGAGATGTCCTGATCTATCGGTGGTTGTTGGTCGGTCGACGGAAGCTTGGTCGAAGAGTACGATCGAGCTAGGAGCGTACGATTCTGCGTAGTACGATGAGAAAGCAACTGTTGGCCTGTCCCACTAATTAATTCTCACTCATGCTATAACCTCTGCCATAATGATTGTGTCATCGTGTGGCTGGCGAGTGCAGTATGCATGCTTCCCTCGTTGGGTGACATTGTAACGAGAAGAGTTCCGCTTAATTGGAGGGCTGGCTGGCCAGATTGGGACTTGACAACAAGAGGCAAAGCTCTGACCATGCCCATTGCAAAATTGACTCCATATAATGGGCTGCATGATATGCATTACAATTCCCGTGCAAGCCGACCGTCACTCTCACTCCACACAGACCACAATACAAACACCTCGACGGGTACATGCAGGTATGCACCGGCAGTGGCACTCGAGAAACGTGGCCGTGCCGGGCGCAGTCCTGGCAACAACATACTCCCTCCGTTTTTATTTAGTCTGATATTAGTGTTGATCAGAAATCAAACTTCGCAGCCAATTGAAGTTTATAGAAAAAATATATAAACATTTACCATACCAAATCTATATGATCTGAAAGTACATTCAATAATGAATCTAGTGGTATTGATTTTTTATTGTATATGTTAATATTTTTGTTTATAAATTTAGTCAAAGTTTACAAAGTTTGACTTTGACCAAAGCTAATATGCGAACTAAATAAAACGGAGGGAGTACGTAGCAGTACGTGATGCTGAGACACAGGAAAGAAAAGAGAACTGGACCAGCCTAGGCCGACCAGTCCACACAGCACCCAACATGGCTACGACCTTCTTCTAGCTTATTAAAACATGTACGGAGCAGAGATGGACCACGCTCGGTGAGTGGTTACGGTGAATGCACCCGGCAACCACCATACCGGCCGGCCATCCATTGAACCACTGGATGGGTAGCCAGGCGCAGCCAACGCCGCAGGATCAGCCGTATCGCCCTCCGCCGTCCGCACATTCTTCTGTCCTTCCTTCCGGCGCCCGCGATCGGGATAAGCAGGAGGCGCGCGCCCGCTCCCACCCACGGCAGCACATGGCAGGCGTATAACATCTGCTCGATCTCGCCGCCAACGGCGACCACGCCTTGCCTCGTGGATCCCGACGCCGCGCGGCCTCGTTCCACTGAACTTGGGTGGTAGCAGCGCGCCGCGCGTATCATATTCGTATCGAGGTTCGTGTCCTGGAGCCAGTGTGCGGACCGGCATGCGAGACCAAGAGGGTGCTTGGATCCAAGGGACTATTTTTAGTCCAATGGATCGATGACTATTTTACCTTTTTTAGCGCTTAAAGTTTCAAGATTTTCGACTAAAAAGAGGCCAGGACTAGTCTTGAGGCTAAATTTTTTAGTCATAGGAAACCTACTAAAATATGTGTTAGCCCTCTCTCTCCTCATTTAATTCCTCTCCTTAACACACGCGAGCCTTGGATTGGAGGTTTGGAGGATAATAAACGCTCAATAACTTGATTTTAGTCTCTTTAGATTTGGATCCAAGACGTGGGTGAAATAAGAAGTTTTAGTCCCACTACTTTTAGTCATGGGACTAAAACGTATCCAAGCACCCTCCAAGACACGAGCTCGATCCCGGCTGCGCACGTCTCGGTCGCGCTCACTCATCGATCCGTGCGTGATGTTCTACCGATTCTGACAAATTCATGTAACTAATCATATGGACGTACTGTGGAGTGTTTTGTGACGTTGTGCGTGCTGGAGCGGCGAACAGCGAGCGTTTTGGATGTGCAGGGACTTGCGCATTGATGGACCGTCAGTTACTGTATATATTTTCAGACTAGCCACAGTGGAAAGTAACATATGTGCGGTAAATTCATCATAATGTAGTGCCTATAGATTTTCTGAAAAGTCAAACCTCACAAACTTTGACTAAGTTTATGGAGAAAAATATTTACATCTAGAGTGCAAAACATATATCATTAGATTCATCATAAGATATAGTTTCACATTATATATTTTTGGTATTGTGGATATAAATAATTTTCTCTACAAACTTGGTCAAAGTTTGCAAAGTTTGACTTCTCAAAAAATCTATAGGCACTACATTATGAAACGGAGGGAGTATCATGCAACACTTCATTTATTATGCTATATAAACTCATCTTATCTTGATATGTGTGATGTTACTCAGGCTGGTTGTAATGGGGAGTATCATATACTAGTATCATGCATATGATACTAGTGTATTATACTACCTCCCTAAGGCCGGTCATGGTGGGAGTAACATAACAAGTAACATAACACATCTCAAGAAAAAATTGCTTACATGGCATGTGTTTAATGAGGAGAGAGATGGTTGGAGTAACATAATATGTTACTGTAACATAACACATCCCAAGGCAAAATGAGTCTACACCTTAATAAATGATGTCTTGCATGATACTACATACATGTTACTCCCCACTATGAAGATGGTAACATAGACTAGTAACATATGCATGTTACTAGTCTAAGTTACTCTCCACTATGACCAGCCCAATGCATAGTATCATATACTAGTATCATGTAGTACTTTATTTATTATCATGCATGACTTATAGTAGCATAGCATTTATTATGATACGGTATCATGATATGGTACTCAGGGGGTGTTTGTTTCCAGAGACTTTTTGATGTAGGGACTAGAAAAAGTTCCTAGCAAACCAAACAGGGTGGGATTTTTTTGGGACTTTTTGCTAAAAGTCCTTAGAAGCACCTCCTTGAGAGTCTTTTTTAAAAAGTCCCAGGGACTAGAAAAAGTCCTAGGACTAGAGAACCAAACACCACCTCAACCATCTCTTCCTTCATTTAATTCTATGACACCTCATCAAACTTGCCGAGTTGGCATGCCGGATACTAGCTATGATACTCCCATTACAATCAGCCTCATACTAGTAGTAAGAGCAAATACAATAGAGCTGAGTCAGCGGGCTATAAGGAATAAACTAGTATATTTCTGCTTAGTTGGAGGAAAGAGAAGAGGAGAGAGAAGGTAAGCGGGCTCTTCGTGAAGAGCCAGCTCTAGCACGTGCTCCTAGACACTTTGTGAGAATAAAAGGTGGGCCATATAATAAAAAAGTAGTACACTTTTTTGATCTACTATTGTACATGTTGGCTATAAGATGGACTGTAAATGACATGGCACTGGCTTATAGCCAGCAGCTGGCTATACTATTAACCATGCTCTAACTAGCTATGTTATCACATGCCTCTCTTTCTTCATTTATTATTTGGCATGTCATCTATTTTGTCTAGATATGTGTGATGTTACCATCTATGTTACTCTCATTGTGGATAGTCCCAGAGCAAGTACAATAAGGTGACATAAGTAGGCAATAAGGATTAGAATATTATATCTTTGCTTAGTTGAAGGAGAGAGAAGATGAGAGAGAAGAGAAGCAGGCTCTTGGTTAGACTACCCACAGTGGAAATAACATAGATAGTAACATCACACATATCTAGATAAAATAAATGATGTGGCAAGCAATAAATGAAGAAATGAAGGAAAGTGGTAATATAGCTAGTTACTAGTAGTATGAGTAACATCACACATATAAGGGCAAAATGAGTTTATAGCCTAATAAATGAAATGTTGCATGTTATCATACATATGTTACTATAGAGGTAGTAACATAGATTAGTAAGAGCATCTCCAGCCGTTAGCCCCCCATGGGGCACCTAAAATCGCCGCCTGGGGGCGAGCCGGCGCAAAAAAAAGGGCCTGGGGGCGAGTTGGTCCCCAGTCGCCGGCCCCAGGACCGCCCCCAGATGCGTATAATTTAAAAAACGTTCGGCGAAGTTCGGTTAAACACGGCTAAATTTCGGCAAACTTTGGCATATATTGACATGTTCGCGACGCGGTACATAGCAAATATAACTAAAAAAGGAACTGGTTGAACGCCGAGTAGTCGCCGTCGTCACCGCCATCCTCGCCGCCGTCGTCGTCGGCCTTCTCCTCCTTGACGCGGCCGTCCCTGGTGGACCCCTGACCGTCGTCGCCAACGCGGACTGGTGGCGGCGGCGCGTCGCCGTTGTCGCTGTCTTCGATGACGACGACGACTCCTTCGTCGCAGCCCCCGCGGCGCTGCTCGAACCGCCGCAGGGTGGCGCACTGGCGCTCCCTCGCCATCTTCAGGGAGTCCTTGCACGCCCATTCCAGGGCCGCGTTGTCGTCGAGCTTCACGTCGCCGTGCTCCGTCTTCACGGCGGGAGACCTGCCCGCTTTACCGGCGCGAGCCCGGCCCGTCTTTGGCTTGACGGCGCGCAGAGCGACGAGGAGGCGCCGGCCGCCTCGTTGATAGCGATGCGGCGCCGCGAAGTGCGCCGCCGAGCGGCGTCTCGCCGGGCTCGGCCTTGACCCCGAAAGCAAAGGCTCGAGAGCCGGAGGAGCGGGAAGAAGAGTGCGAGGAGGAAGACGAGGAGGAGCCGAACCTCCTGGGCATCCATTGCCCGGCGCGTCGGCGGTGGGCCGGGGCGCCCGCCCTCGTCGGGGAGGGTACGCCCGCGCGGGTTGTTGCCGCCCTCAAGTGCGTCAAGACGCCGAAGGCGCGGCGGGGACGCCCACCACAGGTGGCGCCCCGCTGTTCTTCGTGCCGCCCACCACCGGCGCCCACAGGACGCCACCCTCGCCGCCGACGGCGCTGGCGACGCCGCCCACGCCGCGTGGTTGTCGGCGGCGTACTGGGGGAGGGCGCACTGCTCGTCGGTGAGGGAGGCACGCACGATCTCAACCTCGTCGGCGAAGTAGCGAGGGTGCGCCACGGCGTCAGGCAACGGGGGAATGGCACCAGTAGAAAAGAGGGCTATGGTCCAGGCCGGGTCAGCCCATTAGTCCCGGTTCAGTCTAGAACCGGGACCAATGGGGGCATTGGTCCCGGTTCGTGAGCCCAGGGGGCCGGCCTGGCCACGTGGGCCATTGGTCCCGGTTCATCAGGACCTTTTGGTCCCGGTTGGTGGTAAGAACTGGGACCAATGGGCCTGACTCCTGGCCCACCACCATTGGTCTCGGTTGGTGGCCTGAACCGGGACCAAAGGCTCCCCTTTAGTCCCGCTTCATGCCACGAACCGGGACCAATAGTGTTGCCTATATATACCCTCGCCATGAAAGCAGAGCACTCCAAAGGCTCTGCTTTTTCGGGCCGGGCGAGGGAGGGTTTGTGGTGCTCTAGCTCACCTCCTATGCACATGAGGTGTTCGATGAAATGCCCGAGCCACACTAGTTAAGCTTTGTCCTCTCGAAGCTCGACCTCAAAGCTCCATTTTCCTCGAGATTTGTCTAGATTTAGCGGTCCATCACGCCCCACCCCCGTCTTCACCGCCGTCGATCACCCGCGCCGATCTCATCACCGACACCACCGTGGTGAGCCTCTTGTTCTTATCTTCTTTCTGAAAGGAAAAATATTCTTACTTGTATGTTTAGATAGATACTTGTATCATTTTCTTACTTTTATTATTGCATCTTATATAGTGCGATGGTTTTGGTATCCGCCCCCGTCGGCCCTTGTCCTGTCTATGATTCGGATGTGGTATATATATTAATCTTTATAACTATTGGTTCATTTATTGTTTATGAAAATTCTGCGGACCAACGTGACATAGATTTTATTTATCTAGGATGTATGTGAACCGGAAATTCCAACCGACCCTATTGTCGAGAGGTTAAATTTAGTTGAAGAAGAAAACAATTTCTTGAAGGAAAAAATAAAAAAAATTGAGGAGGAGAAGATGATATTGGAGTTGCATGTTGCGGATGTCGTCGATGATCACAAGATCAAGATGGATGCAATGCGCTTGAAGATTAGAAAGATTAGAAAATATGCCATTCATACCGAGGCTTGGTATCATTATGCCGTTGAATCGATTGTTACCTTGGTTGCGATTATGATCGCCTTTGTTTTCGTATTTAAATGTTTTACATAGTTTCAATGTATGGTTTAATTAATTAGATGCTCTGGAGAGCTATATGTTGTTAGATGAGAACTATGTATGTACTTTGGTTTTAATGTGATGATGAACTTTTATTAATTTGGACACTTAATTATATATAATGCACGCAGATGAACCAGCAATGGATGTACGGTGACAGACACACCTCCGAGTACATTAAGGGCGTGCATGAGTTTCTCGATACGGCTGAGGCAAACAAGCAGAATGGTTTTATGTGTTGTCCATGCACTAATTGTGGGAATACAAAGTCTTACTCTAACCGGAAAATCCTTCACACCCACCTGCTTTACAAGGGTTTCATGCCACACTATAATGTTTGGACGAGGCACGGAGAAATAGGGGTTATGATGGAAGACGACGAAGAAAAAGAGTACGATGACAACTATGTGCCCCCTGAATACCGTGATCAAGAGGAACCAGACGATGTGCCCAATGATGCTGCAACGGGTGAAGCTGCTGAAGATCAAGAGGAACCAGACGATGTGCCCGATGATGATGATCTCTGCCGGGTCATTATCGATGCAAGGACGCAATGCGAAAGTCAAAAGGAGAAGCTGAAGTTCGATCGCATGTTAGAGGATCACAAAAAAGGGTTGTACCCCAATTGCGAAGATGGCAACACAAAGC
This sequence comes from Aegilops longissima, assembly GCA_021605205.1. Taxonomy (NCBI): domain Eukaryota; kingdom Viridiplantae; phylum Streptophyta; class Magnoliopsida; order Poales; family Poaceae; genus Aegilops; species Aegilops longissima. Next base: position 766,910,906 of record CM038677.1, read on the forward strand.
TCGGTACCGTATGGAATTGCTGCAGTGGAAGGCGAGAATGTTGTGCTCGACAAAGGATTTGAGAAGCTATCAAAATATTGAAGAAGAAGCTTCCAAAGGATAACGATTGCCCGACAAGACATACGCAGCAAAGAAGGTCGATGCCCTCTAGGATTGGAGGTGGAGAAGATACATGCATGCCCTAATGACTGCATCCTATACCGCGATGCATACAAGGATCTGAACGCATGCCCGGTATGCGGTGCATTACGGTATAAGATAAGACGAGATGACCCTGGTGATGTTCACGGCGAGCCCCGCAGGAAGAGGGTTCCTGCGAAGGTGATGTGGTATGCTCCTATAATACCACGGTTGAAACGTCTGTTAAGAAACGGGAAGCATGCCAAGTCGATGCGATGGTACAGTGAGGACCGTAAGAAAGACGGGAAGTTGAGAGCACCGCTGACGGGTCGCAGTGGAGAAAAATCGTGAGAAAGTACTAGGATGAGTTTGCAAAGGACCCAAGGAACGTATGGTTTGCTTTAAGCGCGGATGGCATTAATCCTTTCGGGGAGCAGAGCAGCAATCACAGCACCTAGCCCGTGACTCTATGTATGTATAACCTTCCTCCTTGGATGTGCATGAAGCGGAAGTTCATTATGATGCCAGTTCTCATCCAAGGCCCTAAGCAACCCGGCAACGACATTGATGTGTACCTAAGGCCATTAGTTGAAGAACTTTTACAGCTGTGGAATGGAAACGGTGTACGACGTGGGATGAGCACGCATAAGAGGAATTTAACCTAAAGGCGTTGTTGTTCGTGACCATCAACGATTGGCCCGCTCTCAAGAACCTTCGTGACAGACAAACAAAGGATACCACGCATGCACACACTGTTTAGATGACACCGAAAGTATATACCTGGACAAATGCAGGAAGAATGTGTACCTGGCTATCGCCGATTTCTTCCGACCAACCATCAATGTCGAAAGAAAGGCAAGCATTTCAAAGGCGAGGCAGATCACCGGAAGAAGCCCGCCATGCGCATCGGTGATCACGCACTTGCTATGGTCAATGATTTACACGTAATCTTTGGAAAGGGTCCCGACGCACTAGTTGTTCGAATGACGCCGAGGGACACGCACCCATGTGGAAGAAGAAATCTATATTTTGGGACCTACCCTCACCGAAAGACCTAGAGGTCCGCTCTTCAATCGACGTGATGCACGTGACGAAGAACCTTTGCGTGAACCTGCTAGGCTTCTTGGGCGTGTATGGAAAGACAAAAGATACACCGAGGCACGGAGGGCTCGCAACGCTTGCACGAAAAAAGACGACGTGCCTTCAAGCAAGATGAAGGTCCCGCCACCTACGCTCTTACGTAAAGAAGAGAAAGAAATCTTCTTTGAATGCTGCTCAAGATGAAGGTCCCGACGGCTTCTCGTCGAATATAAAGGGAATAATAAATATCCTGAGAAAAAGTTCCGAACCTAAAGTCTCATGACTGCCACGTGATTATGACGCAATCGCTCCGGTTGCATTGAGGGGCTTCTACAGAAAACGTCCGATTAGCCATTGTGAAGCTATGTGCATTCCTCAATGCAATCTCTCGAAGGTGATCGATCCAGAAATGGTACCAAGGCTAAGGAGTGATGTGGCACAATGTCTTGTCAGTTTCGAGCTGGTGTTCCCACCATCCTTCTTCAATATCATGACGCATGTCCTAGTTCATCTAGTCGACGAGACTGTCATTACGGGGCCCGTATTTCTACACAATATGTTCCCTTTGAGAGGTTCATGGAGTCCTAAAGAAATATGTCCAGAATCGCGCTAGGCCGAAGGAAGCATCTCCATGGGCCATCAAATGTAAGATGTCATCGGGTTTTGTGTTGACTTCATTCCTGGCCTTAAGAAGATAGGTCTCCTAAATCGCGGTATGAAGGGAGACTGACCGAAAAGGCACGCTTAGGAGCGGACTCAATAATATGCAGGACGGGCATTCTTGGTCTCAAGCACACTACACAGCTTCTACGTAACTCTACCTTGGTGACCCAGTATGTCGATGAACACAAGAATATCAAGGCCCAAACACCCGGAGCAAAGGCGACGATCGGATTACATGTGAACACATTAGGACTTTCAGCAGTTGGTTGGAAGCACGTCTCAGAGGTGACAACACTGTTTGTGATGAGTTGTACTTGTTGTCCAGGGGACCATCTTTGACTGTATTGATATACAAAGGATACGAGATAAATGGGAATACATTTTACACGATTGACCAAGATCAAAAGAGCACCAACCAAAACAGCGGTGTCCGCTTTGATGCAACAACCGAGAAGGGAAAGGACACATATTATGGTTACATAGTGGACATATGGGAACTTGACTACGGACAAGATTTTAAGGTCCCTTTGTTTAAGTGCAAATGGGTCAATCTGTCAGGAGGCAGGGCACATGTAGACCCACAGTACGGAATGACAACAGTCGATCTGAAAAATCTTGGGTACACTGACGAACCGTTCGTCCTAGCCAATGATGTGGCACAGGTTATCTATGTGAAGGACATGTCTACCGACCGAGAAAAAGAAAAGATAAGGAAACGAATACATCATACGATGAGCCAAAGCGACACATAGTTCTTTCAGGAAAAAGGGACATCCTGGGAGTGGAGGGCAAGACAGACATGTCTGAAGATTATGAAAGGTTTCATGAAATTCCTCCCTTCAATGTCAAGGCTGACCCAAGCATCCTGATAAACGATGAAGATTATCCATGGTTATGGCGCAATAAGCAAATGACACAAGCGAAGAAAAAGTGAAGACTTTCTCCCACAACTATTATGATGATACCATGCAAAATTTGTAACAGACGAGTATGCTATGCCAACTTTTTCAGAGTTCATTTGAAAACTATGAATTTAGGTCGAATTTTCTCTATAGGTGCATCTATGTTCATTTTTTTAGTAAAGTTAATCACAAACTTGTGATTCACACAAATTTCAAAGAATTCAAATTCTAACTATTGAAATTTGAGTTTATAATTTTTCTAAAACTAATGGCACTAACAGAAAGTTTATAATTTTGCCGACCTAAAAGCAAAAAGAATTAAAAAATAAAGCAAAAAACAAAAGAAAATAATAATACAGAAAGCAAAACACAGTAATATTAAATAGCAGGAAAAACAATGACTCAAAAATCAATTTTTATTGTAAAGTTATTCATAAACTAGTGAGTCACACAAATTTTTAAAAAATCAAATTTAAACTATTCTAATTTTAAAACTAATTGCACTAACAGAATGTTTATAATTTTTGTGACATAAAATAAAAAATAAATCACTACAAGACTATATGTATTTAGTTCTAAGTAGAAATGAAAAAAATAGCAAAAAAATACCACCTACTGGGCCACCACGGCCTGAATACGACTAGAAACCCAACCATGGGCCAGGATTCAGGCCCGCAGCAGGCCCAGTAGGCCCACAGGCATAGCAGTGACAGATTAGGCCCGAAAGCCTGCAGTTGAGAGGAGCTCGAGAGGGTGGGCACAACAGCGCTTATAAACCACTCCCGAGCCCTCTCAACTAGCGAGGTGGGACTAAACTTTTGGGCGCGGGGCAGCACAAGGCCATTGGTCCCGGTTGGTGGGACGAACCGGGACCAAAGGGTTGCTGAGGGAGTCCTGGATTAGGGGGTGTTCGGATAGCCGGACTATACCTTCAGCCGGACTCCAGGACTATGAAGACACAAGATTGAAGACTTCGTCCCGTGTCCGGAAGGTTCTTTCCTTGGCGTGGAAGGCAAGCTAGGCGTGCGGATATTCAAGATCTCCTACCAATGTAACCGACTCTGTGTAACCCTAACCCTATCCGGTGTCTATATAAACCGGAGGGTTGTAGTCCGTAGGACAACCATCATTATACACAATCATACCGTAGGCTAGCTTCTAGGGTTTAGCCTCCTTGATCTCGTGGTAGATCTACTCTTGTACTACCCATATTATCAATATTAATCTAGCAGGACGTAGGGTTTTACCTCCATCAAGAGGGCCCGAAACTGGCTAAAACATCGTGTCCCTTGTCTCCAGTTACCATCCGACCTTGACGCACAGTTCAGGACCCCCTACCCGAGATCCGCCGGTTTTGACACCGACATTGGTGCTTTCATTGAGAGTTCCTCCGTGTCGTCGCCTTTAGGCCCGATGGCTCCTTTGATCATCAACAGCGACGAGGTCCAGGGTGAGACTTTTCTCCCCGGACAGATCTTCGTCTTCGGCGGCTTCGCTCTGCGGGCCAACTCGCTTGGCCATCTAGAGCAGATCGAAAGCTACGCCCCTGGCCATCAAGTCAGGTTTGGAAGCTTAAACTACATGGCAGATATCCGCGGAGATTTGATCATCGACGGATTCGAGCCACAGCCAAGCGCGCCGCACTGTCTCGAAGGGCATGATATAGCTGCCTCCGAACAGTGTCCTGGAGGCCGCATACGCCCCGGCCCCGATCCTCGATTCGGAGCCCGCTGCGTTTGTTGAGGAAGAACGATTGGAAGTCACCTCAGGGGCTGCGGCGTCAAAGGCGATCGAGCCGAATGCCAGTCCCGCACTCCGCGTGGCCCATGACTCCGAGGGGCCGGACTCTACTCCGAACTCCGGACCTTCCGTGCCCCCGCCGATCGAATCTGATTGGGCGCCTGTAATGGAGTTCACCGCCGCGGACGTCTTTCGGTATTCACCTTTCGGTGATATTCTGAATTCTCTCAAGTCTCTCTCTTTATCAGGAGAGCCCAGGCCGAACTATGGTCTGCGAGGTTGGGACGATGAAGAAATTCAAAACCCACCCACCACCCACTTAGTAGCCACCGTCGATGACTTAACCGACGTGCTCGACTTCGACTCCGAAGACATCGACGGTATGGACGCCGATGCAGGAGACGATCAAGAATCAGCGCCTGTAGGGCACTGGAAGGCCACCTCATCGTATGACATATACATGGTGGACACTCCAAAAGATGGAGATGGCGATGAAGCAGCGGGGGACGACACCATCAGGAAACATCCCAAGCGCCGGCGTCAGCGGCGCCGCTCTAAATCCCGCCAAAGCAAGAATGGTGATTCCGGCACCGGGGATAATACTACCCCGGATAGCGCCGAAGAGCACCAACCCCAGCAAGATTCGGCACAGGAAGATGGAGAAGCCAGCCTTCATGAGAAAGCGGCAGAACAGGAGGTCGAGGACGATAACTATATGCCTCCCTCCGAAGATGAGGCAAGCCTTGACGACGATGAATTCGTCGTACCATCAGACCCTGCTGAACAAGAGCGTTTTCAACGCAGGCTTATAGCCACAGCGAACAGCCTAAAGAAAAAGCAGCAACAGCTTAGGGTTGATCAAGATTTGCTAGCTGACAGATGGACAGATGTCCTTGCGGCCGAAGAGTATGAACTCAGGCGCCCCTCCAAAAATTATCCTAAGCACAGGCCGCTCCCCCAATCAGAGGAGGAAGCAAATGACATGGCAGACCGGCCACCTCGCGGCCGCGATAGAGAGGCCCGTCGAACCTTTAAACAAACCATGCCCCGGGGCCGTTCGACTAGGGACAGGAAAACGAGCCAGACCTACGAGACGTACTGGAGGATAAAGCAAGGCAGACAAGATCGTTCTATGGATCGCGCGGACAACCAACACGTGATGATTTTCACTCCGGACACAATAAATCCGGCCGGGCCGAACACAACAAGCACAGCTCTTCCGAGCTGCGTCGTGACATAGCCCAGTACAGGGGCGCCGCACACCCACTATGCTTCACAGACGAAGTAATGGATCATAAAATCCCAGAAGGTTTCAAACCCGTCAATATCGAAGTCGCGATGGTACGACAGATCCGCATATGGATCAAGATTATCTCCTTCACATCCACATGGCACGCGGCGACGATCTGCACGCCGTCAAATACCTCCCACTCAAACTCAAGGGACCGGCACGGCATTGGCTTAACAGCTTGCCAGCAAATTCAACCGGTTCTTGGGAGAACCTGGAAGCCGCATTCCTCGAAAACTTCCAGGGCACTTATGTGCGACCACCGGACGCGATGACCTAAGCCACATAATTCAGCAGCGACGAATCGCCGTGCAATTCTCGACACGGTTCCTAACAAAGAAAAATCAGATAGTCGACTGTCCGGACGTAGAGGCCCTAGCGGCCTTCAAGCATAATATCCGCGACGAATGGCTTGCCCGGCACCTGGGACAGGAAAAGCCAAAATCCATGGCAGCCCTCACGACACTCATGACCCGCTTTTGCGCGGGCAAAGATAGCTGGCTAGCTCGTAGCAACAACTTATCGAAGAAGACTGGTAATTCGGATACCAAGGACAAAAGTGGCAGGTCACGTCAAAATAATCAAAAGCGCCGCGTTAGCAGCGACAGCAATGAGGATACGACAGTAAATGCCGGATTCAGAGGCTATAAATCCGGTCAGCGGAAAAAGCCATTTAAAAAGAATACCCAGGGCCCGTCCAGTTTGGACCGAATACTCGACCGCTCGTGCCAAATTCACGGCACCCCCGAAAGGCCAGCCAATCACACCAACAGGGATTGTTGGGTGTTCAAGTAGGCAGGCAAGTTAAAAACCGAACACAAAGACAAGGGGCTGGACAGCGACGACGAGCAGGAGCCCAGGCCGCCTAACAACAAAGGACAGAAGGGGTTTCCCCCACAAGTGCGGATGGTGAACATGATATACGCGACCCACATTCCCAAGCGGGAAAGGAAGCGTGCGCTACGGGACGTATACGCGATGGAGCCAGTCGCCCCAAAGTTCAACCCATGGTCCGCCTGCCCGATCACGTTCGATCGAAGGGACCACCCCACCAGCATCCGTCACGGCGGTTTCGCCGCATTGGTCCTTGACCCAATCGTTGACGGATTTCACCTTACAAGAGTCCTCATGGACGGCGGCAGCAGCCTGAACCTGCTTTACCAGGATACAGTGCGGAAAATGAGCATAGATCCATCAAGGATCAAGCCCACAAGGACGACCTTTAAAGGCGTCATCCCAGGTGTAGAGGCCAATTGCACAGGCTCGATAACACTTGATGTGGTCTTCGGATCTCCGGATAACTTCCGAAGCGAAGAGTTAATCTTCGATATAGTCCCGTTCCGCAGTGGCTATCATGCCCTGCTCGGACGAACTTCATTCACTAAATTCAATGCGGTGCCGCACTACGCATATCTCAAGCTCAAGATGCCAGGCCCTCGAGGAGTAATTACGGTCAGCGGAAACACGGAACGCTCCATCAGTACGGAGCAGCACACGGCGGCCCTCGCAGCGGAAGTACAAAGCAGCCTTTCAAGGCAACTCTCCAGTCCGGCCGTTAAAACGCCGGACAATGCAAAACGCGCCCGGAGTAACCTGCAACAAGACCGCTTGGCACGTTCGGAGTAGGCGTAGCAATACGGCCCCAACCCCAGCCATCGCAGCATCGCGGAGCTAGTACCTCGAGTACACAGTTACGCCCTTAAAATTCCATGGGCACAGGGGGAGGGGCACATTAACGGCATGCCTACAATACGGCGTCAAACGTACTAGGGGTTGCCGGATTTTTCTTTTTTACTTTCAGGACTCCATATTCTGGATAACCTGTTCGGCCTTGTTGCCGCACTGACGATGCAAGACCCAGGAAAGCAGACAAAGCTACGCCGCACTACGGAACTCTTAGGTGGTCTCTATTTCGAGCGATATATCTGTTTCTAAAATTCCGCGGCCTGCGCCTGGTCAGGACATGTTAAATAGTCTAGTATCTGTCTTGCTTATCGCACTACTTGTATCGTCCGGCTTTGAATAGCCTTTTTATAAAAGATGCATAGCTTTTGTCTATTTTTTGCATTAACATCTTTTTAATATATATATGTTCATCCCATAACATGATCGCACCCGTACACCATGGTACGGCAAATCACGCCAGGGGCTTTATTACCCTTTTATCTAGACGTGAGAAGTCCGTACACTTTCACAAGTGCGGCACCCCGAACTTATAGCACTATATGCATCGGCTCCGAGTCATGATTTTGGTCATATGTTGGGTTTGCCCGCCTCCTATGTTTTGGTACCTTACGTTCCGCTCTATCGGCTAAGGTAGCACTAGGAGAACCACTGCGATTGTGCCCCAGGTCATGTGGATGAGCACCTCAGTGGAGAAAGCTAAAACAGACTGTCATGATAGGGCGCGAGACCGGTCGCTGTTCGAGAGGTTTTTCGAGTCCTTAAAGGCTTATGCCGCTTCGAGCGGAGAGCTGGTTAAGTCCGGCTAAAGGCGTGGATAGTGACCCGAATTCGGCCTTCCGAACTAGGGGCTTCGCCAAAATTTAAAATTATAAAGTTCTATGGCTAAGTGAGAGTGTTCAAGCATCATAGTCCAAGTGCCTGGTTCGCTGTGCTTTGGCGCCCCTCAAGGACCCAACTATGGGAACAAGAGCCCTCGTGTTTATCCCAACACCCCAAAGACTAGTTGCATGGGGGCAGAAGCCGACGACTCGCCATCTCTCAATTACTGATAAACGGCCGCACAGAAAACAATATTTTAAATTCAGTAAGCATTGCTTAAAGCGCATATGAACAAGTTTTCAGTGCACAGGATACAAACGAACGAGTTCATTGAAATATTACATCCTTGGTACACTCGTCCGCTACAAGGCGAGCTCCAGCAAGAACTTCCTTGTAGTAGTTCTCGGGTTTGCGGTGCTCCTTCCCCGCTGGCGGCCCGTCCCGCACTAGCTTCTCGCCGTCCAGCTTGCCCCAGTGTACCCTTACACGGGCAAGGGCCCTCCGGGCACCTTCAATGCAGACGGAGCGCTTGATGACCTCGAACAGAGGACAGGCCTCCACCAGCCGCCGCACCAGTCCGAAGTAGCTCCCAGGCAGGGCCTCTCCAGGCCATAGCCGAACTAGTAAGCCCTTCATGACCTGTTCAGCCGCCTTATAGAGCTCGACCAGCTGCTTCAGCTGATCGCTCAATAAGCACAGGTGTCCGCCTCGAATCTCGAGACCGAACACACTCTCCGTCGAGTTGTCCTCCTCAGCTCGGTAGAATGCGGCGGCGTCGGACGCACTGCGGGGAAGATCGACAAACGCCCCTGGAGAACTCCGGATTCGGGTAAGTAATAGGTATTTTATTTTTATATTCCTACTTTGCATTGAGAATGCCTTACCCGCTGCTATCTTTTTCACATCCTCCAACTCTTGGAGGGCCTTCTGGGCTTCGGCCTTGGCACTCTTGGTGGCCTCAAGGGCAGAGGCGAGTTCGGTGGCTTTATTTTGCGTCAAGCCCAAACCCTCATGTTTTTTCATGAGAGCTTGCAGCTCCTGCTGCACCTCGCCGCATTGGACCCCAAGCTTCTCTCGTTCGGCGCGCTCCTCGGCCATCTTCTTTTCGGCCTCAATAAGCGCCTGCCTCAGGGTTGCCACCTCCGTTGCGGCCCCTACATTAGGCAGTGCATTCTTGTTATTTTCTGCAATCAAGCCTCTCTATAGGCACATTTTTGTTATTGAGGGTATTTCTTACCTTCCTTTTCCTCGAGCTGCCTTTTGGCAAGACCGAGCTCTTGCTCGGACCGCTCGAGGTCCCTTTTAAGGACATCCACCTGCGCAGTTAGTGCCGCGGTGGACAGCAGCGAAGCCTGCATACGCATATTTGACTTTTTGTTGTTAGACTCCTGCGATAATTATTAGATCCTCTATTCGGCTTTTCTTTCCGAACACCGAGCGAGCATCAGGCTACTTGTCTATGCGGTAATGAATTTAGCATATTTTTGCTTACCCGAAGCTGTTAGAAGGCTAGCGAAAGCTTCATTCAGTCCGCTCTTGGCGGATCGAACCCTTTGACCACCGTGCTCATAACGAAGACGGTGCTCCTCGTCGATGGTGGCGCCCTTAAGCGCCTCCAGCAGATTGTCCGGCGCCTCTGTTGGACAGAGGTCGCCGGCTCAGACAGCTTACTCCTCTTGGAAGGAGTTCGCCCACCGCGAGCCAGGACTGTTGAGTCCGGCGCGGTGTCCGGCACAAAGCCGGACTTGGTGCCCTGGGGGGACTTGTTCCCTTCACTCCTGGATTCCGGGAGGTTGCCTTGCGGCTCCTCCAGGACCACCTCCTCCTGCCCGGAAGCTCGGCGGGACGCCACTTCGGCGTCGTCCGCCCTGCAGGGGGAGACAGCGGGCGGAACAGAGTTCACGTCCGACGAATCCAGGGAGCCGCTCGACGAATCGTCGAGCTCGGCCCGGGGCGGCCTGCACAGTTGTATTCGACATAAGGGAAAGCTGTGCAAATAAAAGATTATCATGAGTTACTCTGGTATCCGAATACTTACGATTTCGCCGGACGCTTGGTCCTTTCCGGCCACTCCTCCTCGTCCTCGTTGGCGTCAGGGGAGCAGTCCGGCGGAGGGGTCTTCCTCTTTTTGGACCCCTTGGCCTCCCCCATTGGGGCGGCCTTCCTCTTCTTTCCTTCCCCCGTTGCAGGGGGAGGGATTTCTTCTTCCTCCTCCTCGTTTTCACGAGAGGAGGGCGTCGCAGACTCGCCAGATGGCGAGCTCGAAACCACCACGTTGCGGGCACTCTTTCGAGTCCCGGTGGTCTTCTTCTTCTTGACCTTCTTTTCCGGCACCACGTAAGGCGCCGGAGCCAGCAGCTTCTCTAGAAGAGCTGGGGCTGGATCTTCGGGCAAGGGAGCCGGACAGTTAATTGGTCCGGATATCGCCTGCCAAGCCTATCAAAGGCAAAGGGAGTGTAGATCCCGCATAGAGTTAATCTATGAAGAAAAGCTTAACAAACCTGTCAAAGGTATAGATAGCTTACCTCGCTAGCGTTGCGCTGCGAGCTGTATCCGCGATCCTCGGAAGCAGACGCGGGGGACTCGGCCCCTTTGGTCAGCACCTTCCAGACGTCTTCATACGTCGTGTCGAAGAGCCTGCTGAGGGTTTGGTGCTGCGCCGGGTCGAATTCCCACAAAGTAAAATCCCATTGTTGGCACGGGAGAATCCGGCGGACGAGCATAACCTGGATTATATTGACAAGCTTGATTGGCTTGTTCACCAGGGACTGGATGCAAGTTTGCAATCCGGTCACTTCGTCCTCTTTGCCCCACGACAGGCCCGTCTCTTTCCAGGACATAAGCCGCGTGGGGGGTCCGGATTGGAACTCAGGGGCCGCGACCCATTTCGGACCGCGTGGCTCGGTGATGTAAAACCACCCTGCTTGCCACCCCTTTAGGGACTCCACAAGGAGCCATCGAACCGAGGACGTTGGCCATCTTGCCACCATAGCGCCCAAGACTACTTTGGGTGCCGGACACCACCTTGGGCTTGACGTTGAAGGTCTTGAGCCAGAGGCCAAAGTGGGGGCGGACGCGGAGAAAGGCCTCACACACGACGATAAACGCCGAGATATTGAGGATAAAGTTCGGGGCCAGATCGTGGAAGTCCAGGCCATAGTAGAACATGAGCCCCCGGACAAAAGGGTGGAAAACCCAGTCCGCGGAGGGAATGGGGGAGAAAAACTACCATCTCATGGGGCCTTGGGGTAGGATGAAGCTGCCCCTTCTCAGGAAGCCGGTGCGGGATGTCGCTGGACAGGTATCCGGCCTTCCTTAGCTTTTTTACTTCACCCTCCGTGACGGAGGAGACCATCCACTTGCCTCCCGCTCCGGACATTGCTGGAGAAGGTCGAGGTGGGAAGTGCGGGCTTGGGCGCTGGAGCTCGAGAGCGCAAGAGATGGATAGGCAGAGGAGGAAGAAGGCGTAGGTAAAAAGGTGGATCCCCATCCCCTTATATGGGCAGATGCGATTATGCGTCCCCACCTGCCTAATAAAACTCGCTTGCCTCTCAAGCGCCGTGGTAAATGGCGCGGTTGGGTTACCCACGTCCGTATTAATGAGAATCCCGTTAAAAGGGGCGCACGATCTCTGCTTCAACAAGACGTGCCAAGGAAACCGCCTCGTTGAACGTGTCGCGGTGGAACAGTAAAAATACTCCATACAGAAGGCTTGGTCGTGGTGTTGTGACACACCACGGAATACGTCAGCAGATTTGATTTGTGTTCGCATTATTGTATATATGGCAATACGTGGAAACTTGTTTTGCAGAGCCGGACACTATTTTTGGTGTTATTCATCTTCTTGAAGAACTTGGAGGAGGAACCCGCCTTGCAATGCCGAAGACAATTTGCGCGCCGGACTCGTCGTCATTGAAGCCTGGTTCAGGGGATACTGAGGGAGTCCTGGATTAGGGGGTGTTCGGATAGCCGGACTATACCTTCAGCCAGACTCCAGGACTATGAAGACACAAGATTGAAGACTTCGTCCGTGTCCGGAAGGTTCTTTCCTTGGCGTGGAAGGCAAGCTAGGCGTGCGGATATTCAAGATCTCCTACCAATGTAACCGACTCTGTGTAACCCTAACCCTATCCGGTGTCTATATAAACCGGAGGGTTGTAGTCCGTAGGACAACCATCATTATACACAATCATACCGTAGGCTAGCTTCTAGGGTTTAGCCTCCTTGATCTCGTGGTAGATCTACTCTTGTACTACCCATATTATCAATATTAATCTAGCAGGACGTAGGGTTTTACCTCCATCAAGAGGGCCCGAACCTGGGTAAAACATCGTGTCCCTTGTCTCCTGTTACCATCCGACCTTGACGCACAGTTCGGGACCCCCTACCCGAGATCCGCCGGTTTTGACACCGACAGTTGCATTGGTCCCGGTTCGTTGCACTACCCGGGACCAATGCAACCCTTTAGTCCCGGTTGGTGGCACCAACCGGGACCAAAGGCTCCGCTTCCGCCTTTGGGCTGCGAAAAAGTGGCCTTTGGTCCCGGTTGGTGCTACCAACCGATTAAAATAGTATTGGTCCCGGTTTGCGCCATTTAACCGGGACCAAAGCCATTGCTATATAAGCAACACTTGGGAATTTTTCACAGCTTCCGCTTGATTGCCCCGACGACGCCGACCTCATCGACGCCGCCAGGCTGCCCCGACGCCGTCCGCCGCCCCTCCCGTCGCCCCCGACCGCGCCGTCACCGTCACCCGTGCCTCGCCAAGGTCGTCCCCGAGCTCACAGACCCCTGCCTCGCCCGAGCAAGGCGCCTCCGCCCCCGAGCCTTCCTCGTCGTCATGGACGCACCGCGGTGAGCGCCGCCTGTTCCCTGCTCCTCCCCATGTCTGGTCGCTGCCGCCACCCTTGCCATCGCGCCGCCGCCCTGCCCTTCGCTGCCGCCAGACCACCTGCCCTGCCTCAAGCCTTGCCTGGCCGCCTGCCTGCATGCCGCCGCCCCCTGCCCTTCATTTTTTAGTTTAATTTTTTTCATATGTGTATGTATAATGCATATGTGTATGTGTTTGTATATGTGTATGTATAATGGTTAGTTTAATTTTTTGTTCATAGAAATTTTGTTCATATATATATATATATAAATTTTTTGTTCATAGAAAGTTTTTGTTCATATATAGAAAGTTAGAAGAAAATTTAGAATATGCTAAAATTTAGAAGAAAAAGAAGGGGAAGAAAGAAGAAGAGGAGAGGAAGAAGAGGAGAAATAAATAAGAAGAGGAAAAAAGAAGAAAAAGAAGAGGAGAAGAAGAAAGGAATAGAGGAGAAGAAGAAAAATAGAAAATTTCTATTTTTTTTCTTCTTCTCCTCTATTCCTTTCTTCTTCTCCTCTTTTTTTTCTTCTTTTTTTTCTTCGATCTTCTCCTCTATTCCTTTCTTCTTCTCCTCTATTCCCTCTCCTGATAACTTCAACACGAGGGGGGTCGATATACCCCATGGATAACTTCGACATGAGGGGAGGTCGATATATATACCCCCTCTCGACTGTGATAACTTATACCGCGGGAGCACCACCCGACCCTCTCGCTCGACCAAAACTCTCGAGGACACCCAAACCCTAAAAAAACGATGTCGGTCTCCTACCCCCTCCCGCCGCGCCCCTACCCGACAAACTCTCTCGAGGCCACCCCAAACCCTTGAAGCATTGTCGAGGCCACCCCAAACCCTAGAGAAGCAGCGTCGAGGCCACTAATTAATATATATGATTCCTTACTATGATTAGCTAGCTAGTTCTACGTTTGCCACTAATATATCCATCTGTCATGTTTGAATAATAATTGCCATGTTGTAAATATTTGTAGAAACTATGGACACCGAACGAGACGAAACACAAGAAGCGTTGTTGAGGGACATGATCGCACAAGGAAGTGCTGCCGTCTCGTTGTATCTCAACGACACCGATGGTCTGGAAGGAGAGGGTGAAGAAGCTGGCTCTGGTGACCTAATGCCGGTGCAAGAAGAAGAACGTGAGGACGGCTCCGGTGACACAATGCCGGTGCAAGAAAGAGACCGTGATGACGGCTCCGGCGACCGAACCGAGTCCGGCCAGGTATATATATTAGTTAAGCCTGTGCTGACTAGCTAATTGATGCATTCATTGTTTTGGTATGTACACATATTAATTAAGTCTTTGTTCTTTTTTCTAGCACTCCGGATCGAGCACAACTGAGGTAATGAGACGAGGCGTGAAGAAAAAGTTGAGCTCGGATGAAAGGTTTGAGATCATAGCAATCGCGCCCGACAGCCAACCTATTGAACCCATCCGAACAAAGAAGGCATTTGTTGCTCAGTGCGGGGTTCTGGTTAGGGACAAGATCCCGATCAGCATCCAGCAATGGTTCAAGCCGGCTACAGAAGACCCTGAGGTGTCTTACGTCAATGATATGCAGAAAAATGATCTTTGGACTAAGTTGAAGACAAATTTCACCCTACCGCCAGAGGATGATTCGGAGAAGCCGGTTAAAGAGGAATTAATCAAGTCTTTTGCTCTTAAGAGGATGGCAGACCTATTCAGGAGGTGGAAGAAAGACCTGAATAGGTTTGTCAAGAAAAACGAGACACCAGAATTCAAGGGCATATATGAGAAGATCAGAGATGACTGGCCTGCATTTGTGACCTACAAGACATCGGAAAAGAGTAAGAAGATGTCGGCGACAAACAAGAAAAATGCTGCGAAGAAGAAGCTTCGCCATCGCACGAGGTCAGGTGGCTACCTCGTAGCCCGGCCTAAGTGGGCCAAGGCTGAGAATGATCTGATTGAAAAAGGGATCGAACCAGAGACAATGAGCTGGCCAGACCGTTGCCGGACTTGGTTCTTCGGGGCTGGCAGAACCTTGGACCCTGTAACAGGGAAGTGCATTTGGACGGATGAGCAAATGGACATACCCTTGAAGAATCTTCGGTACTATATCGCTGCAGCGCAGAAAGGGACGTTCCTTCCAGACAGAGAGAACGATGAGCTCACAAAGGCCCTCGGAAATCCTGAGCACCCTGGACGGACACGAGGCACGCCAGGCTCCATTCCGTGGAAGGCTGGGTTTCCGGACGCAGGCGGTTACAAAAGCCACGAGAGGAGCAAACACGTGCAGCAGACCGAACTCCAGGCGCTGCACGCAAGGGTACAAGCGATAGAGAAACGAGAAGCAAATCGCAGCAAACGACTTGCCGAAGCTTCCCCTGAAGCTACCCCGCCATCTCAGCGGAGAAGCAGCGTGGCTTCCACCGAGCTGCTTCAGCCGCAGCTTGTCTTGACGGCTCCTACCAGCTATCCCGTGGATGCTATCACGGAGGCTCAAATTTTCCACCTTATGACGCAATGGATGAATATGAAGGTCAAGGCGGCTGTTGGCTCTGTTTTTCCTAATGAACCCGGCGCAACTTTTCACCGCGGCCGATTCCGTAGGATATGCTAAGGTGATGGTGGATGAAATAACGGAGGATTTGAGGACCTCCAGCTTGACCACCCTACGAAGAAGGGAGACTCGGCTGGGTTCTTCTCTCAAGACTCCATGCCTATGGCGGAAGGAGCTCATCAACCTTCCAAACTGGGCGCCTCCGCCTCCTCCTCCTCCTCCCGCGAGTCGGGGCACTCCGCCTCCTCCACCGCCTCCTCCTCCGTGAGTGACGATCAGGGGCCTCGGCCGTCTCCTTCTCCGGCGTGGCGACACTCCGCCGCCTTCTCCGCCTGCGCCGGCGCGCCCGAGCAGCCAGCCTCCTCCTTCTCCGCCTCGTCAGCAAGGGCGGAAGAGACCCGCCGCCGCTCCGGCAGCTGCTCCGGCGCGTCGTAGTCCTTCTCCTCCGCCTCATAAGCAAGTAAAGAAGACAGCCGCTCCGTCTGCTCGGCCGGCGTCTAGCAGTACAGCCAGCGGCGGGAGGCAATACAGATACGGTCCTTCTCTCAAGCCTCTAGATAAGTTACCGTACGAGATGACCCCGGAGGAGAACGCGAAGATCGCGCGAACCGAAACGAAGGAATGATTTGAAGGGTTGAAAGCACAGAGACATCCACCTCCAGAGGAGAAGGTAGATCCGGTGAAAGCAAAGCGCACTATCGATGCCCTGAGGAAACGACCAAAGTCTCCGCCAAAAACCAACTATGAGCGCATTACTGAACAGGCATATCGCGAAGCGGAGCGTTCGGGAAGTACTGCCAGTGATCAAAGGTTAAAAGAACGACGTCGACGAGTAGCTGGGAAAAAAATTGCCCAGCTCGGCGAACAAGCAAACCAATCGTGCCCCCCGCTCAATGTGTCTAGGGACATCGTCGCTAATGCTCCGGGGATGGTGCCCGGGTATAGCAATCTTGGAGATTACCTGCCCGACGATGTACATTATGATTTCTTGGAGGTGGAAGAACACAGATACGAGTACGGGAAGCCTCTCGTCAAAGATGAAAAATCTCTAACAACGATGATGCGAAGATTCCATAATTGGTACATGAAAACCTGCAGAGAGTCTGGGGGGACGAATACTTTGTATCTGAGAATTAAAGATGAGCACGACCTCGTTGGAACTGATCTGTTGCATGTTCCATTTGAGGAGTTCTTCGAGTTCTTCAATCAAAAGGCCCTCGATAAATTAACGGTCTTTTGCTACTGTCTGTAAGTACTATTTCTGTCATTAAGTCTCTATATATATAGCTCAGCTCTTTCATTGCATGTATTTATAATTAATTATCCTCCCTATATTATGCAGATTGAAGATCGTCGAGTGCAGAAAACAAGAAATGTATGATATTTGGTTCATTAACACAAATATCATAGATGAAATTCAGGTTAAAATGCACGCCGAAGAGGCCGAGGCCAACTTGCTACAATCGTTGATCAAAAATGAAAACAAAGATACCATACTCTTTCCTTATAACTTCAAGTGAGTGTTACTGTCGTGTGCATATTCGGTTTCTCTTATTACTCGAGCGAGGTTATAGTAATGTAATTGATGAGTTATATGCATGCGTGCGCAGCTTCCACTATGTTCTTCTGGAGATTAAGCTTGAGCAGAGACTAGTAACCATCTTAGACTCGAGACGAAAAGATCCCGAAACCTATGCGGACATGACTAAAATTCTCAACAAGTAAGTTCAATCGATCATTATCGCACCATATCGGCAACTTTTTGTTCATTTCCTGATATCTCAAGTAATAATAATTATTTTCTTTGTCTTGCAGGGTTTGGAAACAGTTCACCGCAGGAGCTCCGGGACTGCCGAAGGAGCTGCGATATAAATACCCGAAAGTAAGTGCTAGTGGCTAGCTAATTGCGCGCATCTCCCGTTGATTCTATAGCTATACTTTCATCAATGCCATTTATAATGCTTCATTATCAGTTTGATTGACCTCTATTTCTCGTAAAGTGCTTGTGGCAGGAACAAGGGAATAATTTCTGTGGATACTACGTGTGCGAGTTCATCTACAACGCGACTTTGAAAAATAAGCGGGGCTACTCTAAAAGACAATATGAAGTGCGTAAGCAATATAATATTCACAATTTCATTTTATTACACTATCATTTCTGTTGAGTTTCATTCATATATATATGTATTAACCCCCTTCTTCAAATTAGACGTGGCAGATGCGGAATGAACTCCTACCACAAGATCGCATGAAAGCAATTCAAGAGGAATTGGCGGGATTCTTTCTTGACCACGTCATCAATAAAGCCGGAGAATATCATGTGGAAGTTGATTTCAAATGCTAGGGGATTGTAAGAGATCTTTCATATTGTCTATGTATGTAGCCAGTAGCGTCGGATAGATAATACCAAAACTTGTTGTTCGATCAATCTCTCAGAGAAGGAGAGGTCGATCATTTCTCTCGGTATGCATGACGAACTTCTGTACTTAATGGTTTCCTTCATTTTCTTACTAGCTAACGTGTCGAGGGCCTCTCTATGTATAGTAGCGTACGTCGACCAAGCATGGACATAAGAGAGGACACTTCTCTCTATTAATTAGCTAGCTAACACAATATATGAAACACCTAAATTAACCCCCAAAACCCCCAACCCCCTCCTTTCAAAAAAACAAAAACCCCCCACCATCGAAATGTTGACGTGGAGGCCTATTGGTCCCGGTTGGTGCCACGAACGGGACCAAAGGCCTCTCCGCTCGCTCAGCCACAAGAGCCGCGTCAGAGCCCATCTGTCCGGTTCGGTTGGAACCGGACTAAAGGGAGGCATTAGTAACGACACTTTAGTCCCGGTTCAGGAACCGGGACAAAAGGCCCTTATGAATCGGGACAATAGGCCCGTTTTCTACTAGTGTGGGCACTCCCCCGTTGCTGGGCCTCCACCCCGTCGGCCCGGCACGCATGTCCGGCGGCGCCGAGATGTTGGCCTCGAACAGGATCCACGACTCCTGTTCGCACAGCGAGCGGCGGCCGAAGCTGTTGTCCGCCGCCTCGTCGCCGGGGAAACGCTCGGCCATCGGGGCTGTCGGTGGGGGAGGGCTCGGAGGCGGCGCACGGGGGAGGGAGAGGGAGGGCTCGGCGGCAGCACACGGGAGAGGGAGAGCTCGGGCTAGGGCTTGGTGTGGCCGAAGGCGAGGGAGGCCACCTGCTTATATAGCCACGCCCGTGTGTACGCGTGCGCGGGAGGGGAGGCGTCGGCGCGCCGCCCGTGACGCGCCGCCCGTGAGGAATCAATGGCAAGGCTGACCGGCGGCGGCAGCCTTGGTATTGATTCCCTCGGGAACCGATGCGATGAGGGCGATGAAGCGCCCGTCTCGCCGACTCGGCGGGCCCGCGGCTCTTTCGCGCCAAAAACGATTCGCCCGGCGCCCCTGGGCGCCCCCA
This sequence comes from Aegilops longissima, assembly GCA_021605205.1. Taxonomy (NCBI): domain Eukaryota; kingdom Viridiplantae; phylum Streptophyta; class Magnoliopsida; order Poales; family Poaceae; genus Aegilops; species Aegilops longissima. Next base: position 766,930,051 of record CM038677.1, read on the forward strand.
GCGCGTCGGGTTCGGGCTAGGTCCGCCCGATTTCGGCCCAGGCCGGCGAAAATCGGGCTCCTGGGGGCGCGACTGGCCCGTTTTTTCGGCGCCGGCGCGAAAAAATCGCCTGGGGCGCGGCCGGAGATGCTCTAACATGTGCATGTTACTAGTCTATGTTACTACCCATTGTGGCCAGTCTTAGTAGCCGGCTCTAGCACAAGACCCAAGACACTTTGTGAGGATGTAAGGTGGGCCAACTACTAATAAACTTCCTATTGTACATGTCGGCTACATGGTTGGCTATAGATGACATGGCAATATCTTATAGCCGATTGTTGGCTGTATTAGAGTAGACACAATGGGTAGTAACATGCACATGTTACTAGTCTATATTAGTACCTCTATAATGGGGAGTAATATATGTGTGATAACATGCAACACTTAATTTATTAGGCTATAGACACATTTTGCCTTGATATATGTGATGTTATGCATACTACTACTCCCTCCGTCCGGGTTTATTTGGCCTCTCAGCCACAATAGCACGTCCCGATTTTTTAGGCCCTTCTAATTAATTTTCTTGAAATCAAAGCCATTCAGTTGCGGGGGGGCGAGGGAAATTAACTAGCCCGTTGCATGCAGCGACCTAAGCGGACGCATGGGCTTCTCCTGGTCTTAAGATCGAAACTGCTTTGCGTACGATGAATTTCTTGTCCGACCAATACGACCAGAAAGCAAAGCATCTCTAACTGCTATGGCCCACAAACTAAATTATCTCTAATCGTATAGTGTTGGACATGCATTCTATCGTAGCGTATAGCAAGGTTCTCTTCAGATTGGCCATGCTAGTGGCCATGCATTAGCTTGCGCGTGAACTCTGGGCTGCTGGATGGATTACCTAGAGTGCGCATTAAATTACGTCGCTCCCGAAACGCACACCACGATTAAACATCAGAAATTTCCACCTTAATCAAGGCCAGTTACTATGTTGCTTGGTCTTGCCAATCTTGTCTTTGGGCCCAATAAACCCGGACGAAGGAAATAGTAACTATAGCTATGTTACCATTTATTGCTTGCCACATCATTTATTTTATTTAGATATGTATGATATTACTATCTATATTACTTTCATTGTGGGTAGTCTTATTAACCATGCTCTCACTGCACACACTTGTCCCGAAAAGAAAAACTGTTCCTGCGTCCGCCTTTTATTTAGTACTGCACTATCACTGTAGTACTTACTTCGCTTTAGTTAGGCTGCTAGAGTCAGAAGGAAAAGCCGTGACGTAGGTAGGAAGCGTGTCTTCTGAGCAAAGGGCAGTTAACCGATATCACGGCTTTGATCCGGGGTCAGATTACGTATTCTTGAGGCAGTGAAAGGCGCCGGCCTGTTGGTCCGCATGCAAATGGAAAATTTCTTCCGAAACGACTTCATCACCGGCGATGGTTGAGTGCCAAACAAATATGTACTACTCCCTTCGTCCTAAAATAAGTGTTTCAACGTTATACTAACACTTATTTTAGGACAAAGGAAATGCTAATTAACAACACTGGTCCTAGCTAGATTGTAATTTTTAAGGAGTACTGCACTAACTTGTACTCCCTCCGCCCTGTAATAATATAAGAGCGTTTTGTATTCTTGTGTATAAAACGCTCTTATATTAGGGGACGGAAGAAGTAATTAACCGTACCTGTGCTACACTAAAGTAACTTGTGATAAACTCTACATGCACTACACTACTATAACTACCAGGCTAAAACTATTACTACTGCAGTATTGGTAGTACCGGGGCGACAACGCATGTTGGAGGCGTTCCACGCTTAATTACCCTACCACTGTCTAGCTAGGGTCCTCAAGCTGCACCATGCATGCATTGACGCGTATAGGATGATCAATCGGTATCCGTACAACAAAACTTTTTGAGGAGGAGACAGTGGTACAGCGCCGTGCATGATCGAGCGAAAAGCTCGACGGCTACGTCTACGTCTGTACATACACGGTGGTAGTACGTACAGTACAATGAAGGAGTACATGCGCGTACCTTTCCACGAAAAACTAGCAATCATGGGACACCCACAAAAGTTGAGGGGTCAAGCTCAGATGCGTGCTGCGTGGCCCGAAATCCGCATGGCGATCTCCCGAAAGCTACGACTCCACTCCGCTCCAATCCGGCGACGATGCATCCCGCGAAATCCGACGATAGATTGGTACGTACGCGATTCGTGTCAGACGACGCCAAAACCCGTCCGCCGGGGAGCACATGCACGCGGCCGGGGCTGATGACCGACTGCCGGACAGCGCCGGGCCACATGCACGAGCGCAGCGCCTCCACCACCTGACCGCGCGCCGCGGGAATCCACCCAATCCACCGCGCATGGGCTCGATCGATCGGACCAAAGCGATTCTCTTTCTCTCCTTCCTCAGCTTTCACCGGCACGGCACACGCCCATCAGGATGCGATGTGGCCATGTGCATGTGCGCGTGCGTAGGGACATCCATCCGCAGACACGTGATCAGTCTACGGACACGAATGCAGGATGCAGTCATCCAACGCTGCATACATTTTAACAACCTTTCAAACTTAAAACTATGCTGGAGTAAGATAAAACTAGTCTACGGCCGGTGTCGGTGGATAACCATGCGCACGACACGGATACCCTGGACTAGTCTACGGCCGGCCGCGGCGGATCTCCATTACCTTTCCCATGTCCGGCAGCCCGCTCGCCGGACTGCCGTGAGCCCTGGAGATATGCTTCAGTGCAAAGGGGGGCTCGCTTCTTCATGTTGACAGCGCCGCTCATCGGAGTGGAACCCCCGTGGTGTGCTTCAGCCGGAGGTGAAGGGGACGACGATGGCCTGCGACCGGGCAAGACACTGGTTGTGTATGCCCTCGGTGGTGGCCTTCATAGGACCCAAGCGGTGGTGGCCTCCCGTGTTTTACTTCTCGATGATGGTGGCGGCCGCAGAGGTGTTGGCTACCGTTTTGTCCATCTTCGCGATGTCGGCTTCTTTCTCCGCCGGCAGGGTGTGGTTACGCGTACGTTGACGGCGGATGGTGTGGTCCTGGGCACGAGAGCAACTGTACGGCACGACGTCGTCCACGGCAGCCACGATGCCCGTGCCACCGTACTCGCTCGCGTGCCGGCCTGGAGCAACTGGCCGCTCCTCCGCGAGCTGACTTGGAGCGGCAAGTTGCTGAACGACACGCCGGCTTGGAGGTTTTGCATCCGCGAGCCAGGCTGCAGCGGCGTTGATCGTGGATGGTGGTGAAGCAAAACATTGCTTTGCTCGTATCAGGCGGTCTCGACGGGCCTCCCAGCCGGCTTTTATACCGAAGAACTTCTCTTCCTTTCCGCAGAAATTTGGTGTGTCCGTTTTGGTGACTTCTGTTGAAGTCGCCCTTAATGGATGATTGTATTACAAGTGCGCCACTGACATCGACTTAACCGGCGGCGCATACATACGTGTCACTTCGCCGAGGCGTCGCACATGCCGAATGGGGAGTGATCATGATTGTGGCTAGGGGACTGGAGCGGCCGTTCCAACCGAAATTTGTGCGTCCTTTTGGGTTGCGAGATCACATCATCACCTCTCTAACAGGCTACATGATTACATCATTAGATGTATATATCAGGTCTTATTCTGAGGCGCTAAACACAATTATTATTGTTATAGTATTGCCGCTGATGCATACAGGAGTGGGGCAGATGCATTGATCGTCCTCTTCCTCTAGTGCTTAGTCTCTACTCCTAATGGACGACTTGGTGAATAGTCTGCGCGGTTTTTTTCGCTGGTTTTTTTCGTCATCCTCTCACCATCGTTTTATTTTCGTCATCCTCCCACCACTTTCGTCTGGGTTTTTTGTCCCCCCCACCACCCCATCGGTTTATTTTTTCATTATTTCCTTCTAAACAAACACTTTCCTACCGTACAAAAAGACACGGATCTAATTTTACTAAATTACCCAAATCAAACGATCCATCTCATCAATGCAATTTGCTTTAGGAAACATATAATGGATGTGAAGGAAACAAATAATAGACTATCCAAATCAATTGATCCATCCCATCAATGCAATTTGATTTAGAAAACATATAATAAATTTTAAGGAAACAAATAACAGACTTTAAAGAAAAATCCAATTAACTAATCTCTACTCTTAAAGGCCCCTCGATTGATTTTTGTCCCTCGCTTCCTTTCCCAGCACTGATACAATGAAAGGAATTATAATCAAACGATCCATCTCATCAATGCAATTTGCTTTAGGAAACATATAATGGATGTGAAGAAAACAAATAATAGACTATCCAAATCAATCGATCCATCCCATCAATGCAATTTGATTTAGGAAATATATAATAAATTTTAAGGAAACAAATAACAGACTTTAAAGAAAAATCCAATTAACTAATCTCTACTCTTAAAGGCCCCTCGATTGATTTTTGTCCCTCGCTTCCTTTCCCAGCACTGATACAATGGAAGGAATTATAATCCACCTATTTGTTCTCCTATATATCCGTGCAGGCAACACAACATAAACCGGTGAAAAAAACACTCACCTCGCACGTCCCCCTGCCTGCAATCCCGAAACGCCGCCATCGCTCCAGGCTCCAGCCTCCGCCGTCCTACATCTTGCCCCTCTCCAACCTCAGAGACCTCCGCCACCGCCGCCATCTCGGAACCCGAGTTCAGGGCAGGACTCAGGGAGGGTGTGGCTGTGGACGACGCTGCCGCCGTAGTAGAACCCTAGGGCAGGGCGTGGTCGCATTGTGGGCAGCGCGAGCGGCCGTGCGTCTCCCCCGTCAGGCTGTCCTCGGCAGGAACTCGGGACCTCCTCCTGACAGAGCCAAGGCCCTCCGAGGTCCAAGTCGCTGTGTGGCGTGCACAGTAATCTCCCCGGCCTACTCTCTCTTCACGTCAATGTTCCTGTGCTCCGACCCTCCCCGACCCCTCCCAGCAAGCAGCAGAGTCTCTCGGGTTCGAGCTCCACCGGGCCGCCGGCGGCGGCGTCCATGTTCGTTGGGCGGTAATGCAACGGGGCAACGCACGTCCATGTTTGTTCCTATCCAAATATTACACGGTCGCATAATTCTTCCCTAACTTGCAGATGCTATCCAGGCCACATTATCCTTCCCTGACATGCAGATGCTATCTAAGCATTTGTGTTCTAACAGAAATAAATAACTTTTTTCATTAAATCAATAAGAGCAGCACAAAGTCTAGGTCCCTGTCCCGGTGGCAGACGGAAGGAGGAGAAGGATTGATATGTATGAGAATATTAATATTGAAATCTTAAAATTAATGTGGCCCCGTTGCAACGCACGGGCATTCTTCTAGTTGTACTAACCGTGGACTACCAAGTAGTACTAGCTAGTACTGCTTTTGATTGGCGCCTCCACGCATGTTCTTGCATCAAACTAAGATTAGATTTGAGAGGCTAATTGTACCCAGCTAATCTTAAAAGAAACGCCTTCCCTTGGCGTATCAAATTGGCTACAAATCATACGAATCTATGGGAATGTTGCGGCGTCAGCCACATGCTCCCATATGCCACACCGTTGTGGATTCATCATTTGCGTTTGCAAGGTACCCACTATGTACGCTAAGTAAACAAATGGCGATTAGATGCTCTTAAGTGCGTACTTAGCATGGGTACCTGACACGTAGAGCATCTAGCTAGCGCACATGACAAGGCTCGGTTTGGTGCGTGCACCACATATGACTAGCGACGATGAATGAATTTGCCAATAAGCATATCGATCTTCTTGCAATATCTTTCCGTTCTAGCTACTGCAAAGAGAATCTATGATCGGCGAAAGGATAAATAAATACGATATAATATTAGGTGCCTGGCTTGATCATTTTCAAAGCAAATCATTTTTGGTCAGACAGGGTGCTAGTTAAAGACGTGCACCGTTTTAATTGTTCGTCTATGGCTAATCATGCATGTTGTTCAACCACAATAGGATTGAGCCTAGGTAGTTTACAGCAAGAGAAGAACGGATTTGCAACAACAAAAAGAAGCAAGAGAAGAACGGAATTAGTGTCATGCATGTCAACCTCATCCACTCAATTATCAACACAAACAACAAATTAACAATGTGGAAAGTAAGTTCCTCAATTATGTCGGGAGATCCCCTTATATTTATGTCGGGAGATCCCCTTATATATTCGTTCATAAGGTAAAACGTCATGTCAAAGAAACCCTCTCATTCACGCAGTAAGTTGTTGCTAACCCCACAAGGCCATAAGCTTGATCTCGCGTACCGTATGTCTTATCAATATTCTCAAAGTTAGATGACTTCATGGATAGTTGTGTTATTATGTGTTATATGAATTTGCTCTGTTCCCATGGTGATGTCTTATCAATAATTCAACATGAATCAATATTCAAGAGGTAAAAGTCTCTCGTTTACGTCCAAGAACTCTGAACTCAACAACATGCCTAGGAATAATGCTTAACCACCATATGCCATTATCTCGAATTTTCTCTAGAAAAAAATAACTTACTTATAATCACTTCATGACCGTGGGAACAGAGTAAATTCATCAGTCAACACACAAAGCATACATTATCTCCATACATTATTGTTCTTGCATGATGAGCACCTAGCTAGCTACATCTCATACAAGTCAAATTAACACTTTTGGGATTATGCATGCTAATTAAGCTTGACATGTTATACAGCTTGAAATGCACCAAGACAAGTGACACTCTGTCCTAAATCAAGAAGACTTCTTTCTAATTATTCATGGGTACACACTAGAGTACTACTACAACACCACAACGTACGCTGCACTGACAAGTACGATTAACAAATGGGTGGTTCCGTCTCTTTTTCTCTTGGCTTCGCTGGCACAAAAGATGCAAAGGCCTTTCGGGCACTTTTGTTGCACGCACTCTCTTGGCTCTTTGTGTCAAGTCCTAGGATAAGATTAACAGGAACTACAGCTTGGAAGCATGTGCTAACTACCGATGCTGTAAATCAGGCATTTTTATACTGGTTTATATGGATCTTATGCCTGCGAAATATATTTCGTTTTGTTTGGTCTGAACTTCTGCAATGGCAACCTTAAGCGGGATCTCTCTTGGGCTTGATCGAGGGCGCGACATGTACCATGTGGCAGGAGAACAAAATCGAGATAACATGGGATCCTCAAGACAAGAGGCAGGAAAACACAAGTGACAAGTTTGTCTGCATACTGATGCTTATTCAGGTATTGTCTGCTACGTGGCGCGTCACGTCAATTTTGCATATTTCTGCATGATTTGAAAATTCCTGCTGTAATGGAATACAGGCAGAATATTTTGCACACGTGAAGCTAAAATGAAGGCCGTAACGTGAACTTCAGAGCTGTCAGCATCTTTTGACATCATCGCTAGGTTGACGACACTGCTTAACACAAATATACTGATAATTAAGGGATGTTTGTGATGGTAGACAGTTGGTTAGGATGCAGGAGAGTACAGGAAAGCGAGGCATCATCGTCAACAGTCAGACTGGGGCCGGACAATAGGCAAGCACGAATGGATGAAGCTGCTAAACTACGAGAAAATGGAAGGCTTGTTTGGATTGCTACATTCCGTATTATGCGGCACCAGTTTTTTCTGTTTGTTTAAATGGGCTTTAGTTTGTTGGTAGAACTTGAATTTAAAACCTGATGTCCAGCGTGAAAAGGTAAAGGTCGAAGAGTATTTGTTTTCTCTGTTGGCGCGCCGGCCGTTAAACTTTCACCGGCCAGAGCGGATTAGGCCTTCACCTTAGTTTTTTAGGGAAAAGCTTGAGTCACCCCTATACTTTATCTTAGGGGAAGTTATACTAACCTCATACTGTACTCTTTTTCACATCAGTTACTAACCCCAGTTTTAGTTTCATAATCATTCAGGGTCAGGCCCTGTCCGTCAGTCGGTGTGGCGAAAGTACGCTGCTCGTGTCCTGCCAAGTACACCAAGTACTATTGTGTGCACCACTCGTCTGCCCCTCAGCCTCCGAGAAGGTGGTCACTTTCTCAGAGAGGCCGGCCTCTCTTACAGTCTGCCGCGTGTGTAGTGCAGCAGATATAAAAGTTCAAACCGACGCAAATTTTCAAATGAGTCCGAATCGGTCGTGGAAATTACGAACGGAAAAAAAGCCTCTCATAGGAGCCTTTTTCCCGAAATAATTGGGCATTTATGGGATTACGTACAAAGCAAGGGAGTTTTCTGCAAAAAGCTGCCACATCAGCACCCGACAGGCGGGCCCAACCGGTCAGTTTCCTTATTAATACGTATAAACAACAGTTTAGCCTTTTTCGCAATGTCATGCCCCAAAGTTGATACTGACACGTAAAAATTATCAATCTTGGTACTTCCAATGATCCAATTATGATACTTCTGTGCAATTTACTCTATATACAGCAAAATTATGTGCAGGTTCCCGGTTGGTGTGCGCCGAGCTGCGCACCACACATGGACGCGTTCCCATCGCCACCGGCACCGAAAACCAGGGGAACTCGTCGCAGCTTACGACGGCGATGCCTTTTCTTGTTGTTGTTTTCGATCGTGCCGGCCGTGAACCGGCGTTGTTTACTTATCGGACGCACCTACCCTACCAACTCGTGCACTTCTGAGAGAAGATGGCATGAAGCACGTAAATCTCGTAGTGTACTTATGTATCGCACCACAAGTCCAGAACCAAGTAGGTAGTGCGAAAATAAATAGACACTCAAAAAAAGTACATGCTCAAACATCATTAACTAACTCCTTATCAATCTCGATTCATTTCAATATGAGGGCAAGAATTGAACCGATTCAATTAATTACAATAGAACAATTACACAACAAAAGAGAAAATAAAGGAGGTATTTGTTACTACGTACGCACGCACGTACACAAGCGATCGGCTCTACGATACGTGCATTCATGTTGTCCTGATCGATCGACCGATTGATGGATCGTAGAAAACGGGCCTATTGTCCCGGTTCGTAAGGGCCTTTTGTCCCGATTCCAGAACCGGGACTAAAGGGTCGTTACGAATGCCCTGACCCTTTATTCCCGGTTCTAACTAGAACCGGGACAGATAGTCCTCCACGTGGCTGCGGTACGAGCCCAGGAGGAGGGTTTTGGTCCCGGTTGGTGGCACCAACCGAGACCAATATGCCTCCACGCCACAAGATTTACGTGGCTGGGGTTTTTATTTTTTTAAAAAAGGGGGGTGGGGTTGGGGGTTTTGGGGGGTTAATTTAGGTATTTCATATATTGTGTTAGATAGCTAATTAATAGAGAGAAGTGTCCTCTCTTATGTCCGTGCTTGGTCGACGCTACGTACTATACATACGTATAGAGAGGACTAGACACGCTAGCTAGCTAGCTAGTAAGCAAACGAAGGAAACAGAAGATCGTCATGAACATATATGCATACAGAGAGAAGTGATATCGACCACCTCTCCTTCTCCGAGAGCTTGGTCGAACAACAAGTTCTCGTATATCTATCGTCCGACACTACCGGCTACATATATACAATAATTATCTCTTACAAATATAATCTCCTAAATTACGGACGCATGGTCCACATAGTATTCTCCGTCTTCAGCGATCACGTGGTCAAGAAAGAATGCCGCCAATTCCTCTTGAATTGCTCGCATGCGATCTGGTGCTAGGAGTTCATTCCGCATCCGAAACATCTAATTTGAAGAAGGGGGTCAATACATATATATATATGAATGAAACTCAACACAAATGATGGTAATAAAATAAAATTGTGAATATTGTTATTTACGCACTTCATATTGTTCGTCAGAGTACCCGCCCCGCTCACAGGTCGTGTGGCGGATGGACTCGCAGACGTAGTATCCACAGAAATCATTCCCTTTTTCCTGCCACAACCACTTTACAAGAAATAGAGGTCAATCAAACTGATAAGTAAGAATGCCAAATGGTATTGATGAAACTAGCGCTTGAATCACTAGGAGATGCGCGGAACATGCTACTATAGTACTTACTTTCGGGTGTCTAAATTGCAGCTCCTTCGGCAGTCCCGGAGCTTTTCTGGTGAATTTTCTCCAAACCCTACCGGACAAAGAAAACAATTACTTGATATCAGGAAATGAACAAAGTTGCTGATATGGTGGATAATGATCGATTTAACTTACTTCTTGAGGATTTCAGTCATGTCCGCATACTCCTGGGATCTTTTCGTCTAGAGTCCAAGACAGTTACTACTCCCTGCTGCTCAAGCCTAATCTCTAGGAGAATATAGTGGTACCCGCGCACGCATGCATAACTCATCAATTACATTACTATAATCTGGACTAATATATAAGGGAAACCGAATATGCACAAGACAGTAACACTCACTTGAAGTTGTAAAGAAAGAGTATTATATCTTTGTGTTCATTTCTTTTGAATGATCGTAGCAAGTTGGCCTCGGTATCTTCGGGACGATGTTCAACCTCAGTTGTATCTATGAGATATGTGTTAACGAACCTAATATCACCGATATGTCTTTTCTTCAATTCGGCGATCTTCAATCTGCATAATATAGTGAGGATAATTATAAATACATGGAATGAAAGAGCTGAGCTATATAGAGAGACTTAATGACAGAAGTAGTAGTACTTAAAGACAGTAGCAGGTGACCGTTGCTTTATCGAGGGCCAATTGATTGAAAAACTGATAGAACTCCTCAAATGGAATAGGAAACAGATCAATTCCAACGAGGTCATGCTCCTTTTTAACTCTCACATACAAAGTACTCCTCCCCCCAGACTCTCTGCAGATTTTCAAGTACCAATAATGCAATCTTCGCATCATCGTTCATATAGATTTTTCATCTTTGACGAGAGGCTTCCCGTACTCGTATCTGTGTATCTGCACGTCCATGAAATCATAATGTACATCGTCGGGCAGGTAATCTCCAAGATTGCTATAACCGGGGACCATCCTCAGATCGACGATGTCGCTAGGCACCTTGAGCGGGGGGCACGATTGATTCCCTTGTTCGCCGAGCTGGGCAATTTGTTTCCCAGCTGCTCGTCGTTCTTTCATCCTTTGATCACTGACTGTACTTCCCGACCTATCTGCTTCGGCCCATGTCTTTGCAATAATGCGCTCATAGTTGCCTTTCGGCGGAGACTTGGGTGGTTTTGCCAGGGTAGCCAGAGTGCGCTTCACTTTCACCGGATCTACCTTCTCCCCCGGAGGTGGATGTCTCTGTGCTTTCAACCCTTCAAACCATTCCTTCGCTTCGGTTCGCGCGATCTTCGCGTTCTCCTCCGGGGTCATCTCGTATGGTAACTTCTCTAGAGTCTTCAGAGAAGGACCGAATCTGTATGTCCTCCTGCCTCTGGTTGTACTGCTAGACGCCGGCAGAGCAGACGGAGCGGCAGTCTTCTTTACTTGCTTACGAGGCAGAGGAGAAGGACTACGATGCGCCGGAGCAGCTGCCGGAGCGGCGGCGGGTCTCTTTTGCCCTTGCTGACGAGGCGGAGAAGGAGGAGGCTGGCTGCTCGAGCACGCCGGCGCAGGCGGGGAAGGAGGCGGAGTGCCGCCACGCGCCGGAGAAGGAGTCGGTCGAGGGCCCTGATCGTCACTCGCCGGAGGAGGAGGCGGTGGAGGAGGCGGAGTGCCCTGACTCGCCGGAGGAGGAGGAGGAGGCGGAGGCGTCCAGTTCGGAAGGTTGATGAGCTCCTTCCGCCATAGGCATGGAGTCTTCAGAGAAGAACCCAGCCGAGTATCCCCTTCTCCGGTAGGGTGGTCAAGCGGGAGGTCCTCAAATCCCTCCGTTATTTCATCCACCATCACCTTAGCATATCCTTCTGGAATCGGCCGGCAGTGAAAAGTTGCGCCGGGTTCATTAGGAAAAACAGAGCCAACAGCCGCCTTGACCTTCATATTAATCCATTGCGTCATAAGGTGGCAATTTTGAGCCTCCGTGATAGCATCCACGGGATAGCTGGCAGGAGCCGTCAAGACAAGCTCCGACTGAAGCAGCTCGGTGGAAGCCACGCTGCTTCTCCGCTGAGATGGCGGGGTAGCTTCAGGGGAAGCTTCGGCAAGTCGTTTGCTGCGATTTGCTTCTCATTCCTCTATTGCTTGTACCCTTGCGTGCAGCGCCTGCAGTTCGGTCTGCTGCACTTTTTTCCTCCTCTCGTGGCTTTTGTAACCACCTGCGTCCGGAAACCCAGCCTTCCACGGAATGGAGCCTCGCGTGCCTCGTGTCCGTCCAAGGTGCTCAGGATTCCCGAGGGCCTTTGTGAGCTCGTCGTTCTGTCTGTCTGGAAGGAACGTCCCTTGCTGCACTGCATTGATATAGTACCGAAGCTTCTTCAAGGGTATGTCAAGTTGCTCGTCCGTCCAAATGCTCTTCCCTGTTACAGGGTCCAAGGTTCCGCCAGCCCCGAAGAACCAAGTCCGGCAACGGTCTGGCCAGTTCATTGTCTCTGGTTCGATCCCTTTTTCAACCAGATCATTCTCAGCCTTGGCCCAGTTAGGCCGGGCTACGAGGTAGCCACCTGACCCCGTGCGATGGTGAAGCTTCTTCTTCGCAGCATTTTTCTTGTTTGTCGCCGACATCTTCTTAATCTTTTCCGATGTCTTGTGGGCCACAAATGCGGGCCAGTGTTCTTTGATCTTCTCATATCTGCCCTTGAATTCTGGTGTCTCTTTTTTATCGACAAACCTATTCAGCTCTTTCTTCCACCTCCTGAATAGGTCTGCCATCCTCTTAAGAGCAAAAGACTTGATTAATTGCTCTTTAACTGGCTTCTCCGGATCATCCTCTGGCGGTAGGGTGAAATTTGACTTCAGCTCAGTCCAAAGATCATTTTTCTGCATATCATTGACGTAAGACACCTCAGGGTCTTCTGTAGCCGGCTTTAACCATTGCTGGATGTTGATCGGGATCTTGTCCCTAACCAGAACCCCGCACTGAGCAACAAATGCGTTCTTTGTTCGGATGGGTTCAATCGGTTGGCCGTCGGGCGCGATTGCTATGATCTCAAACCTTTCATCCGAGCTCAACTTTTTCTTCGGGCCTCGTCTCTTTACCACAGTTCTGCTCGATCCGGAAGGCTAGAAAAAAGAACAAAGACTTAATTAATATGTGTACATACCAAAACAATGAATGCATCAATTAGCTAGTCAGCACAGGCTTAACTAATATATATACCTGGCCGGACTCGGTTCGGTCACCGGAGCCGTCATCACGGTCTCCTTCTTGCACCGGCATTGTTGGGTCACCGGAGCCGTCCTCACGTTCTCCTTCTTGCACCGGCATTAGGTCACCGGAGCCAGCTTCTTCACCCTCTCCTTCCAGAACATCGGTGTCGTTGAGAAACAACGAGACGACATCACTTCCTTCTGCGATTATGTCCCTCAACAACGCTTCTTTTGCTTCGTCTCGGGCGGTGTCCATAGTTTCTACAAATATTTACAACATGGCAATTATTATTCAAACATGACAGATGGATATATTAGTGGCAAACGTAGATCTAGCTACATAATCACAATAAGGAATCATATTAATTAGTGGCCTCGACGCTGCTTCTCTAGGGTTTCGGGTGGCCTCGACAACGCTTCAAGGGTTAGGGGTGGCCTCGAGAACGCTTCAAGGAGGGGGTAATATCGACCCCCCCACGTGTTGAAGCTATCGGGAGGGGGTATATCGACAACGACGACACTACATCTATGTCCCTCAACGACCCTCGTTCCCGATATAAAAAGAGGAAGAAGAAGAAAAAAAAGAGGAGAAGAAAGAATAGAGGAGAAGTCTCCTCTATTCTTTCTTCTCCTCTTTTTTTTCTTCTTCCTCTTCTTTTTTTATCCTCTTCTTCCTCTCATGTTCGAGAGGATCGCCGAGGGGTCGGGAGGTTGCCTAGTGTCAAAGGATTCAACAAAACCATGTCTTCATCATTAGGCGAAAGTAACAGGTGCATGATGGTACGAAGCTCTCCAAAGTTATTTTGGAACGGAGTCCCAGATAGGATAATTCGCTTTTTGGTACAAAGTTCAGCAAGAACCTTCCAAATATCGTTATTTGGAAGGCCTTTGCTGAAATTCATACAAAAAGGCAAATTATCCTATCAGGGACACCATTCCAAAATAACTTTGGAGGACTTCGTACCATCATGCCCTAGTTACTTCCGGCTAATGATGAAGCCATGGATTTCTTCAATACTTTGATACTAGGAAACCTCTCGACCCTCGAACCCTCGGCGACCTCGAACCTCGAACCCTAGACGACCCGAACCCTCGACCCTCGATCCTCGACCCTATAGAACCCTCGAACCTCGACCCTCTACCCTAGTTCCCGACCCTCGACCCTCGGCGATCCTCGACACCCTCGTTCCCGATAAAAATTAAGAAGAAGAAGAAGAAGAAGAAGAAGAAGAAGAAGAGAAGAAGAAGAAGAAGCGGAATAGCTAGAGAAGAAGAAGAAGAAGAAAAAAGAGGAGAAGAAGAAAGGAATAGTGAAGAAGAAAGAAAATAGAATATTCTATTTTTCTTCCTCTCCACTATTCCTTTCTTCTTCTCCTTCTTTTCTTCTTTTTCTTCTTCTTATTTATTTCTCCTCTTCTTTTCCTCTCCTCTTCTTCTTTCTTTCCTTTTCTTATTTTCTTCTTTCCTATCCTTCTTTTTCTAAAATTGTAACTTTTGCATATATAAAACTTTTCTAAAATTGTAACTTTCTATATATGAACAAAAACTTTCTATGAACAAAAAGCATTTTTAACATATATATTTAGCAAATTCTAGCCACATACATCACATACACATATACATTATAGCCACATACACATATACATCACATATGAACAAAAAATAAACTAATAAAAATTAAAAACATATTGCAACATATGAACAAAAACATATAGCCACATACATACACATACATTATATATATATATATGAAAAAAATTAAACTAATAAAAAAGTGGTGGCGCCGGGCAGAGGGCATGGCGGTGGTGTGGTGGCCAGTGGGCGGAGCAGAGGCAGGGCGGGGCGAGGCGAGGCAAGGCAAGGCGAGGCAGGTGCTCACGGAGGGGTGGCGGAGCACGGCGGGCGGCTTGGGCGTGAGGAGCGGCGCCGGCGTCGGGGCAGATGGCGTCGAGGGCGGCGGCGACGGCAAAGTTGAGCAGCCTGACGGCGTCGGAGGCGGCGACGACGGTGAGGTGGACCAGCCTGACGGCGTCGGAGGCGGCGGCGACGACGAGGTGGAGCAGCCTGACGGCTCGGCGGCGACAGCGACGAGGCAGAGCAGCGGGCGTCGGGCGGAGAAGAAAGGGATGGATTTTGGAGAAATTGCTAAGTGCTGCTTATATAGCAAAGCCTTTAGTCCCGGTTCGTGGAACAAACTGGGACTAGTGCCGCCATTTAGTCCCGGTTGGTGCCACCAACCGGGACCAAAAACGACCTTTGGTCGGTTGGTGGCACCAACCGGGACTAAAGGGCATTAGTCGGTTTGTGCCACGAACGGGACTAATGCCCTTTAGTCCCGGTTGGTGCCACCAACCGGGACCAAAGGCCTTGTGCTGCCCCGCGCCCAAATGTTTAGTCCCACCTCACTAGTTGAGAGGGAGCCGCACCTGTTTATAAGGTGCGGTGCGCCTTCCCTCTCGAGCTCCTCTCTAAAGCAGGCTTCGGGACTAACTGCAATGTGTGCTGTGGGCCTCTGGGCCTCCTGGGCCTGAATCACAGCTCATGGTAGGGTTTCTAGTCGTATTCAGGCCGTGGGTGCCCAGTAGGTGGCACTTTTTTTGTTTTTTTGTTTTTTTTGTTTCTACTTACAACAAAATACTTATTGTTGCTATATTTAATTTTTTTTCCAGTTTTTTTGTTTTGTTTTCTGCATTATCTATTTTCTTTTGTTTTTTGCCTTATTTTTTAATTCTTTTTGCTTTTAGTTTTAGAAAAATTATAAACTTTCTGTTAGTGCCATTAGTTTTCAAATTTGAAAACACTTTTTTGTTTTTTTGTTTTCTTTGTTGCTTTATTTATTTTATTTTGTTTCTACTTACAACAAAATACTTATTGTTGCTATTTTTATTTTTTTTCCAGTTTTTTTGTTTTGTTTTCTGCATTATTTATTTTCTTTTGTTTTTTGCTTTATTTTTTAATTCTTTTTGCTTTTAGGTCAGCAAAATTATAAAATTTCTGTTAGTGCCATTAGTTTTCAAATTTGAATAGTTAAACTTTGAACATAGATGCACCTATAGAGAAAATTCGACCTAAATTCATAGTTTTCAAATGAACTCTGAAAAAGTTGGCATAGCATACTCGTGTGTTACAAATTTGGCATGGTATCATCATAATAGTTGCGGGAGAAAGTCTTCTCTTTTTCTTCGCTTGTGTCATTTGCTTATTGCGCCGTAACCATGGATAATCTTCATCGTTTATCAGGATGCTTGGGTCAGCCTTGACATTGAAGGGAGGAATTTCATGAAACTTTTCATAATCTTCAGACATGTCTGTCTTGCCCTCCACTCCCAGGATGTCCCTTTTTCCTGAAAGAACTATGTGGCGCTTTGGCTCATCGTATGATGTATTCGTTTCCTTATCTTTTCTTTTTCTCGGTCTGGTAGACATGTCCTTCACATAGATAACCTGTGCCACATCATTGGCTAGGACGAACGGTTCGTCAGTGTACCCAAGATTTTTCAGATCGACTGTTGTCATTCCGTACTGTGGGTCTACATGTACCCCGCCTCCTGACAGATTGACCAATTTGCACTTAAACAAAGGGACCTTAAAATCTTGTCCGTAGTCAAGTTCCCATATGTCCACTATGTAACCATAATATGTGTCCTTTCCCTTCTCGGTTGTTGCATCAAAGCGGACACCGCTGTTTTGGTTGGTGCTCTTTTGATCTTGGTCAATCGTGTAAAATGTATTCCCATTTATCTCGTATCCTTTGTAAATCAATACAGTCATAGATGGTCCCCTGGACAACAAGTACAACTCATCACAAACAGTGTTGTCACCTCTGAGACGTGCTTCCAACCAACTGCTGAAAGTCCTAATGTGTTCACATGTAATCCATCGTCGACCGCTCCGGGTGTTTGGGCGCAGACTGTTCTTGTGTTCATCGACATACGGGTCACCAAGGTAGAGTTATGTAGAACTGTAGTGTGCTTGAGACCAAGAATGCCCGTCCCTGCATATTATTGAGTCTGCTCCTAGCGTGTTTTTCGGTCAGTCTCCCCTCATACCGCGATTTAGGGAGACCTATCTTCTTAAGGCCAGGAATGAAGTCAACACAAAACCCGATGACATCCTCTCGTTTGATGGCCCATGGAGATGCTTCCTTCGGCCTAAGCGATTCTGGACATATTTCTTTAGGACTCCCAGAATGACAATCTCGTCGACTAGATGAACTAGGACATGCGTCATGATATTGAAGAAGGATGGTGGGAACACCAGCTCGAAACTGACAAGACATTGCGCCATATCACTCCTTAGCCTTGGTACGATTTCTGGATCGATCACCTTGTGAGAGATTGCATTGAGGAATGCACATAGCTTCACAATGGCTAATCGGACGTTTTCTCGTAGAAGCCCCCTCAATGCAACCGGAAGCAGTTGCGTCATAATTACGTGGCAGTCATGAGACTTTAGGTTCTGAAACTTTTTCTCTGGGATATTTATTATTCCCTTTATATTCGACGAGAAGCCAGTCGGGACTTTCATACTGAGCAGGCATTCAAAGAAGATTTCTTTATCTTCTTTCGTAAGAGCGTAGCTGGCAGGACCTTCATACTGCTTCGGAGGCATGCCGTCTTTTTCGTGCAAACGTTGCAGGTCCTCCCGTGCCTCAGGTGTATCTTTTTTCTTTCCATACACGCCCAAGAAGCCTAGCAGGTTCAAGCAAAGGTTCTTCGTCACGTGCATCACGTCGATTGAAGAGCGGACCTCTAGGTCTTTCCAGTAGGGTAGGTCCCAAAATATAGATTTCTTCTTCCACATGGGTGCGTGTCCCTCAGCGTCATTCGGAACAGCTAGTGCGCCGGGACCCTTTCCAAAGATTACGTGTAAATCATTGACCATAGCAAGTACGTGATCACCGGTATGCATGGCGGGCTTCTTCCGGTGATCTGCCTCACCTTTGAAATGCTTGCCTTTCTTTCGACATTGATGGTTGGTCGGAAGAAATCGACGATGGCCCAGGTACACATTCTTCCTGCATTTGTCCAGGTATATACTTTCAGTGTCATCTAAATAGTGTGTGCATGCGTGGTATCCTTTGTTTGTCTGTCCTGAAAGGATACTGAGAGCGGGCCAATCGTTGATGGTCACGAACAGCAACGCCTTTAGGTTAAATTCCTCTGGTCTGTGCTCATCCCACGTACGTACACCATTTCCATTCCACAGCTGTAAAAGTTCTTCAACTAATGGCCTTAGGTACACATCAATGTCGTTGCCGGGTTGGTTAGGGCCTTGGATGAGAACTGGCATCATAATAAACTTCCGCTTCATGCACATCCAAGGAGGAAGGTTATACATACATAGAGTCACAGGCCAGGTGCTGTGATTGCTGCTCTGCTCCCCGAAAGGATTAATGCCATCCGCGCTTAAAGCAAACCATACGTTCCTTGGGTCCTTTGCAAACTCATCCCAATACATTCTCACGGTTTTTCTCCACTGCGACCCGTCAGCGGGTGCTCTCAACTTCCCGTCTTTCTTACGGTCCTCACTGTGCCATCGCATCGACTTGGCATGCTTTCCGTTTCTGAACAGACGTTTCAACCGTGGTATTATAGGAGCATACCACATCACCTTCGCAGGAACCCTCTTCCTGTGGGGCTCGCCGTGAACATCACCAGGGTCATCTCGTCTGATCTTATACCGCAATGCACCGCATACCGGGCATGCGTTCAGATCCTTGTATGCACCGCAGTATAGGATGCAGTCATTAGGGCATGCATGTATCTTCTCCACCTCCAATCCTAGAGGGCATCGACCTTCTTTGTTGCGTATGTACTGTCGGGCAATTCGTTATCCTTTGGAAGCTTCTTCTTCAATATTTTTAGTAGCTTCTCAAATCCTTTGTCAGGCACAACATTATCTGCCTTCCACTGCAGCAATTCCAGTACGGTAGCGAGCTTTGTGTTGCCATCTTCGCAATTTGGGTACAACCCTTTTTTGTGATCCTCTAACATGCGATCGAACTTCAGCTTCTCCTTTTGACTTTCGCATTACGTCCTTGCATCGACAATGACCCAGCGGAGATCATCATCATCGGGCACATCGTCTGGTTCCTCTTGATCTTCAGCAGCTTCACCTATTGCAGCATCATTGGGCACATCGTCTGGTTCCTCTTGATCTTCACCAGCTCCCCTCGTTGCAGCATCACGGTATTCAGGGGGCACATAGTTGTCATCGTACTCTTCTTCTTTGTTGTCTTCCATCATAACCCCTATTTCTCCGTGCCTCGTCCAAACATTATAGTGTGGCATAAAACCCTTGTAAAGCAGGTGGGTGTGAAGGATTTTCCGGTTAGAGTAAGACTTCGTATTCCCACAATTAGTGCATGGACAACACATAAAACCATTCTGCTTGTTTGCCTCAGCCGCATCGAGAAACTCATGCACGCCCTTAATGTACTCGGAGGTGTGTCTGTCACCGTACATCCATTGCCGGTTCATCTGCGTGCATTATATATAATTAAGTGTCCAAATTAATAAAAGTTCATCATCACATTAAAACCAAAGTACATACATAGTTCTCATCTAACAACATATAGCTCTCCAGAGCATCTAATTAATTAAACCATACATTGAAACTATGTAAAACATTTTAATGCGAAAACAAAGGCGATCATAATCACAACCAAGGTAACAATTGATCCAATGGCATAATGATACCAAGCCTCGGTATGAATGGCATATTTTCTAATCTTTCTAATCTTCAAGCGCGTTGCATCCATCTTGATCTTGTGATCATCGACGACATCCGCAACATGCAACTCCAATATCATCTTCTCCTCCTCAAATTTTTTTTATTTTTTCCTTCAAGAAATTGTTTTCTTATTCAGCTAAATTTAACCACTCGACAATAGGGTCGGTTGGAATTTCCGGTTCGCATACATCCTAGATAAATAAAATCTATGTCACGTTGGTCCGCATAATTTTCATAAAAAATAAATGAACCAATAGTTATAAAGATAATATATATACCACATCCGAATCATAGACAGGACGAGGGCCGACGGGGGCGGATACCAAAACCATCACACTATATAAGATGCAATAATAAAAGTAAGAAAATTATACAAGTATCTATCTAAACATACAAGTAAGAATATTTTTCTTTTCAGAAAGAAGATAAGAACAAGAGGCTCACCACGGTGGTATCGGTGATGAGATCGGCGCGGGTGATCGGCGGCGGTGAAGACGGGGGTGGGGCGTGACGGACCGCTAAATCTAGACAAATCTTGAGAAAAATGGAGCTTTGAGGTCGAGCTTCGAGAGGAGAAAGCTTAACTACTGTGGCTCGGGCATTTCATCGAACACCTCATGTGCATAGGAGGTGAGCTAGAGCACCACAAACCCTCCCTCACCGGCAGAGAAAACAGAGCCTTTGGAGTGCTCGCTCATGGGGCGAGGGTATATATAGGCACCTCATTGGTCCCGGTTCATGGCATGAACCGGGACTAAAGGGAAGCCATTGGTCCCCGTTCATGCCATCAACCGGGACCAATGATGGTGGGCTAGGAGCCAGGCCCATTGGTCCCGGTTCGTCCCACCAACCGGGACCAAAAGGTCCAGACGAACCGGGACCAATGGCCCACGTGGCCCGGCCGCCCCCTGAGCTCACGAACCGGGTCCAATGCCCCCATCTGTCCCGGTTCTAGACTGAACCGGGACTAATGGGCTGACCCGGCCTGGACCATTGCCCCCTTTTCTACTAGTGTCGGTCGGTGGTTGGTTGGTCGAGAGAAGCTAGCTTGGCAGCATGGTGGTGTACTAGTACAGTGTCCAAGAGTATGATCGATCGGGCTAGGTGCGTACGAGCTCTTCTTTGTACGATGGGAAAGCAACCGTTGGCTTGTCCCACTAATCAGTTCTTGCTCTACAACTTGTGCCATAATGATTGTGCGGGTGGCGAGTGCAGTTACTCCCTCCGTTTTTATAAGGTCTTGTGGTAGGAGTAAGTTTCTGAACAACACCAAGTATCAACAAAGAGACATCAGATTTTACGTGGAAAACCCTCAACTTCAGGGGAAAAACCACGGGCCGAAGCCACCCAAATCCTCTTCCACTATTACCAAATGTGGGATACAACAAGTTCTTCTCTAGACAGCACTAGAGGATCTCATACATCAAGATTTCTGAATCTTGGATGAACACAACAAGATTTGGGGTTCAAGAACTAGGGATTGGAACAATCTCACCAAAGATGGTGGAACCGAAACTTGAAGGAGACAAGGTAGTGGATGTGGATCATCACAACCTTGGGGAGGAGCTCTCTTTTCTTCTTCCTTCAATCTTCCTCTTCTTCCCTTGCTCTCTTGATTTTCTCTCTTCTTCTCTCTTGGAGGATGAACTGATTTTCGTCACTCTTGGTGATGACTGCTGGATGGAGGGTAAAGCATCCCCATCCACTCATGTGCAAAGTTCAAAATGACCCTAGGTCATAACACTAATGGATAGTGGGCTTCTACACCTCTTTGGGCTGCCTAAAAGGCCTAAAATGGTCATCTCCTCACAGCCCACATGAGGAGGATATCCCAACAAATCTCCCCCTCCGACTCATGAGGGGGGCACCGCCATGCCCGCTACCTTGCAACATACTTGTAGCTTTTATTTGGCAATATCTTGGTAATCATATCCGAACCATTGTCGTCGGTATGGATCTTCTCGAGTTTCAGCAACTTGGAACTCACAACATCTCAAATCCAATGGTACCTCACATCAATGTGCTTGGTTCAAGTGATAGCTTGAATTCTTGGTAAGATGAATAGCACTCTGACTGTCACAAAACATAACATACTTCTCTTGCTTCATGCCGAGCTCTTGCAAGAAGTTCTTCATCCACAAAATTTCCTTGCCAGCATCAACTGCTGCAATGTACTCAGCTTCTGTAGTTGATGTAGAAACACATTTCTACAATATTGATTCCCATGACACTGCTCCCCCTGCATAAGTCATCAGGTATCCGGATGTGGACTACCTACGATCCTTGTCACCTGCGTAATCTGCATCTGTATAGCCCTGCAATACAGGATCACCATTTCCAAAGCATAGACAAGATGTAGAAGTACCCCGAGATACCGAGAATCCACTTCACTTTGCTTCCAGTGAGTTTTACTGGATTTGTCATGAACCGCTAACAACTCCAACTGCATAGGCAATGTCAGGCCTAGTATATACCATGGCATACATCAAACTGCCCACAGCAGATTGGTAAGGTACTTTCCTCATTTCTTTTTTCTCCTTCTTACTTATAGGACATTGTTTAGAATTCAGTTTGTGATGGCCTATAAGTGGAGAGATAACAGATTTTGCATCTTTCATATTAAACCTTTCAAGTACCTTCTCAATGTATCTTTCTTGTGAGAGCCAAAGCAGCTTCTTTGATCTATCACGGGAGATCTTCATGCCAAGTATTTGCTTAGCTGGTCCTAAATCCTTCATGGCAAATGATTTACTCAATGCCTTCTTGAGGAGAGCAATCCTCTTTGTGCCATTTCCAACAATCAGCATAGCATCAACATACAACAAAAGAAAAATGAAGTCACCCTCGGCGTACCTCTTCATAAAGACACAATGATCAGGTTGTGCTTTATGGTAACCAAGCCCAGTCATAAAAGACTCAAACTTCTTATACCACTGCCGAGGAGCTTGCTTCAAGCCATACAAGCTCTTCTTCAGTTTGCAAACTAAGTGCTCCTTGCCTGCAACCATGAATCCCTCTGCCTGCTCCATGTATATCTCCTCCTCTAGGTTACCATGTAAGAATGCAGTCTTCACATCAAGTTGTTCAATTTCCAAGTCCATGGTGGCAGCCATCCCAAGCACAACTCAGATCGAAGACATATTGACCACCGGAGAGAATATCTCACCATAATCAATGCCATTTTTATGACCGAATCCTTTCACAACCAATCTGGCCTTGTACCTTGGATGTGAGGTGTTTTCTTCAGTCTTCACTCTATACAACCACTTGTTCTTGAGTGCTTTCTTGGCATTTGGCAGATTCACCAACTCAAAAATATCATTCTCATACATGGAATTCATCTCATCCTGCATGGCTTCTGACCATTCTTCTTTGTCCTCATCGGATATTGCCTCCTCATAGCATGAGTGCTCACCTGCATCTGTCATCAACACATATTGACGTGGTCGATATTTAGAAGAAGGAATGTGAACTCTTTCACTTCTTCTTTGCTGCTGCACTGGTGGTGAAGCAGGTGGATTTTCGTTGGCATCATCATTACCAACTTCATCATCATCATGACTTGATGGTTGCTCGTCACTCATCTCCACTGTCTTCAGTGTCATCATCTCCCCCATGATTGTCATGCACGAGAGGAGGACGGATTGGATCCATGTCAACCTGAGGTGTGCTGGTCATTGGCTTCTCTGATTTCCCAATATCTTTTATTGTTTCATCTTCAATGAACACCACATCTCGGCTTCTCACAATCTTCCTATTTGCTGGATCCCACAACCTATAGCCAAACTCTTCACTTGGTTGGCTGAGGTAGATGCACTGCTTTGTCTTGCTATCAAGTTTGGATCTCTCGTCCCTTGAAACATGTACAAATGCCCTACAACAAAAGACCTTCAAGTGCTTGTATGATACCTCCTTCCCTGACCAAACTCTCTAAGGAATATCACCTGCAAGAGGAACTGAGGGAGATAGGTTAACAACATACATAGCATTCATCAATGCTTCAGCCCAAAATGAATTAGGTAAATGAGCATGAGAGAGCATAGCTGTGACCCTCTCTGTGAGTGTCCTGTTCATTCTCCGCCACCGTCGACGCGGACCAGGCTTTACCCGGCCGCGCCCTCCGGCGGTGGCGAGGGGAAAGAGAGGTAGGGGAAGGGCTAGGGCCGGCGGCGCCTAGGGCTTCGCCCAGCCGCTCGCGGTAGCGGTCGGGACGGTCGAGCGCACTCACAGGCTACACGATTACATCATTACATGTATAGATCAGGTCTTATTCTGAGGCGCTAATCACAATCCAGAAAAACGAGACCGATCGGAATCCCTGGCTCCTCAGCGATTTGGGCCTCTCGGCCGTCCGATCGGTTCCCTTGATGCGTTCTCGGCCGTCGGATCGAGCCGCCGGCAGATCTCATTACTATTGTTATAGTCTTGCCTCTGATGCATACAGGAGTGGGGTATATGCATTGGTCGTCCTCTTCCTCTCTAGTGCTTAGTTGTACTAACCGTGGACTATCAAGTAGTACTAACTAGTACTGCTTTTGATTGGCGCCTCCATGCATGTTCTTGCATCATCCAACTAAGATAAGATTTGAGAGGCTAATTGTACCCAGCTAATATATATATATATACCTATATATACTATATACCTAATAATAAAAGAAATAAGTATTCTTAGTCCGTCATGCTATTTTATAGCAAACCCCTTGATTTTTCTGACATTAAACCCGAAGTAGATATCAAATGTTTTTAAAATACTCATATCTTTTAAACCGTAACTTCAAATTTAACATGTTATATATGAATTTTGATTAGAAAAATAAGTAGAATCATGATGTTATTTTACCTGTTAACAGTTTTAAAAATATACTATCTAGGGTGCAATCCTAATCAATAATGCATTATTCGTCTTTTTTAATACCGGTATACAAAATTGTTCTTTTCCAGACAAAAAAATCTCTCTTTATGCTTAAAAATCATGTATCTTTTTAACAATTTTTTATGTATTTAAGAAATATGCATGTGAAAAAAGTGTTTAAGAGTTACCCTAAGTTGGTGATGCTTAAACTGAAAACCGCCCTTGATGCACACATGTCTCCGTAGTGTGCTAATGTGTCATAGTCTGTTTTTGTCGTTTTCCTTTATCGGCCCGTAACAATACCCCATTTCACACATGACATGAATAAATACATGATCACTTGCATGTTTCTTTATACGGATTAAATCTATATGCAAGCTGTGTTGAAATAGAATACCTGTGGAATCTTGAACCGCACTTTTGTAGGCTAAGACCATCTTTGTTTGGGTCGTAGCTACAAATTCTCAGATTATAGACCATTTTTTTGTAAATTAAGAGCGTGTGGTATTTTTTTTCTTCCGTTGCAACGCACTGGCCTTTTTGCTAGTTAATCTTAAAAGAAACGCCTTTCCCTTGGCGTATCACATTGGCTACAAATCATACGAATCTATGGGAATGTTGCGGCGTCAGCCAAATGCTCCCATATGCCACACCATTGTGGATTCATCATTTGCGTTTGCAAGGTACCCACTACGTACGCTGAGTAAACAAAAGGTGATTAGATGCTCTTAAGTGCGTACTTAGCATGGGTACTTGACACGTAGAGCATCTAGCTAGGGCACATGACAACGCTTGATTTGGTTCATGCACCACATATGACAAGCGACGATGAATGAATTTGCCCATAAGCATATCGTCTTCATGCAATATCTTTCCGTTCTAGCTACTGCAAAGGGAATCTATGATCGGTGAAAGGATAAATAAATACGATATAATATTAGGTACCAGGCTTGATCATTTCGAGAGCTAATCATTTTTTTGTCAGGCAGGGTGCTAGTTAAAGACGTGCACTGTGTTCGTCTATGGCTAATCATGCAGTTCAACTACAATAAGATTGAGCCCAGGTAGTTTACAACAAGAGAGGAACGGATTTGCAGCCAAAAAAAAGCAAGAGATGAACGGAATTAGTGTCATGCATGTCAACCTCATCCACTCAATTAACAACACATGAGGAAAGTAAGTTCCTCAATTATGTCGGGAGATCCCACTATATATTCTTTCATAAGGTAAAACGTCATGTTAAAGAAACCCTCCTATTCATGCGGTAAGTTGTTGCTAACCCCATAAAGCCATAAGCTTGATCTCGCGTACTGTATGTCTTATCAATATTTTCAAAATTAGATGACTTCATAGATAGTTGCGTTATTATGAATTTGTTCTGTTCCCATGGTGATGTCTTATCAATAATTCAACATGAATCATTATTTACGCGGTAAATGTCTCTCGTTTATGTCCAAGAACTCTGAATTCAACAACATGCCTAGGAATAATGCTTAACCACCATATGTCATTATCTCGAATTTTCTCTAGAAATAATTAACTTACTTATAATCACTTCATGACCATGGGAACAGGGCAAATTCATCAGTCAACACACAAAGCATACATTATCTCCATACATTATTGTTCTTGCACGATGAGCACCTACATCTCACAGTAGTCAAACTAACACTTTTGGGATTATGCATGCTTATTAAGCTTGATACGCTATACAGCTTGAAATGCCCCAAGACAAGTGACACTCTGTCCTAAATCAAGAAGAATTCTTTCTAATTACTCATGGGTACACACTAGAGTACTACTACAACACCACAACGTACGCTGCACTGACAAAGTAAGATTAACAAATGGGTGGTTCCGTCTCTTTTCACCTTGGCTTCGCTGGCAGAAAAGATGCAAAGGCGTTTCGGACACTTTGTTGCACGCACTCTCTTGGCTCTTTGTGTCAAGTCCTAGGATAATATTAGCGGGAACAAAAGCTTGGAAGCATGTGCTAACTACCGGTGCTGTAAACGAGGCACTTTTATACAATTTTATGGATTTTATGCCGGCAAAATATATGTCTTTCTGTAAGATCTGAGCCTCGGCAGTGGCAATCTTAAGCGGAATCTCTCTCAGGCTTGATCGAGGGCGCGGCATGTACCATGTGGCAGGAGAACAAAATCGAGTTAACATGAGATCCTCAAGACAAGAGGCAGGAAAACACAAGTGACATGTTTATCTGCATACTGATGCTTATTCAGGTATTGTCTGCTACGTGGCGTATCACGTCAATTTTGCATATTTCTGCATGATTTGAAAATTCCTGCTGTAATGGAAAACAGGCAGAATATTTTGCACACGTGAAACTAAAAAGAAGGCCGCAACGTGAACTTGAGAGCTGTCAGCATCTTTTGACATCATCACTAGGTTGACGACACTGCTTAACACAAATATACTGATAATTAAGGGATGTTTATGATGGTAGACTGTTGGTTAGGATGCAAGAGAGTAGAGGAAAGCGAGGCATCATCGTCAACAATCATGCTGGGGCCGGACAGCAGGCAAGCATTTTTGGATGAAGCTGCTAAACTACGAGGAAATGGAAGACTTGTTTGGTTTGCTACATTCCGTATTATCCGCCATTAGTTTTTTGTTTTTGTTTTTTTAAATGGGCTTTAGTTTGTTGGTAGAACTTGAATTTAAAACCTGATGTCCAGCCTGAAAAGGTAAAGGTCGAAGAGTATTTGTTTTCTCTGTGGGCGCGCTGGCCGTTAAACTTTCACCGGCCAGAACGGATTAGGCCTTCAGTTTAGTTTTTTAGGGAAAGCTTGAGTCACCCCTCTTAGGGGAAGTTATACTAACCTCATACTGTACTTTTTTTCACATCAGTTACTAACCTCAATGTTAGTTCTAAATCGTTCAGGGTCAGTCAGCCACCCGCAAAAAAAGTACGATGCTCGTGTCCTGCCAAGTACTCAAAGTTGTACTATTGTTTGTACCACCACTCGCCTGCGGACGCGCTCCCACCGGCACCGAAAACGAGGGGAACTCGCCGCAACTTTCGACGTTCTTCTTGTTGCTTTCGATGGTGCCGGCCGTGACCAGCGTCGTTGTTTACTTATCGACGTAAGCACCCTACCAACTCGTGCACTTCTGAGAGAAGATGACACGCGCGGAGCTAGTAAGTCTCGTACTAGCACTTCTGCCCTACCGTGAAACACCAGCAAAACGGCATATGTATCGATCGCACCAGAACCAAGTAGGTACTCCTGCGTAGTACGGGCACACGTACACAAGCGATCGTGTCGGCGGTACGTGCATTCATGTTGTCCTGATCGGTCGATGGTTGGTTGGTCGACACAAGCTAGCTTGGCAGCATGGTGGTGTGGTACATTGTCCAAGACCAAGAGTATGATCGACGGGGCTAGGTGCGTACGATTCTTTGTACGATGGGAAAGCAACCGTTGGCCTGTCCCACTAATCAGTTCTTGCTCCTGCTAGTACAACTTGCGCCATAATGATTGTGTGGCTGGGGAATGCAGTTACTATATTACTTTTTTTTTGAGAATCTGCAGTTACTATATTACATGCTTTCTTTTTTGGGTTGTTGGAATTTTGTAGTAGGTCTTTGGCCCAAAGCCCAACTAAAATTCTGAAATTCTCTTGGCCCATTCATGCACACATGTGAGTGGAGTGAGTGAGACTAAAGTTTAGTCCCACCCTGGAAGTTGAGAGAGAGTTGCACTTCTTTATAAGGTGAACTCTTCTACCACTTGTATGAGCATGAGAAGAGGATACCTACACGCGCGCTCCTCCTCCTCGCTCGCCACGCCACGCCACGCCACGCCACGCCACGACGCGCCGCGGGTTGCGGGATCGAGCCGAGGACAGACCAAAGCTGTCAGGACCCCGATCCTAAGTCACACAGATCTAGCATGTAACACATCATATCACTTTGCGGCCTCACGCACGGTATTCCCAGGTGCCACCTTATTCGCCCGGGACCGTTTGCGCTTTCGCTCACGATATGATAGTGTCGCTAGCATCCATATGACAAAGAACCCGGGCCGACATGGCTAGTCGTGAACCCAAAGCGGCACTAACCCATGGGGACAGGCATACATGAATCAACCTCGAGCATGTCGGTCAACAGAGTGTGAATCCGGGCTAACCCGGGCTGTAGCAGGCTAGGCAGGACTCCGGATGTCACCGCGTGACATTTCCCCGAAGGGACAGACACAGGAACGAAGTGAAACATGCCGCCGATCAAGTGTCCCGGCGGTAGTCTTTGGGCTAGCAGGACTCCGTGAACCGGGCTGTAGCGGACTACTATGGCTCAAGGAGGCACTAAACTACATTTCCCCATAAGAGAGGCTGCCAAGGATAAACAACTAGATTGTCGGATCCCACACATACCAAGCATTTCAAACATACACACAATATGCTCGATATGTGTAAATACATCATGGCATCACAACAAGACTCTACGACTCAAGTATTTATTCATTAGGCTCCGAAGAGTCAGATATTACAAACATGGGTCTCATGACCCAACACTCAGAGCATACAAGTCAAAGCACATGCGGAAGCTTAACATGTCTGAGTACAGACATCTACAAATGAAAAAGGCTGAGAAGGCTGACTATCTACCAGATCCTGCCGAGGGCACAAGATCGTAGCTGAGGTATCAAGCTAAACGTCGAAGTCCACACGGAACTACTAGCGAGACTGACGTCTCTCTGCAAAAACATAAAATAGGCAAACGTGAGCACAAATGTACCCAGCAAGACTTACATCAGAACTATCTACATATGCATCGGTATCAATAAAGGGGTGGTGGAGTTTGACTGCAGCAAGCCAGCTTTGACTCGGTGGCTATCCTGAACTACGACTGCAAGTAACTCTTTTGAAGTGGCGCACACGAGTCCACATATTCACCATATCAATACACCGCTATGGATCCGCTCCCGTCTCCCTACGAGAACGCTATCCATAGCACTCACGCTTATCTTGCGAGTTTTAGAGTATCCACTTTCACTTGTCTATGAACTATGCAAGGGGTCCAAGTTTCCATATCCGAAGAATCCGGCTATTGAATAGATAATGATAACCTGCAGGGTGTACTTCTTCACACACGCTCTCGCCACTTATCATACAGACACGTCATGTACCTCGGCAACCTTCAAGCGGAAGCCGGCGAGGGAGTCGGCCACGACCTGACTAACCACACAAGTCTCTAGTCCAGGTTTATCGCCTATTCGGGTTCCATCCGCAAGGAGATCCGGCCGGGGTGTCGCTCACGGCCCCAAACGATGCGTGCAGGGTTCCCAAGCCCACCTCGACGGGTGGATCTACGCTTGGTACACCGTGCCACGGTGCCTAGTCTGTCCCAAGCCCACCTGTACCGGGTGCTACTTGGTAGACTACTAACACAACCTACAAACACCAGAAACTAGTTGCAACTCCTGGACAGAGATCGAGTTGATTAATAAGTCGAGAGGGGCACTTAAGCATTCCAATGTGTGGTAGTAGCTAATCATGGATCACAAACACAGAACTCAGTTCCTGAGGACGGCTGCAATGAGACAACCCACCATGTACTCCTACATGGCCTCTCACCGCTACCTTTACCAAATCATGTCCACACACTTAGCTCTCAACAGTAGGACATGTTCACAACTTTCCAATTCATCCCCGATGAATCAGACGTGACACAACTCTAAGCAATAGCAGGCATGACAAACAAGCATGAATGAGTAGGCACATCAGGGCTCAAACAACTCCTACTCATGCTAGTGGGTTTCATCTATTTACTGTGGCAATGACAGGTCATGCAAAGGAAAGGGGTTCAACTACCGCAGCATGTAACAGTTGAATCGTTGTTGTCCTAATGCAGTAAAAGAGAGCAGGAGCGAGAGAGTGGGATTGTATCGGAATGAACAAGGGGGTTTTGCTTGCATGGGACTTCTGAAGATATTATAGTTCTTCATCGGTGTCATCGATCACATCGTCGGGATACGCCTACCGAGAGGGGACAACCACCGACAAACAAAGGAGAAACACAATCAACGCCATGCAACAATATGATGCATAGATGTGACATGGCAATATGCTGTTGATTGGGCTAATGCAACTAGCAACAAGTTAAATGGAGTTGGTTTGAACACTAGGTTCAAATTCAAACTCCATATGTGATTTCTTAAATGCCATTTAATTGAATTGTCCTAAACAGAGGACATAAGTTGCTCTAACATGCATGAAAACAGTATAGATGGATAGATTGGATTTTTATGATAATTTTCATATATAATTTATTTCATTTGGAGTTACGGTTGATTTTCTATGATTTTTAGAAGTTTTAACTATTTTCTGGAATTTCCTAGATTATTTTTAATCCAGTAAATTATTAACTGCGTCAGCATTGCGTCACTGTGACGTCAGCAAGTCAACTGCGGTTGACCAGGTCAAACCTGACCAGTGGGGTCCACTGGTCAGTGACACAGTGGCTAACAGGGTTTAGTTAAATCCTAACTAAAGTAATTAGAAGGGCTGGGGCCCATTGTCAGCGTCTGGAAGTTAATTAGACATAGTAATTAGACTTAAGCTAAACTGTCACGTCAGCCCGCCGGAATTAAGCCGGCGATGACCAACCGAGCGGCGGCGGCTCGCCGGAGTGGCGCTAGGGCAGCGGCCGGGGCGCGCTGAGGGCACCAGGAGGGAGCCCGTGATCCCGCGCATCCAGCGGAGGCAGCAGCAGGTCGCGGGGTGGTCTGTAGCGGTGGGGGCGGCGAGCGAGGCGGCGGCCGGAGTGCGGTGGTGACGCGAGCGCAGGGTTAGAGCAAGCGGGCGAGCAAAACGAGCAGCGGAGCAGCAACTACGGTGCTCCAGGAGCACAATGGTGCAACGCGTTCGAACAGAGAAGCTCGAGAGCGTCGAGCTCGTCGGCAATGGCGGACGGCGGCTTCGGGTGCTCGCGGGGCGGTGCTACGGCATGCAAGCGAGGAAATTGAGAGGGGGGACTGAGGCATGGGCTCACAGCGGTTGAAGTGGCCGTCGAGGCGGGCTCGGGGAAGGACGGAAGGCGAAGAATTCGACGGCGGCGATCCACAGGACCGAGGAGGAAGATGACGAGGCAGCCGGCGATGCAGGGCGTCCGATCTCGCGGGGCTCGGTTGGGGTGACGTAGGCGACTACGGCGAAGCTCTGGAACACGACGGCGAGGCGAGGCGGTGGCTCTGGGCGCGGCAACGGCGAGCGGCGCGACGGGCGTGTTTGGGCGGCTGCGCGTGAGATAGACAGAGGAGGGGAGAGGAGCTCGAGAGAGTTAGAGGGGCCTAGGGGGGTGCGTGGCGTCACCAGAGAAGGCCAGGGCATCGAGGGGGAGCGGCAAGCAGGAGGTGGCCGGGGCGCGTGTGCGTGCACGGCGGCCACGCCCCCCGCCCACCGGGCAGGAGGTGGAAGACGACAGGAGGAGCCTGGTGGGGTGGGCGGCCACTGCAAGATCTTGGGCAGTTCTTTGGGCGCTGTAAGTTTGGCTGTAAGTCCCTTTTCTTTTTATTTCTGTTTTCTAATTCTTATGTAACTTTAGGGCTTTAATTAAAATACTAAAACTAACTCAAAAATCATGAAACTTCTCAAAGCCACTGTTTGGAATGTATCCAACAGTAAACATTTCAGTTTATGATTATTTGGACATTTAAAATATTTTATAGCATTTAAATGCCCAAATGCAAATACTATATGATTTAATTCAGTGACCCTCTGTTGTCCTAGAAAAGTGTGCACCATTTTTGTCATAGGTTCTAGACCAAGGCAAAGATGATGAACATTTTTAGAAGGGCATTTCAGGTTCAGTGAAAATGGCTTTATTTGGACCCTAGTTGAACTTCATTTGCTGCTAGGGTTTATAAGCCCCCATTTCAAAGTTTCATGAAATTTAAACATGATGCATGGATGCAACACCACTAGTTACAAGCAAACTCTAGGGCTGTGACAACAGAGCTATGCACGTTGTCTATATTTTTGCTACTCGGGAAAAATTAATGAGTCATTAATTAATAATTAACGAACGCGTTAATTACTGAACCGTTTCCGATTCTTTTGGATCGTGACGACTCGGACGTGGGGTTTACTCCCACGACCTACCCGGTCCGCACTATATAGTCAGGCAGACGTCTACCCTAACCGCAGCCACTTCGTATGGTTTCTCACCACCGTTCCAGATCA
This sequence comes from Aegilops longissima, assembly GCA_021605205.1. Taxonomy (NCBI): domain Eukaryota; kingdom Viridiplantae; phylum Streptophyta; class Magnoliopsida; order Poales; family Poaceae; genus Aegilops; species Aegilops longissima. The sequence goes on from CM038677.1 coordinate 766,962,967, forward strand.
TTGCGCCGCCAAACAAGTCTTCTCCATCCCTCCTTTCGGCGTGCACTAGGAGAAGGGACAGCAGGCCTCCGAAACCCCACCTCTCGTGATCCTCTACGGGAGAGGGGCGATCAGGTTTTTGGGGAGCGCACTCGCGCGACTGCTGGCAACGATGACTTCGCGAACAACGACTTCTTCCCCGACCTCGGCAACCTCATCCTCGACGACATGGGCGACAACGTCAACGCCGGCTGTGCTGCACCCGCTGCACCGTATGTGATTCTATCCTTCTTGTTCGAGATCATGGTAGAATTCATGTTTCTAGTATGTGCCCTAGATGTGATCTGTTCATCTACTATGCTAGTTCGCATTATTAGTTTAATCTCTGCTTTTGCTGTCATGATCTATTTCCTATTTATTCAGATTAAATCTCGTAGTAGTATGCTCATATTTCCAACAATCCAAAAACCTGATTATAGGCAATTTACTCCGAGTGGTTTTGCTACGATCCGAAGCCTTTGCCTTTAAGGGGCGCAATATAAGAGGTGGCGACGAGAGCGATCTCTCGATTTCAGACCATGGGCTGCTATGACGCCACCAAGGGCAAGCTCGAGGCGATCTTAATCCGGCACAGCTGGAAGCTTTTGAGAAGATCGATACCCTCTTTAAAGGCGCTCTTCTGAGTGTTCTTGATGACTCCATTGTGGATTCATATATGTCATTTGACAACGGCAAGGATATGTGGGCTGCGCTCGAGGCCAAGTTTGGTGCCTCGGACGCCGGCAGCGAAGTTGTACGTCATGGAGCAATTCTATGACTACAAGATGGTGATGAGCGCCTGTTGTACAGCAGGCTCATGAGATCTGATCGCTTCAAAAGAACTTGAGTACTTCAAGTGTGTGTTTCGGACAAATTTGTTGCGGAGGCATCATTGCCAAGCTTCCACCTTCGTGGAACAATTTTGCTACTTCCTCAAACACAAGAGACAGGAGTTTTCCGTTGCGGATCTCATTGGTACTCTTGATGTTGAAGAGAAGGCGAGAGCAAAGGACACACGTGATCGAGTTGCGAGGGAGGTTCTAGTGCCCACATGGTATGTAAGAAGAACTTCCAGCCCAACAAGTTCAAAAACGTCAAGAACAGAACTCGGGCAAAGGCAAGTTTGATACAAAGAACAAGCCATCACATTCTACCAACTTCAAGAAGAATTCTCATAAGAAGGGAAGGACTTTGCCATGTCTGCAGTGATCCTAATCTTTGGGCTCAAGTGTCCTAACCGCTTTGAGGAGCGCGAACATGAGAAGAGCGGCAAGTCCGCTAATGTTGTCATCGTTGATACTGATATGAAGGAATCAGGGTACGGTATTTTTCCTACCATCCTTTCAGTATTCCAAACCCCTGATTGGTTAATTGACACCGGTGCCAATGTGCATGTTTGTGCTGACGCCTCCATGGTTTCTTCTTACCAGGCCACTGGGACTTCTCCTGTGCTGATGGGGAACGGGTCACATGCCATCGTTTGAGGTTTTGGTACGGTCAATCTGAAGTTTACTTCGGGGAAGACCATGCGTCTGAAGAACGTTCATCATGTGCCGTCCATCAATAAAAATCTCGTTAGTGGTTCCCGTTTATGTTGAGATGGTTTTAAGTTAGTTTTCGAATCCAATAAAGTTGTAATTTCTAAGTATAGACAATTTGTTGGAAAAGGCTATGAGAGCGGAGGCTTGTTCCGCCTATCTTTGTCAGATATTTGCACTAAAGTTATTAATAATGTTTGCCACAACAATGAGTCTGATATTTGGCATTCACGACTTTGTCATATTAACTTTGGTTGCATGACGCGGCTAGCCAATATGAATTAATTCCGACAATCTCTACTGTCAAAGGCTCTAAGTGCCAAGTATGTGTGCAAGCTAAGCAACCTCGCAAGTCCCATAAGACTGCAGAGGCAAGAGACTTGGCGCCACTAGAGCTTATACATTCTGATCTTTGTGAGATGAATGGCATGTTGACAAAAGGTGGAAAGAGATGCTTCAAGACGTTGATTGATGACTCCACTAGATATTGTTATGTGTATCTTCTGAAATCAAAACATGAGGCTTTGACTTTCTTCAAAAACTATAAAGCTGAGGCAGAGAACCAACTTGATCGAAAAATTAAACGGCTTAGGTCTGATCGTGGTGGAGAGTATTTTTCCCATGAATTTGATATGTTTTGTGCGGAACATGGTATAATACATGAGAGGACGCCTCCCTACTCACCCCAGTCAAATGGGGTAGCCGAAAGAAAGAACCGAACTCTAACTGATATGGTTAACACCATGTTAGACACTTCGGGTCTATCCAAGGAATGGTGGGGGAGGCGCTAATGACTGCGTGTCATGTCCTAAACCGAGTTCCCACAAAGCATAAGACCATGACTCCGTTTGAGGAATGGGAAAGGAAAAGGTTGAAACTCTCTTACCTACGTACTTGGGGTTGTTTGGCGAAAGTCAATATACCAATTCCCAAGAAGCGCAAGCTTGGACCAAAAACCGTGGATTGTGTTCTTCTGGGCTATGCTTTTCATAGCATCGGCTATAGATTTTTGATGATAAAATCTGAGGTATCCGACATGCATGTTGGTACGATTATGGAGTCGAATGATGCAACTTTCTTTGAGGACATATTTCCTATGAAGGATATGTCGAGTTCATCAAATCAGGAGATACCTACTCCATCTAGTGAGGAATTCGCTGTAATTCCTGAACCCACCATTGCGATGGAACACGTTGAGAATCCTGTTGAGGGTGACAATGGAACTCCTGTGAGGAGTAAGAGACTGAGGGTTGTAAAGTCCTTTGGTGATGATTTCATCTTGTACCTCGTGGATGACACACCCGGGACTATTTCAGAAGCCTATGCATCTCGATCTCGACTCTTTGGAAGGAAGCTGACGTAGCGAGATGGATTCCATCTTAGCTAACGGTACTGGGAGATCACTTGACCGTCCTTATGGGTGCAAAACCTGTAGGATGTAAGTGGGTGTTCAAGAAGAAGCTTAGACCTGATGGTACGATTGAAAAGTACAAGGCACGGCTTGTGGCCAAGGGTTATACCCAGAAAGAAGGTGAAGACTTCTTTGATACTTACTCACCCATGGCTAGACTGACCACAATTCGGGTTCTACTATCACTGGCTGCCTCACATGGTCTTCTCGTTCATCAAATGGACGTTAAGACAGCTTTCCTCAATGGAGAGTTGAAGGAGGAAATTTACATGGATCAGCCAGATGGTTTTGTAGACCTGGTCAGGAAGGAAAGGTGTGCAAGTTATTAAAGTCTTTATATGGCCTTAAACAAGCTCCTAAAGAGTGGCATGAGAAGTTCGAAAGAACATTAACTGCTGCCGGCTTTGTAGTAAACGATGGCGACAAGTGCGTGTACTATCGCTATGGTGGGGGCGAAGGAGCTATTCTTTGTCTGTATGTCGATGACATATTGATCTTTGGAACCAAACTTGATTTAATCAAGGAGGTTAAGGATTTCTTATCTCGCTATTTTGAGATGAAGGATCTAGGAGTAGCTGATGTTATCTTAAATATCAAGCTGTTGAGAGATGAGAATGGTGGGATCACCTTTGCTTGATCTCACTATGTGGAAAAGGTCTTGAGTCGTTTTGGGTATAGCGACGCACACCTTCTCCAACTCCATATGATGCTAGTGTGTTGCTCGAAAGAACCGACGGATTGCTAGAGATCAACCGAGGTATTCTCAGATTATTGGCTCGCTTATGTATTTGGCGAGTGCCCCGAGGCTCGACATCTCGTTTGCTGTTAGCAAGCTGAGTCGGTTTGTGTCAAAACCGGAGATGATCATTGGCATGCACTTGAGAGAGTTATGCGCTATTTGAAAGGCACCATGAGCTATGGGATTCACTACACGGGTATCCAAGGGTCTTTGGAGGGTTATAGTGACTCAAACTGGATATCGATCTTTGATAAGATTAAGGCCACAAGTGGTTATGTTTTTACACTTGGTGGTGGCGCTGTTTCTTGAAGTCTTGCAAGCAGACCATCTTAACGAGGTCAACTATGAAAGCAGAACTCACAGCATTAGACACTGCCGCTGTTGAAGCAGAGTGGCTTCGTGAGCTCTTGATGGACTTACCTATGGTTGAAAAACCAATACGCCCTATCCTGATGAACTGTGGTAATCAAACTGTGATCATCAAGATAAACAGTTCTAAGGACAATATGAAGTCCTCAAGGCATGTGAAGAGGAGACTGAAATCTGTCAGAAAATTGAGGAACTCCGGAGTTATTAAGTTGTATTATATCCAAACGTCGAAAAATTTGGCAGATCCCTTCACAAAGGGTCTATCACGTAATGTGATAGATAATGCATCGATGGAGATGGGTCTGAGACCCACCGCATGAGTTGTCCATAGTGGTAACCCACTCTATGTGATCGGAGATCCCGTGAAGTAGAAGTGGGAGACAAGCTGTTGGTTAGCTGGGAGGAGAGTATCCCTATATTACCTATCCCACTCCGTGAAGATGCAATACTCTCCCGATCTGCATGGCAGGTTGATACTTATCTTAATGTGTTCCAAGTGGCTTATTCGGATAAGCAGAGATGTTGTCCTGCAGAACATCTTTCGAGGAACACACCTATATGAATTGTGAGTTAAAGTCATGATCTGTGAGAATTGGGTGTTCTCTAGTAAATTCATGAAAAGGCCACGAGTATGACGATATGCTCCACCAGCAGGGAAGCCTTGCGGCAGCCCAAGATTGGTCAGAATTTGTGTGAAACTAGTCTCACGAAAACTTGTAGTTCAAGGCATAGTCCACTATTCAAGTTGTGATCTAGTGTAGCATAAATCTCTAAGTGGAAGTTCAACTTCACAGTCTCCACTAAGCACCGGTATATAAACAATATTTTGGAACTAAATGATGAGATGTGCCAATGAGACTTTGTGGGGGATTGTTGGAATTTTGCTAGTAGGCCTTTGGCCCAAAGCCCAACTAAAATTCTGAAATTCTCTTGGCCCATTCATGCACACATGTGAGTGAAGTGAGTGAGACTAAAGTTTAGTCCCACCCCGGAAGTTGAGAGAGAATTGCACCTCTTTATAAGGTGAGCTCTTCTACCACTTGTATGAGCATGAGAAGAGGATACCTACACGCGCGCTCCTCCTCCTCGTTCGCCTCGCCACGCCACGCCTCGCCTCGCCACGACGCGCCGCGGGTTGCGGGATCGAGCCGAGGACAGAGCTATGCACGTTGTCTATATTTTTGCTGCTCGGGAAAAATTAATGAGTCATTAATTAATAATTAACGGACGCGTTAATTACTGAACCGTTTCCGATTCTTTTGGATCGTGACGACTCGGACGTGGTGTTTACTCCCACGACCTACCCGGCCCGCACTATATAGTCATGCAGACGTCTACCCTAGCCGCAGCCGCTTCGTATGGTTTCTCACCACCGTTCCAGATCATTGCGCCGCCAAACAAGTCTTCTCCATCCCTCCTTTCGGCGTGCACTGGGAGAAGGGACAGCAGGTCTCCGGAGCCCCGCCTCTCGGGATCCTGTATGGGAGAGGGGCGATCAGGTTTTTGGGGAGCGCACTCGCGCGACTGCTCGCAGCGACGACTTCGCAAACGACGACTTCTTCCCCGACCTCGGCAACCTCATCCTCGACGACATGGGCGACAACATCAACGCCGGCGGTGCTGCACCCGCTGCACCGTATGTGATTCTATCCTTCTTGTTCGAGATCGTGGTAGAATTCATGTTTCTAGTATATGCCCTAGATGTGATCTGTTCATCTACTATGCTAGTTCGCATGATTAGTTTAATCTCTGCTTTTGCTGTCATGATCTATTTCCTATTTATTCGGATTAAATGTCGTAGTAATTTGCTCATATTTCCAACAATCCAAAAACCTGATTATAGGCAATTTACTCCGAGTGGTTTTGCTGCGCATCTGAAGCTGCCTGCCTTTAAGGGGGCGCAATATAAGAGGTGGCGCACGAGAGCAGTCTACTGGTTTCAGTCCATGGGCTGCTATGACGCCACCAAGGGCAAGCCTGAGGGCGATCTTAATCCAGCACAGCTGGAAGCTTTTGAGAAGATCGATACCCTCTTTAAAGGCACTCTTCTGAGTGTTCTTGATGACTCCATTGTGGATTGGTATATGTCGTTTGACAACGGCAAGGATATGTGGGCTGCGCTCGAGGCCAAGTTTGGTGCCTCGGACGCCGGCAGCGAGTTGTACGTCATGGAGCAATTCTATGACTACAAGATGACTAGTGAGCGCCCTGTTGTACAGTAGGCTCATGAGATACAGTCGCTCGCAAAAGAACTTGAGTACTTCAAGTGTGTGTTGCCGGACAAATTTGTTGCCGGAGGCATCATTGCCAAGCTTCCACCTTTGTGGAACAATTTTGCTACTTCCTCAAACACAAGAGGCAGGAGTTTTCCGCTATGGATCTCATTGGTACTCTTGATGTTGAAGAGAAGGCGAGAGCAAAGGACACAAATGCTCGAGTTCTTGAGGGAGGTTCTAGTGCCCACATGGTACGTAAGAAGAACTTCCAGCCCAACAAGTTCAAAAACAACAAGAACAAAACTCGTGGCAAAGGCAAGTTTGATACAAAGAACAAGCCATCACATTCTACCAACTTCAAGAAGAATTCTCATAAGAAGGGAAGGACTTTGCCATGTCTGCGGTGATCCTAATCACTAGGTCTGAAGTGTCTTAACCGCTTTGAGGAGCGCGAACATGAGAAGAGCGGCAAGTCCGCTAATGTTGTCATCGGTGATACTGATATGAAGGAATCAGGGTACGATATTTTTCTTACCATCCTTTCAGTACTCCAAACCCCTGATTGGTTAATTGACATCGGTGTCAATGTACATGTTTGTGCTGATGCCTCCATGTTTTCTTCTTACCAGGCCACTGGGACTTCTCCTGTGCTGATGGGGAACGGGTCACATGCCATCGTTCGAGGTGTTGGTACGGTCAATCTGAAGTTTACTTCGGGGAAGACCATGCGTCTGAAGAACGTTCATCATGTGCTTTCCATCAATAAAAATCTCGTTAGTGGTTCCCGTTTATGTCGAGATGGTTTTAAGTTGGTTTTCGAATCCAATAAAGTTGTAATTTCTAAGTATGGACAATTTGTTGGAAAAGGCTATGAGAGCGGAGGCTTGTTCTGCCTGTCTTTGTCAGATATTTGCACTAAAGTTATTAATAATGTTTGCCACAACAATGAGTCTGATATTTGGCATTCACGGCTTTGTGACATTAACTTTGGTTGCATGACGCGGCTTGCCAATATGAACTAATTCCTAAAATCTCTACTGTCAAAGGCTCTAAGTTCCAAGTATGTGTGCAAGCTAAGCAACCTCGCAAGTCCCATAAGACTGCAGAGGCAAGAGACTTGGGGCCACTAGAGCTTATACATTCCGATCTTTGTGAGATGGATGGCGTGTTGAACAAAGGTGGAAAGAGATACTTCATGACGTTGATTGATGACTCCACTAGATATTGTTATGTGTATCTTTTGAAATCAAAAGATGAGGCTTTGACTTTCTTCAAAAACTATAAAGCTGAGGCAGAGAACCAACTTGATCAAAAAATTAAACGGCTTAGGTCCGATCGTGGTGGAGAGTATTTTTCCAATGAATTTGATATGTTTTGTGCGAAACATGGTATAATACATGAGAGGACGCCTCCCTACTCACCCCAGACAAATGGGGTAGCCGAAAGAAAGAACCGAACTCTAACTGATATGGTTAACACCATGTTAGACACTTCGGGTCTATCCAACGAATGGTGGGGGGAGGCACTAATGACTGCATGTCATGTCCTAAACCGAGTTCCCACAAAGCATAAGACCATGACTCCATTTGAGGAATGGGAAAGGAAAAGGTTGAAACTCTCTTACCTACGTACTTGGGGTTGTTTGGCGAAAGTCAATATACCAATTCCCAAGAAGCGCAAGCTTGGACCAAAAACCGTGGATTGTGTTCTTCAGGGCTATGCTTTTCATAGCATCGGCTATAGATTTTTGATAATAAAATCTGAGGTATCCGACATGCATGTTGGTACGATTATGGAGTCGAATGATGCAACTTTCTTTGAGGACATATTTCCTATGAAGGATATGTCGAGTTCATCAAATCAGGAGATACCTACTCCATCTAGTGAGGAATTCGCTGTAATTCCTGAACCCACCATTGTGATGGAACACGTTGAGAATCCTGCTGAGGGTGACAATGGAACTCCTGTGAGGAGTAAGAGACAGAGGGCTGTAAATTCCTTTGGTAATGATTTCATCTTGTACCTCGTGGATGACACACCCAGGACTATTTCAGAAGCCTATGCATCTCCTGATGCTGACTACTGGAAGAAAGCGGTACGTAGCAAGATGGATTCCATCTTAGCTAACGGTACCTGCGAGATCACTGACCATCCTTATGGGTGCAAACCTGTAGGATGTAAGTGGGTGTTCAAGAAGAAGCTTAGACCTGATGGTACGATTGAAAAGTACAAGGCACAGCTTGTGGCCAAGGGTTATACCCAGAAAGAAGGTGAAGACCTCTTTGATACTTACTCACTGTGGCTAGATCGACCACAATTGGTGTTACTATCATTGGCTGCCTCACATGGTCTTCTCGTTCATCAAATGGACGTTAAGACAGCTTTCCTCAATGGAGAGTTGAAGGAGGAAATTTACATGGATCAGCCAGATGGTTTTGTAGTACCTGGTCAGGAAGGAAAGGTGTGCAAGTTACTAAAGTATTTATATGGCCTGAAACAAGCTCCTAAAGAGTGGCATGAGAAGTTTGAAAGAACATTAACTGCTGCCAGCTTTGTAGTAAACGATGGCGACAAGTGCGTGTACTATCGCTATGGTGGGGGCGAAGGAGTTATTCTTTGTCTGTATGTCGACGACATATTGATCTTGGAATCAAACTTGATTTAATCAAGGAGGTTAAGGATTTCTTATCTCGCTATTTTGAGATGAAGGATCTAGGAGTCGCTGATGTTATCTTAAACATCAAGCTGTTGAGAGATGAGAATGGTGGGATCACACTGCTTTAGTCTCACTATGTGGAAAAGGTCTTGAGTCGTTTTAGGTATAGCGACTGCACACCTTCTCCAACTCCATATGATGCTAGTGTGTTGCTTCGAAAGAATCGACGGATTGCTAGAGATCAACTGAGGTATTCTCAGATTATTGGCTCGCTTATGTATTTGGCGAGTGCCATGAGGCCTGACATCTCGTTTGCTGTTAGCAAGCTGAGTCGGTTTGTGTCAAAACCGGGAGATGATCATTGGCATGCACTTGAGAGAGTTATGTGCTATTTGAAATGCACCGCGAGCTATGGGGTTCACTACACCGGGTATCCAAGGGTACTGGAGGGTTATAGTGACTCAAACTGGATATCTGATGCTGATGAGATTAAGGCCACAAGTGGTTATGTTTTTACACTTGGTGGTGGCGCTGTTTCTTGGAAGTCTTGCAAGCAGACCATCTTAACGAGGTCAACTATGGAAGCAGAACTCACAGCATTAGACACTGCCGCTGTTGAAGTAGAGTGGCTTCGTGAGCTCTTGATGGACTTACCTATGGTTGAAAAACCAATACCCCCTATCCTGATGAACTGTGATAATCAAACTGTGATCGTCAAGATAAACAGTTCTAAGGACAATATGAAGTCCTCAAGGCATGTGAAGAGGAGACTGAAATCTGTCAGAAAATTGAGGAACTCCGGAGTTATTACGTTGGATTATATCCAAACGTCGAAAAATTTGGTAGATCCCTTCACAAAGGGTCTGTCACGTAATGTGATAGATAATGCATCGATGGAGATGGGTCTGAGACCCACCGCATGAGTTGTCCATAATGGTCAGCTGGGAGGAGAGTATCCACTATAAAAAAATACACTTCCGTGATGATACGTGTTTGTCACAGTAGGTCGCCTTTTTTGTCATGCATGTACATCCATGACAAATTTATGACAGAATCAAGATAGTCATACGTCTTTGTCAGAGAAGTGTTCCATGACATTACAAAATTATCATCATGGAAGTGTCCACTTCCATGACGATAAATCGCGCGTCACAGAAGTGCTTTCGTCAAGGGTGACCGACACGTGGCATCCACCGTAACGGAACGCCGTTAAGCTATCGGGTCGGGTTTTGGATCCGATAACCCGTTAACAGCCCCGACCAATGGGGATTTTCCACGTGTAAAATCATCATTGGCTAGAGGAAACACGTGCGGCTGATCGTCGGGACAGATGTCATCCACTCACTGGACAGAAAGCGCATATGATACGTCGACACGTGGCACGGCCCAACAAGTTTAAATGGGCCGGCCCAACTAAAGGCCCACAAGATTTTGCGGACCATAATGGGCTGGCCCATCTAAAGGCCCATAAGATTTTGCGGGCCATAATGGGCTGCCCAGCTAAAGGCCCACAAGATTTCGTGGGCCATAATGGGCCGGCCCAGGTAAAGGCCCATAAGATTTGTGTGTGCCATAATAGGTCGGCCCAAGTAAGGGCATCTCCACTGCTATTTCTGTGGGCGTCTAAAAGCTACCGGGGTGAGCCGATGTAAAAAATGGCCTGGGGCGAAGTCGGCCTCACCGCCGTCGACCGTGGCTGCCCCAGCGTGTATTAAAAAACAAAAAAAAAGAACATTCGGCGAAGTTATGATAAAAACTAGTTAAATTTCGGCCAAACATTACAAATTTTGGCGAAATTCGTCCAAACATTACATTAACCTAATCTAAAAAAAAGAAAGGGGGAAGTCGTCGCCGCCGTCGCCGCCATCATCGTCGTCGGCCTTCTCCTCCTTGATGCGGGCGCCCCTGCTGGACCCCTGCCCGTAGTCGCCATGGCGAACAGGCGGTGGCGCGTCGTCGTCGTCGCTGCTGTCGCATAGGACGACGACCCCGCCTTCCTCGTGGCCGCGTCGGCGCTCCTCGAAGCGGCATAGGGCGCGACCGCGCCTTCTCCTTCTCGCGCGCTTTCTCCATCGCAATGGAGTCTGGCGCGCCCATTCGAGGGCGGCGACGCCGCTGCCGGCGAACTCGGCCTTCACCGGCGCTGCACCTGCCCGCTTTCACCGGCGCGAGACCGGCCCGTCTTCGCTTGACGAAGCGCGCGCGGAGCCCCGGCGAAGGGCGCGCGGCCGCCCTCGTTGATGACGATGCCGGCGCTGCGAGTGCGCCGGCCGAGCGGCGTCTCCACCGCGGGCTCGGCCTTGACGCCGAGCAGCGCCGGAGAGCCGGAGGAGTGGGAAGAAGAACGGGATGACGAGGAGGAAGAAGAGGATGCGCCGAACCTTCTTGGAGCCCATGGCCCGGCGCGGCGGTGCTGCGCCGGGGCGGCCGCCCTCGCTGGGGGGTACACCAACGGCGGGTTGTTGCCGCCCTCGAGGTGCGTGAGCACGCCCTCGAGTGTGCGGCCGGGGACGCCCCACCAGAGGTAGCGCCCCTCTCTGTTCTGCCGGCTGCCGCCGACCACCGGCGCGCCGTTGGTGGACGCCAAGCGCTGCTGTTGGCGGCGCTCGAAATACGCCGCCCAGGTCGCGTGGTTGTCGGCGGCGTACTGGGGGAGGGAGAGCTCGGCGTCGGTGAGGGACGCGCGCACGATGTCGACCTCCTTGGCGAAGTACCTCGGGTCCACCGCGGCGTCGGGCACCGGGGGAATTGGCACTCCCCTGGCGCTGAGTCTCCACCCCGTCGGCCCAGCGCACATGTCCGGCGGCGCCGGGATGTTCGCCTGGAACAGGAGTCATGACTGCTGTTTGCGCAGCGAACGGCGGCCGAAACCGTTGGCCGCCGCCGTATCTCCGGGGAAGCGCTCTGCCATGGCGAAGGCGGGGCTGGTCGGGCTCGGAAGAGGCAGAGGGAGGGGCTGGGCGGCGGCGCTCGGGAGAGGCAGGAGGGCGGGGCTGGACGGCGGCGAGGAAGGGGGCTGGTGTGGGCACAGTCGAGTGGAGGCCGCCGGCTTTTATAGCCGGGCCGCGACGCACGTACGCTGCGGCGGAGGAGGGGAGGCGTCGGCGCGCCGTCCCATGAAGCGCCGCCCGTGAGGAATCAATGGCAAGGCTGACCGGCGGCAGCCTTGCCATTGATTCCCCGCGGGAACCGAGGCCGTTGGGGGAAGACGAGGCGCCGAGTCGGTGACGCGGCTGGCCCGCGTCTTTTTCGCTAAAACAGCTCTGCAGCAGCTTCGGGCGCCCCACCGGCGTAAAATCGGGCTCTAGGGCGCGATCGGCCGTTTTTTGGCGCGTAAAAAAACGCCTGGGAGGCCTTCACAGAAGCGGCTGGAGATGCCCTAAAGGCCCACAAAATTTTTATGGATCATAATGGGCTAGCCCAGCTAAAGGCCCACGAGATTTCGCCGACATTAATGGGCGGCCCGGTGTGAGGCCCACAAGATTTTGAGGACCCTAGTAGGCCGCCCGTTAATCGGCTGCCATGTTTTGGGCCAAATGCCGGCCCATATTTGATCCGGTCTATTAATGGCCTGCCACGCTCCGGGCCGAATAGTGGCCCATATGAGTTCCGGCCCGTTAAAAGCCTACCACGTTCTGGGCCAAATTACGGCCCAGATCAGGTCCGGCCATTTAAGAGGTTTTGGGCCTAATTACGGCCCATATCAGATTCGGCCCGTCAATTGGACACTAAGCTTTTGGGCCCACTTGCTAAAGGCCCACTTAGTAATTCAGCCTCATATTAGTTTTGGCCTGTTAAGGGCCCATTTAACATTTCGGCCCCATATTAATTTCAGCCTGTTAAAAACCCGTCATATAGTTGGGCCTAACTACGACCCGGTTTGCATCCGGCCTGCTCGCAGCCGATATCTGATTGGGCCAAACAAGGACCGAGACAATTTTTCGGCCTGTTAAAAGCCCGTGATTTGATTCGTACAATCATGGGCCAGGCTTCATTTCGGGCTGCTGCTGGCCCGTGAGCTGATCGACACGTTTCAGGCCCAACCTACATCGTGATTGCATGATGGCCCGATTATGTACCGTAATTTTACGGTTTGGCCGGTTTACTGCGAAGACAGGATATATATACAGTAAAATAACTGCAGCATTGTGAATAAGAAAAAACCTATGCTATACAATAAAGAAATTACGGCATATTACATCCACTGGGCATCAAAGTTTGCCACTATGATAATAAAGCACAAGCAGACAGCAGATTACATACACTGGGCATCAAAGATCGCCACCAGTGCAAATAAACACGCCGACAAAATAATATACAAAACCGACAGCACTTCAATAGAGTTCAAGAAAGGTTAGCCCTCTTTGGGAGCTGCAGCGCAAGCGGTGAGCAAGATGATGAGGCTGCGCTTGTTCAACACTTATATCTTCCTCACTCTGAAAGATAAACAAGCGAGATGATGACAGGTTTTGCACATAAAAGTATCAAGTCTTGACAATTCATCACATTTTAAAGTGACACAATTTAAATTTGCATTAACACAATATGGTATTGTTCAGGTCAAGACATGGCAGGAAATGACATTGTGAAGGAGTTGGCAGCTTCACGACACCTTTGGATTACGATCAAGAACTCATAAGTATCAATGGTTAGTGTCTGTCAATTTATACCATTTCAGATTGGCAAATAAAGAGACGGTTTAAATAATAGTAGAATGATATGACATTGTTCATAGTTAAGACATTGCAGAATATGACATTGTCTTTGTAGTGGGTAGGTTCACCACACCACTGGATTACGGATGAAGAACAGAAGCATACATGCAGTGCAAAAGAAGATCACTTGCTCTGTATAGTTTAATTTACATGGTATGAAGAAGGAACTTGGTTGTACAACTGAAAACTTAAATTGAGAAAGGACAAACTTTTGTTTATGAACTACATATAATAAACTTTAAACAAGCAATTTGATGCAAACACCAAAAAAAACAGCTGTTGCAGTCATGCCTAACCAAATATATACAACAAAGTTTGAAGGCTTGAGATGGACAAACTTACATTATTGGTGAAGACAGGCTCTATAAAGGCCTTGTCCATGCTGATGGGGGGGCAATTCAAGAAGTTTACCACAGAATCTTCTTCAAAAGCATTGCCTTTATTCTACATTTTGTTAAGAGTAAATATAGATGTGATAATATACGAAAAAATGGAGAATATTTAAGATAAGATGAAGAGTGATGCTACATAACCAAGTAGCTATAAATGTAAGTGCAGCGATACAGGCAAAAGGTACAGCCAAGAGCAATGCACAGCTAAACTTCTTCAGTACCAACCTTATGGTAAGAGTAAATATAGATCTGATGTGTAGAAAATGGAGGGCAAAGGAAAATAAGCTGCAGAGTGATGGTACATGAACAACTACCTGTCATTATAAGTACACTGATAAAGGACATCATGTACTTACAAGAACAATGCAGAGCTAAAAAACATTGGCATTGGATATATTCTACACTAATGTAACCATTCATACAGATCAGATAATTTGGAGCGAACAATTGATAAGCAAGCTATCATGCATACTGTTGTCACATAATGAACCAGGTATGTATGCAAGTACAGTGATACAGGACAACAGGTACTAACAAGAGCAAAGCAGCGGGCAGCATATTTGCGATATTCGTCGTTGATGTCCTGAATTCTTCGTTGAGCAGATTTGTCATCCGTAAGGCACATGCGGAAAAGTAGAAGTCAAATTGTCATGTGATTTCATAGGCGGTACCTCATCCAGGAGCGAGACCGATTGCATAACAAGGTTTTTCCATTCAATGTCTTCTAAATTTAGCACAGGAGACTTCACAGAAATTCGTTTATAGACTTGCCATCAAAGTGTGATTTCTCTCGTAACACCAATACTGCTGCAATGCTTCCTTGAAAAGCACAAGCAAGCTTTGCTCGTCATGACTATCCAGATTGACCCTCGCCTAGTTACAACAATGTAATGTAAATCATTGATGTGTTCAATCAGCAGAAAATAGGAAAATAATAACCATGAATAATAGCACTTACACGTAAGTTGGACAGGAAGATGTGAAAATGGTGTTTGTCTTCACAATAATCTTCCCATGATGGGAATATATGCACGTAGTCCCTAACAACATTGAAAGCATTGTCTTTTAAACTGGGAATAAATGGAATGGGGTTCCAATCTGCAGGAATTGGCCGTCTCTGCAGTTGGGATAGGTCTTGGCGGTGGACTTGCTGTACTTTTTTTTGGAGTGGGATTTTTACGTGGTACAGCTGGTGCTATGGCAAATGAAATCGGTATACCTTTTCTTTGGAGTGCAGGTCCTGTGTGGTGGGGCTAGTGGTGTGGCCAAGTGAAGTATGGGTACAGTCTGCTGGAGTCGGTCCTACATTTTGTGTCACCGTTGTTACAGCCAATATAAGTGGGTGTTGTCCGATTTTCTCGGCACCACCATGTTTTTCAAGGACTTTGCTGGTGCTCCTTCAGGTTCGGCAATCACCCTCTTCCTTTTTGATGTCTGATGCACAAGAACAACATTTGAGTGGAAAAACATGGTATGATGATAGATGGAATATGTATTGATAATGGATGGGCATGGCATCTCGACATATATGATGAGTAAACTAAGCAGATGGCGGTGCAACAAAGTAGAAGAAATGCAAGACAACATATGCAAGATACGCGCAATCAATAAAACCTTGCCAAATTAGAACAGGCACCTTGATGGGTGAACAGGACAGGCCATCTGCCTTTGACTCCTCGAGGTTAGAATAGTCATTAGGATGATATTCTGAACAAGAATCAACAGGTGGGGAGCATACGAGTTTCATTGCTTCCAGAATGGCACTCAATGCCTTGGTGCCAATTTTGTAAGTCATTGCAGTGTTCCACAATATTCTTCTAATGCGCGGATTCTGATATTCACTGTAATTGCGTATAATATCTGAGAACCATGAAAACATAAATAGTTGTGAGATTATCTTTGTAATGCAGATGATATTCTAATATAGGGGCACCCCTGTAAACACTTGTGTGCTATCACTGGATTCTGATGAGAGAGCTCATGTGTGCTGTAATATGGTGCGTGCATTTATATAATCCGCACAAGTACACAAAAAATAGGCTCGAAGTAAGGATAGCTGGCGGATGATAGGTTCATAATATATCAGATAGAGAGTTTATTGCCAAACCATGATAACAAGAGCACACAGCAACTAGGCAGATCATAGTGTACATAACAGGGGTACACCATAACTAGGATATATAAATCGGGAAAGTGGAACTGGCTGGAAATTACGGTGTTGTATTGCCGCTAGTAATTGAAAGCCTATCGATCATGTACTGTGCCAGCTCTATCAGTTGTTGATCAAGATGTCCTGCTCCCCTTCGACAAGGAACATCTTGTGCTTCCCATCTGACAACACAGACGGGTCACTGGGCGAACCACCGCCCCATCGCTTATGTTCCTCCGCCACCCCACCCCACCCCGCCCCCACCAGCGTCGAGTTTTCTTCGTTCGACGAGGCCCCACCACCGCCCCCCACAACCACCGTCCCTACCCGAGCCCCTTTGATCGCACCGCGAACTCCGCGAGCTCAAAAATCGATGACCCAATTTTGAAATTTAGTCTCTGTGATTTAACTAGTGTGGAATATAAAAGGGGAAAACCATAAGCATTGGGAGTATGGTGTTGAGCGTGCCATGGCGGATCTGAAGGTGCAAACCGGACAAAGGCAACTTCACAACCAAGACAAGAAATCAGAGTAAAGCAGTGGCGATCTATTTTCTTGCTGCGATAAATAAGTTGAGCAGATATGAAAGAGTACCGCCTCTGGTGCGGCGCCGTGTACGCATCTGCTGAGAATTTGACGGTGTTGCGGTAGCGATGGCTGTCGGCGGCGTGGAAGCAGATCTAGGAGGGTAGACGGTGGTGGCAGGGCGCGGTGGACGAGACGGTCGTAGGAGAGGCACTGGCAAGGTGGACGGCGACGGGGATGAAGCGAGAGGACGGGATGCAAGGATCCCGGTCCAAAGCCGTGGATGAGAGAGGTCGATCTCTTGTAATGGGCGGCGGCGTCGGGGTATCAGCTCCGGCATGGTGGACGAGGACGGCGATGGATGGGGTGGCGGACAGCGGCGGCGGACGGAGGAGGGTGGGGTGGAGAGGGTGTTTTGGCGCCCACGGAGTACGAATGGGAAAAATGGAGGTAGAGAGGAAGGGGGAAACCATGTATTCAGGGTGCGCTTGTCTCAAATGCGAGGAAATTTACAAACTTAGTCCCCGTTTCAAATTTCTACTACATCACAGCAACACTAGTCAGTTGGGGATAGGACGGTAATCTCGCATACACCGAATATTTGCCGACGAGAGTTTGTTTTTGGCGCCCATCGTGTATGAATATGAATCGGGGAGGGAGTCGATTTCGGCCGAGGACACATCGTGTTTTGGCGCCCACCGTGTATGAATCCGGGTGAGAGGCGGTTACGTCACGTTTGGGTGAAATTACAAACCTACCCCTATCGAAACCTATAGAAATCCAGCGTATAGGCTTTGCGTGGCAGGGATAGGCAGTAGTGATTTCCATCTCGCAGATTTTGGTTTGGTGGTTCTCGCGACTTTCCCCGCTTCGCTCAAATTTTGCAGAGTGCACATTTACCGTGCCAACTCAATTCAATCCCGTTTGTATTCTATTTTTTCAAGCGGGATCCATTTTCAATTGGAATTACATTCTATATACATCATTTTTTATATATACTTTCAAAAGCACAACAAAGAATTCTGCTCCTTTATATGTATAATATGATTTACAAATACAACGATCTCGAAATCTTAAGGTTGAATTCGAAATTTTTTAACCAAATTATGTTCTACTAAAATGTATGGATGTAATATCTACATATTAAATAACATAGATGTGCGTGAATTCATATGAGTATGCATGTTTGATAGATCAATTTTGGTTCGAGTATGGATTACATGTATCATCATCTCGAATTCAAATATTTGAATCCCTTTTTTGTTCACTCCTTTCACGCCCATCTCTCTCGCATGCATGCTCCTTCGTAGCTATCACTCTCTTTTCTCCAGCTCACCAAGACGCTCACTTCATGTTGCTCCTATCCTCGCAAACATGGTCTCTCGACGTCTCCCTTGAGAAGTGTCACACTCTCCCTATCATTATACATTACACGGTTTTCATTATCTCTCACGTCTCTACTGTTCTCTGGTATCACTCGGTACCTAAGCTTTCTTTTTCACCGCCAAACACACAGTCTCCACTCGTCTTTCACTTTGTCTTTCTCTCTATGGGATTCTCTCACACACCCTATATGTCTCTACATATGACTCATACCACTAAAATTACTCTCTCTATCTATCTTGTAGACACAACATTTGTTGTGGTCTCCTTTTCGTCTCCATCCCAGATTGACATTATTCATTTGTTTACCGATCAGACAACCCCGACTACCGTCTCCTCTCTCTCACACACAAACACACACACACACAACTCCTGCTTCCACTCCCCTTCCCGACTACCGTCTCTCTCACACACACAAAACTCTCGTTTTCGCACCTCGACTTGTAATTCTCTCACAAACATTTATCGACTAGCTAGCCTCTAGATAGGTTTATACACCCGCACACTTGTGCTTCCACCATAGCATACATGTCTCTCTCCCGCTCCTTGTATCTATGTAGATTTTTCTTCCCTTCTTGAGACACGCCCTCTCGATCGTGCACACACACACTATCGCCTCATTTTAAGCCGATACCTATCGCACACACACTCCTTGTGTCTTTGTCACACATGCACTCCGTCCTCCTCCACTCTCCCTCTCTCTCACACACACATGGGCTTTTTGCAACAACTAGCAAGATGCCCATGCGTTGCATGGAACATCAAGATGCATTTGTATGAGTAGTTTATCTTGTGGGGGAAAAGGATGAACGAGGGAAGGCCTTATTTGCAAATGTGGAGAGGGTGTGGGTATCTTTTTGCAAAATTGCCATAGTTTCCTTCCTATCCGTCAGATATAGATCGGACGGCCTATATTGCAGGATGGCAGGCACACGATCATCACCGACAATGCTTATTATAAGAGTAGGGATAAAAATAGAGTTGGTGATGATGGTGGGCCTGCCATCCTGCAATGTAGGTCGTCGATTTATATCAGACGGATAGGAAGGAAAATATGGCAATTTACCCGCACTCTTCACATTTGCAGATAAGGCCTTCCCTCGTTCATCCTTTTCTCCCACAAGATCTTGATGTTCCGTGCAACGCACGGGCATCTTGCTAGTAAGAGTAGAAATTAGACATATACCACTTCTCGAATCTTGAAACCAACAACATTCCTCCCTTATCTCATCAAAACCGCCAAAGGAATATATTTTGAGTGAAACATAACATATTTTTAGTGATATACGTATTTCAAAGCTAGACTTTTTTTCTATCAAATCGGTGAATATGTATTAATCCAGTGGCGAAGACAGGCCTGGGGCAGCTAGGGCTATAGCCCCAGGCCTAGAAACAACTTCCTTTGTAATTTCTTCATGCAAAGCATAGAAAATCATAGAAGTTTATCACTCAACATAGCACAGCCCCAGGCGTAATCTGCATCTAGCTCCGCCACTGTATTAATCTACTTTGATCGTGTGGCAACGCATTGGCACATTGCTAGTAGTTATTATAATTTTTTGGACACCAGACAAACGGTGGAGTACATATACGAAGAGAAGAGGCGCACACACGCAGTCGGCCTCTCGCTATCTCGCACACATGAGTGTTACGTAAAGGCGACGTTAACAAATAAACCCTAAAACCCTAGGGCACGATTGCTGCATTCACGGGTACCGGGTACGTGGTGGAGCACCTTTGTAGGAATAGTCA
This sequence comes from Aegilops longissima, assembly GCA_021605205.1. Classification (NCBI taxonomy): domain Eukaryota; kingdom Viridiplantae; phylum Streptophyta; class Magnoliopsida; order Poales; family Poaceae; genus Aegilops; species Aegilops longissima. The sequence goes on from CM038677.1 coordinate 766,982,830, forward strand.
GCTCGCGTGATAATTTGATCCGTAGGAGTTGATGGTCGGGACCACAGGTGAACGACTTGGAGCGCGGTGGCTCGCCAGTTGCCACAGATCGAGTAGCCACGTTTAAAATATCATTTTTTAGCGGGGTTAAGAGTTCCGATTTTCAATGGCGCGTTATAAGTAGTAAGTAGTTTTTAGAACGATTGGTATGGAGCGAAAATGGAATTCATAGTACTACGTACCTCCTTGGCGTATGGTTGTATGGTTTGTTTTTTTTTGCGATGGAGGTTGTATGGGTTTATGTTGCGAGATGTTGAACCTGGTAGTTCTAGGGCAAATACTATGGTTTAGATTTAGATGCTGGTTTTCTTTAATGAAAATCGGAAGGGGAAACCCTTCTTCGATTAAAAAAAACTACTACCTCCATTCTGGTTTACTAGTCCCCATCGTACTTTGGGTCAAAGTTTGTCCACGAACTTTACTTGTAAAATGTGAATGGAAAACGAGATTTTGTTATACCCAAACAAAAAAGGACTGGAGGGAGTGATTGCTCTGACACGGACGCGACCTCTCATAGCGCAGCATTGAATCGGGCTGGCCGCCAAGAGGGCCCCACTCGCTGCAGCCCGGCTGAGCACGCCTCCTCGCCGCGTGCAACCAGCTTAAGATATAATTAATGCCTTCATTGAATCCAGCGCGTGTGCGGCAACACGTCCTTCCATGAGCGGCAGGCATTTTAGAACACAAAAATGACTAAAATATAATTAATTTACACATGGTCTTGACTTGTTGTGCTCAGACTTTGGTAGCAGGAACTAGTAGAGGATTTTCTTTATTTATAACTCTCCTCACATTTTTTGGCTTTGAAGTGAATCATGGTTGTGGACATTATGTATGAATGTGCAGATATCTGTGAACATGAGTTTGATGTGGAAGTTGAACTTGGAATGTCGGGCTTTGCGTGAACTATACCATGTCCAATGCTTCAATCGTTATTGTTTGGAAAGTAATTGCTGTTATTACATGACCGAAAAAAACATTTTGTGCCACATCGGTAGATGCACGGACATCACAACAGGCATGCTGTTGGATAAACATTTGAACCTAGCTATTATGAAGGAAATTTTGTATTGACAACAGTTTTAGATAGCAGGAGACGCCTAGCCTGCTCTGCCTCTGCTAGCTTATTTCTCGCTTCTTCCATCTCTTCTTTGGCTTGGGTGAAGAGAGCATCTGATTGCTCTTTTTCGCTTCTTCAGAACTCAGCTACATTCTCAAGGGCTGCTGCACGCTTTCTTTCAGCCTTTACTAATGCCACGAGGACACGAACAGTGGCGACTCCACGGCTTGTGTGTAATCCAGCATCATCTCGAATTTGCACCTTGTGTCTAATCCAGCATCATTAGGAACGGCACCTTGTGTGTAATCCAGCCTCATTTTGGAAACATGATCTCGAGGTTGACCATACTTCCCTCCTCGCAGAACTGCATCCCGACATGAAGTTACTTCTTTTTAGATCAATACTCGAGCAACCTAGATCCATTTAGTAGAAGCGGATAAATGTAACTCGGAGAAGTGAATTCAAAAGGAAAAATAAATAAAAATAGACTACAAGGTGAGAACACCCACTTCCTACATCAAGCTAAAAATGAAAGCATTAGGACGATTAAGACTCTTCTTATTACACATCGAAGAACACCACGCTTAAGAGAAATGAAACTACAACATATACACATCGAAGAACACGAGGCTACATGAAAGTAATTGAAAGGGTGTTACTTACCAAAGCTCGTTTTACAGGTTCGGTGCAGCTCCTCTTTAACTTGCCACGCTCCTTGAAGATGTCCCGAATATCCCGTGTTTGGTCTTCATTGCTCCTCTGCATGTTCGCACTCGTGGTTTTAAAATCTCAACATGGCAAGAAAATATACTACTAGTAATACTCGCGCATCTTGTGGGCAACATTAAAGCACTCGTCTGCCACGTTAGAGCATCTCCAACAAGATAAACTACTCATACAAATGCATCTTGATTTGTGCAATGCATGGGCATTTTGCTAGTTCTAAAAACCTTTCCATCATTTGCCACACTACTAGTTGCAGATGAAAAACCTACCCAAGCAAAGCGCGATACAGGAGTGACGCACAATTACAAGCTGATATTCTGTTGGACAATGGAGGCTATAACCAATTACTTTTATGGGAACAATAGCACCCAGGAAATTTGAAGGGTAGGTATGAACAAAATTGGAACTGCACATGTACTGCTAAGTGATTCAATACACACATTACCAATCGAGGAGGAGAACGATGGTCGCGGCGGCCTCTGTGAGTCATGGTCGGCAACGGGAGTCAGTTCATTGTCCATGACGGTGGTACTTCTGCGCTTGGCGTCGGCTTCCGGGAAGCAGATCCGAGACCGTGGAAGACGATGCCGGGGAAGAGGCTCCGTGTACGACGACGACGGTGGACCGGCTCCAGTGCGGCGTACGAGGTCATCGATGAGGCAGATGCGCTGCGGTGGACGAAGCGCCGATGTAAAGGGAGGAGCACGAAGGCTGCGGTGCCGTGGAGAAGTCTATTTTGCGGTGGGGATAGAAATTGGGAGTATTCAGGTGTACTACTCTGGGTGCCGGGGTGGGGTTGGCTGGGTAGGGTGAACCTGAAGTTACGAAAACAACCCCCTACCAAGCGTCATCCGTAGGCCTATTCCGAAGGCTATGATGGTAACTTCCCACTGCTCGAATTAGGGTCGCGGGAGATTTTCCCGCCGACCTCAAAATTTTGTGACTTTGGACTCCCGTGTGGCGTGTTGAGTGATTCGCTAAGCAACTAGCGAGTAGTAGTAGTAAACTCTGCATATTAGGTTTGACCAAAGTCAAACTTCCTAAAGTTTGACCAAGTTTATAGAAAAATATAAACATTTACCATAACAAATATGTATGATGTGAAAGTACATTCAATAATGAATCTAATGGTATTTATTTGTTATTGTATATGTTAATATTTTTGTTATAAGCTTTCGAGAGTTTACAAAACTTGACTTTGACCAATGCTAATACGCGGACTTAAATAAAAGCGGAGGAGTACACATTTGTTTTCTTAGTTTGTAGTGAACTAATCATTTGTTGAAATTATGAAATAAATATATTAGGCTATTGACTTCGAATGTAATGGTCTATACAATTCAATAGTTACAATCATTGTCGAATCCCAAGATGTATACAAGGTCTATAGTACTTCACAACATGCTCAAACTCACATAATCCCAGTCAAATGAGAATCTAAATGCATTTCATAGTTATTACTTTGTAGGATGCAACAAGAACAACCATAACTCTACATCAGCCATTATAGAAGCAACATTTTGACATATCCCAATGTGTGAACGAAACATGCAGAGAGAGCTTTTGAAGATGGAGCAGATAGGGCGGGAAAGATTGTATGTATGTGGATGAGAGAGTAGGAGACAAACCTAACGAGATAGAGAGAGAGAGATAGAGAGAAAGAGAGAGGAAGAAGTTAGGTTTGTGAGAAAGATGCATACATGTAATATACATGAGATGCGTGTGCATCTGGATTCTGTATACGTGGAAGGAGAAGAGACAACATGTTTGATGAGAGAGCAGGAAAAACATGGACGAGAGGGGAAGGATCTCGTGGGTTGAGGGATTGACAATTTTGTGCGGGGAGAGAGGGATTGGTAATTTTGTGCAGAGAGAGAGAGAGGGTGGGGGAGGAGTCAGTCAGCCGTCGTCACATCACCCTACTTCCAAATGACCCCGCATTCTCTAGCGTGGTGTGGTCGCTGTCTTCGATCTGCTCGTTGCCCTCTTTGAAGATTGAGGTGTTGTGCATGTTGGGGTGCAAAGAAGCACAAGCTTAGAGTGGTCGCCGTATAACCTTGGATGGGGATGAATTGTGTGCTCGGGGGTGTGTGTGTGTGTGTGTGTGTTGTGTTCTCTGTGTGTGTGTGTGTGTGTGTGTGTGATATTGAGAGAAAACAAACCTAAGGAGAGAAATGGGTATTCACGAAGAGATTGTGCGGGCCTTGAGGTGGGCAGGGGCCGGGTGAGGGTGTCAAAATGTGCGCGTTGATGCATGTGTTGCATGCAACCGTGCGAGGGACGGACGAATCGAGAGAGATGGTTGTTGTGTTACGGATGCTCCTCTCTCTCTCTCTCTCTCTCTCTCTCTCTCTCACACACACACACACACAAGTAAACTAGAAGACCGTTCTCTCATGTATACACAACGTATCGGCATCTGTCTATGTCTCACTCATGCATGATCATTTGCACATTCACACCTCTCTATGTCTGTATCACACGCACACCGTCTCCACATTGCCCTTCCGCCACAACACACATATGGACACATACACACGTTCTCTCTCAGTCACACACACAAAATCAGTATTAAAAAAACTAGGGCGCACCTAAAACGTCCAAATCCAAATAAACACGAACTGGAGCTAAATTCAAATATATGGAAATATTGCAGCGTCAAGAACTTTCACAGGAAAAAAAGTTGAGTAATATTCGAGGATTGTTTTCACACACACAAAAAGGTTCGGTGGATGTCCTTCGAGCGCGACACGGTGACGCACCGTTCGATCGACCGCGCGGCCGCGGTTCACGCGCTTGCACATGATTCCGTATCGTGGCTGTGGTACTAACTAATAAAAGCGCTGCCTAAGTCTAATGTTTACGTGTACTAGTACGGTTTTCTTTTAAGTTTGACCAACCTTATATATAAAACTAAAGTAAGCTCCCACACGCGCACTCATCAATATGCCGCCGCCGCCGTTGCGCATGCCGGTGCCCGCCTGCTCCGGCCAACAATTTCTCGCCCATCACCGCCGTGTCGCCGCCATCCCTATGCCATGAAGCCGAAGGCTCGCCCGCTCACGTCGTCTGCAATCCCTCCTCGCGATGCCGCCGCGCTGCCAAGCACGTGAGCAGCTGGTGGAGCCGCGTCTATGCACGCAGCGTACGAAGAGGAGGACGAGCGCGTGCTCCAGCACGCCGGCGAGGAGGAACTAGCGTGTCATTGTCGTCTCCGCCCGCGCGGAGGAGGCGCGCATGGTGGCTGTCGCGGCGGAAGCCGGTCGCGCAGCGTCGAGCCCGCAAACCGGGTGCGGACGCGGAATCTACCTTCAAGACCTTGAATGCCACGTGGATCCTGCAATCTGAAGGAGCAATTTGGGTCAGTCGACTCATGTGAGCCATTTGATGCAACATGGATGGCTAGAAGGGCTTCTTCCACCTCTTCTGTTGTCTTCTTCCTTCGCTCCGTCGAACTTCTTTCACAAATCGACTGACCCAAATTATACTACTAGTACGAATGTATTAAGTATAGTAGGAACACGAAGATACGAGCAGTAGTACCAATTGCAAGAAGAACAGTAGTAAGACATAGTACTAGTACTACTATACGTACTAAAGAGTTCAAATAACGAGAAAGAACATAAACATAGTTCTGCTGGGGCCTCAGCACAACACACCCTTGAAAATAAACTAATAAGCAACTAGTCCGCTTGACCTTTCGCAGTAGAACCAGCATGAGCGATGGCACTGCCACCTACTTGGAGTCCGAGTCCACGTCCTCGACTTCGTCCTCGTCCCTCTTCCTCTTCCTCTTCGCCGACGCTTCTTTGCTTGAACCGGACACTGGGCTCTGCTTCTTCATCCAACCCTTGTAGATATTTAAACAAAGGTAGGCATCCATTGCTGCGTACAGGATGTGATCTTCATCTAATGTCTTCGACTCCCATGCATGATGAAACTCGTGATGAGGTTTCTTCAGTTTAGCGTACGAAGGATCAATCATGGCTGCTGCCAGGGTCAGCATTGAAGGTTGAGAGGAGGACACCAGGCTTGCCTTCTGGAGATCGAAGGGCTGGCCTACAACGAGACCTATCCGACGCAGGACATCACTATCGTTCTTAAAGCCTACAGTAACGAATTTCACTCTTTTGTCCTTGAGGAAGTTCTTAAAATCCTGGCACTCAACATCGGCATGGCATATGTGGTAGACCAAGCAAACGTTATGTACGCAAACCTGGATCACGGCGGGCTTCTTCCTCTCTTCGTCCTTTAGATCCTTCTCTCGTCCCAGGACTGTGGTGTACTCAACATCTAGCCCAGCGACCCACTCATCCGTTGAACTGTTGAACATGCGTAGGAAGCGAGCAAGCCATGCTTTCACCGTCTCGGATCCACGTGTGTAGATGACGATGAACTGATCGCCGGTGATGGCTCTAACCTGGTACTCAGCGGCAACCATGGAGATTTGGGAGGCCATGGATTTTGGATGAGGGTTAGGAGAAGTTGAACTGTTGTACCCCGCGAACTGTTGTAAGGTAGAAGACGTGGACGAGTAGGGCGTGCGAATGGCATGGGGTTGCTGGCTTGCCCGGTGGATAAACGGCTGCAAGCCCCCAAAGAGTTCTCGAGAACTATGCGGGACCCACTAGATGTCATGTCTACTAGACCCATATCGTAGGCCTGACGGTATAGCTTCTGCCTGTTCGCACGCCATGCCGGCGCGTGGATGTAACTTCACTTAATTCCGTCAAACGTCATGCCTCCCATGACCTTCGCCTCCCTCGCGCGGTCGCGCCCTTTGAGACTTCGACCGGCTATAAATGAGCAATTTTTTTGCCTTTTTTTAGACAAGCAATTTTTTTGCCTACTCCGCATGCATGATACTCCCTCTGGTCCTTTTTACTCCCGTCAACCGTTTGCAAAGTGTTTGACCAAATTTATACTTTTTTTGAACACCACCTTATATTAATTAACCAGCCACACCAGTACACTCATTCGATACAATATTCACCACACAGGGCGGTACGTTATTTACAAGAATACCATCTAATCTATTTTCAAAGCTATACTTAGCGATTAAGTGTGCCACCTTATTGGCCGAACGGCTAATCTTTGACAATTGAAGATTGTTGATCAACTTCGAGATGCTCAACGCTTTCATCTTCAGGTCACGCATAGCAGACCTGTCAACGCTTTGATAGGCATCAATGAAATCCCACGACCAAATTTATACTAAAAATATCAATATCTGCAATACTCCCAAAACACTTAGGCGCGGTGCATTAACTTCTACCTCGTTTCTTGTTTCTTGTTTCTTGACATATCAACCAATAGGAGATGTGAGTGCATGCTTTTAATGACTTGAGACTACCAAACACGACATGTAGTGGTTAGTTCATTGCATGCAATGCTATTAATTAGCAAAAAAAACATTAAGATCTCTCGTTTTCCCCTCCTCCTTGGTCACAGTGCACAATCTAAGATGACTTGCTCACCTAGACGGAGGGAGTACTGATTATAATGAGTATAAGAACTACGTTTTATAATAAGTGTAAAAATATTGATTTGACATTGTGAATGTTGACACATTGTGGAATAGTTTTTGAAGTCTGCAAAAGTACTCAACTAGTGTTGTCGTTCTCCACAAAAAAATGTGTTTACCAATGCATGCATGAACACTAGTTACTCTAACCCCCCTCTCTTCTTTAATTCTTTGCCACATCAGCATGTTTGCTATTCCCGTGTGCATGATACCAGCTAAGATACCACCATTATGGCCAGCCTTAATCATCGCATGCAATAATTTAGTGCACCTTGAAATATGAACATGTGTGGGGCGTGTTTGTATTTAATGACTTGAGACTATACCTAGCCCGGCATGCAAGATGACTTATTATGCACCGTTCCCCATACCTGCAGGAAGCCCGTTCGTCTCCAAATCTTTTCCTCTCCATGTGTGGAAACAATATGCCTGCCAAACTCTCCTTATCCCTCCAGCGGTCCCACCACTCCACCCCGTGTGAAAAAATCTGCATGCATGACTCTCCTCCCCCCACGCTCGTCCAATCCGTTGTGACCAGCAATATTTCCACCCCTTCGCGCCCCCGTAATTTACTCCAACAAATATGCCCACGTAGTTGTTACTTAACTGTAGGAGCATTTAGTCACTGACATATGGGCCCAACATGGGTCTCGCCCACATGTCAGTGACGCAACTGAACCTGCAGATTAAGTCGATCAGCTCAGATCCATATCTTACATAGGTGTGCCATTGCTCGCTATAAATACTGCGCCTCCCACGACATCGCTATCTCCTCCCCTCACGTTCACGCTCATCGCTATCTCCTCCCCTCCCTCTCCGCCGACCACCATGGCATCACCCCTCCCAAGCCCTAGGATCCTCGCAGCACTGCGCCGGATGGTCACGCGTCGTCGTTCCTTTCCTCATCGCCACTAGTCGAGGAGGGCCTCGCCGCCACTAGTCCTCGAGGACGACGCGTCGCTGTTCCGTTCCTCGCCGCCACTAGTCGAGGAGGATGCGTCGGCGTCCGCTCCTCCTCGCCGTGATGCGTCGAGGTGGACGCGTCGGCGTTCCCAATCTCGCCAAAGACGCGCGCGGAGGACGTGTCGGCTCCCGCCACGAGGAGAACGCCCGCGCGCCGCCGAGCCCCCAGCCTTGAGGAGCTTTGGAAAGAAATGGATGACGACTTGTGGGAGGCTTTGCCTCCAGCAGAGCGCGCCAAAATAGAGGCAGAGAAGAAGGCCGAGGAAGAGAAGCACACCGCGCAACAAGCTTTCTGGGAGATCTATGTCTCGTCCGAGAGAGTCAAGCAATTGGTTCTTGGGCAGAAGGCTCGTGCGAGGGCCGTGAGGGTGGCGGAGGACGCCCGTGCCGACGCCCTGAGTGCAGTTGGGCCCAAGCGCCTCATCTACGCTTGGCGGTACGTGGATCGGGTGCACGCTTCCAGCGAGGAGGAGTACCTGTTGGCGCCGGATCACCACACCGGTGAGATCACGCTCGCCTGCCGGCAAGCCGCCAATCAGCACCTCGCGAGATGCGAGGCTGAGGAAGAGGCGTTGTGTCGGCGCGCTGGGAAACGGCCGCGCACCAGGGCACTCGTGGCGCGCCGCAAGCGCTCCTGCGAGCGCCGTGGCTTTTAGGAGGAGTATAATTTTTGTTTCGTAAGGCGATCTTATTAGTTTTGGGACGCAAATTATAAATCCCGAACGTTCAGGAATTTTTAGCGTCCTTAATTAAGTATGTAAAAGGGAAAGTTTGGAAACCTTGTGTATAAAGACGCATTTTGCAAATGCGTGCATATAGCACAAACTTTACTACTAGGTGTGTAAGTCATATGAAAACCAAATAATCCCAAAGCACTTAGGCGCGGTGCATTAACTTCTACCTCGTTTCTTGTTTCTGACATATCAACCAATAGGAGATGTGGGTGTGCATGCTTAATGACTTGAGACTACCAAACACGACATGTAGTGGTTAGTTCATTGCATGCAATGCTATTAATTAGCAAATAAACATTAAGATCTCTCGTTTTCCCCTCCTCCTTGGTCACAGTGCACAATGTAAGATGACTTACTCACCTAGACGGAGGGAGTATATACTATCACACTACACGTCTCTCTCTATATATGTGCACCGCTACTATTCTGAGGTCAATAAGTCAACCGTGACCAAGGAGGGAAGACTTATACACCTAGACGGAGGGAGTACTACTATTACTTATGTACGTGCAAATGCACATTTTAACATTACGATGTGGTTTTTGTAAAAGTGGAAAACCATCACTAGTCAAGCTTGTGAAACGATTCAATGCAAAACAAATGCAAAAATGCTCGTTTGATTGTTTACTTTTAGCTTCCTTCTCTGTGGTTATTTCTCTGTCGTACTTTGTACGGAGTATCTCACTGGTTGGAAAGGCATGCAAATTCCCAAACCGCTTCCTACACCCTGTATCGAATTTTTTGCCTAACAGGTTGTGCTGTGCAATTGGAATTCCAACTTGAGTACTACTACTAGTAGGAGTACCAGGGCCAGTTCTTTTGGGCTTCTAGATTAGTAATCCCATAACTACTACCTCTGTCCTGGTTTATTGGTCCCCATTGTAATCTGTGTCAAATTTTTGGTCAAAATTTAGCATAAATTACAATGGTGAGGAAAAACCAGTTAAATCTTTGGTCAAAATTTAGCACAAATTACAATGGTGAGGAATAAACCAGGACGGAATAGTAGTTTAGAAGCCCAAATAAATGAGTGAGGCGCCTTATTGTTACTCTCCACTGTGACTAGTCTTGTTGGAAAAGCTGGGGAAGCCGCCAAAAGAACTGGCCCTAGGAGTAGTAGCTAGGGATCGAAAAGTAGATGAACCAAGAAAGTAAATGCAGAGAGATGAAATGCAAAAAGATGGAGGGATGTGATGGTTGCTTGTCCGTTTATTTTACCAGGCCACTTATTACTCGGAGTAGATGGTGCTCCTCGCGCTAGTCGGGTGAGAGGTGAGACTTCTTAGCTCCGCCCTCTACACTAGTACTTTACTTTCCATCCATTTTTACAGGGCCTAACTTGTCAATCTCTCGTACCAAGGCATGTCCGCAAAAAGAGGAACTGATTTTGGGACTAGTATCTGGATCCCGTGTAATCTTGCATGCAGCCTCCTTTGAATGCCTAGCCGCTGGCCTCCTTCCTTTAATCCTCGCATGCAAATTACTCTCCTCCCTTTTCTACATGCATGCCCAACCATAATTCCTCAAATCATGCATGCCTTGGCTGAAATATAGAGCTCGCTCCTCTTTTGAAAATATGGTGGTGCTATCCATGCATGCAAATCAATTGACGGGAGAGCATTTTTTGATGAAGGATGTGGGGTCGACTTCATTTGGAGATGCCTCGGGTAGTTCGATAGGTTTCTTCGGATATTATTTCATCTCTAGAGCTCACAAACATCCGGTGAAATAGATAAAAGGTATCTTTTGCAAACAAAAGTGTTCAACTGTTCAACCTGCATCCAAAACTTGTGAAGAAATAACACTTATTGTGCTTTGCAAGAAATGATCTTCAAGAATTAGTTTTTGAGTATCGATTGTTATACATGTTGGCTATAGATGACATGGCACTTTCTTATAGTTAACAGTTGGCTATACTATTTAAATATTAACCATGCCCTTATACACCTAGACGGAGGGATTAAATCAGATGACTTGGGAGCGGGCAGAGGAGATGTAAGAAATGGTTCATCATAAGTCTTTCACCAAGACTATAGTAAAAATTCATACATGGAAGATTCTAGACTAAACCATAAACCGATACACTTTTATTCATGCACGATACTCCAATAGAGCAAGATCATGCATGGAAGTCTCCACATGCTTAGACAGCGGATTACATTGAGCTAAGACTAATGATCAACATTTAACTTGATAATGCATATGTCCAGTGAACCTCCTTGGAGTCCCGTGCACATTGTTGGAGTAAAGGATGCCATGGGTTTTCCAAGTCCACATTGGCGGATAGTCCCAGCTCGGTAGAGTCCAAGTATGCTCGATGAGGCGGTGTCGCCCGCCCACGCGACCTCCGAGGGTAGTAATAGTGACCACGCACCCGCACATCGGCCTCGTGTCGATGTCGGCGTCGGTGGCGTCGCCCGACGCACACTACAGAGATGTGGCGGCGGCTGCGCTGGCTTCGCCGGTGGCCACGATCAAGAGGAAGACGCTGCCATCCTCCTCCGAGACTAGTAGGCGGCGCTGATCCTCCAGCGACTCCGGCACGGTGAACGGGTAGCATGTCTCGTACTTGATGTTCTCCGCCAAGGGCCAGCAATGATTGCCGCACGCATCCGTGAGGTGATGCACCATGTCCACCGGCGAGCCACAAACGGCATCGGGCACTCATAGCAGAGACGAAGGGACGAAGGGCCTATTATCGGAGTGGCTTTTGGATTGTTGGAAATATGAGCAAGTTACTATGATATTTAATCCGAATAAATAGGAAATAGATCATGACGGCTATAACAGAGATTAAACTAATCATGCGAACTAGCATAGTAGATGAACAGATCACATACTAGAAACATGAATTCTACCACGATCTCAAACAGAAGGATAGAATCACATACGGTGCAGCGGGAGCAGCACCATTGGTGTTGATGTTGTCGCCCATGTCGTTGAGGATGAGGCTGCCGAGGTCGGGAAGAAGTCGTCGTCGGTGAAGTCGTCGCTGCTAGCGATCGCGTGAGTGCCCTCCCAAAAATTTGATCGCCTCTCGAATGGAGATCACGAGGCGTGGTTTAGGGGGCGCTGTTGTCCCTTGGAGCGGTGCAGTAGCCCAAAGGAGTAGATGGAAGACTTCCTAGTCTCTATGCAATGATCTCTACTAGTGGTGACAAACTTTATAGTATTGGGCGGGTAGTTGTCGTCGAATAGTATAGCTTTGTCCTCGGCCCGGCTCAATCTCGCCTCCATCAAACCCCTCCGTAAACGAGGCATGGCGTGAAACCTACTCCGCCCGAGGAGGAGGAGCGTGTAGGTCTCCTCTTATCATGCTCATACAAGTGGTGAAGAGCTCACCTTATAAAGGCCTACTAGCAAAATTCCAACATCCTTAGGCTTGTCCATGAAGTACAGGAGTGGTTGTAGGGACATTGCGCAGATTGAATATGATGAGCAAGTTACTATGAGATTTAATCCGAATAAGCACAAAATAAATCATGACGGCTATAACAGAGATGAAACTAATAATGTGGAGTAGCATAGTAGTAGGATAAAGAGTAGAAACATGAATTCTACCACGATTTCGAACAGGAAGGATAGAAACACATACGGTGCAACGGGAGCAGCACCGTTGGCGTTGAGGTTGTCGCCCATGTCCAAACACCACGTAGACATGGTCTTTGAGCATGGTTCATAGTCGTTCCACGCTCGGGCATTGAAGTTTGTAACTATTTTAGATTAGAATATACTGCTCCTCCGGTGCTAGTAGTAGAGCAGAGTCCTACTCTACTACTCTACTCAAGCAAGTTAGGGCATACCACTGTAGGGAGTACCAGTACTGTGATCACTCAAGAAAGTTGTCTGGCATCGACATGACCCTACGCTGCTGGTATGTGTCTCGTAAGTCAAGAGACGTGCTGTAGTCATCATCACCTGTCCACTTCCCGCAGCACATATTCGCTTCTCCATCTTTGTCCGCACATAATCTCGTCCAATCTTCCATCCCCGCTAAGGCGCCTCCCCCCTCGTCCGAAACCCAAGCACTAACAATGGCAGAACCGAGCAGCGTCCGCCGAAAGAGTGGCTGGAATTCGCTCCCCACAAAGGTAATCAAGCTCATTGTTTCGCGTGTGGACAATCTCAGTACCATGCCGCTCGCCGCGTGCTCGTCGGGGCTGTACCGTTTACTCAAAGCCCTCAGGCCGGAGCTTTTTAAGCCAGCTCCTTGCTTGTTGATGCTGCCTGATCTTCAGAAACGGCATGTCACGCAGCATAACGATCGTAGGGTGGCGAGCATCAACCCCCTTGACTGCGATCCGATCCCCGTCAGCCTCAACTACATTAGCGGTATGTACTGGGTCGGCATGAACACGTCTTGGATGGTGCTCGTCGACGGTCGCGGCAGCTGGATGCTCGTGGAGGTCTACACCCGGCGATTGATCCCCCTTCCTTCGATTAACACTGCACTACTTTGGCACCGCGGCCCAGAATACTCGGAATCTTACAGTAGCCAACATGATACCAAGTTTGATTTGCTCAAGGTTGTAATCTGCCAAGTGCCCACAAGATCTGCGAATTATAAAGACTTCAGGCTAATTGCATTCTTCAACCGCGGTCTCGCCTATCTGACAGGTCACTGCGGTAAGTGGATAAATCTGCACGTCCATCGCAGGATCATACATCCTCCATGGTTCTCTGATGCCATTGAACACAAGGGCTTCATTTACGTTGTCGACTCCTTCTATGGCTGGACGTATTGCTGGCCTACTCCAGTCATCGCTACAAACGGCTGTTACATCAGTATGTTACTTCCCTATGATATCATGATGGCTTGCTTATATTATTGTCAACATTTGCTGAAAAAATATTCATGCTCATACCATGCTGTTCTTAAGATTAACTAAACCAAGAGCCCTTTTTTATTTGACTCCAACTTGATATGATGTTGTAGGCCGCCTGGTGTCCCTACCCTTCCTAATCCCGGAACCTTTCAAAGAAAAGCGGCATGGCAGTTGCAGGTGGTTCCTGGCTCGATCAAACGATGGCGAAAGATTGATGATCGTTCGCACATACCGGACGTGTTGTTTCGCGGAATACAATCACAGTCACTGCAAGGTCTTTGAGCAGGATCCTAGCTTCTCTGGGCCTTCAGGAATTTTTGACTGGAAGCTGGTAAGTATCCTTGGTACACGCTCTCTGTTTGTGGGACTGAATTATCCGATTAACCAGGAGATAACCGACGGCAAGGATCATGATGGCAGCGCGGTTTCGTTCATCAGGCAAAACTGTGTGTACACAGCATACCATGCGTCTCTGCATGCACCATACCCTGATATGTGCCGCCACGCTCTGCAGCCCAAAGTAGGAGAGAGGGTCGCAAGTATCAGACTTCGACCTGCTGGCTGGAGTTTCCCCCGTCAGGCACCCATCTGGTTCAAGCCGTCACCAATCTCCACAACTTAATAAATAATAACGTCTAAGCGAGCCGCTTAGTTAGATGCGTACACTTGGTGTAGTAGGATCTTTATTTAGTTTGATGCATACACTTGTTCTTTTTTGGTAGCCCTTTTGTAATGATGGCTGATGTTTGGTTTGGAAGAGAGAGCTGCGTCTTCACTCTTCTGGCCTGCTTACTGCTTTTGTTGCACCCCATCCCTAGTTGCTGCTGCTGTTGTTTTCAATGTACAATCAGTAGTATATTTAAATACATTGGTTGAATAAATGTGTTGTTAGAACGACAAACACAATGTTTTGGAAGTCGTTGCACGGTTTGATCCTTTAGTGCCCCGTACCGTACGTAGCGCATACTATTTTTCGTATGGAACACATTTTTTTGAAACTCGGAACACATTTTCCACTTGTTGATAACATGCAGCCCACTGATGAAGGCCCAATAGAGAAGCCCATAATTAACTAGAAGGGAGGCTCTCACATGAATCCGGCCCAGGTACATGCTCATGGTCCCCTAAACATAAATAAGTAAATAAATAAATAAATAAAGCTAAATGCTCATGCACCAGTTCTTTGGGAAAATAGGTAGCCCAGTATTTCTTTTTGAAGAATACCCAAGCTAGGCCTATTTGTTTTCTCCGAATTACTGGGCTGCAAATCTTTCAAGACGAGGAGGGATGCATTCCGGCCTGGCTTAAGAGTATGGTCAATGTCTATTAAAAGTAATATCAAAAGGGGTTGAAAATTCCAAAAAATTTATAGCAAATGGGATATAAGTTTCTTTTTTTGTTTTTGTTCTTCACTGATATCTTATACGTATTTCATTGGATTTAACATGACATAGTACTAATTTATTTTAAATTTGTTTTACTATGGCTATTAATTTTGGATTAAGAATATTTAGTTCCCCAGCAAAAATTTGCGAATTTTCAAAATTTCCCACATATTTAGTTAATTTTTGACCTCAGTCTGACAGAAAATGGCCAGCAATTCTAAAAATGGAAAGCGGCCTGCAATAAATTCCATATGAATTAGAAAATGAGTAAAATTATAAAATAATAGCAAATGGGCTGTACACGCCACGGATTTCGAGGCTGACTTGTTTACGCAAGGCTTTGTCGGTGAACACACGATTCTAGCAGCAGATTAGTGTTGGATGTCCACGGCCGACGTCTTCTTCAATCTCGATCTTCTGCTCCGGCCGCCTAAACTAACGACTGCTGCTCCCTCCTCTTGTGGCCATTGTGATGCCGCGTGTGAGCTTCCCCGCCCACCCTACTCCCTCCGCTGGCCTGGCCGCACGCAATCAACTGCCTCCTTATTACACGAAAAAAATGATTCCTCCCACTGACATCTGGGGCGCACCGGTTGGGAGGCTAACTTGTGGGCCTACTAAGTTGATGCATACGCAGGGCTTGTCAACTTAGTCAACAAACGATTCTAGCAGCAGTAACAGTTAGATTTGAATCAAACGGTCCTGCTGCTTCTTCAATCGCTGCTCTTCTTGCACCAGCCACCCAAACCAGCGCCGGGACACCGCCTGCTCCTGCCTCCAGTGGCCGGCTGTGCTGCCGATGAGGCCTCATCGCCCCCTACTACTCCCACCGCTAGCCAGGCTCTGCGGCGACGGCAGCCTCACACGGCAGCCGAACGGTGAACCTCGTACTCCTCTCGCATGGGCATCCATTGCCGCGTCTTCCCGGCTCGCGTCGCCCCTTCCTAGGTCTCCCGTCGTCCACCGCCTTGGTGCTCTCGGCGGCGTGGTCAACGTGGTCAACGACATTCCATCGAAGAGTCTTGACGTGGAAAGGCTGACAGCTGGGTCCTGGCCCAGCCCAGTTTTTTGTGATTTGCCAAGTAAGTCGCTTTGTCGGACTGTTGGGCTGCAAATCTTTTAAGACGAGGAGGAGAGCTTTCATTCGGCTGGCCTAGAAAATGGCCCATCAGTAATGAGAAATGGGTTGTACATTTTTAAAACACATCAAACCGGCAATTAGTTTCAAATATCTTTTTTTCATTTCGAGAGTTGAAATTACATTAATTTTTATGCATGGAGAATTTGGTGGATTTTATATTGATATACATTTATTTTTAAAATCAGTTTGAATGTGAGTCGAAATTTCGGGATTAAAAACAGTTCGGACCACACCGAAATATGCAAAAAATCATATAATTTTTTAACCGTGGCCACAATATGGGTTGTAATGCTAACAAAAAGAATTTGGGATCCAAAAAAACCTTAATAATTAGAAAATGGGCTGTAAATTATTAGAAATAATGGCAGATGGGTTGTATGCTGTTTCCCATAGATTTGAGGCTTTCCTAAAAAAAGGTTGACGCACAAGCAGTGACTGTTGGATGGCCATCCAATGGTCGTCGTGCTTCTTCAATCTCTGCTCTTCTGCTCCGGCCTGCTCAAGCAGTGCCGCGGGACTGCTGCTCCCTCCTCCTCGTGCCGGCTCTGCTGCTGCTGTGAGCCTCACCGCCTTGTACTCCAATCGCTGGCCTAGCCATCCCTCTACTCACCCACACTGTTGTTATTCTCCGGCGACGGTAGACGAACCAATAAACCCTCGTACAGTCGTACTCCCCTCCGCGTGGGAAACAACTGCTGAGTCTTCCATGCCTCCGTGTCGTTCCCTTCCTAGGCCTCGCCGTCGTCCACCGCCCTGGTGCTCTCGGCGCGGCCTGGTCAACATGGTCAACGACCGACATGCATCTGAAGTTGACTTTAGGTAGAGAGGCCGACAGCTGGGTCCACGGTCGCACGCAAGGAAATGCCTCCTTATTACGCGCAAAATAATGATTCCTCCACCTGACATCTGGGACCCACCGAAAGGGCCTCTGTATTTCGCGAAAAAAACGTTACCGCCGCTGACAGCTCGGACCCACCAGCTATATCTTCACACGCAAGGAAGTGCCTCCTTATTACGCACAAAAAAAATGAATACTCCCCCTATTAGCTGGGACCCAGTATAGTGGCAGACTGACTTGTGGGCCTACTATGTAGACGGGGACGGAGGGCTTTGTCAACTTAGTCAATATGCACGATTTTAGCTCCAGTGACCGTACGATGTCCATCCAACGGTCGTAGTGCTTCTTCAACCTTTGGTCTTCTTGCTCCAGCCGCCCAAACCAGCGCCGGTCGTGCCTCTGCTCCTGCCTTCCGTGGCCGGCTGCGATGCGGCGGAGGCCTCACCGCCCCCTACTACTCCCACCGCTGGCCAGGCCATCCCTCTACTCACCGACACCCCCTGTTACTCTGCGGTGACGACAGCCACACACCGCAGCGAACCAGTGCCCTCGTACTCCTCTACGCGTGGGCATCCACTGCCGTGTCTTCCCCGGCTCCGCGTCGTCCCCTTCCTATGCCTCGCCGTCGTCCACCGCCCTGGTGCTCTCGGCGCGGCGTGGTCAACGTGGTCAAGGAACGGCTTCCATCGGACGTGGATTGTACGTGGAGAGGCTGACAGCTGGGTCCACGGCCGCAGCAAGGAAGTGTCTCCTTATTACGTGCAAAATAATTATTCCTCCACCTGACAGCGGGGACCCACTGGACGGGCCACCGTATTTCGCCCCCCTGACTGCTGGGACCCACCAGCTACATCTTCGCACGCAAGGAAGTGCCTGACAGTCGGGACCCACCTGGTCGAAGCGTACGTAGCGTTGTCATTCTGGTCGCGAACGTGTACGTACATATATACTGGTCGATGTAGAGGCACGCACGTGTCGTAGTAGAGGCGCGCACGTAGCATGTACACGTACGTACAGCGGCCAGGGTGCAAGAAAGAAAATACGGCCACGTATGTGTACATACGGGCGGGGTCTCGAACGCCTACTCGCGCATACTTACGGCGAGGGCTCGTTGACATGGCTGGGTCGGAACGGAGAAACAGCGTCGTCATCGTGTTCATGGGGAGGCAACGGAATGCATCGTGTTCATGGGGAGGCAACGGAATGCGTCGTGTTCGTGGGGAGGCAACGGAATGCGTGGTCGTGTTCATCGGGAGGGCTTGGACGGAACAGGAGATGGAAATGAGGCCTAGCGTACCGCACAACGGAGGAAACAGACCTCCTACGTTCGGAACGGGGTCCTGTTGATCGGGAGGGGTCTGGCGTACCGCAAAACGGAGAAGCGGACCTCCTACGGTCGAAAGCACGGGGTCTGTTGATCGGGAGGGTGTGGCGCATCGCAAAAGCAGATTTAAACGGACTTGTGTTGGGCGCCACGGTCGAAGCGGGGTCTGTTCATCGGGAGGGTGTGGCGTCGCAAAGCGGAACTCCACGGGATACTATTCATCTCCACCGTCGACCCCTCCGGCCTCCACGAGCTCTTGTTCATCCACCGTCGACCTCCTCCGGCCTCCACTGCATTTGTTCATCCACGGGCTCCTGTTCATCCAGCCTCCACCGCGCGCTACTCCACCGGCTACTATTCAACCAACCCTCCACCGTCTACTATTCATCCAGCCTCCACCGCGCGCTACTCCACCGGCTACTATTCAACCACCCCTCCACCGTCTCTGTTCATCTAGCCCTCCACACCAACAGGTCCTGTTCATCCACCCTCCACGGGCACCCTCCACCGTCTCTGTTCATCCAGCCCTCCACACCACGGGTCCTGTTCATCCACCCTCCACGGGCACCCTCCACCGTCTCTGTTCATCCAGCCCTCCACCACACCACGGGTCCTGTTCATCCGAGGCAACGCCACCGCTCCTTGTTCATCAAACCCCCATAACGCCACCGTTCATCCCATCGATCGGCTTGATTAGCGGCGAGAGCGGCGAATCGCTCGATCGGGTTCGATTAACGACCATCGATCAATCGCTCGGGTTCGAACGCGTAGCTGCGGCAGCAATCGCTCGGGTTCGATTAGAGCCCAACGCCTCGCTTCGGGTTCGATTAGAGCTAACGCCTCACACACGCGCAGCACGTATGAGAAAACAGCGCATCGCTCGGCCCCCGACCTCCCACCGTAACCGGGAACTCCCCGAAATTTTCCTCCCCCTCGCTTCTACCATGGTTTTTTCCGTCATGGACGGTCCAAAGAATGTCATGCAGCTGCGTCTCCGGCCCGCCCAGGACGAAATGCCCATTTTCTGTCATGATTTTTTATCATAGAAGTAGGAGCCCACCACATCTATGATGATACCGGGTTTTCTCACAATTATCGTCATAGAAGTGTCATGTGTATGACAGAAAATAATTTCGTTCGGCCCAAAATGTCACGGATGTGTCTTTTTTTGTAGTGATCCCTATATTACCTATCCCACTCCGTAAAGATGCAATACTCTCCCGATCTGCATGGCAGGTTGATACTTATCTTAATGTGTTCCAAGTGGCTTATTCGGGTAAGCAGAGATGTTGTCCTGCTGAACATCTTCTGAGGAACACACCTATATGAATTTGATTTATTAAAGTCATGATCTATGAGAATTGGGTGTTCTCTAATAAATTCATGAAAAGGCCACGAGTATAGCGTATCGCTCCACCATGGGAAGCCTTGCGGCAGCCCAATGTCGGTCGAGAATTTGTGTGAAACTAGTCTCACGGAAAACTTGTAGTTCAAGGCATAGTCCACTATTCAAGTTGTGATCTAGTGTAGCATAAATCTCTAAGTGGAAGTTCAACTTCATAGTCTTCACTAAGCACCGGTATATAAACAATGTTTTGGAACTAAATGATGAGATGTGCCAATGAGACTTTGTGGGGGATTGTTGGAAATTTGCTAGTAGGCCTTTGGCCCAAAGCCCAACTAAAATTCTGAAATTCTCTCGGCCCATTCATGCACACATGTGAATGGAGTGAGTGAGACTAAAGTTTAGTCCCACCCCGGAAGTTGAGAGAGAGTTGCACCTCTTTATAAGGTGAGCTCTTCTACCACTTGTATGAGCATGAGAAGAGGAGACCTACACGCACGCTCCTCCTCCTCGCTCGCCTCGCCACGCCATGCCTCTCCTCGCCTCGTCACGACGCGCCGCGGGTTGCGGGATCGAGCCGAGGACAGAGCTATGCACGTTGTCTATATTTTTGCTGCTCGAGAAAAATTAATGAGTCATTAATTAATAATTAACGGACGCGTTAATTAATGAACCGTTTCTGATTCTTTTGGATCGTGACGACTCGGACGTGGGGTTTACTCCCACGACCTACCCGGCCCGCACTATATAGTCAGGCATACGTCTACCCTAGCCGCAGCCGCTTCGCATGGTTTCTCACAACTGTTCCAGATCATTGCGCCGCCAAACAAGTCTTCTCCATCCCTCCTTTCGGCGTGCACTGGGAGAAGGGACAGCAGGCCTCCGGAACCCCGCCTCTCGTGATCCTGTACGGGAGAGAGGCGATCAGTTTTGGGGAGTGCACTCATGATCGCTTTCGCAGCGACGACTTGACAGCGACTTCTTCCCCGACCTCGGCAACCTCATCCTCGACGACATGGGCGACAACGTCAACGCCGGCGGTGCTGCACCCGCTGCACCGTATGTGATTCTATCCTTCTTGTTCGAGATCGTGGTAGAATTCATGTTTCTAGTATGTGCCCTAGATGTGATCTGTTCATCTACTATGCTAGTTCACATGATTAGTTTAATCTCTGCTTTTGCTGTCATGATCTATTTCCTATTTATTCGGATTAAATCTCGTAGTAATTTGCTCATATTTCCAACAATCCAAAAACCTGATTATAGGCAATTTATTCCGAGTGATTTTGCTGCGCATCTGAAGCCGCCTGCCTTTAAGGGGGTGCAATATAAGAGGTGGCGCACGAGAGCAGTCTACTGGTTTCAGACCATGGGCTGCTATGACGCCACCAAGGGCAAGCCTGAGGGCGATCTTAATCCAGCACAGCAGGAAGCTTTTGAGAAGATCGATACCCTCTTTAAAGGCGCTCTTCTGAGTGTTCTTGATGACTCCATTGTGGATTCGTATATGTCGTTTGACAACGGCAAGGATATGTGGGCTGCGCTCGAGGCCAAGTTTGGTGCCTCGGACACCGGCAGCGAGTTGTACGTCATGGAGCAATTCTATGACTACAAGATGACTGATGAGCGCCCTGTTGTACAGCAGGCTCATGAGATATAGTCGCTCGCAGAAGAACTTGAGTACTTCAAGTATGTGTTGCCGGAGGCATCATTGCCAAGCTTCCACCTTCGTGGAACAATTTTGCTACTTCCCTGAAACACAAGAGAGAGGAGTTTTCCGTTGCGGATCTCATTGGTACTCTTGATGTTTAAGAGAAGGCGAGAGCAAAGGACACACGTGCTCGAGTTGCTGAGGGAGGTTCTAGTGCCCACATGGTACAGAAGAAGAACTTCCAGCCCAACAAGTTCAAAAACAACAAGAACAAAACTCAGGGCAAAGGCAAGTTTGATACAAAGAACAAGCCATCACATTCTACCAACTTCAAGAAGAATTCTCATAAGAAGGGAAGGACTTTGCCATGTCTGCGGTGATCCTAATCCTTTGGGCTCCAAAGTGTCCTAACCGCTTTGAGCAGCCTTGAACATGAGAAGAGCGGCAAGTCCGCTAATGTTGTCATCGGTGATCTTGATATGAAGGAATCAGGTGCAGTATTTTTCCTACCATCCTTCAAGATTCCAAACCCCGATTGGTTAATTGACACGGTGCCAATGTACATGTTTGTCTTGACGCCTCCATGTTTTCTTCTTAGACGGCTACTGGGACTTCTCCTGTGCTGATGGGGAACGGGTCACATGCCATCGTTCGAGGTATTGATACGGTCAATCTGAAGTTTACTTCGGGGAAGACCATGCGTCTGAAGAACGTTCATCATGTGTCGTCCATCAATAAAAATCTCGTTAGTGGTTCCCGTTTATGTCGAGATGGTTTTAAGTTGGTTTTCGAATCCAATAAAGTTGTAATTTCTAAGTATGGACAATTTGTTGGAAAAGGCTATGAGAGCGGAGGCTTGTTCCGCCTGTCTTTGTCAGATATTTGCACTAAAGTTATTAATAATGTTTGCCACAACAATGAGTCTCATATTTGGCATTCACGACTTTGTCACATTAACTTTGGTTGCATGACGCGGCTAGCCAATATGAATTAATTCCAAAAATCTCTACTGTCAAAGACTCTAAGTGCCAAGTATGTGTGCAAGCTAAGCAACCTCGCAAGTCCCATAAGACTGCAGAGGCAAGAGACTTGGCTCCACTAGAGCTTATACATTCTGATCTTTGTGAGATGAATGGCGTGTTGACAAAAGGTGGAAAGAGATACTTCATGACGTTGATTGATGACTCCACTAGATATTGTTATGTGTATCTTCTGAAATCAAAAGATGAGGCTTTGACTTTCTTCAAAAACTATAAAGCTGAGGCAGAGAACCAACTTGATCGAAAAATTAAACGGCTTATGTCCGATCGTGGTGGAGAGTATTTTTCCAATGAATTTGATATGTTTTGTGCGGAACATGGTATAATACATGAGAGGAAGCCTCCCTACTCACCCCAGTCAAGTGGGGTAGCCGAAAGAAAGAACCGAACTCTAACTGATATGGTTAACACCATGTTAGACACTTCGGATCTATCCAAGGAATGGTGGGGGGAGGCGCTAATGACTGTGTGTCATGTTCTAAACCGAGTTCCCACAAAACATAAGATCATGACTCCATTTGAGGAATGGGAAAGAAAAAGGTTGAAACTCTCTTACCTACGTACTTGGGGTTGTTTGGCGAAAGTCAATATACCAATTCCCAAGAAGCGCAAGCCTGGACCAAAAACCGTGGATTGTGTTCTTCTGGGCTATGCTTTTCATAGCATCGGCTATAGATTTTTGATAATAAAATCTGAGGTATCCGACATGCATGTTGGTACGATTATGGATTTGAATGATGCAACTTTCTTTGAGGACATATTTCCTATGAAGGATATGTCGAGTTCATCAAATCGGGAGATACCAACTCCATCCAAAGTGAGGAATTGTTGTAATTCCTGAACCCACCATTCTGACGGAACACATTGAGAATCTGTTGAGGGTGACAATGGAACTCCTGTGAGGAGTAAGAGCGAGAGGGCTGTAAAGTCCTTTGGTGATGATTTCATCTTGTACCTCGTGGATGACACACCGGGACTATTTGAAGCCTATGCATCTCCCGATCTTCGACTCTTTGGAAGGAAGCATGCGTAGCGAGATGGATTCCATCTTAGCTAACGGTACTGGGAGATCACTAACCGTCCTTATGGGTGCAAACATGTAGGATGTAAGTGGGTGTTCAAGAAGAAGCTTATACCTGATGGTACGATTGAAAAGTACAAGGCACGGCTTGTGGCCAAGGGTTATACCCAGAAAGAAGGTGAAGACTTCTTTGATACTTACTCACTGTGGCTAGATCGACCACAATTCGGTGCTACTATCTTTGGCTGCCTCACATGGTCTTCTCGTTCATCAAATGGACATTAAGACAGCTTTCCTCAATGGAGAGTTGAAGGAGGAAATTTACATGGATCAGCCAGATGGTTTTGTAGTACACAGTCGGGGAAGGAAAGGTGTGCAAGTTATTAAAGTCTTTATATGGCCTTAAACAAGCTCCTAAAGAGTGGCATGAGAAGTTTGAAAGAACATTAACTGCTGCCGGCTTTGTAGTAAACGATGGCGACAAGTGCGTGTACTATCGCTATGGTGGGGGCGAAGGAGTTATTCTTTGTCTGTATGTCGACGACATATTGATCTTTGGAACCAAACTTGATTTAATCAAGGGGGTTAAGGATTTCTTATCTCGCTATTTTGAGATGAAGGATCTAGGAGTAGCTGATGTTATCTTAAACATCAAGCTGTTGAGAGATGAGAATGGTGGGATCACACTGCTTCAGTCTCACTATGTGAAAAAGGTCTTGAGTCGTTTTGGGCATAGCGAGTGCACACCTTCTCCAACTCCATATGATGCTAGTGTGTTGCTTCGAAAGAATCGATGGATTGCTAGAGATCAACCGAGGTATTCTCAAATTATTGGCTCGCTTATGTATTTGGCGAGTGCCACGAACTCGACATCTCGTTTCTGTTAGCAAGCTGAGTCGGTTTGTGTCAAAACCGGAGATGATCATTGGCATGCACTTGAGAGAGTTATCGCCATTTGAAAGGCACCCATGAGCTATGGGATTCACTACACGGGTATCCAAAGGGTACTGGAGGGTTATAGTGACTCAAACGGATATCGATCTTGATGAGATTAAGGCCACAAGTGGTTATGTTTTTACACTTGGTGGTGGCGTTGTTTCTTGGAAGTCTTGCAAGCAGACCATCTTAACGAGGTCAACTATGGAAGCGGAACTCACGGCATTAGACACCGCCATTGTTGAAGCGAGTGGCCGTGAGCTCTTGATGGACTTACCTATGGTTGAAAACCAATACCCCTATCACGATGAACTGTGATAATCAAACTGTGATCGTCAAGATAAACAGTTCTAAGGACAATATGAAGTCCTCAAGGCATGTGAAGAGGAGACTGAAATCTGTCAGAAAATTAAGGAACTCCGGAGTTATTACGTTGGATTATATCCAAACATCGAAAAATTTGGCAGATCCCTTCACAAAGGGTCTATCACGTAATGTGATAGATAATGCATCGATGGAGATGGGTCTGACAGCCACCGCATGAGTTGTCCATAGTGGTAACCCACTCTATGTGATCGGAGATCCCGTGAACTAGAAGTGGGAGACAAGCTGTTGGTCAGATGGAAGGAGAGTATCCCTATATTACCTATCCCACTCCGTGAAGATGCAATACTCTCCCTATCTGCATGGTAGGTTGATACTTATCTTAATATGTTCCAAGTGGCTTATTCGGGTAAGCAGAGTTGTTGTCCTGCAGAACATCTTCTGAGGAACACACCTATATGAATTTGATTGTTAAAGTCGCAGTCTGTGAGAATTGGGTGTTCTCTAATAAATTCATGAAAAGGCCCTGGAGTATGACGTATACGCTCCACCCGCGGGGAAGCCTTGCGGCAGCCCAGTATCGGTCAGAAATTTGTGTGAAACTAGTCTCACAGAAAACTTGTAGTTCAAGGCATAGTCCACTATTCAAGTTGTGATCTAGTGTAGCATAAATCTCTAAGTGGAAGTTCAACTTCACAGTCTCCACTAAGCACCGGTATATAAACAATGTTTTGGAACTAAATGATGACATGTGCCAATGAGACTTTGTGGGGGATTGTTGGAAATTTGCTAGTAGGCCTTTGACCCAAAGCCCAACTAAAATTCTGAAATTCTCTTGGCCCATTCATGCACACATGTGAGTGGAGTGAGTGAGACTAAAGTTTAGTCCCACCCGGAAGTTGAGAGAGAGTTGCACCTCTTTATAAGGTGAGCTCTTCTACCACTTGTATGAGCATGAGAAGAGGAGACCTACACGCGCGCTACTCCTCCTCGCTCGCCACACCTCGCCTCGCCTCGCCTCGTCACCACGCGCCGAGGACAGAGCTATGCACGTTGTCTATATTTTTGCTGCTCGGAAAAAATTAATGAGTCATTAATTAATAATTAACGGACGCGTTAATTCTGAACCGTTCGATTCTTTTGGATCGTGATGACTCGGACGTGGGGTTTACTCCCACGACCTACCCGGCCCGCACTATATAGTCAGGCAGACATCTACCCTAGCCGCAGCCGCTTCGTATGGTTTCTCACCACCGTTTCAGATCTTTGCGCCGCCAAACAAGTCTTCTCCATCCCTCCTTTCGGCGTGCACTGGGAGAAGGGACAGCAGGCCTCCGGAACCCCGCCTCTCATGATCCTGTACGGGAGAGGGGCGATCATGTTTTTGGGGAGCGCACTCGCGCGTCTGCTGGCAGCGACGACTTCGCGAACGACGACCTCTTCCCCGACCTCGGCAACCTCATTCTCGACGACATGGGCGACAACGTCAACGCCGGCGGTGCTGCACCCACTGCACCGTATGTGATTCTATCCTTTTTATTCGAGATCGTGGTAGAATTCATGTTTTTAGTATGTGCCCTAGATATGATCTGTTCATCTACTATGCTAGTTCGCATGATTAGTTTAATCTCTACTTTTGCTGTCATGATCTATTTCCTATTTATTCGGATTAAATCTCGTAGTAATTTGCTCATATTTCCAACATGGATGGCAATGGAACGAGACGGGTTCTGCTTAATTGTAGGGCTTGTTTGGCGGCAACCAATGCAAAGCTCTGACCACGCCGGCCCATGGCAAAATTGACCTACACTATGTAATCCCTGAGTAAGCCGGCCGTCATTTACAGTCTCACCGTTACAGTGCAGAGATTACAGAGACACACGTCGAAACCAACACGTACACCACGCGAACGCGGGGTACATGCATGCCGGCAGTGGCATGCCAGAAACGTGGCCATGCCGGGCACAGTCTTGGCAACATACATTAGTCCGTATTGGCTGGGGCAGGTTAGTTCCCGGCGGCGCACACAGAAAAACAGAACTGGACCAGCCTAGGCCGACCAGTTCACACATCACCCAACATGTCTACCAGACTCTAGTACGTATACGTCCTTGGAAGCTTATAATGCACGGATGGGAGACAGTCAAGGTGAATGCACCACCCGGCAACCACCGTACCGGCCAGCCACTGAACCACCGGATGGATAGCCAGACCCGGCCAGCGCCGCAGGATTCGCCGTATCGCCCTCCGCCGCCCGCACATTTTCTATCCCCCCGGCGCCCGCGGCCGGGATAAGGCTGGTCATAGTGGGAATGCGTAGGTAATAAATTGTCGCCTGGCGTAAGCAAAAAAGATGATGTGTCGGGTAATTAATGAAGAGAGAAGCGAATAGAGTAACATAATACGTTACCATCACATAGCGGTTTTCGATGCAAAATGAGTCTGAAAGCGATAAATGAGGTGATGCGTACACTACGTATATATTACCCACCGCTATAGAAGCGATAACGTAGGTAAGGACTAAGAATAACGTATCGTATTCTTTAGTCAAGTTCTCCCCACTATGACCAGCCTAAGCAGGAGCCGTGCGCACCCACCCAAGTCTCGTGGATCCCGACGCCGTTCCACTGAACTTGGGTGTGGATCCCGACGCAGCGCGGCGCTGGCCTCGTTCCACTGAACTTGGGTGGCGGCAGCGTGCCGCGCGTATCATATTCGTATCGAGCTTCGTGTCCTGGAGCGAGCGAGAGTCTGCCGTCGGTCGGCGAGGGCGCGGGCGCCCCGCTTGACCGGCAACGACGCCACGAGCGACCTCCGGGCGCCGAGCTCGGCTGCGCGTGCTCACTTGTCGACGATCCGTATGCATGTGCGACCCTCCCTGACATGTTCATGTAATCAAACACGTACGTGGACTGTGGATTACTACTATTTTGTAGCGTTGCGCGCGCTGGAGCGGCGAACAGAGAGCGTCTTGGATCTGACAGGGACGTGCGCGTTGATCGACCGTCAGTTGCTGCATATAGTCACTGCACACACTTGTCCCAGAAAAGAAAACAGTTCCTGCGTGCTTCTGTCACTTCATTTAGTACAGTACTACTTCCTACTAACTTACTGGAATCACAAGGAAAACCGTAACGTAGCCAGGAAGCGTGTCTTGTGAACCGATGGCAGCTGACCGATATCACGGCTTCGATCAGGGGCCAGATTCAGATTATTCAGGCAGTGAAAGGCGCCGGCCGCCCGGCCTGATGGTCTTCGTTTGGAAAAACAAAGTTTCTTCTGGAACGGCCTTCATCGCCGGCTAAACAAGATGCACTCCACTAATTAACAGCAGTCATGTGCTAGCTTGTACTACCACACTACTATCACTAGGCTACACAACTATAAATATGGTGGCAGTCCCCGGCGGCAAAGCATGTTGGAGGCGTTGCACGCTTACCCTAAGCTAGCTAAGGATCCTCCGGCTGCGCCGTGCATGCATTCATTCATCTAGGACTACCAAGAGTTACTCGACTACCAATCGTTATTCGTACAAGCGAACTTTGTGGGGAGGAAACAGTGCCACAGCCAGCGCCGTGCACACGTCTACGTCTATACATACATGGTAGCAGTACACTGAGGGAGTGCGTGCTGCGTGGCCCGAAATCCGCTTGGCGATCTTCCGAAAGCTACGACACCGCTCCAATCCGGCAACGATACATCGCGCAAAATCCCGACGAGGGATCGGCATACGATTCGTGCCAGATGATGCCAAAACCCGGCCGAGGAGCACATGCATGCAGACGGGATAGAGGACCGCCGGACAGCGCCGGGCCACATGCACGAGCACAGCGCCTCCGCCACCTGACCGCGCGCCGCGGGGATCCAAATCCAATCAACCACGCATGGGCTCGATCGATCGGACCAAAACGATTCCCTTTGGTCCTTCTTTAGGTACGTGTTTGGTTGCCTGCGTTACGTCTAACTAGACTTGCGCCGGAAGAATCCGGTCTGTTTGGTTGCCCGCATATATCATTGATCGTGTATCGCATGGAATTGAAAGCAGCTCTGGTCTGTCTTGCTGGGATAGATCGGCATTTTCTTCAGAGCAAGGCCTGCACGATGCACGTGGTCGGCGGGGACTGCACACGCTGAGCCAAGCTCACAAAGCCGCGTTGCTTCCCGAAGCGCCGACAGTTATTACCCTCACCGCCCCCTCACCGCTCCCTCTCCCCGCTCCCCTATCCCCACTCTCACCGACGACTGCGGCGGTGACGTCCAGCAGATCGGAGAACAAGGCGATCTCCGACCCCTAAACCGGCATACGCATCATCACCTCCGGCACGACAATGGCGCTAAGCACTTTTTTCACCTCCTCGCGTACTCATTCACATTTGATCCGCGTTTAGGTTCGATCCGCGTTAGGAGATTGGGATTCGGTGTAAATTGCCATAGGAGTGATCATAACATCGTCATGAGTTCGTAGTACCGATAGATTTGAGGTTACCGATCGGGATTGAGTACAAGGGTGAGGCAGTATTGGGGGTAAATATTACGCAGTAGTCCTAAATCTTAGCCTCGGCGACCCTTGAGGTGGTTGGAGCGGCGGGTGCCCTTGCCCTTGTTCTTCCCCTCGAGCTGCACCAACGTCTCTCCTTCCTCGTCGGAGTCCAAATCGATTGCATGCTTCGCTATCCTGGCCCCGGCGCCCTGACAACCACCGCCACCGCAATTTCTTTTTCTTCCACCTCCATCGCCATCGCTTCTTGTTCCTCCTCCACCGCCGCCACAGTCCTTGTCGTGAAGTACGCTACGACATGATGGTCATGAGGACGCATGTACTCTCTGTACTTGGCCCACTGAGGGAGTCCTGGATTAGGGGGTGTCCGGATAGCCGGACTATACCTTCAGCCGGACTCTTGGACTATGAAGATACAAGATTGAAGACTTCGTCCCGTGTCCGGAAGGGACTTTCCTTGGCGTGGAAGGCAAGCTTGGCGATACAGATATGTAGATCTCCTACCGTTATAACCGACTCTGTGTAACCCTAGCCCCCTCCGGTGTCTATATAAACCGGAGGGTTTAGTCCATAGGACAAACAACAATCGTACCATAGGCTAGCTTCTAGGGTTTAGCCTCCTTGATCTCGTGGTAGATCTACTCTTGTACTACCCCTATCATCAATATTAATCAAGCAGGAGTAGGGTATTACCTCCATCGAGAGGGCACGAACACAGGTAAAACATCGTGTCCCTTGTCTCCTGTTACCATCGCCTATACGCACGATTCGGGACCCCTACCGAGATTCGCGGTTTGACACCGACATTGGTGCTTTCATTGAGAGTTTCTCTGTGCCGTCGCCATCAGGAAGGATGCCTCATCCCGTCTTTAAAGACGGCACCGTTGCTAAGGGAGCTTTGGCTGTCGGCCAAACTCTCCGGCTAGGCGGTTTTCTTATGACCGCCTGTTCGGCTGCTGCACCGACGATGACCTCTCGGGTCATCAGAAGCAATCTTCATGTCAGCTCAGAACTTGCCGAGCAATTAGATCGAATGGAGCTCTCCTCCGTAAACGAGTTCTTGGATCGCATCGCCGCCCTGGGAGTTGCTATGGATTACGACCAGATTGGACCTAAACCCGATCTGAGAGAGATTAACTCTCCCCAGGTCCCCCATCACGTTGCCGTGGTAGAGGGACAGTGTGGCGACCCCTCATCTATCTTAAGGACTAGCTACATCCGGATTCCCGATCCCTCCAAGCCGGATATCCGCGGAGGGAAGGGCATGACTCAAGACCTGAACTTAGAGTCAGGCGACGGGCTAGATTCATTGGACAACATCCATGAATCCAGACTTTCGAGTTTGGAAACTCCTGGGCCTCTGAGTCTCAAATTGGGTGAGGTTTCAGATTTAATTCCACCCACCCACCCGAACATACGCGATCTATCCCAAATTAGGCAAAGGGCCGAAGAAACAGTACATCATTACTAGGTCAGATTCCTCCTGGTTATGAACAGGATCAAGGACTGCCGCGAGGAAGACGCAATCTCGTTCTTCTGCAATAATTGCACGGACAAGGGAATCCTCAACGCCATAAGTCGCCGTGATATTACACGCTTTGCTGACTTGGCGTCCATAGTACGAAAGTACTGCGCGATGGAAAGCGCCCGGAAAACCGAAATAAAATTTTGGGACAATCCGGCCCTGAATACAAACCCAGTCCGAAATAAAAGGGTGCATCTTCGCCAGACACCCGGGTTAAACACCAAAAAACAAAAACCTTCTACAGGGCATGGAACCGTACTGGATGGATGGTTTAATGGACCCTGTGAAATCCACAGTACAGATGGCGCCACACCAACTCACAGCCTTAGAGCATGTTGGATACTCCGGCAGGTGGCCAAAATTGGCGAAGAACTTCTCATTCCGGAAGACACAGAAAGCCACCACAGGGATACCGCTACGGTATTAACAGTATTCGAGACTTCGCATCAAATAATATGCGAAAAAGAACACTCCGCAGCCTTGCCGAAATCTACCAAGTAGCAACAATAAGCCCATGGAATGACACGGCTATTACTTTTAATGCCAGTGATGAACCTCAATTCCGAACAGCCCGAGCACCAGCCGCATTGGTCCTCAGTCCAATAGTGGACGGCTTTCGCCTCACCAAGGTACTCATGGATGGAGGCAGCGGATTGAACCTTATTTATGAGGAAACCCTTCAAAAAATGGAAATAGACTGGAACCGCATTGAGCGAAGCAGCACAACTTTTAGAGGAATAATCTCCAGTCGGGAAGCGCGCTGTACAGGAAAAATCATACTAGATGTGGTGTTCGGCACGTCGGATAATTACAGGTCCGAAGAGGTCACGTTCCTAGTGGCCCCGTTCAATAGCAGATACCACGCTCTGCTAGGGCCGGAAGCGTTTACAATCTTCCAAGCAATACCCCATTACGGGTACATGAAGCTCAAGATGCCCGGGCCGAACGGAATCATCATTCTCGCTAGTGATCTGGACATAGCACTCCGCGCCGAAAATAAGACAGCCGTGCTGGCCCTTGAGGCACTATCCGAAGCCCTAGCAGCTGAGGAGCTAACTGCGCTGCGCTCCACGGTAAACAGGGACGATGTGATACTCGACAAAAGATCCAAGTCCACCTCCTTTAAACCAGCTTCCATCGGGGCACAATTAAACCCTGATGTAGACGCCGCACTGCGAGAGTTCCTACGGGAGAACTGGGATATTTTCGCCTGGCACCCTTCAGACATGCCAGGGATCCCACGCAGGCTGGCCGAACACAGCTTAAATATCCTAAAAGGATTTAAACCTGTCAAACAGGCTCTTCGGCGCTTTTCGAACCTAAGAGGCAGGCCATGGGAGAGGAGCTAGCCAAGCTATTAGAGGCGGATTCATCGAGATATAAAACATCCGGATGGCTAGCAAACCTGGTGATGGTACCAAGAAGGACAAATCTGGCGCCGGTCGTCGATTTTAAAGACCTTAACAAGGCTTGCCCAAGGACCCCTTCCCCTCCCGCGATCGATCAAATTATCGACGCTACCGTAGGACACGATTCGTTGTGTTTCCTCGACGCATATTCCGGCTACCATCAAATTAAGATGGCAGAATCAGACCAAGCCGTAACGGCATTTATCACACCATACGGCCCATTCTGCTTCAACACAATGCCCTTCGGGCTCAAAAACGCCGGCGCAACATATCAGCGCATGATTCAGACATGTCTGGCAAACCAGATCGGCAAAACAGTTGAGGCATACGTAGATGATGTGGTCGTAAAAACAAGACATGTCGAATCTCTAGTAGACGACTTGAGGCTCATATTTGATAACCTCCGAACATACGACATCAAGCTCAACCCGGAAAAATGTGTTTTCGGCGTTCCAGCCAGAAAGCTCCTGGGCTTCATTGTATCCGGCAGAGGAATTGAAGCAAATCCGGCCAAGATCCAAGCTCTGTCACAGTTGGATATCCCAAAGGACCTCAAACAAATACAAAAATTAACCGGATGTGTAGCGGCTCTAAGCCGCTTTATCTCCCGCTTGGGAGAAAAGGCACTACCTCTTTACCATCTTCTTCGGCGCACCGAACACTTCGAGTGGACGGATGCAGCCATGGCCGGACTCGACGAAATAAAAGCCATATTGGCAACAAACCCAGTCCTGGCCACGCCAAACATTGGCGAACCAATGCTATTATACATTGCAGCAACCCATCAGGTTGTGGCGCGATGCTTTCGTCGTCGAGCGAGAAGCGGACGGACACAAATTCCCCTTCAAAAGCGGTCTATTATGTGTCCACTGTCCTCACTCCGTGCAAATCACGGTACCCGCATTATCAAAAGATTGCGTACACGGTATTCATGGCATCCCGGAAGCTGCGACACTACTTTCAAGAGTGTTCAATAACAGTAGCCTCGGAAGTACCACTCAACGATATTATAAACAACCGCGATGCGATGGGCCGGATTGCAAAATGGGCCATTGAGCTTCTCCCGTTCGACATAACTTATAAGCCACGGCGAGCTATCAAGTCGCAGGTTTTGGCCGACTTCGTTGCAGAATGGACGGAGGCCGAACTCCCTAAAGAGTACGACACATATTCAAACTGGATCATGCATTTCGACGGTTCCAAAATGTTGGCCGGTCTAGGGGCTGGCGTCGTTTTGACGGCCCCCACAGGAGACACAGTTCAATATGTACTCCAGATTATGTACACAGACTCCAACAACGCAGCCGAATACGAGGCCCTTTTACACGGTCTCCGGATGGCGTATCCATGGGCATTCAACGCCTAGAGGTGCGAGGATTGAACCTCGCGATATCCCAAATAAATGGAACTTGATGCCAAGGATCCAAAATGGCAGCTTATCATAGCGCCGTCCTAAAAATGTCAGCTCGGTTCGAAGGGCTTGAATTTCACCATATAGCCCGGGAAAACAATCAGGCGGCAGATGTCCTGGCACGCATCGGCGCAAAACGCGATGTAGTCCCCCCCCAACATCTTCTTGGAAAGGCTGTTCAAGCCATCCGTAGTATGGAAAGGGGAACCCGGCAATAACAGCCCGGACCCAACCGCACTGCCCGACGCCGAACAATCTGACATAATTGGAGGCTCTGCCAACGAAATCACACCTTCAGCCCACGTAATAATGGTCGTCATCGCCTCGTGGATAGAACCATTCCTAGCCTACCTTACCAGGCAGGAACTCCCAGAGGACCAAAACGAGGCACGCTGCATAGTGTGACGATCTAAAGCCTATAAAGTCCATGAGGGAGAGCTTTATTAGAAAAGCACGACCGGAGTCCTTCAAAGGTGCATCTCTGAAGAGGAAGGGCGGAACTTGCTGGCTGAAATTCATGCCGGACTCGGTGGTCATCACGCTGCAGCTCGGTCCCTTGTAAACAAGGCTTTCCGTACAGTCTTTTACTGGCCGACGGCCCGGGCAGACGCTCAGGACTTAGTCCAACGATGCGTCGGTTGCCGGCTTTTTGCAAACCAAAGCCATATGCCACCCACCGCCCTCCAAACTATCCCCATCACTTGGCCCTTCGCGGTCTGGGGGCTTGACATGGTTGGACCCCTTAAAGACGGAACCCACAAGAAAAAATACTTACTGGTCATGGTGGATAAGTTCACCAAATGGATAGAAGCCAAGCCTATTAAGACGGCCAAATCTGGACCGGTGATAGACTTTATATCCGGGGTCGTACACCGTTATGGCATCCCCCACAGCATCATCACTGACAACGGCACGAACTTTACGGCCGATGAGGTAAAACTCTGGTGCAAAAATATGGGCATCAAGCTCGATTATGCTTCCGTCTATCACCCACAAACTAACGGCCAGGTCGAACGCGCAAATGGTCTTATCATGAGTGGGATCAAACCCAGATTAATGCGGTCCCTTAAGGAATCTAATACGCACTGGGTAGAAGAGCTCGACTCCGTACTCTGGGGCCGCGGACCACGCCGAATCGCACCACCGGATACACACCATTTTTCATGGTGTACGGCACAAAGGCAGTTTTGCCCTGCGACATAATTCTTGACTCACCTCGAGTGCGCATGTACGAAGAAAGAGAAGCCGAGCTCGATCGGCAGGACAGTTTGGACGCCTTGGAGGAGGAGCGTGACGTGGCAAAAGCCCGTTCCGCATTCTATCAACAGCAGGCTCGAAGATATCAAAGCAGAGAAGTACGGGCCAAAAATTACAACGTTGGTGAATTAGTTCTACGCCTGCCGGACAAGAAAAAGGACAAATTCAAGCCCAAATGGGAAGGTCCCTTCATAATTGACCAAGTCCTGACTGGTGTAGCGTACCGCCTGCGAGACGCATCGTATAACCGACTCGAGCCGAACCCATGGAACGCAGCAAGTCTCCGGATATTCTACGCCTAGCGCCGGACTCTGTGTTCGTCTCCTTCCTCTGTCCATTTTTTGTATTTACTGTTTTACATTTCTCTCCTTCTCCCCTTCTTTTCTCTTATAGCCTTTAAAGGCTGAATAGGTGACGCGCTATCCGTGCTCACTAAACCTGGGGGCTTCCTTCAAACAGAAGCTTATTTATACGGACTTCATACCCAACACATGCGTCACACTTCCGCATGTACCTTTATTCACCATTATATGCATCGATATGACTTAAGTTTTGGCCAAGCTGGGTTGCCTGGCTCCTGTGCTTACCCCTACGTTCCCGATTGTTCGGCTAGGTGGTAAAGGGAGCACCTCTGCGATTGTTACTGCCGGGTCAGTCGGATGTGTACCTCAGACTGGGTGAAGCCGAAAGCTAGCGTTCTTAAGGGAATATTCGGTCGGTGAACTAAAGATGATTTTCTTTCATTTATATATTTATGCGCCCCCAGATGTTTTTCCTGCGTCTCTTTTCGCAGAATGGCCATGCACTTTAGGGCATGCCTCCCAGGGAAAGGAACCCCTAACGGAACTATTCTCCCTGGAAGATGTTTCTTACTAACCATGTAATATAACATAACTAGTTGGGCACTTGTCTGTTCAGCACTGATGACCCCTACGCCTGGTCTGCATGCATACCCCGG
Organism: Aegilops longissima; assembly: GCA_021605205.1. Lineage (NCBI taxonomy): Eukaryota > Viridiplantae > Streptophyta > Magnoliopsida > Poales > Poaceae > Aegilops > Aegilops longissima. Next base: position 767,018,765 of record CM038677.1, read on the forward strand.
TTCTTGTATAACCGCAAGGGTATTCGGACACGCTCCGGACTGTCAGGTCCCGAGGTCGAAGCGGAAAGGTCGGCCATGACAAACGATCTACAATCCGGCTAGAAGGCATTATATATGTCAATTAAAATTACATAGTCATTATGACTAATTGTATTCCTCTTCAATACCATCTAACAGGCTGTCTAGTTTACAGTCCTGCTGGGAATACTTTGCGGCCAGTTTTACTTGGCCGTATACTAAGCTTACAGGAATCTCCTTCCCATCGGGCCCCACAGGTCCGACCTCGGCCATGTGGTTTGGATCAGCCTTCGTGTACCGCGTCTTCACCATGGCCCAGGCCTCCCTAGCGCCTTGACGGCTGGCCGATATCTTCCATAATTGGAAGCGCGCGCGCTCCCTTGACCTCTCTCGCCGGCTCTCCAAGGCCTTGAGCATGGAGATGGATAGCCACAAGGCCTGGGCGACACCTCGCATCACTGCCGAACTTCGCTCGTGCGATTCGCGAGCTTCGGGAAGAAGGTCACCCGTAGAACCGGGCATCTCACATGCGGGGCGACTGTTAGCATACCTCTGAGACATTACTCTGTTAGTCGACTTCCTCGCCGAACTCTTTTATTTCAAAGGTTCATTTAAGCACTTACTAAATATGCCGCGTCGAAGCCGCTGATTCTCCTTAACGGAGTCCGAAAGCTGGGCACGAACATCTTTCAGTTCAACGCCCAGCTTGGTGTTGGCATCTTGGAGATCGTTCTTCTCCCGCCTCACCTTTGTCAGCATGCTCTCACCAGCCTTTAGCTGGCGTAGGAGTTGTTGCTTTTCCGGATCTAATCCGACGCCATCTGCAATTTCATTTGTCAGATCTGCAAACACGCCGCACTTCACAAAATACTTATCTTTTTGAAGCATATATTACCAAAGGGGGTCTCCTTGGGCTCCCCTGTTGCGGCTAGTGCGGCCTCAAGTTGGGCTTTGCACTTTTCTAGCTCCTGGTACAGTTGGGTATTCTTTGCCGTAAGAACCTGCATTGTAAATGATCCTTAAATCAGTTCTTCTAACTGTTTCAAGTCTCGGGGGCTACTGATATGTATAACCATTAAATTTTCTCACCCGTATGTCTTTTGCATATTGCTCCGTGGCTCTGGTTAGACCATCTTGAGCGGCACGGAGGTACGCATCTCCCGAATTAAAGGCATCCAATGCCTCTTGGGAGAAACAAGCGTCGCGAAGAACTGTCCGGCGATGCCTGTGGTTCATGGCACTCTCCACCTCAGAATTGGTGGCAGACAGCCTGTCCGCATCCTCTGTCGGAGGAGCATCCGGTGCGCGCCTCGTGCTCGCCTCCGCCTCCGGACCAGGCTTTGGAGCCTGGCTAGTGGAGGCGCGATTGGCAGCCTCTCCGGATATAGTCCGGCGAGGTCTCTTTGTCCTAAAGAGAGCACGCGTGTTAATATGCCTTGAAGGAATAACACCAGGAGATGAGATGGCGCGTTGTACCTTTGCGCCGGCGTCTCAGTCCGGACCGCACTTCTTTTTAGCCCCTGGGGCCTTGCGCCCCCTCGTTGGCTAATCGCCGCAGGCTCGGCCTCCCGCCTCAAGGACCTCCTCTACAAAACGCGGTGGTTATACGGTAATCAGAAACACGCGAGGACGAGTCCCCTTTCAAAGTGCTGGGATTTCGGTCTCAGTTACCTGGGAGGCTGGGAGTAGCCCTGGGTAATCGGCCGTAATGGCCACCAAGGCATTGTCCATGCTCAGTTGATGAAACACCCCATCAATCAGCTCCACAGATAAGTCCGGATCTTCTTCGGAGGCCAGATCGAGGGACCGCGATGGATCCTCGGGCTGTGGAGGCGGGCTGTTTATTTCCTTTACTTCCTGGCGCAGTTCCTGCGTTTAAGTTGTTAAACTACATATTCAATGATGGGAATATAAAACGGATGGGCAAATAAAATTGTCCGCTTACCCAACTTGGAGGATTGTACATAGTAAATCCATCCCATGGGTTGACGCGGAGGAATTCCTCCTCTTCTCCCTTGTACAAAGAGGACAAGATCTTTATTAGAGCGGCAGCCGAGTCCGGCCCTTTGCGGCCGTGCCGGGTGGCGTCATCCTCCCCGTTGAAGTCCCACATAGGGTGGCCTCTATACTGAAGCGGTTGCACCCCCCACATGATGCATACGGCCATGACTCCGATCATGGTTAGTCCGGAATGAGCTAATAATCTTATCCGACCCATCAGGTAAAGGACATCCTTGTCACTTTCTCTCTGAGGGCTCCGTGGGCGCCAGCTTAGGCGTTTCTTCAGGGGAGCACTGTCGAACTCAGAGAGGCCGATCCGAACAGGATCCGGCAATGGGACATCCTCTATATAAAACCATTCCGAAGGCCAATCCTCGGACGCCTTCTTTGGGGTTCCGGATAGATATCCGGTCCCAGCGATGCGCCATACTTCGGCTCCGCCCACTTGATATATTGACCCCTTCTGAGCACGGGGCACCAGGCAAAATAACTCCTTCCACAGCGTGAAATGAGTCTCAACCCCCAAAAACAGCTCGCAAAGGGCTACGAAGCCCGCGATGTGCAATATGGAGGCAGGCGTGAGGTTGTGCAGCTGGAGGCCATAGAACTCCAGAAGCCCCCGGAGAAACGGATGAATTGGAAATCCGAGTCCTCTTATTAAATAAGGGACAAGGCATACTCGCTCTCCTTTGGAGGGATTTGGGGCGCTCTCCGCTTGCTCTCCGCCATTATAGGTGGCAAGTCCGGCTCGAACCGGGACCATATAGGCCGGGGGGAGGAATCCCTTGGTCTGAAGCGACACTAGCTCGCTGTGCGGGATGGAACATCTCTCCCAATCTCCAGGCCGAGGGCTGGAAGGGCGAGAGGAGGAGCTGCGACGGCTGGCCGTGGTGGAATGGACCTTTGTCGGATGCGCTCTGATGAATACTCGCGGAGGGGAGAAGGTGTGGTTTGGATCTAAATCCCCGTCCCTTTAAATAGGCGGCTCATTTACGCGGCTAGGGGTGTAAATGTAAAAACACCCAGACTTTACGTATTCGTTTGACACGTGGAAGAAGGCCATTATTGGGCACAGAAGCCAAGGAGCGCTACATTTATAAGAAACCGGACATTATTCAACAGGTACGCGGAATTTGGAGAAGAACCTGCCTTGCAATGCCGAAGACAAGCTGCGCGCTGGACTCGTCGTCATTGAAGCCTGGTTCGGGGGCTACTGAGGGAGTCCTGGATTAGGGGGTGTCCGGATAGCCGGACTATACCTTCAGCCGGACTCTTGGACTATGAAGATACAAGATTGAAGACTTCATTACAGTATCGAGTGTCCTGGTGATGCGGATGCAACAGGAGCTGAATATGCAACAGCAATCCAAGGACGCATACCGAGAAATATTTCTTCTTATTATAAGACGTGATTTGATCTGCATATGTTTGTCTCGTGTCCGGAAGGGACTTTCCTTGGCGTGGAAGGCAAGCTTGGCGATACGGATACGTAGAGCTCCTACCGTTGTAACCGACTCTGTGTAACCCTAGCCCCCTCCGGTGTCTATATAAACTGGAGGGTTTAGTCTGTAGGACCAACAACAATCATACCATAGGCTAGCTTCTAGGGTTTAGCCTCCTTAATCTCGTGGTAGATCTACTCTTGTACTACCCCTATCATCAATATTAATCAAGCGGGAGTAGGGTATTACCTCCATCGAGAGGGCCGAACACAGGTAAAAACATCGTGTCCCTTGTCTCCTGTTACCATCCGCCTAGACGCACAGTTCGGGACCCCCTACCCGAGATCCGCCGGTTTTGACACCGACACCCACCTTGACCTCTGTCGAGCGCCGCCAGAGTCGGCCTGATTCATGGCCCAACGAAGGATGTCGACTGACATAGCGCCCTTCACTGGGTCAAGAATCAGCGTCTTCAACTCCTCCGGCGTCACCTTCTTCACCACCGCGTCCGACTCTTTCTGCATGAAGTTGGAGCAGACTTCCATGGTGTTCTCGAACTTGGTGCGATCACCAAGCGAGCACCCGAGGAAGAAAGCCCTCCATCCAATACTCCAAGGGAAGGGGTTGGGGATGGGGTTGGAGTTGTTGTTGGAATTCATGGTGGTAGATAGAAGGAAGAGTGAGAGACATAGAGATGATCGAGTGAGATGGTGGGTAAGTAGTGACCGTGATGATGGGTAAGTAAAGGGGCTACGGACGATAGGTTTTAATGGCAGCTTCATCCAATCGTGCTTGCCTGTTGTCCGGCCGTGACCTGATTGATGGCGATGATGCCGCACTTTCCTGTACTATCTTTTGCATCCTCACCAGTATATTTGTGTTACACATTATTATTTTTAACACAGTACAGCTGTAGGCGCTCATATACACGCGCATACACTCACTCCTATGAACACACACACACCTTATTCCTATGAGTATCTTCGAAAGACTGAGCCGGCATATCATCTTGAAATTTATGAACTATCGGAAGCCAACACGCCGGGTACATGCATGCCGGCAGGGCACGCAAGAAACGTGGCCGTGCCGGGCACGGTCTTGGCAACGTACGTAGTAGTACTACGTACTGCCTGGGCCTGGTTAGTTTCCGGCCGCGCACACAGAAAAGGAGAATTGGACCAGCCTAGGCCGACCAGTTCACACAGCACCCAACATGGCTGCCACACTCTAGTACGTACGTCCTTGAATGAGTGGAAGTTAATAATGCACGGAGACGGTCAAGGTGAATGCACCCGGCAACCACCATGCCGGCCAGCCATTGAACCACCGGATGGATAGCCAGACCCGGCCAACGCCGCAGGATTTGCCGTATCTCCTTCCGCCGCCCGCGCATTTTTCTGTTCTTCCTTCCGGCGCTCCCTCCGCCGCAGAGATAAGCATCGAGCCTACGTATCGCCGGCCGGGCGAGGCAGGCATATTCCATCTGCTCGATCTCGCCGCAACAGCCCACAACGGCGAGTCGGCGACGGCCTAACCACTCCTCGACTCGCATCGTCTCGTGGATCCCGACGCCGGGGCGGCGGCACGTGCGCAGCGCGGCGCCTCGCCGGCCTCGTTCCACTGAGCTTGGGTGGCTGCGTGCTGCATCATATCACTGCGCGCACCAGAGCTGGGAGCGGGGAGGTCGGTCGTGGCGTTGTGTTGCTGGTGAAACGGGCGCCAGCGCCCGCGCCGACCGACCGCAGACTCGCTTCAGGATACGGAGCTCCATACGAATGAATGTTGATTACTCCATCCGTCCATCCCAAAATTCTAGTCTTAAATTTGTCGAAATACAAATGTATGTAATACTAAAACATGACTTAATACATCTATATTTAGGTAAATTTAAGACAAGAATTTTGGGACGAAGAGAGTAAGCTTTGCGCGTGCTGGAGCGGGGCAAATTTGACAAATTTGACCTGCGGACGAAATCAAATCACAGAATGAACCGTTCGTGAAACTATTTCACGCGGCTGACCTTTTTATGTGACGCCCGACACGAAGGCGTCACACTACGATGTCTGGCGCCTCACGAGATAGGCGCTACGCGCCGCCAACGTTGCACCCCAAACTGCCTATAAATTGCTAAGTCATTGTGCGAGCCTACGAGCTAGGCGCTGCATTGTATAATGTGGCGCTGGCTCTCGGCGCTGCACTATTAGTTGCACTACAAAATGAAGCAACCACTAGTGCAACGCCTAGAAGCTAAGCGCTGCATTGTATATTGTGGCGCTTAGCTCTCAGGCGCTGCACTAGTAGTTGCACTACAAAATGAAGCAACCACTAGTGCAACGCTAGAAGCTAGGCGCTACATATATAGTGTGGCGCTTAGGCTCTCGGCGTTGCTACATCGACTTAGTAATTTTCGGATCACATGGTTGCGACGCGGCGGGCGTGTAGCGCCTATCCGTGAGGCGCGCAGACAGTGTAGTGTGCGACGCCGTGTCGGGCGTCACACAAAAAGGTCAACCACGTGAAATAGTTTCACGGGCAGTTCATTCTGTGATTTGATTTCGTCCATAGGTCAAATTTGTCAATTTTGCCCTGGAGCGGCGAACAGCGAGCGCGTTTTGGATCTGACAAGGACTTGGCCGTCGATCGACCGTCAGTTTCTGCACACTTGTCCCAGAAAAGAAAAGCTGTACTTACCTAGCTTAGGCCGAGGACCGGCCAGCTACAGTCGGTCAGAAGAACCAGTTGAAAGCCGTAACGTGCTCATGAAGCGTGTCTTGTGAACCGACGGCAGTTAACCGATATCACGGCTTTGACCAGGGGTCAGATTATTCTTCAGGCAGTGAAAGGCGCCGGCCTCGTGGTCTTCGTATGTAGTAGAAAGAAAAATTCGTCGCCGTATCGATGCTTTGCCAAACAAGACGTACTAGCAATTACTCCAACAGTTGTACTAACTAGTAGTACTAATCAATGGTAACAGTAACAGCACTGTATTCCTTAAAAAAAATATTGTAACAGCACTGTCCTGCTGTACCTGCACTACAGGGCTAAAACTATTACTCCCTCCGTCTAGGTGTGTAAGTCACCTTACGAAAATCAACCAATACTTGTCCCAAAACAATTAGGCACGGTACATTAACTCCCTCCTCGTTTCTTGTTTTGTGACATATTAACCAATAAGAGATGTGGGTCGTGCATGTTTTTAATGACTTGAGACTACCAAACATGACATGCAGTGGTTAGTTCATTGCATGCATGCTATTAATTAGCAAAAAAAGACATTAAGTTTTCTCGTTTTCCTCTCAACCTTGATTGCGGTGCACAACGTAAAATGACTTACACACTTAGACGGAGGGAGTAGCAGTTGTAGTACTCTTCAGGCGACAAAGCATGTTGGGCGCGTTGCGCTTAGCCTAATAAGCTAGCTAGGGTCCTCAAGCTGCACCATGCATGCATTCATCTAACCAGGATGATCAATCGTTATTCGTACAACTAAACTTTGGAGGAGGAGACAGTGTTACAGCGCCGTGCACGATGGAGCGGAAAGCTCCACAGCTACGTCTACGTCTATTAGTCTATATATACATACGCGGTACGCCAGTACGTACACAGGGAGTACGTGCACGTACCTTTCGTCGAAAAACTAGCAATCATGCATGATGCAACGCCCACAAAAGCTCAGGGGCCAAGCCAAGCTCGGAGGGAGGCGTGCTGCGTGGCCCGAGATCCGCGCGCCGATCCTCCGAAAGCTACGACTCTCCGGCAATGAGGCCAACTCCACCGCACGACCCATTTCGATCCCAAACGGACGTCCGTTTCTATCCGTTTGGGGTGCGATTTGGCGGACGTCCGGGGGCGGACAGACGGACGAAAGTATCTACGCCCAACGCGTAGGATGCATTTTGACCCTAAACGGACATGCCCTGCCCGCGCAGCCCCACCCCGAGCTTCCCGGCAGCCCCGCGCTCGCCGGAGCACACCCACCTCGAGCTCCGGGCGCGGGCTGCCGGAAGGCCTTTGCCGCTCCCGCAGCCCCAGCCCCCGAGCTCCCCACCCGCGCCGCAATGCCGCCAGAGCTGCGCCGAAGCTTCCCAAGACGCTGCTGCCGCCCTTTCTCTGCCGTCGCCGCCCCGTGTGTCGGAGCACACGCCGCCCGTCGGGCGGTCAGCGTTGTGTATATGCATGGCCTTCGCGTGTGGCGGCGAGCAGCGTCGTGAGCGTGAGAAAGGGGGGGCGAAGCAAGAAGGCTTGGCGGCAGCGGCGGGCGCAAGCGGCTAGGAAAGCGGGGAAGCGGCGAAGCATGTGTGTGCCGAAAGCTGTATGGGAAGTGGCAAGGCCAGTGGTATGAAGGGCGAGCGGAGCGTCTTGTGTGTGCCGCCAGCAAGGCCAGGCCATGGGAGCAACCGGCAGCAGAGAAGCAATGAAGCGTGTGTGGTATGTGAGAAAAGCATGTGAAGGGCGGCGAAGGCAAGGAGCAAGCAATGCAGCGGCGCGGCGGTATGGAGGAGGAAACAAGCAAAGACGACGGGCTGGCGGCATGGCTGGCGACAAGCGGCGGGCGGCGGCGGGCCCGCCCGACCTCTCGGTCTCAACGATTTGTGGGCGGAGGAAAGACACGGGCGGACAGGAGCGGACAAGAGGGGCGAGGAGAGTGTCCGTTTTCTGTCCGTTCGGGAGCATTCTTGGATCAAGTTTGCTCCAGGTTTGGGGTTGGCGGGACAAATAAAAGTGTCCAAAAGACAACTTTGTCCGTTTGGGTATTATCGCTGGGTCGTGTTTTACCCCAAAGAGACAAAAAACGGATCGGATGGGTCACCGATGGGTCGTGCGGTGGAGTTGGCCTGATACACGCAGCCCGTAAAATCCGACGAGAGGGCATACGATTCGTGCCAGACGACGTCAAAACCCGGCCGGGGAGCACATGCGGCCGGTATCGGCTGCCGGGCCACATGCACGAGCACAGGCGCCTCCGCCACCTGACCGCGCGCCGCACGGCCGGGCTCGATCGGTCGGACCAGAACGATTCTCTTTGGTCCTTGTTTAGCTCTCCCCGGCACGGCACACGCCGATGCGACGCGACCATGTGCATGTGCGCCTGCGTAACGCCCGCGACTGTACTACCCACCCTACCCAGACCAGACGCATGCACAGCTTGTCCCATGCACCGCTGTACTGTAACGCTTCACATGTGTTTTGGGTTCCTATTTCCTGAAGCGTATAAAAATCCGCCTCATCGATTGGCAGCGGCAGCAACAGTGAGCTCGATATCGATGACCAGACAGGCCCGGCAGCCGTCGGCCAAGTGCCAAAGTATGGTGGACAGACAGTGCCTCGTGATCTTCTCTCCTGTACCCAGCCTGACCTTGAAAGCTCACAAGGAGTACTCTCCAGTATACGTGGCAAGTCTTTTTGCGTCGTAGACAGACTCGTAGTAGCGTCTCAGTGTGTAAACCATTATTGGGAGATATACCAAGAAAACAACATTTGAATTTTTTTTAGGGAACAACACTTGTAGTTATGTAAGCGTGTTGTCCAGCTGGGTGCTGAGCTAGCAAGGCTCATGATATCCACGAGGGGAATTAAGGCGGAAGAAGGAGAATAACAAAATGATATGCATGGCGACTTGACGAGGAAAATGATCTCACAAAAAGTCCCGTACGTGCCTTTTCTTTTTGGGAACGTCTCTTACGTATTACCTGTTTTTAGACCGCTCATCCGTGCACACGTCATTTCACAATGGATACGGGACTATATATTCTGACTTTTTTTAACACAGTAGAGACGCAGACGCTCATATATACGCGTATACACTCATCTCTATGAGAACACACACTATCCCTCCGAGACACCTCCGAGAGACCAAGATGCCATATAATCTTGACAAAGTCATCACAAACGCCTCGTAGTCGACAGGGACGTACGTCTCCTCCCACTGAACGCGCATAGTCGAAAAATCCTAAAAATAAATCCATAAAAATGACTTGATATCAGCTTCGATTGATTGTAATTTGCTCACACACGAATTACACTTGATTTAATCATAACCTAAGCTTTGCCAAGTCACGCAACAGAAAAATGTTTTATGGACACATGCTATAGCTTCCCAAAATTAACAGGTATACTATGGGTCCAATTGAGAGAATAGTTACATTTAGACCGTACAACAGAACTTCATTTATTTTCGTAATAATTATGAACAACTATTTTGGAGCAGTGGTGCATTAGTTGTACATGCCAACTATTTCCATGATATTATTGTTTGTATGTCTATCCCAAACATAATTCTACATGATTAATCCTGGTAAGAAAGAACTAAGTCAAAGTCATAAAGTCTTTGTTCATGTCTAAAACAGAGTCGCGTTAACTAGATAGACCACAGATGACCGTTCCGGTGACTGGTTTTCTATGTCTCATGTGAAACCTCCTGTAAAACCCTAAAACCCTAGCCACGATAGGAGATCCGGTAAAGGGAGCAAGCCGACCATGTCAAAAACAAAGAGAAGAGCAAGCAGGCACCCTAGATTCCGGTGTCACTGTCACCGAGGTTCGCTCGCCTCCGCCTGCAGCTCCTATGGCGGTGAGAGGGATTAAAACATCAGGATTCTTGTTTTCAAGTGCACTCAGTAGTCTTGGTATATTAGCTAGGTCTTTGGTTGTCAACGACTCTGACTCCAGTGGTGGGGATGGTGCGGACGAATAAGTTTTCTCTAGATGTCGCATGAAAGCAGTGGTTGTCTTGACTACCAGTGTTGGATCTGGAAGGTTGTGTCTACATTGTTTCGGCTCCTTGGGATCTATCTTTATATTGGTATCGAGGTAATGTCCTTCATCTTCCCGCTCTTAAAGTGGTGGTTCTGAGGGCTGTCGGCGACATTGACGACCAAACGTTGCCCTTCGCGATTGGTATGATGTCCCGAAACCATTTTTGTGGCAACGACGAGGTTGTTGGGCGTCTCCCTGACGCGACATATCGTTATCTAGTTGTTCATGCTCCCTGTCCACCACAAATCGCGAAATTGGCGGAAATTTTTGTTCAGGAGATGGTTTTAGCTATGGCGTTTCTGGTTTTAGTTCTGGGGTTTCTGATCTACAGAAGGCTTCTTTGATGATTATTTCTTTTCTGTGTCGTTGGTCTAGAGGGTCCTAAGCACGACGACTTCTCAACCGCAAGATACAATGTCAGGGCGACAACATTTGCGCGCATTCCGCTAGCTCGTCCTGGAGATTTAATTTGTTTGGTTCACTGGTAACCCGGTTGTAATTTCACTTTTTTAATGTCATATATCGTTGAAAGTCCCTAATATAAATCGAGTCTTATTTGCAAAAAAAAAGGCACCATCTCTCTATTGACGAAGGATTATAAAGATTACTGAGCGTGCACATACACAATGAAACATTGAACTTGATAAGAAAAATACGACGCCCATAATTTATTTTTGTACCACGAGATACTATTTCCGGCACATGCATACCGAAAATGCAAAATAGGTTTGGATATTTGTCAGGGTATAAAAGCAGCAACATGTTTATGTTCCTTCATTTGGGGCACTAAACACAGCATGTAATTGTGCGAATATTGTTTCCATAGATATGTCATGTATATTTCAGAAGAAAGCATGAATTTTGTAAGTTAATATAGGAAAATGTCTTTCTCAAAAAAAAATATAGGAAAATGTCGTGACAAATAATGAACACTGATGACCTTCATTTGTGGGTATAAATATTTCAACTGAAAATATGTACATATTTAAAAACCGAATCATTTTTTGTGTGTGTGGAAAATGTAGGAATGAAGTCCCGTCCCCTTCACACAGCACAGATTATTTATTCGAGGCCAACTGGACTACGAACCCAGGTCCATCATCTCCCTCCCTCCCTCCCTCCCTCCTATAAAGCCTCCTACCCCGCCACCTACGGGAAGCCAGCTCCATTCCACGGATGAGGCTTGCCTGCTCCCCCGAAATACTCCCATCCGTACTCCCTGGCGTTCAACGGCAGAGATTAACTGTTGGATGGCCCACGTCCAAGTCTTCTCTTGCCTACCATCGTCTTCTCCCTTCTCGAGAGAAAAACGAATCGCGACCAAAATCCGGCGAACACCACGACGCGCCTCGCGGCCGTGCAGCGGCTGCGCCCCTCTTTGAAGGCAGCGCGCAGATGGCCATGTCGAGTCTGCCCCGGCGGCCACGACGGGCACTTCGATCCATTGATGAGGCTCACCACACCAGAGCTAGCAAGCCGCATAAGTCTGCACATCCGAGTCACTGCTACCCCCTGCTGCATGCACTACACCACGGAGCCCGCCAGCCATCGCGTATGTGTGTCAATGTATCATCCTCTACTCTTCTCAGTCACCATCAACAACTTCAGCGGGTGTTCACTGTCCGTACTTGCCATTGTGCCAATCAATCCAATCATGAATTGATTAACCTTTTTCATCTCAAGTCTCACCGGTGTAGCGAGGACCAGGTGAGGTGCCTGACTTATGTAAGAAGGAGATTGATCCTGAGTGATAAATGAAAATTATTTTTCACCCGCAAAAAAAAAAAACACGTCGGCAGTCGGCACCAAGGCTATGTTTATGGGTGTTGTGAGTTGTGACGGCGTCGGCGAGGAGCCCGAGGAGGTACCGTGTCACGCCAGTGCAATGGCGTCCATGGGCATGAGTTACTCGCTACCTCGACCGCCTTGGCAATACCCCTGCCAGCGAGCGAGGGAGCACGAGCAAGTAATTTCAACGGTGATTTGTTCTAGGAGAATTTGTGAGTACTTGGATTGCAAAATTGCAATACAATACGGCTGGAGATCGAGGCAGACACCATGGTCAGCCACTCAGCCTGAAGGGGTCGTGTCACGGAAAGGAGAGAGAAGGGAAGGGTTGAGACGCGCAGCCGCTGCACCGCCGCGAGGCGCGTCGTGGTGTTCGCCGGATTTTGGTCGCGATTCGTTTTTCTCTCGAGAAGGGAGAAGACGATGGTAGGCAAGAGAAGACTTGGACGTGGGCCATCCAACAGTTAATCTCTGCCGTTGAACGCGAGGGAGCACGGATGGGAGTATTTCGGGGGAGCAGGCAAGCCTCATCCCCATTCCACCAGCCCCTCCTCTCTCCCCCCAGTCCCCACCCAACAACAGCAGACCAGCAGGCAGCAGCTCAGCCCAGTCCCTCAACCGCCGATGGCGAAATGCAGCAAGATCCGCAACATCGTCTGGCTCCGGCAGACGCTGCGGCGGTGGCGGTCCCGCGCTGCGGCGCGCACGGCGGCCGGCGGCGGCGGGGGCGGCGCGGTGTCGGTGCCGGCGGGGCACGTGGCGGTGTGCGTGGGCGGCTCGTCGCGGCGGTTCGTGGTGCGCGCGGCGCACCTGAACCACCCCGTCTTCCGGGAGCTGCTCCGGCAGGCGGAGGAGGAGTACGGGTTCCCGTCGGGCGCCTCCGGCGCGTGCGGCCCCATCGCGCTCCCCTGCGACGAGGGCCTCTTCGAGCACGTCCTCCGCCACCTCTCCTCCTCCTCGTCCGCCGCGCGGTTCCTCACCCTCGAGGACATCAAGAGCGGCGCCTACTCGTGCTGCTGCGCGGCCGCCGGCGACGCGCTCCCGCTGCTCCGCGGCATCTCCTCCGACAAGTTCGTCTGGTGACCCCAACCCGAGCTAGGCCGGCCGGCCGGCCAGCCGCGCGCGCGCTCCACGCCATTTGTGCTGGTGGTGGCCGTCGTGTTTTTTGTTTCTTTTTCTTTTTCCTCTCCCTCCCTCCATTGTCGCCGGGCGGAGCAGAGCCGCCGGGACGGAGCGAGAGGTCGTGAGCGGCCGGCAGGAGGCGGCGAAGTGAGATGGCTGAGAAATTTCCGGGCCTTGAGACGCCCGGGTCTAGCCATCCATTCACCCCCTTGTCAAATCCGGGCAGGAAAATTACTTAGTAGTGCCGGGGATTTATTCTTTCTTCTTCTTCTTGATTATTTCTTGCTGAATAATTCACCATGTAAATAGCTAGCTCGTGCTACGGCGATTCGGCCGACATTGCAAGTGAATTCAAGTGAAACATTTCTACTAGCTCTATGTACTACTCCCTCCGTTCCGAATTATCTGTCGCAGGTATGGATGTATGTATTTTAGTTTTAGATACATTCATTTCTCCGACGAGTAATTTGGAACGGAGGGAGTAAATCTGAACTTCACACAATGGTTAGTCAGTAGTACTCCCGGTGTTGAGATTTCAAATTTCTCTTGGTTTCTGCGGAGAATCGTACGCACCGTTCTCTGAGAAAACTGTATTCTACTCAGAAGTGCAGATGGGTACTGGTCTGCCTTTCTGAACTGCATGTGGTAGGGCAAGCTTGAAGAAGATTTGAACTTGCATGGTTTAATTAATGGGGGAACCCAACAACGGTTTGGGAGCTTAAGTACAATCTTTTGGAGTAGAATATGTGTGTTCACGCTGTCGCTAGGCTGGTCGCAATGATCATGGAACAATCATCCACCACCCGCTACCAGCCCGAATTATCATCTATTATTGGCAAATAATTCGTCCCGCAACTGCAACAATCAACATAAGTAGTAGCATTTCCCGAATCGCAACCGCTAACTAATAGCGATGTTGTGCGGTCAACCATTTTTCAGTTTCTCCCCTGCCGTGCCCGAGATTAGGCCAACTCCACCGCACAACCCCATTCCGTCCGGTCCCGTCCGTTTAGGGCAAAATGGATAAACAGACGGCCCAGGACGCGACGGCCTGAACCCATCTGATCCGTTTTGTGTCCGGCCGACCCTTTTCGAGCGCAAACATGCGCCCGGTTTGGGTCGCGGCGGACAGCAAACGGACGCGTCGCTCGTCCGCGTCGGGGCCGCGTGGCAGGCGGCCACCTACCTCCCACCGCCCGACATTAATGCGCACGCGCGATTGGCCCCACCTGTCATCCGTCCAGGCGAATGGTTGCCGTCCTTAAATGGGGAAGCCGTGGATCGATCGTCGTCCACACTCCCCACTCCAGCCCGCTGCCTCCTCGAAACCCTACACACCCCAAACCCTAGCCTCTCCTCGTCCTCGAACTTCGGCCGGCGCCGCCGCAGACCATGGGGCTCTGGAACCACGGCCGCAAGGGGAAGCATGACCGCGAGGCTGGCTCCTCCTGGGGACGCGCCGCGGCTCCGTGAAAGAGGAGGCCGCATCGCCACCGCGTCGGACCCCCGCGCCTGCCCCATTCACCATCGACCCTAGGGCCGGCGGCGAGCGCGACCGGCAGTACATCCGGGCGGATGTATGCCGGCGTTATTGGGAGACGAGGACGCCGCTCCCGTGGAGCGACGCCCACCTCCCCAATAACTGGCATCTCTCCGCCGACCGGGTCCCGATCCCGCTGGTCTCGCTGAGCGGCCGTGCGCGCCGCGAGGAGATCGAGCACCACCGCGCGCCTCCTCCCTGTCGACCTATACTACGACGACATGTACGCCCCCGACTCCGTGCTCTGGGACACCTGGCTAAGGGACGAGCAGGACGTGCGGCGCGCCTCTTTCTTCGCCGGCACGTCGCCGGGGCCGCCGCGGCCATGTCGAGAACGCGCAGCGCTCGCCCACACAGCTTGTGGCGTCTGTGGTGCGCAGCCTCACGCCCACGCCGTCGTCTTCACCATCTCTGTCGCCACCACCACCTCCTCGCATGACAGCGGAGGAGGAGGCCCGGCTCATCCAACGTGTCATGGAGGACTCCATGAACACGCACGATGAGCGCCAATGGCCGGGCCTCGAGGAGACGTTGGCCCTCTCTGCGGCCGGCGACGTTGCCATCCCCGAGCTGGAGATGGTGAGGGGCGGAGGAGGTGATGGCGGAGGAGCCGGTGGCCGCGTTCCACCCGGGCACCGTGGGCGAGGGTGAGCTGGTCGTGGTGGCTCCAGAGATGGCCGACGACGTGGGGCGTGAATCGGTGCCCCACGCCGCCGCGGTCACCGGAGCGGGAGGCGTCGCCACGGTAGGAGGTGGTGCAGGCACCTCCTGCCTTCCAGCCCGCCCCCGTGTACCACGGACCGCCGTCCCACCTCTGGACGCCGCCGGACTACGTCGACCTTGTCAGCGACGACGACGACACTGGCGGCCACTGAAGACGGCCACGGCCACGGCATCGACGGGCAAGGCACGAGTGCGCGGGCGGCGTTTTTTTATGTTAATTATGGCAATGTGAACCGTGGAACTGGGCCGTTTTGTGGCCGTGATGGTTAATTTATGTTTTATATTTTTATATTTGCGTTTATTTACTTTTTTCTCCATTTTATTTTTGTTTTTATGTTTTTTAAGCACGTCCACCCAGACATGATTTAGGATGTGGCCGCGCGTTGGGCGCACCCACGGCCCAACGGACAGAAGCCGACATGGATAAACCCATTGCCGCCCCAAAGGGACGAAATCCGACCAAACCGGACGTTCGTTTGGAGTCGTGCGGTGAAGCTGGCCTTAGAAACGAGAGCTACTACTCCGGCCTCTCTCTTTCTCGAGGGATCACCGTCATGCTCTCTCAAAAGAGTTCAGCCACCAATTCACCATGCACTAGCGGTGGTTTGTTTGGAACCCTGACGCATAACGTCTACCTTTTTGTAAAGCGCCGACCACGGCGCAGCAACTTTCTGGGGTAGCAATGGATGACATTTTTAGGGGTTAAACATGCATGGTAGGCCGGAATCTCTCATCTTTCTATCTTCTCCGGCCCGAGAGAAAGAGATTGGATCAGGGTAGCAGCAGCCTGGAAAGACACACCACCAAGCAATTCAATCATCCGTTGGACCGCGGTGGCCCCTGCTAATCCCATTATCCAGAGGAATTAACGTCGTAATAAAGCCTCCTCAATCTCCTCCGTCTCCGTGACTGATGCGTTGCAGAGTCCCAGGTGGCCCGTGAACCTCCGTTCTTTCTCTCTCTGGCAGGTGCGCTCCTCCTTTTTACTGTGGGCCGGTCTGCCGCTGGCGAGAACAGACAGGCCCGGGCGCATGTGGGCGGTGGGCCCGGACCCATGTGTGATGATACTTGATGCCCGGCCACCACCGGCGGTCGCCCCGTCCGGGTCCGGCCGTCCGTGGTCCTTTGCCGCCGGCCCCGTCCGTTTGTTGCTTCTAGTAGCTTTCCCTTTCGCCCGTACGGAGGTTACGGACCTGGGAGGGGAAGGAGGGAGGCGGCCGGCGTGTGCGGTTCACGGGCCAGGTTTGGCTGACGGCGACCGGTTCTACTTTTGCCTGTGGGAGTACATACGCACGTACGTACGTGCGTACGTGCATGCTGGTTTTCGACGGTTGCGAATGGCCGCCTCTCGCGTGATCTCCTAACCTCCTGTACGTGGTGGCAGGCCCGGCCGTGCATACGTGACGGCCGATGAGTGGATGATGGTGTATGCCGTCCTGAGCACCAAGGGCCCACATGCATGTCCCACGCACGAAGCGTATTTGAGAAAAGACTTCACCACAGCAGAACCCAAAACCTGAAACAATGGTTTTCTGACGACTCCATGCAACGACTTGAAGAGATTGTGAAACATAACCATCACGTACAGGGCAACAAAATTAGGGCCTCGGCACACGACCATAGCAGCCGTAAATATCCCATTTCAAAAATCGAAACAATCGGAACTTTTCGGAGATTGGATCAGCAATATGATCGCGGCCACAAAACATCGACGAGGACGCGCCGAATCGGCATGCTTTGCTAGCTACCATAGCATCAAACATGTGGAGTAACAGTTACTAGAGTGAGTTTATAAGATGGTGACAACGTGACGGAACTCCTCCCTGCCAAGGTGTTTTTGGGCGAACTTCCTCGCGTTGCTCACGGCTTCCCGTCTCTTAGCAGCAGGCCGGACACGCTTCGTAGCGCTCCTGCTGCCGCTGCCGTCTCTCGCCGAATGGAACCCGCGTCGTTCGTGCTTCATCCTCACCACTGGATCGACAACCATGCGCTCGAGCGCATTGGCGTTACCAAGGATGTAGAGGGCCAACTCGCCTAACCCCAACACGGCTTGAAACCCAGAAATGTAGACCTCCCATGGCCGTCACCGTCTCGGGCCAATCAGCCACACACATCCTGTACCCCAGCTGCGTGCATGCATATACTCAGTTAATTTTTCACATAGCCTCCTGAGCGTAGCACAGATATCAAACATGCGACTGTAAGTGTCATGATTAATGGCTGAATATAATCACTTACGTGCAGCTCCAGTCCTTCTAGGCGAGGTGCTAATTCGAGGACGTGAACCAACCCAGCAAACCAACTGCTTTCGTTTCTACTGCCTTTGATTTTAAGGTTGAAATTCACATGCCTCAGGCTGACGAAGCCGGTACCTGATTTGGTAGACCTCTGCTAATGAAACACAAACAATGCACATCCACGAAACAAATTGAATATTTTGTGATGTGCGCATCAACGTAAAATTTTATAGAACTAATATCATGTTACATTGAAACGAAAGAGTAACAAGACACTTACCTTGGTTGCCCTAACACTCATGTGTAAGAGTAGTTTGTGCACATGAGGAACAACAGTTGGAAGCTCGGCAAGTACATAACCAAGAGGACCAGGACCATTATGATGCTCAAGAAATTAATGCCTTGTTTCGACTGAGGAAAACTGGTCTTCTCTTTTTCAGCGTAAAGTTTGCCTCTGTCAATTTCAAAGAATCTCCCAACACAATTTTTGTCATGGTATTGTCCCCAAACTCAAACTTCACACGATTCGGGGCATGCAACTCTATGGTTTCAAGGCTAGTATTGTTCACCTTAAGGTGCCGCAGCCGACACATCTCCTGGCTTATACTTAAACTTGTTAAGAGGCATTCCTCGATGCTCAAATACTCCAGAAGAACACAACACAATAATAGACACTGGGTTAGCCGACGCGACTACTTGGAAGATGACACTCTCTCCGGACCTGATCAGGCAATGCCTTGGCAATAAATTTGAAAATTACTACTACTTGCCTGCGGTGGGCACGCGGGGCGGCATCCTCATTGCGTGGGATCATACAGTAGTCACGCTGTCAAGCCCACACACTACTACAAACACTCTGACAGCCTTGGTGCAGCCGCATGGGGCCCCGGTGTGGTGGCTCTCAGGTGTGTATGGGCCACAAAGCGATGCCGCCAAAGTGGAGTTCTTGCCTGAGCTCGAGGAGATTAGAGACCTGCACGCTGGGCCGTGGGCGATCGTGGGGGATTTCAACTTACTCACAAACCCAGAAGATAAGAGCAATGAGGCAGTCAACCGTCGGATGATCGCGCGCTTCAGAGCAAGGCTGAACAGATTAGAGCTCAAGGAGATGTATTTGCTTGGACGGCGGTACACGTGGAGCAATGAAAGAAGGCTGCCAACCATGGAAAAGATCGACCACGTGTTCACTACAAACTCCTGGGAGGACTTGCACCCGTCCTGTCTGCTTACGGCACTTGGATCCGCAGTATCCGACCACTGCCCACTCCTACTTGACTTGGATGCTGCATTCCACATGGGTAGGCGGTTTCGGTTCGAGGCGTTCTGGCCAAAGGCGGAGGGGTTTTTGGACATCGTGGCAGAGGCATGGCACTCGGTCCCATCTTCCGGAAATCCGTTCAAAGTGTTGGATTGCAAACTCCGGGCCACTGCCAAAAGGCTGCAACGGTGGAGCGAGCGGTGGATCGGGAACATCAAGATGCAAATCCTCATCGCTCATGAGATCATCTTCAGGCTTGATGGGGGCAGCGGACAAGCGCATTCTTACGGACCACGAGCATGGGCTACGAAAAGTGTTAAAGAGGAAGCTGCTAGGATTAAGCTCTCTGGAAAGAACAATCGCCCGACAAAGATCTCGCATGCTCAAGCTCAAGGAGGGGGACGCTAACACTGGGTTCTTCCATCGGCACGCATGTCATAGGCAACGCAAGAACGCCATTCTCACCTTGCGGCATAATGAGGAGATTGTCACAGGCCAAGACAACATTGCTAGAGTGGTTGACGCCCACTTTGCTCGCACTTTTGGCTCGCCCCAACAGCGGACTCATCCGCTGGACTTGGATCAGTTAAACCTCCTAACCCGGGACATGTCAAACCCGGAGACGCCTTTCTTGCCGGAAGAAGTGGAGAAGATCATCAAGTCCATGACGTTGGACAAAGCACCGGGCCCCGATGGTTTCACGGGCAGGTCCTACGCCACTTGTTGGCAGATCATCAAGGAGGATTTCATGCGTGCCTTGGACCAATTTTTCCATGGAGATATGCGAGGCTTGGCGGCCATCAACCGGGCAGTGGTAACACTTCTACCAAAGAAAGAGGGTGCAGTGGATCTTAAGGATTTCAGGCCAGTCAGTCTAGTTCATGGGTCCATCAAGATCTTCAACAAAATACTCGCAACAAGGCTTGCGGACGAGCTGCTGTTTTTGGTGGGAAATCATCAAAGTGCCTTCGTGCGGGGCCACACTTTGCACGACAACTTCATGCTCGTTCAGTGCACAACAAGGAGATTACATGCGCTCAAAAACCCAACGGTCCTACTCAAACTTATATATCCAAGGCCTTTGATACGGTGAAGTGGCCCTTCCTCCTGAAAGTAATGACGTCGACGCGGCTGGGTTTTGGGAGAAGATGGATTGAGTGGATATGTGGACTGCTTGCCACCTCGACGACAAAGATTGCATTGAATGGTGTGCCAGGGGAGACGATTTACAATGCGTGTGGGCTAAGGCAAGGGGATCCGATTTCCCCCATGCTCTTCATCCTCTGCATGGAGCCACTGCAAGCCTTGTTCAGCAAAGCCACGGAGCAGGGCATCTTCGCCCCTCTGGCTAGCAATGGAGTGCACCAGCGGTTGTCCATGTTTGCCGACGATGTCATGCTATTTTTCAAGCCCTTGGCTCAAGAAATACAGGCTTGCAGAGAGATCCTGGCAGTGTTTGGGGCTGCCTCAGGCCTAGTGGTGAATCTAGCTAAGAGCGCGGCACTACCCATCCACTGCTCAACGGAGGAGTTGGAGGCAGTTTGCACCGCTTTGGCATGCACAAGTGCATCTTTTCTGTGCAAGTATCTTGGCCTACCGCTCTCAATCAGAAAGGCCACCTCCGCGCAGTTCCAATACATGGTGGAGCAATTCGCTAACCGCCTGCCCAACTGGAAGGCTGCTACCCTACCCAAAAGCGGACGGCTCATCCTCATCCTCTCAGTTCTATGCGCAATCCCCATACATGCAATGCTTGCCCTAAATATAACTCCGAAGACCCTCACCGCTCTGACGAAGATTTGTAGAGGTTTCCTCTGGTGTGGTAAGATGGAAGCGCGGGGTGCAACTGCGCCGTGGCATGGGACTCGGTGTGCCGCCCTAGATGGGCCGGAGGACTCGGCATCCCAAACTTGAGGTGGTTGAACACCGCGATGATGGCCAGATGGCCGTGGCTACAGCGTACTGATCATACAAGACCTTGGGCAGAATTCCAAATCGCAGTCCCGGTGGAATCAAGAGCACTCTTCAAAGCTGCGGCTACAACTAAGATGGGACATGGAAACGACACGCTCTTTTGGGAGGACAAGTGGATCGACGGTTACCGAATCCAGGACCTGGCACCCATGCTCTACTTGAAGGTACCAAGACAAACGATATCTACACGAGGTCGCAGAGGCACTTGCAAACCACTCGTGGGCGGCAGACATTGGGCCAGAGCTTACGACTGACATGCTCCGTCAATTCCTGGACATATGGCAGCGAGTGGAGGAGGTGGCCCTGCAGGAGGATGCACAAGACAAACTTCAATGGGCGTGGGAGAAGGACGACATGTTTTCGGCACGATTGGCATACGCGGCCAAGTTCGCGGGGCTTGAGGTTGCACCAACGGCGGAATTCACATGGAAGCCACGGGCGCCTCTGCAGCGTCGCTTCTTCGTTTGGCTAGCCATGAGGAATAGGTGTTGGACCTCTGACCGCCTTGCTCGACGGGGACTCCCCCACCAAAGCTCGTGTCCACTATGCGGCCAACATGAGGAGACCATCACCCACATCATGATAAGATGTGTCTTTGCAAGAGAGGTCTGGAGCAAGGTGTGTCTGGCCTTGGGACGACCAGACCGCGCTCCAACAGCGACGGAGTCGCTTCCAGAGTGGTGCATCAGGCAGGAGGAAATTGGACAACAACGGAAGCTGGCTAGGACAATCTGTATCTTGGTCCTATGGGAGCTGTGGACTCACCGTAATGCCGTGGTCTTCGACGGAGCGGCGCCATCCACACTCACGGTGCTGAAGAGCATTGGAAGCGAGGCCAGAGCATGGAAGCAGGCAGGATTACTACGAGGGGAAGTCGAAGCGTTCTTGGTTGGCCTTGCTTTGTGGGAGAGTAGTGAGTAGTCCTTAATAGCGAGTTAGGCAAGTGGGATGACCGAGGGCTGTCAGTAAATAACTTTGTAACATCAAGTGTGGAGGGTTTCTACCCTTTCCTTCTATAATATATGATACGCACACTCGTGCCGTATTCGAGAAAAAAAATAGACACTGGAGATCACCTTCAGTGATGGACACAACTCGCAGGGCGAGTTTCTTTAGGTTTGTAATGCCAAAGAAACTGGAGGGTATCTTTAAATGCACATAACACAAATCAAGAGATTCGACGGAGGAGCCATTCTGACCAGTAAGATTGTCGAGTGGGATAACATACCTATGTTTTAGCATGCAATCTCTTCCAGCGAAATCAAGAGAAATGTGCTTGGCCCTCGACGTGGTGGAGAAGTGAATCCACTGGTCAATCTTATTTTTATGTTTCTTGCGAAGTGAAAATTTGACAACAAACTTATCCATAGTGGTTGTTGTTGTAGAAGAAGTATTCCATAGGGGACGGATTACATTGTCGACTTTGGTGATGAACTCATCTACCATGAGTTCCCTGTCCTTCAAGCTAATGCCGTAATTGGCAGGAAAGAAGGTACGTTTCGTAAAGACCAGATTTGGGTGGCATATCGCTAGCCTCCTCCACTCATGTGATAGGGTGCTCATCCTCGCCGCTTCTTTTAGTGATAACCTTGATAGTATCGTCCGCAGAACGTCCTGTAAGCATAGAGAAGTAGCTAGGTTATGGATTACAACATATACATTAGTATATATATGATGCTAGCTCCAACTTCAACGGCAACAATAATATGGTTATATGTAGAATTCATCTTTACTGGAGGTAGATGTTCAAGCTTCATTGCCAGCGTCGATCTCACCGTCCTCTTGAAAGCCACTTTCTTGGTTTGAACCGTGTGTTTTTGACTGCGTGTCAACCCTGTGATGTTCATCTTCCTCGTTGGAGAGGAGGTGGCGCTTGGTTTGGCCATCCTGTCAGAAGCAGAAGATAGTCATGTAGTCCTAGGTATAGAACGTAGACGTGATAACATTGTTTCATAGAAAATTATACATTACCTCAGTCCCAAAAAGCTTGTCTTAGATTGAACGGAGGGAGTACTAGAGACCAGATCAATCCAGGTATACAAGTTAGGGTTCGTTACCAATACCGACAAGAGAAATAGATCTGCAATTAATCTTAAATTGGTCACGCGGTAATAGCTCGGATGATGCTGCAGTAACAGGGCTGGGCCAGAGAGAGATCGAGGTCGCGGCGGGGCGGCGGAAGGAAGACAACGGTATTGCAGACGCGGTCGCCGGTCGGTCGATGCTTAACTACCAGAGCCTTTTTTGGGGGAGCTTTGCTTGTCTTTGGAAAAAAGGCGTCTTTCTTGTTTGGCAACTGCAAGCGGTATGGAACTATATATATTGTTTCTTCCAAAACATAACAATATTGTACTTGTAGTACTAGATTCAAATCAGGTTTGTGCAAGGCTTGATATATAAGCGCCGGGAAAGGAGCGCACACAATCGAGGAGCCTTAAACCTAATTAATTAACTCCGAACCCCTCTTCCCGGCGACGGAGGGAAGGCTGGGATCAGGGCCGCCGTTCGCGCTTAGCTAGAGCTAGGTACGTAGCGTCTCTCCCTCCCTGTCATCCACGTCTGCCGTTGGCTCCGGCCTCCGGCTGCCGTTGGCTGAAGGATCGCCGCCGCGTCCGTACGTGTTGCTTAGGGCGAAACAAGATTGAAAAAACGAGATTAGCCATCCGTTGTTGCGACTGTATGTAATTAGGTCGGACTCGCTTTAATTAGCTCCGAGATGACGGCTATTACAGCGTCGAATTCTTCAACCGAAATAGTTTTTTTTCTTTCTAAACAAAACCTTTATGTATGTATATGTCGTCTCACAGTATATGCACATGTATGACATTTTTCAGACTTTTTTAGACTTGTACTATGTTGTAACGAAATTAACCTGATGAAAACTAAATTCATGGTTTGAAAAAAATATGCAAAGTGTAATGTTATTGTGTCAAGCCTTTTTTTTTTAATTTGCCAAATTATTGTGTCAAGCCTGGTACAAAGTGAAATAAGCGACAGCGTACCAGGTGAAAGTACAGAGGTACTGGTGTGTTGTTTTGGAACTAATGATGGCAGATCACTTGCAGTTTGCTTACATGGGTGAACTGTTTTTTTTTTTTTTAAATTTACATGGGTGAACTGTGCTAGCTTTGCAGGTTACTTTGGCTGGCATCGTTCCTGCATCGCGACGAAGCTAGCATTAGCAATGCCGTCTCTCCACGGCGATGAAATTGACAGTCCAATTTCCTTCAAGAGGTTAAGTGCCTCTATGAAGAAGAATATGCCCACCCCTACCTGCTCATCAGGAAATGTAGTGAAGCCAAACAGTCTTGGACAACAATGTCAGAAGGGTAAACTGAAAAGACTACGTGTGGAAGATGTCCTCATGTCGGATGATTCAGACGATGAGAAGCCAATTGCATTAAGGATGAAGGTTTGTGAGAGGAAATCAAAGAGAATCGATAGAAAAGGTGCCATGCCAGATGGTGATTCTGAGGATGAGAGACCAATTGCGTTAAGGAAAAATGTTCATGAGAGGACATTGAAGATGATCAATGCAGGAGGTGCCAAGGCAGATGGTGGTCGTGACCAAGATTCAGATGATGAGAAACCGCTGGCCGCGAGGTTGGCCATTAACAGTGCTGCTTCAAAAACTGGAGGCAATGTCTCTGATGATGATTCAGAGGATGACAAGCCACTGACTGCCCGCTTTTCTCGTGTTACCGGGGGTGCATCTAGAAATTCAGTCAAAAGGACAGGTGGTCGTAGTGATCAAACAGTCTCAGCTCTTAATAAGGCAAAGCCTTCAGATGCTTGTGACTCGTCAAGTGTCGAAAGCGAACCCAAGGATGAACCCGGGCAGGATGGTCGAAAGAAATGGTGTACTTTGGTGTACAATGGTGTGTTTTTTCCTCCTCCGTACAAGCCTCATGGTGTCAAGATGCTTTACCATGGGCGGCCTGTTGATCTGACCCCAGAACAGGAGGAGGTGATGTACATAGAGAGAGCATCTCCTGAATATTAAGATCGCGCTTCTGTCTTTTTGTTCATCTGCTAATTCTCTGTATTGCAGGTTGCAACCATGTTTGCTGTTATGAAAGACACTGAGTACGCGTCCAAGGAAACATTTATCAACAATTTTTTCACTGATTGGAGAAAAATTCTTGGTAAAACACATATCATCACAAAGTTCGAGCTTTGTGATTTCACACCGATCTATGAATGGCATCTCCGAGAGAAGGAGAAGAAAAACCAGATGACATTAGAGGTACATATATATTTTTTGAATTTTAATGACAAACTTTAGTAGGTTGGACAAGGGACATTTGTCCTTCCTCCATAGTCTGAAGTATATAATCTTTATTTACAGGAGAAGAAAGCATTGCAGGAAGAGAAATCGAAACAAGTGGAGAAGTTTATGTGGGCTTTTGTAGACGGTGTTAAAGAGAAGGTTCATTTTTTACTGATATTTTTATTAAATATAACTTAGGCTTTTGAAAATCATAGCATGGATAGGTTACTCTTTTCCTTTGGGGATTTTACACATATTCCACTAGTCTAATAGTATTTGCTTATTTCAGGTTGGCAATTTCAGAGTAGAACCACCTGGCTTGTTCAGGGGACGTGGAGAGCATCCAAAGGTACAGATTGAAAACATGTAATCACATACGTCTTTATTCTGTTTCAAGTACGGGACTTCAATTTAAAGCTGTCTGTTTAATTGTTTTAGATGGGAAGATTGAAGCGACGCATCCGACCAAGTGATATTACGATAAACATCGGAGAAGAGGCTCCCGTCCCAGTGTGCCCTATACCTGGAGAAAGGTACCTTAAAATTGAAGTTGCTGATGTTAAAAATTGGAAAATACTATTTGTGAAGGAATATTTTTTCTTTGAAACTGATGAAGAAATTTTAACAAGTATATATTGTTCTGCAGCTGGAAAGAAGTCAAACATGACAATACTGTTACATGGTTGGCCTGTTGGAACGATCCAATAAATGAAAAAGATATCAAGTATGTTTTCCTTGCCGCAAGCAGCTCACTAAAGGGACAGAGTGACAAGGAGAAATATGAGAAGGCCCGAAAACTGAAGGTGAGAAAGTTTGTTTTGTGATGATAGAGATTTTGTGTCCCCATGTGTAATAATTGTCCTTCTATGGCCATGGCAGGATTACATAGGCAGTATTCGGGCAAATTACACCAAGGATTTCAGGAGCAAAGATCAGAGGAAGAAACAAATTGCGGTGGCGACATACCTTATAGATAAACTAGCCCTTAGGGCAGGCAATGAAAAGGTATATTGTCATCGAATAGTATTCCCCTTTTATTCTACAATGTTGGGACACAATTTTTGTTGGCAATATACCGTACCCACATATATAAGCTGCTGCATAAATTGTTCTGCTTTTGCATGATGATCATTCTTTCTTTACCAAAAATCTAGTCCTTTCATCATACATCCGCGTATAGTTTTTTTTGTTAATTTCTATATTTTTAGGTTTGAGATTCATTGACATATTTGATCATGCTACTTCAATCCTTTTTAGGATGAGGATGAGGCAGATACTGTTGGTTGTTGTACACTGAAGGTTGAAAATGTTACTTGTTTGCCTCCAAACAAGCTTCAGGTCTTGATCTTCATTCTTTATATATTCTTGATTGTTGCTCACTATGAGGAATTAATTTCTACTACTGTTTATCTGATATTTGCTCATTGCTTTTTCAGTTTGACTTTCTTGGTAAAGATTCTATAAGATACTATAACACTGTAGAAGTTGAACTAGCTGTATACGAGGCGATTAAGGAATTATGTGCAGGTATCTCCCAATGCTATTTTCCCATCCATCCATCTCTTCTGAGGAGTATTAACTACTTGTCAACTATTACTTGTAAAGTAATACCTTTTGAGGAGTATTATTTACATCCTTTTCATGTATTGGTTTTCTAGGTAAAAAGAAGGGAGGACATGTCTTTGACAAGCTTGATACAACTAAACTAAATGCTCATCTCAAGGACTTAATGCCTGGCCTGACTGCAAAAGTCTTTCGTACATACAATGCTTCCATCACTTTGGACACCATCGTAAGTTGAATGCAAATTTCACTCTCTGCTCTCCATCATTATGTTGCAGTACTGTTTAGGATCGATAAAGTTATTGCCCCAAGTACGTCACAAGTAAAACATTTTAGGAGCCTCTGTTGTACTGTTTTGTTTTGTATTGTATCATTCATAACTTCAGATAACCCTGTTATCTACTTCCTTACCATATTCCCAAAATAGAATGTGTAATGTTATCATGTCTAATGTGACTACCATGTTATGTCGTAATATATTTATGATCGGAATATACGTGCGTATCGTATTACAGTTGAACAAAGAAACAACAGATGGAACCGTTGATGAAAAAGCTAAAGTCTATCAACGAGCAAACAAAGAGGTAAAAGCTTTTAGTCACTCTTGAGGAAGAAAACTTGCATCATAACTATTCTTGACTCAACGATGTTTCTCATTTACTCAGGTTGCTATAATCTGCAATCATCAGCGTGCTGTCCCAAAATCACATGATTCCCAGATGAATAAGTTGAATGAAAAGATTGATGAATTAACGGTTGGTTGTTGCCCCCAAATGGTTAATTATCTCAAATTTGTGCTTGCCCCGCAAACTTTTTGTCATTGTTTTATTTCGTTCTCCAGGCTCAGAGGGATCAGTTGAACGTAGAATTGGAGAAAGCAAATAAACTTTTGTCTAAAAAAGCGAAGAAACGAAAGCTTGTAGGCTCTGATGGAGATGCGAAGCGAATGAGAAAATTGACCCCTGAAATGTACATCTCAGACACAGATATATCATTTTCTTTCTGTACTTGCCTGATCAAAGAATGGAGACAATCTCATACATAATCTAAATTTGCAGGTTGCAGAAGAAGTTATCTCAGGTTGAAACTAGGATAGTGGAAATGGATAACCACAAGAACAACAAAGAAGATTTGAAGACGGTGGCACTAGGCACATCAAAGATCAACTACCTTGATCCTAGAATTACCGTGGCGTGGTGCAAAACCCATGAAGTTCCTATTGACAGGGATAAGGTACCGTAGTTTGAGGGACTACTTCTTGCTTCTATTATGAGTTATCCGCATAGCTATTAACCTCGTGAGTGCATGATCATACTGCACATGTTCATGTGTCTCTAACTCTATGCATATAGACCCCAATTCGTCTGATAGAAATTAAGCTTCCTACGATGTTTCAAAGTTGAATTAACTACACTGCAGCCATCAAATTAGTTGTGTGCCATACGTGTGCTTTGCTCTATTATTTCAAATGACTACTTGTTTAATTGTTACTAGCATTTTACAATCCTTAACAAGCTGTTTGGATTGGCTATTTTTGTGACAGATTTTCACCAAGACAATTCTGGAGAAATTTGCATGGGCGATGGATGTCGACCCAGATTTCAGATTCTAAGGGTTGTCTGCTGTCTGGTCAATCGGCATGTCCAGGATCATGTTTTTTTAGAGAGTCCAGGAACTAGGCTTATATTGGCCAACGGCCAGTGGCCACTCTGTGAGGACAAAGACTAGCTCGACCAGTAGAGTAGATTGTTACTGTTCCATCCAGTAGAGATGGCTCTTTCTTGTACAAACAGTTTGAAATGTAATACATACATTTATTGTTTTAGCGTGCATGGTTCTGTGAGCGATGCATACTGTGTTTTCTGGCTTGTGTTTCTTGGCAGCGATTAAGCCTTGTACAACTTCTCTCTCGAAGCCGGCTTTCGTCTTGCTTTATAGACAAAGCCATAAGGTCGATTGATACAGCGTGTTGAGAAAACACTCTTACAAAGCCATTCAAATAAAAAGCTAGACAAAAAAGCCAATAACGCAGAAATGCACAGCATGCCACCAAGCAAAAGCACATGAGTAGCGGAACCACAACTAATAACAACAATTGAGGTATGGACCAAAAGCAAGCACGCCTCTCCATGAAGAAATCATCAGACTTCATTGCCGCACCCCCACCATCTGTAAATGAGAGGAAGCAAAACAAGCCACCAAACGCTAGTACCGGGGATGCAATGCGTGATGATCCAAGCTTTGCTCGAAAATGCCGCCCGCACCACAACCAGAGGGAACCTATATTCCTCGACGCCCCTAGGAGGGTAATGACACAGTGCATCGCTGCCACATCCGTCAGAACAGACCGAGTTTTCACTCGGAGCACGAACAAAGTGAGGGAGAACACCCACAAGGCCACAATAGTGCCCCTAGGAGGGACGCTACACCTGTAGGTGCCGCCAATGTCGGCACCAAAGCGCAGAGCTTTCAATTGGTATTCCATCACACCTCGTTGAAGGAAACTGACTACCGAGCCCACCGCGATTGGATCGGAGCCTCTAGATCAAGATCAAGGCTCGGCCAATGCAAGCGTTGACAACATTGCCAGGGCCACCCTCCAAGGGGGACCGTTGAGGGCATAGCTACCCGTCGACCACCACCCTGTCCCGACCAGATCTAGACCGAGACGGGTGGCACCAGCAACGGGTCCCTTTCTCAAGAGGATGCGTTATTCTTCGTGTATTTTTGAAATCTTCTTATGAATGCAAAAACTCTCACATGGTAAATGATTTGTGGTACTTAGTTGAAAATGGATGGTGCTGGTGGAGGAGGATGCCTCAAGGGACCTGCTCAAGGATCTTGGTAACATATACAACCTCGGGTCCACAAGTGGAGGCTGCAGGTGCCGCACAAACCATCTAGACCGAAACATTGATGCCATCTTACTTCATAGCAACTTTTTGATACCATACTAAGCTTGCTCTGGATTTGACCATAGTTATTTTTAGAAATATTTGATCATAGTTGTATTTACTGAGAAATGTTTCCCCTTTCCCTCACTCAAAAAAGTCAAAAGGACTGAAACTTGCACAGTTCTTTTTAGCATTTTCAGTAATTTCTTACTAATTCTAGTCTTTAGAAAAAAATATCTTGTAGGCAATTAGAACTGGATGGAATAATATGGATCGGAGGGAGCAATAAACTTAGGACGTGACTAATGTCCAAACGTACTGATTTTTAGGGACATATACGAACGACAGTATCAGCTTTCATCTGCTCCACCCGAGCTGCATGCCTGCGAGAGGAGTTTGAGGTGCGAGTGTCATTTTTAAATATACATGCATATACCAACAAAACTGATGATGTGAACAAAGATTCCTAAAAATGAAATTTCAAAATGTTTTGTAGCTCAAACCATCCGTTTAATTGAAAAACCGTTTTCACATAAAAGATTCGTCACGACGAGACCTACGAAACTAGATCCCATGTTGATACGTTTCGACGACTTTTTTTCGAGTCAAAAGTTATCAGACCTAGGCTAAGTAAGTTATCACGTATGTGGTATGTAAGTTATCATCCAATTTTACATAGAAATTGCTGGGGCATAAAATGACTCTCCCAACATTATCTTCACATGCAAATGCACTAGAGGATAGAAAAAGATAATGTCATAGTAGATTCTTAATATATTGAAACTTTAAAATGTTTTATGGCTCAAACAGTCGTTCTGATTGAAATTACCGGTTTCACATATATAATCTGTCGCGGCGAGACCTTCAAAACTAAATCTCATGTTGGTATATTTCGATGAATTTTTTGGGTCAAAAGTTACCACATTAAGTAAGTTATCAGTTATGTTATGTATATATTACCATGTTATTTATGCAAAAGTTACCGAGGGTATGTTTTCAAACGACTTTCTCCCCCTGAGATCAAAGTTATCACAGTGTTTGTGCGTGAGTTATCAAAGTTTACAGTGCGTATATTACCATGATATTTACATAGAAGTTATCGGGAGGGGGTATGCTTTGAAACAACTTCTCTACTCCCCGGGGTGTCAGAGCTAAATCTGGCATATCTCGGGTAGCGGGTCTCGATCTGGTACTCTTGGCTAGATGGTAACAAGGACACAGAGGGCATGATGTTTACCCAGGTTCGGGCCCTCTCGAAGAGGTAAACTCCATGTCATGCTTTTGTTGTATTGATTTTGTAGGGATCGGATGTGAATGACTTTATCTCCATATGAGATGGTCTATCAGCTAGCCCAGCCTCAGTTTATATAAGAGTACCGGAGGCCTAAAATAACATGAGTCCTAGTCGGCTACATAGGCGGAGAGGAATCCTTGTCTTGCATGCTAAGTATTGTGGAATCTCCCTTGTAAGCTTATGGACTTCCTGAAGTGGCACGCTAATGAACCGCCATGGGGTACTCGGCCTGGCCCTCCTGGTCGGAAATGATACGGTGAGTACCCCCTAGTCTAGGACTACGTCACAGGGTCAAAGTTATCATGGTGTTTCTTCATGAGTTATCAGGTATATTGTGTGTATAGTACTATGTTATTTACATGAAGTTTTTAGGGGTACGTATTCAAACAACCCTCCCTCCTACGGGGTCAAAGTTATCGCGGTGTTTACGCGTGAGTTACCAACTCTGTTGTGTGTATGTTACTACGTTGTTTATACAAAATTTATCGGATGTATGTTTTGAACGATTTTTTTCCCAGGTCAAAACTTACCCTTGTGTTTGTGCTATAAGTTATCAGGTATGCGGTTCGTATATTTCCATGCTATTTACACACAATAGTTACCCGGGCATGTTTTCCACAACTTTTTTCCCTAGGTTAT
Source organism: Aegilops longissima (assembly GCA_021605205.1). Classification (NCBI taxonomy): domain Eukaryota; kingdom Viridiplantae; phylum Streptophyta; class Magnoliopsida; order Poales; family Poaceae; genus Aegilops; species Aegilops longissima. The sequence continues at coordinate 767,050,284 of CM038677.1, forward strand.
AAAGTTACCATACTATTTACATAGAAGTTATTGGAGGTATGTTTTCAACAAAAAATTTCATCGGTTCAAAGTTACCATGGTGATTGCACGTAAGTTATCAGGTCGGGAATGTTTGTATTACCATGCTACTTACACAGAAGTGACTGGGGTATGTTTTCAACGGCTTCTTTCCCCTGTGTAAAAGTTACCGTGGTATTTTTACCTAAGCTATCAGGTATGCGTGCATATATTACCGTGGAATTTACATAGAAGTAATCGGGGTATGTTTCAACAAACAATTATTTGGGTCTAAGTTATCATGATATTTGTACCTAAGTTATCAGGTATGTTGGGCATATATTACCATGATATTTACATAGGAGTAATCGGGGGTATGTTTCAACAAAATTTTATCTAGTTCTAAGTTACCGCGGTGTTTGTACCTAAGTTATCAAGTCTGCGGTGCTTATATTACCGTGATAGTTATACCTGAATTACCGGGTGTGTGTTTTCAATAGATTATTTTCCTCGGGGCCAAAGTTACCGAGGTGTTTGTACGTAAGCTATCAGGTCTACGGTGCATGTATTACTGTGTTATATACATAGAACTTACCGTTGTATATTTCAATAACCTTTTCTTCGAGTTAAAATTACCGTGATGTTTGTACCTATGTCATTACAATGCTATTTACACATAAGTTTTAAGTGTAAAAAAATATCAACAACCCCCCTTGGTTAAAAGTTATCATGGTGTTCATACACAAATTATCGGTGCGTGTATTACCTTGTTATTTACACGAAAGTTACTGGGTGTTCTGCAACAACTTTTCATCGGATAAAAAGTTACCATAATATTTATATGTAAGTTATTAGGTGTGTGATGCGTATATTATCATGCTATTTTCACAGACCGTCGAGGTATGTTTTCTAAACTTTTTTCATTAGGTAAGGTGACCACTTTTTTTTTGACGGCAAGGTCAAGGTAACCACTTTGTTTGTAACTAAAAGGCCTTTGTGTGATGAGGTTATAGGTTGACTTGGCTGCAAAAAGATAATTATCAAAAAAATAGAAAAATTGCAACAAGCATGCATGATTCATACCGAGCTTTCAATTAGAAGTCATGCATAAGAATATGTTTTGAGTTGATTGCACGCAACAATTGTCCAGCTTAGGTGGTTGCTCTCTTTGGGAAAAGGCCATCAGGACATGAGTTCGATTCCCAACCCGAACGATAATTTTTTCTGAAAAGAAATCCAAATATCAGTTTGACTTTGATTCTCTGTGTTAGTTTGGCAAGTGCGTGATTTAAGGGGGTCCCTTCGATTAGTTAGGGGCACGTGGTCTTCGGAAGGAAAGAATGGTACCGAGTATCTCGCGAAATCAACAGGAACTAGCGGAAAAATCTGCGGGGTAGAAAAAATACTAGAGGATCGCGCGCGACTGTAGGATAAAAAATGGACGTGATCCGATGCGTTCGGATCTGTCGCAGAATTCCTGTTGACTGGATTTTAGCATTCTCGATAAACTTATTGGTTCATCATATCACTATGTGTATGCATTCAAGCCATTGAAAACATGAAATGCTTACTCTTAATAATTTGCTAGGTGACTGAACTCATCAAACTCTGTTCTCATTGTGCTAGGACGCATGGATAAATAATAGTAATAGTTTGATTATTCAGGCAACGATTTCGTTACAACTGAAAATAGCCAAGGCACACATTAAGCACCAGTCTACCTGAACTACTCCACGAGCCACGACTAGCTCATCTGCCTCGTCGTCCTCCGCCTCCTCGTCCCCGTATGCACCCATCCGGCCCGTCGCCGTCAAACGCAATCCAAGCGAAGATGATTGATCCCGTCAAGGCGACGAAGGAAAAGCAAATATCCGGCCACCCCCTGTATATATATGGTCGTCAGTATACGCGCTCAACCGGCGGCAAAAGTAATCATCCAAGAAAGAACCGAGCATAGTGATCACGAAACTCACCCGTCGGCGCCGCCCTGCGGCCCGTTGGTGAACATCGTCCGCTGCAGAATAGTTAAACCGGACGAGGGATTCAGATCGAGATTTACTTTACTATTGCTGATGAAAAAAAGAGACCAACAGACGAAGGTGCACTAGCTTACGTACCGCCCCGGAGGCGGAGTTGGCGGGCGCGGCGGACGAGAGGCGGGAGGGCGGCCGGAGCGCGAGGCCGGCCGTGGACCGGAGCGCCGCCGCCATGGATCTGTCGCCGCGTGCGGTTCGCTGCAGACTCGAATTTTGGGGCGCGGAGGTTTCGATCGCGAGAATCCGGCGAAGAAGCCAAATAAGACGCGCCCAATGTCTATCACGCCGTTGCCGCTGCATGCGGATCGGACCCACCGGTCCCAGCGGAAAATTCCCATTTTCCAACCGATATACGGATTGGATACTGTACAGTCAAATCGTATCTGGCCAACCCCTATACCTCGTATACCGTGAAACAAGAAAAAAAAACACCAGAACGCCCCACCTGACCTACGTCGTACTCCAGCGGGCGTTCCAGATTAGTCGGACGAAGAAACGATCGAGAGGAATTCACCTAGCAAAACGGCCAGTGCGTAGTAAGGGGAGATTTTTTTTTTAATAATCTTCAATGACCATGATCATATTTTGCTGCATCACCGAGATACACCATCACTCTCATGTTCGCGAAATTGTGAATAATTTATAAAAATCATGAACACTTTTTAAACTTGTGAACATTTCTGAAATCGTGAACATTTTTACAGTTTTCAAACGTTTGCTAAAATCATGAAAAAAATGAATTCATGAACATTTTTATACTATTTGCAAACATTTTATTTAAAATGTGAACATTTTCTAAAATATTTTTCTTGAATAGGCGAACATTTCTAGAAGTGATGGATGTATTTTTGGAAATTTGTGGAACAAATTTTGAAATTCGCGAATATTTTTTGAAATGCATGATCATTTTTTGAATCCGCAAACATTTATGAATCAATAAACTATTTTGTAAGTCACAAACAGTTTTGTATTTTTAGAAAAAAATCAATTTATGAACATTTTTTGAATTGGCGAAATTTTGTTCAATTTCATCAATATTTTTTGATACATGAACTTTTTAAAAAAACCATGAAACTCTTTTGATTTTCCAAACATTTGTTTTCAAAACCGTGAACACTTTTTGACTATAAAAATCATGAACATTTTTTAATCCACAAACATTTATGAATTATTAAACATTTTATTTCAAACTCCACATTTTTAAATTTTAAGATTTTTTTAAGTCTCAAATTATTTAAAGTAGGAAAAACAAAGATGGAAAATAAAAAAGAAAAAAGAAAAAACAGGCCGCTCGGACATGGGCCGGCCCAAACAGGCGCGATGTGTCTTCTCCCAGCATGCTGAGCGCAGTATAGGAGGTTCGTACTGTATGAGCCGGCCCAGGCAGGGATTCCCCTATGTAAAATATTTTTTATCACTTATAGATGGTATCGGTGGGTAATATTTTGCAACTTTGAGGACAATTTAGGTGACGTACCACCATAAGCAATAGCCCTTTATTATTAGGTATAGATTGAAGCTAATCGATGGGCTTCACTACCTTCTCAGCATATAGGTATTTCACTAATTTTGAACAATGCTACTGTAAACTAAGCACATAAGGACTAGGTATTGCTAATTTCTTGATGGGACTAGTATAACTGAAATTTAGCAAATTTGTACCAACTTTAGGTACCATGAGGACCTGTTCGAGAGCTAAATGGAGTCGTGAAGTGAAGTTGTTTCTTTGTCAGCTCTTGAAAAATCATGTTGTGTCTACACACAACGCATTGAGCAATGAAGCATGGAAGCATGGACAAGTAATACTTTTCAATTGAATACCAAGTTCAGCATGTCATTTGATGCTAGCCAAGTCAAGCAATAGGAGCAAGATTTAAAAAAAGATTATCGAAGTGTCAAAGATTTGACAGCTGAAAGTGGCTTTGGATGGGATAAAGATAGAATGATGGTAGATGCACTAGTGAGTGTTTGGGCTGCATTTTGCTGCTCGTAAGAACAGCAAGGGTGCCCTCCAATGGCGGGATAAGTCTTTCCATACTATGAATTGGCTTCGTTTTATGAAGGTTACTGAGATATTATTACCTGTATTTTTTACATCATGCATTAGTCATATTTTTCTTGGCGGCACTTAATTCTTGAACATGATAGGTCGCTATGCTCGTGGTATGGACTATTATGCAAGCAAAGAAAATAATGTGGTGAATTATGTTGACGAAGAGCCTAATTCTTATCAGTCGCCATCACCTACTTTACAAGGTGCACGTGAATATGGTTTCCATTTTCCTATTGAAGGAGAGACTCGGGATTTAAGTGTGGATACTGCCCAGCATTTATCAACACCTTTGCAACAATTGAAAATCACACCAAGCTCGACACAACCACCTACAGAGAAGCCTAGCAAAAAAAACCAGAAGTGGGGTACTGGTAAACTTTCGGAAGGATTTCACGAGCGATATCTGAAGTTCAAGCAGGAAGGAATAGACCGATTTCCAGCAATTGAGGAGAAGAAAGCAGCTATCTAGGAGAGAGAAAAAACAGAGGATCCCTACAACATTAACAAGTGCAATACAACTCTTGAAGATTTAGAGGGACTACAATTGAGTGAAATTCCGATGGCATGAGATATCTTCGAAGCAAAGAATAACAGGGAAGTTTTCTTGTCATTTTCAACTAATGAACTACGGTTAGCCTGGATTAAAATGGAGATTGCACGTAGCAACCCAGAATAGAACTAACATCTCGTGGCGTCATCTGGTGGTTAGCATACATTTTGGTCATGTGGCGATTAGCATATATGTTGGTCATGTGGTGTGGTTAGCATATATATTTTGGTAGTTTGCGAAGTCCAGTATTTTGTATTCTCGAATATGTATCTGCACCTATGCCAAAGGGGTGGGATCAAAATTATATAATGAAGTAAAACTTTAATATCCCAGTACATGGATGCTGATACAACTTGCAAGCCCTATCACTATGTCTATCTTCTGTGTGCTATATTATCTCGCATTTGATTTCCTACTTCCCTTGAGTAGTTGAAAGCATGTATGTCAGCATGATAGTTATGGTCTCCATTTGGTACATCGACAATCCGCTCCTGATCATAGTATCAATGGTAGCATCACTAGGCCAAGTCATATCTCCACTGTGTAGGCGTATGAAGTTATGTAGAACAACACAAGCAACGGTTATGTCGACCTATTTTTCTTTTGAGTAATGTGAAGCAACTTTCAGTATAGGAAACCTCATTTTCCATATGCAGATAGTTCTCTCAATATGATTCAGAAGTTGAGCATGTCGAAGATTAAATAGTTCCTTGTAGTTTTGTGGCCTTTGACGAACTCTTCCTTGTTCATTTAAATGATACATAGTACCACAATATGGAGCAAGAAACTATGGTGTGTTTGCATAACCAACATCCATGAGATAAAATTTACCACCAGGCACTTCAAAACTGTGATTAAGTGCATCATGTAGAACTCTTGCATCTGAAGCTGATCCATCCCAACCAGTATGTATACACTAGTAGAAAAAGGGTCAAACGTGAAGCACATTAGTGCCGGTTCCAACGGCTAGCCGGGCCGCTCTCATTAGTACCGGTTCGTGGCGAACCTTTAGCACCGGTTCGTGCCACGAACCGGTACTAATGAGAGTGGTGGCAGGATGTTGTCAGTCTGGGGCCCCTCCAGCACCTTTAGTACCGGTTCGTGCCACGAACCGGTACTAAAGGTGGTCGTACATAAACCCTTCATCCACCCGAGCTCGCTCTGTTCTTCCCCCTTTCCCCTCTCCTCTCTGTTCTTCCCCTCTTCGTCTCGAGCTCATCACACATTTTGCCCAAAATTTGTCAAGATTTGAAGGCCCCCATCCATTCAAATGATCACAAAGGTTAGCAACTTTGTCCTTTCATCTCTCATTGCTAGATTAGCTCTTGCAATGCTTTATATAGTGATTAATTTGTGAGTTTAGTAATTTGGGAGGAAATATATGTGCTAGTATTTGATTTATATGCAATTTGAGGTCAAAAATAACACTTAGTTTGCATATGTAGGTGTGGTTTACTTAGTGCCTTCTAAATCTCCGTCAGTAACCACCGTCGATCGCCCGCACCTGTCCGCCGCTGCACGACCTTGTGGTGAGCCTCTTGTTCATGAAATTTTATATAAAAATTGATGTTTGTGTGGATATATAGTTACTCGTATAATTATCTTACCCGTACGTTGTTTGTTATACATAGTGCCATAGTTTTGATATCCGTCCCCGTCGGCCCTCGTCCTTGTTATGATTCGGATGTGGTATATATATTCTCTTTTAAAACTAGTTGCATTTCATGTTTATGACAAATTATGCCCATCAAGTTGACATAGATATTTTTTTCTAGGAGGTATGTGAACCGGAAATTCCAACCGACCCTATTGTCGAGAGGTTAAATTTAGTTGAAAGAGAAAACGAGTACTTGAAAGAAAAATTGAAAAGAATTGAGGGGGAGAAGATGGAATTGGAGTTGCATGTTGCCGATGTCGTCGATGATCACAAGATCAAGATGGAGAAAATGCGCTTGAAGATTGGAAAGATTAGAAAATATGCCATCGATAGTGAGGCTTGGTATCATTATGCTATTGGATCAATAGTTACCTTAGTTGCGATCTTGATCGCATTTGTTGTTGCATTTAAATGCTTTAGCTAGAGAGTTATTTGTTTGTTGCATTTAAGCGTTGTATGAAATTTATGTATGAACTTGTATTAATTTGGTGTTTTTGGTGTTGTGTATTGAAGATGAGCCGACAATGAATGTACGATGACCGATGCTCTCCCGAGTTCATTAATGGCGTGCAAAATTTTCTGCTTGCGGCTCAGGCAAACAAGCGGGCGGATGGTTTTATGCCTTGTCCATGTGCTGTCTGTAAGAATGGTCAAAATTACTCTAAGTCAAAAACCATTCACGTCCACCTGTTTAAGTCCGGTTTCGTGCCCCACTATAATATTTGGACCAAGCACGGAGAAAGAGGGGTTATGATGGAAGACAATGAAGAAGAAGAGGACGACGACAGCTATCCTGGCCATGGGTTCCCTGAATACGATGATACAACAATGGGGAAGAAGCTGAGCCGGTAATGCGGGAAGAAGCTGAGCCGGCAATGCAGGAAGAAGCTGAGCCGGCAATGCGGGAAGAAGCTGAAGAAGAGGCATCAGATGAGCCCGTTGATGATCTAGGTCGGGCCATTGCCGATGCAAAGAGAAACGCGCAAGTGATTTGGAGAAGAAGAAGTTGCAGCGCATGTTAGAGGATCACAAAAATTGTTGTACCAATTGCGAGGTGACAAGAAAAAGCTGGGCACCACACTGGAATTGTTGCAATGGAAGGCGAGAATGGTGTATCCGAAGGGATTTGGAAAGCTGCTGGTAATGATAAAGAATATGCTTCCAAAGGACAACGAATTGCCCGAGAGTACGTACGAAGCAAAGAAGGTTGTCTGCCCTCTAGGGTTAGAGGTGCAAAAGATACTGCATGCCCTAATGATTGCATCCTCTACCGCGGTGAGTACGAGGATTTGAACGCTTGCCCGGTATGCGGTGCATTGCGCTATAAGATCAGCCGCGATGACCCTGGTGATGTCGAGGGCGGCGCCCAGAAGAAGATTCTGCCAAGGTGATGTGGTATGCTCCTATAATACCACGGTTGAAACGTTTGTTCCTAAACAAAGAGCATGCCAAGGCGATGCGATGGCACAGAGAAGACCATAAGAAAGACGGAAAGTTGAGAGTACCCGCTGACGGGTCGCAGTGGAGAAAAATCGAAAGAAAGTACGGAAAGGAGTTTGCAGATGACGCAAGGAACGTATGGTTTGGTCTAAGCGCAGATGGCATTAATCCTTTTGGGGAGCAGAGAAGCAACCATAGCACCTGGCCTGTGACTCTATGTTTGTATAACCTTCCTCCTTGGTTGTGCATGAAGCGGAAGTTCATTATGATGCCAGTGCTCATCCAAGGCCCTAAGCAACCCGGCAACGACATTGATGTGTACCTAAGGCCATTAGTTGAAGAACTCTTACAACTGTGGAATGGAACAGGTGTACGTGCATGGGATGAGCACATGGGGAAGAATTTGACCTAAAGCGTTGCTGTTCGTGACCATCAATGATTGGCCTACTCTCGGTAACCTTCGGAGACGGACAAACAAGGGATACCACGCATGCACGCACTGTTTGGACGATACCGACAATATATATTTGGCTAATTGTAAGAAGAATGTGTACCTGGGACATCGTCGATTTCTTCCGAGCAGGCATCCCGTAAGAAAGAAAGGCAAGCATTTCAAAGGTGAGGCGGATCACCGGACGAAGCCTCGCCACCGTACTGGTGCTGATGTACATGATATGGTCAAGGATTTGAAGGTGGTCTTTGTGGACAACCTGTTCCGAATGACGCTGACGGACGCGCACCCATGTGGAAGAAGAAATCTATATTTTGGGACCTGCCCTATTGGGAAGACCTAGAGGTCCGCTCCGCAATCGACGTGATGCACGAGATGAAGAATCTTTGTGTGACCCTGCTTGGCTTCTTGGGCGTGTATGGGAAGACAAAAGATACACCTGAGGCACGGGAGGACCAGCAACGTATGCACGGAAAAGACGGCATACATCAGGGTCATGCAAGCTACGCTCTTACCAAAGAAGAGAAGGAAATCTTCTTTGAATGCCTGCTCGAGATTAAGGTACCGTCGGCTTCAAGTCGAATATAAAGGAATAATAAACATGGCAGAGAAAAGTTCCGAATCTAAAGTCTCATGACTGCCACGTGATTATGACGCAAGCGCTTCCGGTTGCATTGAGGGGCTTCTACCGAAAAGCGCTCGATTAGCCATTGTGAAGCTATGTGCATTTCTCAATGCAATCTCTCAGAAGGTAATCGATCCAGAAATCATACCAAGGTTAGAGAATGATTTGGTGCAATGTCTTATCAGTTTCGAGTTGGTGTTCCCACCATCCTTCTTCAACATCATGACGCACGTCCTAGTTCACCTATGCGAAGAGATTAATATTTTGGGTCTTGTATTTCTACACAATATGTTCCCCTTTGAGAGGTTCATGGGAGTCTTAAAGAAATATGTTCATAACCGTGCTAGGCCAGAAGGAAGCATCTCCAAGGGCCATCACAATGAGGAGGTCATTGAGTTTTGTATTGACTTTATTCCTGACCTTAAGCTGATTGGTGTTCCTGAATCGCGGCATAAGGGCGGACTGGATGGAAAAGGCACGTTAGGAGGGGAACAAATAATATGTATGGACGGACATTCTCTCACTGAAGCACACTACGCAGTTCTATAGAATTCCGCCTTGGTGGCTCCGTATATGGATGAACACAAGAATTTTCTACGCCCAAACACCGGAGCGGTCGATGACTGGATTACACGTGAACAAACCAGGAGTTTCGCCACTGGTTGCGAACACGTACCATGCATGACACCTCTATTGAAGATGACCTGTACTTGTTGTCCCGTTACCATCTTGAATATAATGACTTTCAAAGGGTGCGAGATAAATGGTAATACATTTTACACGATCGCCCAAGATAAGAAGAGCACCAACCAAAACAGTGGTGTCCGCTTTGATGCAGAAACCAAGACGGAAAGGAAACATATTATGGTTATATACAAGACATATGGGAACTTGACTATCGGCGTGGTTTGAAGGTCCCTTTGTTTGGTGCAAATGGGTCAATATGACACGAGGCGGGTAACGGAAGACCCGCGAGACGGAATGACAACATGGATCTCAACAATCTTGCGATGCGACGAACCATTCATCCTAGCCAATGATGTGGCATAGGTTTTCTATGTGAAGGACATGTCTACCAAGCCAAGAAAAAGAAAAGATAAGGAAGCGAATGCATCGTACGATGAGCCAAAGCGGCACATAGTTCTTTCGGGAAGAGAAACATTGTGGGAGTGGATGACAAGATAGACAAGTCGAAGATTACGAAAAGTTTGATGAAATTGCTCCATTCACAAAGTGAATATTGACCCGAGCATCCCGTTAAATGATGAAGATTTTCCATGGTTACGGCGCAAAGGGACACACTTGAAGAAAAGTTTCACACCCAAAGATCTGGGATGTGATCGGCTTCACTATCATCACTTTCTTCGTGTTTCACACCCGAAGGAATCTCTGTAATAGTTAGGGTAGTTATGTGTTTTGGCATTTGAAACGCGAAGAAATTTTATGTGCAAGCAAATTCTTTCATGCCTTTACTGATTTTTAAAGTTAAGTTATTCACAAACTAGTGATTCACACTAATTTCAAATAATTCAAAATTTAAACTATTCAAATTTGAAAACTACGGGCACTAACAGAAAGTTTATAATTTTTTGTACCTAAAGCAAAAATATTCACAAAGAAATTCTAAATACACAAAAAAACAACTCAAAAATAAAAAAAGCAAAAAAAAAAGCCCTCCTACTAGGCCAGAGCGGCCTGCATACGACTAGAAACCCAACCTGTTGTTGGGCGGGATGCAGGCCATAAAAGGCGATGAGGCCCACATTGGCAGCACAGAACATGTAGGCCCAGTGAGGCCTGCTTTGGAGAGGAGCTCGAGAGAGCTACCGCACGGGGGGTTATAAACCAGTGCGGACGCCCCTCGTCTAGCGAGGTGGGACTAAACTTGCCGCACCGCACCTACGCCAGCCCCCCCCCTTTACTACCGGGTGGTGGCACAAACCGGTACTAAAGGGTGGGTCTTTAGTACCGGTTGGAGCCACCAACCGGTACCAAAGGGGGTGCCTTCCCGCCGCTTGGCCTGGCCAAAACAGGCCTTTAGTATCGGTTGGTGGCTCCAACCGGTACTAAAGGCCCCTCCTATATAAACAACACTTAAGAAAATTTCAGTTTCTCATCTGCTTCTTCTCCTCTGCACCGTCGCCCTCCGCCCCCGTCTCCATATCCCTCGTCGCCACGCCCGTCGCCGCCCCGTCGTCCCCGTCCCCATCGTCCCCGTCGTCACCGCCGCCCCGTCCCGGCCCGTCCCGCATCGTCCGGCCCGTCCCGTCGTCGCCGCTTCGTCTCGTCGTTGCCGCCGCTTGCCCGACGTCCCGTCCCGTCGTCGCCGCCCGTCCCTGTCCCCATCGTCGCCATCCCGTCGTGGCCGCGCCCGTCGCCGTCCCCGTCGCCGCCCCCCGTCGCCTCTCGCCTCGCCGGTGAGCGCGCACACGCACACATACATTTTTTTAGTTTTTTAGTTATAGAAATAGTTATAAAAATATTAGAAATTTTTCTTTTTTTAGTTATAGAAAGAGTTAGTTATATAGCATTGTTAGAAATGTTATAGAAATGTTAGAATTGTTAGAAAATTTTCTGTTTTTTAGTTATAGAAATAGTTATAAAAAGTTAGAAATTTTTCTTTTTTAGTTCTAGAAATATTAGAAATGTTATACAAATGTTAGTTATATATATAGAAATGTTATAATTTTTTCTGTTTTTATTTGTAGAAATATTAGAAATGTTATAGAAATGTTAGTTATGTAGCATTGTTAGAAATGTTATAGAAATGTTAGTTATATAGAAATGTTAGAAATTTTAGTTATCAAAATCCAATCATTAAAAAAATGTTACTAGTATTTGTTCTCGACGATGCCCGGCCCGCATCCTCGCCGTCGACCCGTCCGCGACGACGTCCGGCTGACCCATGTCCGGGACTGGGCTCCGCCGGACTGGCACTGGGAGGTGCTGCCTGGAGGGGCGTGCCGCTTGATGAGGAACCCGGCCCCGGGTCCCGTCGTTGACCCTGATCTCGTTTGGTGGCGTTCGCGTGGGCGATTTGGTGCGGAGGAGCCGGCCCGCCGGAGGTGGTACGTCGCCGTGTCAGGGAGGAGGACGAGCACGTCCATCGCTACATGGTTGCGTTAGAGGGCGGCAGGTTCTTCAATACCTGGCAGTTTCTTCAGAGATCTCACTTCAGCTATGATCCTGTGAGGGTTTCTTCTCTTTGGGTGTCCATCGCCCGTGCCGCAGGAACCGCGAGTGTCCTAGATTCTTCTGTAGTATTCGATCTTTATTAGCTACCTAGCCAGTGATGTATTCGATATTATATATTATTCGAGACGATGTATTCGAGATTATATATTATTCGAGATGATGTATTCGAGATTATATCTATTATTCGAGACGATGTATTCGAGATTATATCTATTATTCAAGACGATGTATTCGAGATTATATCTATTATTCGAGACGATGTAATTTGAATACTAAATTGTTTTATATTTCTTTTGGATTAGTTAAATAAAAGCTATGGCGGACAATACCGGCAGAGAGGGAGAACAGACCCCGTTCGATATGATACGCCATCCTCGCGGGCCAGATGATGATCAGAATGAAGAAGATTATGACGGCTCCGAATTTCTAAACAACACCGGAGAGGGTGATATGATATTCGATCGCGACGACCGAATTGATGAAGTCATGAACTACGATTATGATGATGACGAAGAAAATGTTGATCTTGAAACAACAAAGACCGGTGAGGTATATATATTTATATAAGCAGGCATCTGGTGATCATCACATGTTTTAAATGAGTTGAAGATATATTAACGAATCGATCTTTCTTCTTTCAGCCATCCGGATCGAGCAAATCTTCAGGCAACAGGACGAAACGAGGCCCGAACAAAAAGTTGAAGGAGGGCGTAAAGTACAATATCGAGGCAATCAGACCTAATGGCGAACCATTAGCGCCTAAGAAGATTGCGGACAAGTTCATTAGTCAGTGCGGAGTTCTTGTGAAGGACCTACTCCCGATCTCCCTTTAAGAATGGAGAGAGCCAGCAAAGCCACGTCCAGATCTTACTTTTGTCGACGACAGACAAAAAGGTCTGCTTTGGGATACTCTCATGGAACATTTCACCCTACCAGATCATTTCACAGAAGCACATGTGCAGAAAGTCAAGGATGTTGCTCTTAGGAAGATGGCGGTTGCATTCAAGAACCACAAGAATCGTGAATGGGACAAGTACGTGCAGGGAGGAAGGAAGACTCCAGTATTCGAGGGAACACTAGAGAAGCAAAGTGCTCATTGGGACGATTTCGTGAAATTCAAGGATTCATAATTAGCTAAGGAACGGTCGAGAATAAACAAGAAGAATGCCGAAAAAAAGGATAAGTTCCATAAGCTGGGGCCTGGTGGCTACGCGGTGGCAATGCCTAAGTGGGATAACTTTGAGAAAGAGATGGAGAATGCAGGTGTCACTCCGGTTACTAGGAGCTGGCCCCCAGGTGCAGGACTTGGTTCTATGCGCATGGGGGGGAGTTGGACCCGAAGACAGGCAAAGTTTCGACGAAGGCATGTCTGAACGGAGCCGATGATGCGATACTTGTTGCAATAGAAGAGGCTCGATCGGGGGTGTTCCAGCCCAACATAGAGAACGACGAGCTTACGCGTGCCCTGGGAAATCCTGAACACCCGGGAAGAACACGAGGCAAGGGCGCTATTCCGTGGTATGAGGGGTTTTCGGACTGGAATGCCGACTACAGAACCCGTGCGAGAAAGAAGATTGCGGAGGGGAAGAAGAGGAAGATGGAGGAGGAGCAGAGGAAGCTGGACTATGAATGCCTTCAAGGCCTAGAATCAAAGCACGCGGACTTGGCAGTCAAATTCCAGCGGCAGCAGGAGCAGATCGACTCACTTAGCCAACAAAGGGGGTCTCAGCAGCTGCAGCACATAGCGGATGATCCAGCATTGGATAGCACCGCCCCATCCATGCTGAGAAGCAGCGTGGGTTCCGCCCTGGGCGACACAATGCTGGATAGATACCCCGTGGATGACATCATGGAGAACACTAACTGTGAGCTACACTTCAAAATGAAGAACATATCCATGAAGGTGGCGGACGCCGTTGCTTATACAAATCCCCCCGAGGCAACCTTCCATTGCAACCCGATTCCAGCGGGCTATGCTCGTGTCTTGGTTGATGAGGTGGTGGACCCATATTCGGGGCTACAGCTTGACATTCCTGGAGGTGACGAGGAGCACACATTGGGAGAGGCCATACATCGTGTCATCCTATGGAGAAAGGATTGCATCGTCTTTCGAAGGCCACCGACACCGCGTCAACCGACTCCTCGTCGAAGTCCGCCACCGAGTCAGCAGACTCCCGCTCCTCCAAGTCCACCAACGCGTGAGGCCACTCCTCCTCCTCCAAGTCCGGCAAAGTGTCAGGCCACTCCTCCTCCAAGTCCAACACAGCATCAGACGTCCACTCCTCCTCCAAGTCCGGCACAACTTCAGGCCACTCCTCCTCCAAGTCCGGCACAGCTTCATGCCACTCCTCCTCGTCCAACTCAGCCACGTCAGCCGTTTCCGCCGCCTCAGCAATCGCAGAAGAGACACCCCGCAGCTATGGTGCGTAGCGGTACGAGTCGAGGTAGTATAGGAAGTACAAGCGGAGGCAAGCGATATAAATATGGTCCAAGCATCACTCCTCTTCCTCAGAGGGCTTACGACAAGACCGAGGAGGAAAACAATGCCATAGTGCGGGCAGAATTGGACGCCCATTTTGCACCGAAACCGCCACCGCCGCCAAGGGAGAAAGTGCCTGAGGAAAAGATTGACCACTTCATTCGTATGGCTCAACCACCAGCTCCCAAGCCTGTTGACACAGACTATGAGCGCCACATCGGGAAGTTAAATTGAGCACGTCTACAGAAGGAGGCGAGCTCGAGCTCGAGCAAACAACAAGCAGCTGTCAAAAAATGCGAGAAAACCGTTCCCCAGCTGGGAGAATAGGCGGCGCAATCGATCCCCTCGCTTGTTGTGCCAACAACACGTGACAGTACGCACGTCCAATATTATTGTGGGCAAACAGTTTACGTTCCCGAGGTGGGCAATGTGGTAATAACCGAGGAGCATATAATGCAGGCTGAAATTCTCAACATCACTGTTGCACAACTCCTCGAGATCGAGCCCATGCCTGTGCTTATAGAGGAGGAAATAAAACGGAAATATGTCCGGGGCGAACCTTTGGTCAAGCCAGACGAGGTCAAGAAGCTCCCAACGAGAATGTATGAATTGCATCAATGGTACATGAACATTACCAAGATTTCCAATCGAGAGTCCCTCATGGTGAATGTCAAGAAGGATCATTACTACCATGAGAAATCTATGTCCGTTGAGTATTCAGAACTATTTCAGTTATACAATCAAGACACACTCGACAAATCTATCGTCAGTTGCTATTGTCTGTAAGTGATTTATTTCTGTAATTTAAGTCTCAAGCTACCTGTAGTGATCCTTTTGATCAATCATTACCTGTAATTATCCTCATTATATTTTTTTCTGTGGTATTATGCAGGATGAAGATGTATGAAATGAGAAAAGGTGGACGCTATGGCATTGGATTCATTGACCCAAACACCGTTAATGAATACACATGAAAACTAGATGCATATCAAAAGCATGTAGAGGACAGCATGCTACAGTTCTTGAAGCACCTCAAATACAATGAAGATATACTACTTCCTTACAACTTCGAGTGAGTCACACTGTCTTGTACTACAAATTCTCTGTTTTTGCCTACTAGCTAGCTACATGTTTTTGCTTACATATGCCCGCTTAATTAAGACATGCAAACGTGTGTGCATGCAGATTTCACTGGATCTTGTGTATCATTAAAGTTGACGCCGGATCAGTTGAAATACCGGACTCACTACTCAAAGCAAATACTGACTATAACATCTTGTTTGGGATAGTCAACAGGTAATTTCAATCATTATTAACTATATATCTCGGCCTATTTAGTTCGTCATTTCATGATATGAACTATTTAATAACCCCTTTATTCATTTTCTTTGTCGGCGGGCAGGGCTTGGGCAAGGTTCATCAGCGTCACTCCAGGCCAATGGAAACAAAAGCTGAAATGGTTTCGACCCAAGGTAAGAAATTAAGTAGTACTAGCTAGCTAGCTAGCTGCCATCTCTTTAATTATCATGCTTGATTAATTATTATCTGATCATATTCCATTCTCGTAAAGGCCCTGAAGCAGGCGCAGGGGACTGATCTGTGTGCATTCTGCGTTTGCGAGAACATTCGCATGATGGCGTCCGAAAGGAGCAGATCTCAAAGACAGAAATGGGTACGTTTGTCAGAACACTATTCACAATATTTACACTATTATCGATATCTAGTCACACAACTAATACACATGCATACTGATCTCCTTCTTAACAGTTCAAAGAGGTGCGGGACAAGCTCCTAGAAACGGAGCGCGTACAAGCACTTCAAGAGGAAATAGCGGGATTTTTGCTCGACCAGGTCATAGATCCGAAGGGAGAATACCATTACCCGCTACCGCCCCCATGAACCACTTCCAATTGTCATCGTGCTCCGAAGGCACCAATTAGGCTAATGCCACTGGCTCCGAAGGCAACATGTAGGAGAAATTGTATATAGCTATACATGTGTGTATGTGTGAATTAATATGGTGGTTTGTGAGACATTTGATGATATATATATGATTGGTTCTACTAGAAATTCTATATATATATATATGCATAATGTGTACAATGTGTAGTATCGTAAAATACCAGCAAACGAAAAATAATTAAATGGAAAACACAAAATTAAATGAAAAAGAAATCATAAAACCAAAAACCCCCCAAACCTTGTAGTACGGTTGGTGTTACCAACGGTACTAAAACTCCTGCCCCGAGCTGGCTCGTGCCACGTGGTTGCCCTTTAGCACCGGTTCGTGCTGAACCGGTACTAAAGGGGGGGCCTTTAGTGCCCACACTTTAGTGCCGGTTACGGAACCGGCACTAAAGGGCCTTACGAACCGGTGCTATTGCCCGGTTCTGCACTAGTGATATGCACAAATTTCAAAGAAAAATCGCAAGCAACCATAACATTCCACGAGATTGTTTGCTTCCTATTTCTATATGGCTCTTGCTGACCCAACTGAAGCTTAATAGGGATGTGAGTACCGTCTATAGCACCAATACAGTTCTGCACAAAAGCAAGACACATCCGTGTTAGAATTTTTTATCCACTTCATACCAAATTATGTTAAAATCAGAGTAGTTCAAGACTTAGTGATACCTTAAAAAGGGGTAAAATTTTCATTTGCTCAATACTGGATGTGGGTACGGTGTAGAGAAGGTGGACGTACGTAGATAGCTGTGAGATTTGGGATTGCTTCAAGCACTCATTTAAAATGTCGATGTATTGTATTTGGGCTATGCTGAAACCAATTTTGAAGTGTTTCATTGGTTGCATTTTTTGCTACTCCATACAAAAATATAGCAACTTGCTCTTCTACTGAAAGATATGTTGTATCAGCTAGATACCCTTTATCACGTAATTTATTAACTAGTGCCTGAAAAATGTGGGAACTTCAGTGCAGAAATTCCTTTCGCATAAACTTGCATGTCCTGTTAAAATCTCATGAGCACGATAACCCCTGTAAGCTTCGATGTGTGCATTGGTCTCCTACTAGAAGATGATTGTGATGTATCTCCTAAAGTAGGGAGAACAAAATGAATGAACTCATCATCGCTTCCTCATCTAGGTTGGTAGCTTGAATACATGGAGTACAGTTGTTAATAATTTCGTCTGGTGATGAAAAATCAATAGAAGAGAATAAAAAACCTCGACTTTTGCTGAGCTGAACAATGGAATTTTGTTGCACAAGATGGACAAGCACTAACCTTGTTTCTCTAGCAAGTGACAACTTGCTGTGTTGGCTTTTTTAGTACAAAGCTTCTCCAGAAAATTACACAGATTGAAGAGAAGAACGAAAGAGCAGCCTGCAGCCTAGTGATGATTGATTTGTATACAAGAATAGAAAGAGGAAGGAAATGGAGAGAAGGCGCGAAAATCCAAATCTGAGCCCGAGCTCATCTGCACCTGCGCTCACCAAAAAAATCAAAATAAATACTAAAAAAATTCAAAAAATTCCAAAAAAAATTGGGGTGGTGGAAAATTTGATGCGTGAGGTGCGCCCTAATTTTCAAAACATTTCGACTTATGTGCAGCTCTCAGCAAAAAAGACAAATCGGAGGTCTGTAAAAATGTGTACTGTTCATATACTGTTTTGGTCTGATTTGTCTTTTTTGCTGAGAGCTGCACATAAGTCCAAATGTTTTCAAAATTGGGGCGCACCTCACGCATCAAATTGTCCACCACCTCAATTTTTTTCGGAATTTTTTGAATTTTTCTGAATTTTTTACGAATTTTTTTTTGAACGGGTGCAGATGCACCCGGGCACCGAAACGCCGCACTCGAGAAGGCGGCCATTTATGCACTTGAGCTAACGGCTAGTTGAGGCACCTAATGATAAATGAGCTAATGACTAGTAGATTCACGTACTTTTCCTATCTAGTAGTACAACCGAGTGCTCTTTATTCCTATTATGAGGATTTTGTTTTCCATAGGATAAAACTGGACTGGGCACCCTATTCCAATACATTTTCTATGTGACATATGCTATTCCTACAAAATGAATGAGGCCTTAGAGCATCTCCAATAGAGGATGTAGATGAAAAAATAACTAACTTTTTCATCTCCGAGGCCAAAAAATGCACCTCCAACAGATGATTTAGATCCAAAACATACAACACCTGGAGATGCAAATTTGTATCTCCACCTCCCAAATTACTTAAAAATACGATCATGCGCCAATCGCCAATCGTCGCTTCATTTCGTTTCGCCCCCCACCCCGAGCGACTTCTTCCTCCCTCCTCCAGCCGCACTGCCGCCGCGCCGCGCCAGCCCACAATACCATGCCGCCGTCGCCCCATGCCAGATCCGGCCGCTCCACCACCTCCGCCTCCACACGCCTCGAATCGGGCAATTTTCGCTGCTCCTCTGCCGCCGCCCGATGCAGCACCATCGGCGCCGCTCATCATCCACTGCCAAGCCCCCGCCCAACACCCACCCGCCTTTTATCCCTACAGCCATCGCCAGATTTCAACCCTAGCCGTGGCCGCACTTCCGTCACCGCCGTGGCACTACCTCCCTGCCGCCACATCTGGCTGCTCCACCTCCCCCGTCGCTAGTTCCACCGCTGCTCCGCCACTGCCCACCACCAAACCGGCAGAATTGCGCCGCACAGCTGCCGCCCCGATTCGAATGCCTCGCAACCGCCACCATGCCGCCGAAGAAGGTCTCAAAGAGCAAGACGGGGTTCTTCATAGTGCGGGCGAAGCCGTCCGGCAACTTCGGCGTCGAGTTCTGCGACGGCCACCGGCGCTGCTGGCTCGGCACGTACCCCACTATCGACGAGGCCCACGCGTGTGTATGATGTGGCAGCGTGGCGTGCCGGGAGGCCGAGGACGGAGATCAACTTCCCAGGGATTGAGACCTGTGCGGATGCGGAGTTCCTCGTGCCAGAGAATTTCCGGATGGACGAGATGACAAAGAAATAAGAAGAAGCCGGCCATTCGCGTTGCTGGCCCCTCGACGAGGCCGGGGGTGAAGAAGGAGACGAGGCCGGCCCCTCGACGGTGATCCCCGTCAAGTCTGACTCATCAGACTGGGGTGACTCGGAGGAGGAGGACGAGGGGTGCGACGACCCCAGCAAGGATGAGTTCCGGCAGCAGTTCAAGTGATCTGATGACGAGTATTTTCATCTTCGGTGTAGTTCAAGTAGTTGTTTGAACTAGTAGTAGTCGTTGGAGTAGTAGTATTTTGATGGATGTAGTAGTTTGAGCTGTGTTTTAGTTAGGACGATGTTTAATTATGTTTTAATTAGAACTATGTTTAGTTATGTTTCAAATGAAGTAGTAGTTGAACTTGCTATGTTTTGAGTTATGTTTGAAATGAAGCAGTAGTTCAACTAGTTTTACATCTTCAAATATATCATCTGTTGGAGTAGGACACCAAATATACATCATATGTTCTAGTTGGCTCTTTTATGGAGATCTAAAATATACTTTTAGATGATGTAATTATACAACACCCACTTTTACATCTCCAAATTTGCATCATCTCTTGGAGATGCTCTTAGTCATTTTTTCCTTTCTCTCTCTTTCCTCTCATTTATTATTTTACTTATTAGCAGCACGTGTAGGGGCTGACTCTAATAGTTCGTGTGCTGCTTCCAAAATTTGGTGGAATTATACACACACAATTGTACTTCTCAATTTATCTCTCTTCAATTCTCATCGTAGCTACAATCATTTTCAAGGTAACCAACAGGTTTTTCTACTTCCTAGATTTATATAGTTTTTAGATGGGTGTGACTATATAACATCTAGATGTGAGATAATATAGATAATATCTCACATCTAAGTCTTTTTTTGTTTTGTTTTTCCGACAGAAGCGTGACACAAAAATGCAAGCGACGTGTGCGCTACACAAAAATTGATCTCGTGACCCCATATGAGGAAATGACAGCTCCCACCAGTCCAACCAACAACTGTTGTTGACAATTAGTAAACCGGAAACATTTAAGAACATAGCACAACTTCCAGATTAGAAAACATGTTTGATTTTTTTGGAACTCTTTTTAAAGATTGTGATTTTATTTTTGAAATGTCCGATACTTTTTAAAACACAAACAATTTTGATTCGAAAATGTATTTTCAAATGTGAATAAACTTTATAATTTAGTTTTTAAATAACAACAAAATTTGGTATTCAGAACAATTTCTTCTCAAACAAAATTTGAAAACATGCACAATTTTTAAAACCCCAAACAATTTTAGAGTGTGGACATTTTTTGAAAGACACGAATAAATTTATTCTATTTTCATTTTAATGATAAATTTTTAACAAAAAAAATTGTTTTACAATTTAAAAAATGTTGAAATTTTGAAATGTTCATGCATCTCAAAAAGTTGGGTCCGACTATGTCACATCTAGATGTGAGATAATACCTCACATCTAATTATGACATCATCCCACATCATCAGATAAATAAAGCCTCACCATTGTATTGTTTGTTTCTTTTGTTTCATTTTCTTACTGTTTTTTTTTGTTTATCGCCCACGAAAAAGTCACGCACCCACTCTATCGCAACTCGGACAGAAAAGGTGAAACCCCAGTTACGTGTTGAGGGTGGACTTGCAATTGGGACAAAATAAAGTCAGGCCTAGGTTGCGAGTTGAGGACGGACTCACAGCTGGGACAAAAATAAGGTCGGGCCCCAGTTGCAAGTGCAGGGTGGGATTGCAACTTAGTCAAAAAAAGGTCGGGCCCTAGTTGCGAGTCGTGTGTGGACTTGCAAGTAGAAAAAAAGGTCGGACCCCAGTTGCGAGTCGACGGTGGACTTGCAATTAGGACAACAAAAATAACGGGGCCCAGTTGCGAGTCAAGGGTGGACTTGCAACTGGGACAAAAGAAAGATCACACTCCAATTGCGAGTCGAGGGTGAACTTGCAATTAGGACAACAAAATGTTAGACCCAGTAGCAAGTCGAGGGTGGACTTACAGTTGGGACAAAAAGAGACCGGGCCCCTAGTTGCGAGTCTAGGGTGGACTTGCAACTGGGACAAAAAAGGTTGGGCACAGTTGCGATTCGACGGTAGACTTGCAACTGGGACAAAATGATGACCCAGTTGTGAGTCAAGGTTGGACTATCAACCAGGGAAAAAAGACCGAGTCCAGTTGTGAGCCGATGGTGGACTTGTAACCAGGACAAAAAAAGTCGGGCCCAGCTGCGAGTCAAGAGTGGACTTGCAATTGGGATTAAAAAAGATCAGGCTCTAGTTGCGAGTTGAGGGTGAACTTGCAACTCATAAAAACAAATTGGGCCTCAGTTGCAAGTCGAGGGTGGACTTAAAACTGCGACAAAAAAAATTCGGGTCCAGTTGCGATTCAAGGATGGACTTGCAGCTGAAACGAAAAAAATATCAAAGTCCATTTGCGAGTCGAGGATGGAATTGCAACTATGACAAAAGAAGGTCGACAACCAACTAACAACGATGAAAAAAAATCATGAATTAAAAAAAGTAACAAATAACAAATCATGAATTTTAAAAGCTTACAAATTTGAAAAAAATAAATGAAAAAATAAGAAAAATAAAAATTGAAAAAGTTTACTTGTGGCCACAACAGCCAACGAGGCAACCCACGAGAAACAAAATCAATAGATAAAACAGCGGCAAAATCAATAGATAAAACATCGCCCTACTGCCACGACGGGCGCCCCGTTAGCGAGGCGTACATGAACAAGATCAATTAATAAAAAAAGCAAAGAAGACTAATCTTGATGTCTAAATCATGTGGTTAGAAAGTTAGATGTGTGATACTGTTTCACATCTAGATGTGAAATAGCAAATCTGTTTTTAATAAAAACAAAGCTAAAGTAACAATCGCTAGTAGCACGAATTAACTCCCGCAGAGAAGGTATGAATTGACAAAAAATTACATCTATATTCTCTAACTAAGTCGTTTTGGCAGTTCAATCTTACATTAGGAACAGAGCTAGTAGTATATTACAAGCGCGTTGGTTTGTCCGACAATCCACCCTCCACAGGTCTCGTCTTGTTCTTCTCTACCGACCTCGTCCTCCGATTCGTCCTCCTCGTGATCCAACGAGTCCCGGCGGGCCGGCCCAATCAATCGCACACGTGAACATACCAATTCCGACGAGGGCAAGGAAGTGAAAGCAAAAATCCGGCCAACCCCTGTATATAGACTCTAGTCGTCAGTATACGCGCTCAACCGGCGATAAAATAATCAAACTGAGCATATACTAGGAGTAGTAATTACGAACTCACCCTGGTGGCCCGTCGTCGAAGCCGCCGTGCTGCCCACCGGTGTACATGGTCCGCTGCAGAATAATTGAACCGGACGAGTTAATCAGCAGACGCGCACGTACGAAGGATTCAGATCGGGATGAGTTTACTACTACGTACTTGCTACAGAAGAAAACTAACAGACGATGGTGTGCTAGATCCGTATATACGTACCGCCCTGGTGCTGGCGGACGCGGGGCCGCCGGCGGAGGACGAGAGGCGGGAGGCCCGCCGGAGCGCGAGGCCGACAGTGGACCGGAGCACAGCCGCCATCGATCTGGGGCCGCCGGAGTTCCGATCGATCGAGGGGAAACCGACGGAAGGAGCTTAGCTTTGGTTGATCTGAGTTCGGCGGGTGGAGCTTCGTTGATGGACGAAGATCGTTCGGGTCTCGATGTCTCTCGTCGTGCACGCAAGGCAATATGTAAAACGTTTAGGAGACCGTGTCGGAGAGAGGAAGTACCTCCTTTTTTTTGTGACCGGTGAGGAAGTGTCCGCTGCACCGATCGTGGCCGTCCAATTCCGCACCATCCCTCAACATACACGCACGGTACAGGGCCGGCCCAGTTCGGCTGTTTTCGGACCGGGTTTTTTGTTCTGTGTTTTACTTTCGTTTTTTTTTCTCGTTTCCTTTTCCTTTTCCTTTTTCATTTTATTTCATTTTTATTTTTATTTCCGTTTTGTCTATTTATTATTAATTTTATTTCGCCAACATATTTTTTGTAATCGTGGATTTTTTAAATGCTGATCCTTTTTGAAATTTGCTAGTTGAAAGTCAGGAAAAAATCGAATTTCGTGATTTGTCCAAAATTAGGAACATTTTTTGAATTACAGATTTTCACTTGAATCTGCGGCCATTTTTTGAAATTGTTGAATCTGTGAACATTTATATAAATTTGGGGAATATTTTTCGAAATTCACGAACATTTCTGAATTAGGATTTTTTTTTGTATTTTTGGGAACAATTTTTAGTTTTTTAAAATCAGCCAACAATTTTTAAATTCATGAATTTCTTTTAATTCGTGAATATTTTTAGAACTTTTTTTGAAATCTATTATCATTTTTGATATCTTGGAAAAAAATTTGAAATCTAAAAAATATTCTGAAAGAAATTTCAGAACATTTTTTAAAATTTGAAAAAAAAATTAAAATCAAGAACATGTTCAAAATCTGTAATTTTGATTTAAAGAAGCAAAAAAAGGAAAACCAAAAAATGGGGCACCCCGCCCCGCACCTGGGACGGACCAAAAAGGGCTTGCGGGGTGCGCGTTTCCTGTCTTTTTAGCACATACTGCGCGGAATGGGTACCCCTGTCCTGGAAGCGCCTGTTCCACGCCTTCAGCACCATATAAGGCAAATAGCGCTCATGGCAGCAGTTGGTGAGCCGGCCCATGAACGCGCACGAAGAGAATTCTATTATATCACGAAAAGCCATCATTAAGTACTTTACAGATGGTTGCTAGGGTTTCAGTCATAAATACGTGTGTACTCCAAGTATGTATAGTACGTTAGCAGAGAGTTCTCCCACGTATAAAGTGTAACTACGATTACCTTTCTAGTATCATAGCCAATTGCCTAGGGACAATTCCACACCTCATATCACTGCTACTGCACACTTGCTTTCTCACTTTTTTTTCCAAAACTTGCAAACTATCTCGCTAAAAAGTTTAGCAAAAACAATGTTTATTGCACATAGGGTACTATCTGACAAATAAGACTTTAGAGAATACAATTTCTACCTACGGTTGGTTTTGGGTTCGACACTCCATACTTACCACCTCCACTTTGAAAAATGCTACAATACTCCATGCACTTACGGATTATCAGTAGACAAAGAGTGTCACGCTAGTCACAAAATAAAAACCTTAAGTTTTGCTAGTACAGAGATTTTCCATAGGGATGTTCATTCTTGCGCTTCCTTCTTAGCGTTGGACGTGCCACTCCTTCCATCAAGGCAGTTTTCTCTGTTCATTTGTTTGTGATCAATAGTCTGCATGCAGAACAAACCGAAAATTACCCCGTGGTCTCTGTTCATTTACTCAACGCATTAATATGCTCACAAAGACCACGGGAAGCTTAAAACAAGCCATAGAGTAAATGCGGATAGCTTATGCCACCGCTTTAATTAGGACATCCTTGCCTTCTGTCGATAACAGCTATCCCATGCAGCCTTTATCCTGCTCCCAAACCCGATCATTGAGATATTTAAAAGTGCCTCTTAGAGTGCCCCACATCGATGGGCACGCATAGATATCTATGACACAATGATTCATTTGGGACCTGAAGATTATCCTTCACAGCATCATAATATGTGGGTTGTTGGGGAACGTAGCATGCAATTCAAAAAAAATTCCTACGCTCACGCAAGATCTATCTAGGAGATGCATAGCAACGAGAGGGGGAGAGTGTGTCCACGTACACTCATAGACCGAAAGCCGAAGCGTTTGTTAATGCGGTTGATGTAGTCAAACTTCTTCACGTTCCGACCGATCAACCACCGAACGTACGGCACCTCCAAGTTCTGCACACGTTCAGGTCGATGACGTCCATAGAACTCTTGATCTAGCAAAGTGTCGAGGGAGAGTTTCGTCAGCACGACGGCGTGGTGACGGTGATGGTGAAGTTATCCGCGCAGGGCTTTGCCTAAGCACTACGTGAATATGATCGGAGGCGTAAACTGTGGTGGGGGGCGCCGCACACGGCTTGGAACAATTTTGTGTCTAAGAGGTGCCCCCGCCCCTGTATATAAAGGAGGGAGAGGGGAGGAGGCCGACCTTGGGGCGCGCTAGGTGGGAGGAGTCCCACTTGGACTCCTAGTCCAATTCGGCCCCCCTTTCCTTTTACCGGAAGGGGAAAGGGGCAAGGAGAGGGAGGAGGAGAAGGAAAGGGGGGCGTCGCCCCCTCCCCTAGTCCAATTCGGACTCCTTTCCTGGGGGGGGGGGCGCCGCCCCTTGTGGGCTGCCTTGCCTCCCTCCTATGGCCCATATCTTCCCCCGGGGGGTTCTGGTAACCCCCCGATACTCCGATACGTACCTGATACATCCCGAAACACTTCCGGTGTCCGAATACTATCGTTCGATATATCCATCTTTACCTCTCGACCATTTCGAGACTCCTCGTCATGTCCGTGACCTCATCCGGGACTCCGAACAACATTCGGTCACCAAATCACATAACTCATAATACAAATCATCATCGAACGTTAAGCATGCGGACCCTACGGGTTCGAGAACTATGTAGACATGACCGAGACATCTCTCTGGCCAATAACCAATAGCGGAACATGGATGCTCATATTGGCTCCAACATATTCTACGAAGATCTTTATCGGTCGAACCGTTATGACAACATACGTTATTCCCTTTGTCATCGGTATGTTACTTGCCCGAGATTCGATCGTCGGTATCTTCATACCTAGTTCAATCTCGTTACTGGCAAGTCTCTTTACTAGTTTCGTAATGCATCATCCCGCAACTAACTCATTAGTCACATTGCTTGCAAGGCTTATTATGAGGGCCCAGAGATACCTCTCCGATACTCGAAGTGACAAATCCTAATCTCGATCTATGCCAACCCAACAAAACACCTTTGGAGATACCTGTAGAGCATCTTTATAATCACCCATTACGTTGTGACGTTTGATAGCACACAAGGTAGGTATTCGGGAGTTGCATAATCTCATAGTCAAAGGAACATGCACTGGTGTGCGTCGGTCCTAAACAAACAGTTATTAACCCTTTTCCGCGACGACATTTGTTACCGTCGCCAAGTGAGTATGGGCGATAGGAGGGTCCTTCCCACACGATCCAGAAACCGTCAGGGATATGCCCTCCTGGCACACACGTTCGGCAAAATGAAGTCATGTGCGACCGGCGGGCGCTCAAATACGGAAATACGTACAGTAAAGCTAAAAAAATATATAATTATACGGCAAAATTGTTTCCGGTCGCAAGTACATCCCACATAGTCAGTCCCCGCTAAACATTTCCGTTCGTATGCAAATCCCACACAGTCGCTCCAAGGAAAACGTTTTTCCTTTCACAGGTACATCACACACAATTTTTCCGTTAAATCGTTTGCGTTATTGAATGTATCACACACGGTCCATAGAAGAAACTGTGTGGCAAAGGCTGTCCATCACACATAGTTTTTATGTGGTAAACGTTTGCGCAGGTGGCCTAACGCAAACAGTTTTCAAGGAAAAGTCATGTGTGATTGTTCATTGATCTAACACGGTTTATTCCTAGAAACTGTGTGCGTTGCCTGAGGTCATCGCCCACGGTATTTTTTCAACAACCGTTTGCAATAACAAAACCCAATTAGTAGGCAAATTCGCCATTAGCAGGCTAATTATCCGATTATTCATAATCCATTTATTAATCTAATTGACATTTCATATTAAGCACTCAATATATTTCATTTCCATATTAAGGAAGCAGAATTTCATAATTGAAATACATCAGAGTACAACATGATATAGCTTCAGCACTCAGCTACCCCATTACACAACTGCAACAGCAGCAAGTTCCACATGCAACATGTAGAACCTTTCGAAATTAGCATCATAGACGGTATATAGACAGATGCATCTCATCTGGAAAACTGCTGAAGCGGAAGGCGAATATTGAGCCTTCATTCATGTTGAAAGTCTTTGCAACTTTAGGCCAGTGCCTGTGGATGATTGGCTGTCCATCCTTCGTCATCTTTAGGAACACTTCAATATTGAACCGTGGGTGTTGTATGAAAACCTTCCTCGCCTCCTGATCGTAGAGGTGGTTTGAGAGGTAATCATCAGTGAACTGCTTTGGAAAGGCCTGAAAACAAGGATGTGCATAAATATCTTCTCTATATTGGAAATGGGGCAAAGGAATAAAAAAAGAGGCAAGGTATAATAGTTAGTACCATCCTGTAGTGAACAAATGTCTTCTTCATTGTGCAGACAAAGATCTTGTTGTTTTTTGTCGCTAATTTCTTTATCCTAACAATCTTTCAGAGTTTCTTGACTTGACTGATATTCATGGACAACTCATTTCCCCATATGAAAAAGGGTCAAACAGTGGGTCAAAACCCCTAACAGCAGGACCTACATGTGCAAGACCAAATTGTTAAAAACCTAAATATTAGAATGGTTCCTGCAATTGCACAATAATGTGCTATTAGACAACGGACCATGCACGTGCTAACCTCGATTGTAAACCTCAGTGCTTCTCATTGTTCCCCTGCAACACATATAAGGTAGTTAGTCATCAGGTTAAGTAAGGGTTCGCATGCTATCAGTAAAATATGTTGATGAAAAATAAGCACATTGCAGATTCATCAGATTAATTCAAGCCACACGGAAAACCCATTTACCCAAACCAAGCATAATTAAGAACTAGGAAATATAGCACTTGTATATGTTTCTCATGTATTAAGTGCAGCCAAATTCGATTTATTCCTCACATGCACAACAATACAAAATTCTACCCACGAGAATTGGACATTGCATTGCAGAATTGAACCAAGCAGTTAACTAAACACCACAACAAATGAACCAAATATTAACTGAGCACCACACTGCACAATATAACATACTCCTAATAGAAGATCAGATAGTTAACCAAACGGTTAACTACAACCAATTGTAGCAATTGTATTTGTTTCTCATCTATTTACTACAGCCAAATTCAATATATTCCTCATATGGTATACAATAACAGAATGCACCCACAATTTTATAAAGATAAATTCAATTTATTTCTCACATGGAAGACAATACAAAATTGCAGCCTGAAGAATTGAACATCACATTTGCAGAATTGAACCAAACAGTTAACTGAAGACAACAACTAATTAACAAAACAGTTAACAAGTGAGCACCACACTGCACAACATATAGAACATATACACTAGAGCAACAGATTGCATGGTAAAATTAGATAGCACAATTCACTAGAATTTGTGAAGGAAAGGAAAGAGCAGCACACACAATGGGTAAACCGAGCATGCTTAACCAGCGTAGCTAGCAAATGGCAAGGTGCTCCTTCAAGATCTGGGGGTCGACACGAATGGCAGCCATCACGACCTCATCCGCGCGTGCGGCCGCGATTTGCTTCTCCACTGCCAAATGCTCCTTGAGGTCCTGGCTATACTGCGTGCACCATGGCTTAGGCCGATGCTTATTTGGTGGAGGGGTCGGTGATTTGGGTGGAATGTGTCGTGCTCGCGCCGGCGGTCGGGGCATGTGGGATGTGGAAGGAGGAGGAGGAGGATGGGGGTCGGGTGTGGATTACTGCCTGGATAGAGGAGGCCGAGCAGCGTGAAGGAGGGTCGCCGACGAGGAGGCGGCGCTGCAAGTAAGGAGTGAAGGTGGCTTTTGGTAAGGAGGAGGGGCGGGGAGGTAGATATTTCCGCGAAAGCCGAAAATTTGGAATCGCTTCAGCGAAAAAACTGGCGCGCAAAGTGTCATCAGACACGGTCCCTTATTCAGAACTGTGTACAATATGTGGACATCACAAACGATTCAGATAGCTTAACCTGTGTGTGATGAGTTTGAACGTCAAAAGTTATGGTTCGAATTTCCATGGTTACAGTGGTCATCCACGTCATTGCATAATTTGGGTACACAAAGGAGACTACAACACACTCACACTTCTTAATCGAGCAAGTTCAGCAATTAAACCGAGCTAGCTGACCTAAACATTACTCTAACAAATTAAAGACCGGCGCTCTTAATTAAACAAAACAAAGAGTACTACTACGACTAGTGCTCGTCGATCTCCGCCGCCACCTCCATGTCCAGCTCGCGCCCGACGGTCTCCTAGGGAAGGGGCTCCATGGCATCCATCGCACCATACTCGGCAAGCATCTCGCCATCCACGTCCGCCATCTCTTTGGAAAAGGCCGCCACGAGCTGGGCGTGGGCAGACGCGATCTGGGCTTGGACGGGCTCCGTCGTCGCAAGGTATGCGGTGGAGGAACAGACGGCTACTCGAACGCTCTCAGCGATTGCGAGCTCTTCGGCCGTGGGTTGCCGACCGTTGTCGGAGAAGCTTCGTTCGATTCGTGCGGTGACCTCGGCGATTGCCAGCTCTTCAGCCGTGGGTTGCCGACCGTTGTCGGAGAAGCTTCGTTCGATTCGTGCGGTGACCGCCATGAGCTGGGCATGGGCGGCCTCGACATGGTCATGGGCGGCCTCCATCAGGGCTAAGGCCACCGCTGCGAACGGACAGCTGCTGTGCTGCTCTCGCTAGTTGCTATCCCCGAGGTAGATGTTGCTGCCGCTACCTGAGAAGCAACAACGGCCGTTTGGGCTGCCTATGCCGCCCGGTTGCAGATTGCGGCGCTCATGCACCTTCTTAGCACGTGCATGGCGGCTGCGGCCGCGCTCTCGCCGAAGTGGGCCACTGAAGTTGTCCTCACTACGCGGGTCCACGTGCCCATCTTTCACCGGCGACGGTTGAACAATGAAATGATATTTGGGGAGCGAGCTAGTGTGCTTGAGACGCTAGCTATGGACTGTAGCCGATGCACCTTCTCGCGTAAGCCATAGGCGTACTATACACCGACGGTGCTCCAGGATATTTTGTCCTGCATCTCACACGGTTGCTGATAATAAACTGTCTGCGATCTACTTGATTTTTCATCTTGATTTGAATTACATAATGGGGTCACAGCGGCAATGGACGGTGTTTGAATTGCTAGACCTTTTATCTGGAGTGAACATGCAACTATATGTGTGTCGTAAAAGAATTGGAATTATTCAGGGTTCGTTTGAACATTTTATACATTAAATTGGTTTTCTAGCCATTTTAGGTGAACAATTCAAATTCAAACTACATGCATATGCTCCAGAGCATATAAATTGGTTGAAAAATCAAATCTGTGTCCTTGGGTGCATGCTTATAGGTCCCATGCAAGAAATGGGAATGAATTTCAAACACCAGGGCACGTTGATTGCCGGCAAAGCATTGAGATGCCTGGTTTTTAAATTCAAGTAAATCAAAAACTCGTCTGAAATTCATGAAACTTGGCATGCTATCATGGAGTGGCATCAACATGCCATGGTACAATTTTTTTCCCATTTGGGGCAGGTTTGGGTATATGCTTCTCACAAACCGGAGCTTCTCACAACAAGCATGATGGTTTTCGGTAGGGAACGTCTCACCTTTGGGGACGAAACGATATCCATTGCCTCTTATTGCTTTCAATTTTTTTCTCGTGTCAACATAGAACAACACGAGTGTTGTGTGAATTTTTGTGATTTTCCGGGGTTCGTTTGGACATTTTTATGCATCAACTGATTTTTCAATGCATTTATGTGCATAATTCAAATTTGAACTACATGCACATGCTCCAGTGCATATAAATTGGTCGAAAAATCAAATCTGTTTCCTTGGGTGCATGCTTAGGTCCCATGCAAGAAATGAGAATGAATTTCAAACACCAGGGCACCGTTGATTGCCAGCAAAACATTGAGATGCCTGGTTTTTAAATTATAGTAAATCCAAAACTCATCTGAAATTCATGAAACTTGGCACGCTATCATGGAGTGGCATCAACATGCCGTGGTGCAGATTTTGTCCCATTTGGGACAGGTTTGGGTATACGCTTCTCATAAACCGGAGCTTCTCACAACAATGATGATGGTTTTCGGTAGGGAACGTCCCACCTTTGGGGACGAAACCATATCCATTGCCTCTTATTGCTTTCAAATTTTTTTCTCGTGTCAACATAGAACAACATGAGTGTTGTGTGAATTGTTTTGGTTTTTTCGGGGTTCGTTTGGACATTTTTATGCATTAATTGAGTTTTCAATGCATTTATGTGCATAATTCAAATTTGAACTACATGCACATGCTCCAGTCCATATAAATTGGTCAAAAAATAAAATCTGTGTCAATGGGTGCATGCTTAGGTCCCATGCAAGAAATGGGAATGAATTTCAAACACCAGGGCACCGTTGATTGCCGGCAAAACATTGAGATGCCTGGTTTTTAAATTATAGTAAATCCAAAACTCGTCTAAAATTCATGAAAATTGGCATGCTATCATGGAGCGGCATCAACATGCCGTGGTACAAATTTTGTCCCATTTGGGGCAGGTTTGGGTATAAGCTTCTCACAAACCAGAGCTTCTCACAACAAGCATTATGGTTTTCGGTAGGGAACGTCCCACCTTTGGGGACGAAACAATATCCATTGCCTCTTATTGCTTTCAATTTTCTTCTCGTGTCAACATAGAACAACATGAGTGTTGTGTGAATTTTTGTAATTTTTCGGGGTTCGTTTGGACATTTTTATGCATTAACTGAGTATTCAATGCATTTATTTGCATAATTCAAATTTGAACTACATGCACATGCTCCAGTGCATATAAATTGGTTGAAAAATCAAATCTGTGTCCTTGGGTGCATGCTTAGGTCCCATGCAAGAAATAGGAATGAATTTCAAACACGAGGGCACCGTTGATTGCCGGCAAAACATTGAGATGCCTGGTTTTTAAATTATAGTAAATCCAAAACTTGTCTGAAATTCATGAAACTTGGCAAGCTATCATGGAGCAGCATCAACATGCCATGGTACAAATTTTGTCCCATTTGGGGCAGGTTTGGGTATATGCTTCTCACAAACCGAAGGTTCTCGCAACAAGCATGGTGGTTTTCGGTAGGGAACGTCCCACCTTTGGGGACGAAACGATATCCATTGCCCCTTATTGCTTTCAAATTCTTTTCTCGTGTCAACATAGAACAACAGGAGTGTTGTGCGAATTTTTGTGATTTTCCGGGAGTCGTTTAGATATTTTTATGCATTAACTAAGTTTTCAATGCAATAATGTCCATAATTCAAATTTGAACTTCATGCACATGCTCCAGTGCATATAAATTAGTCGAAAAATCAAATCTATGTCCTTGGGTGCATGCTTAGGTCCCATGCAAGATATGGGAATGATTTTCAAACACCAGGGCACCGTTGATTGCCGGCAAAACATTGAGATGCCTGGTTTTTTAAATTATAGTAAACCGAAAACACGTCTGAAATTCATGAAACTAGGCATGCTATCATGGAGCGGAATCAACATGCCGTGGTACAAATTTTGTCCCATTTGGGGCAGGTTTGGGTATATGCTTCTCACAAACCGAAGCTTCTCACAACAAGCATGGTGCTTTTCGGTAGGGAACGTCCCACCTTTAGGGACGAAATGATATCCGTTGCCTCTTATTGCTTTCAAATTTTGTTCTCGTGTCTACATAAAACAAACGGAGTGTTGTGTGAAGTTTTGTGATTTTCCGGGGTTCGTTTGGACATTTTTATGCATTAACTGAGTTTTCAGTGCATTTATGTGCATAATTCAAATTTGAACTACATGCACGTGCTTCAGTGCATATAAATTGGTCGAAAAATCAAATCTATGTCCTTGCGTGCATTCTTAGGTCCCATGCAAGAAATGGGAATGAATTTCAAACACCAGGGCACTGTTGATTGCCGGCAAAACATTGAGATGCCTGGTTTTTAAATTATAGTATATCTAAAACTCGTCTGAAATTCATGAAACTTGGCATGCTATCATGGAGCGACATCAACATGCCGTGGTGCAAATTTTGTCCCATTTGGGACAGGATTGGGTATATGCTTCTCACAAACCAGAGCTTCTCAAAACAAGCATGATGGTTTTCGGTAGGGAACGTCCCACCTTACAGGACGAACCATATCCATTGACTCTTATTGCATTCAAATTTTTTTCTCGTGTCAACATAGAACAACAGGAGTGTTGTGTGAATTTTTGTGATTTTTCCGGGGTTCGTTTGGACATGTTTATGCATTAATTGAGTTTCACTGCATTTATGTGCATAATTCAAATTTGAACTACATGCTCATGCTCCAGTGCATATAAATTGGTCGAAAGATCAAATATGTGTCCTTGGGTGCATGCTTAGGTCCCATGCAAGAAATGGGAATGAATTTCAAACACCAGGGCACCGTTGATTGCCGGCAAAACATTGAGATGCCTGGTTTTTTAAATTATAGTAAATCCAAAACTCGTCTGAAATTCATGAAACTTGGCATGCTATCATGGAGCGGAATCAACATGCCGTGGTACAAATTTTGTCCCATTTGGGGCAGGTTTGGGTATATGCTTCTCACAAACCGGAGCTTCTCACAACAAGCATGGTGGTTTTTGGTAGGAATGTCCCACCTTTGGGGATGAAACGATATCCATTGCCTCTTATTGCTTTCAAAAAAATTTCTCGTGTCAACATAGAACAACAGGAGTGTTGGGTGAATTTTTGTGATTTTCTGGGGTTCGTTTGGACATTTTAATGCATTAAGTGAGTTTTCAATGCATTTATGTGCATAATTCAAATTTGAACTACATGCACATGCTCCAGTGCATAGAAATTGGTCGAAAAATCAAATATGTGTCCTTGGGTGCATGCTTAGGTCCCATGCAAGAAATGGGAATGAATTTCAAACACCAGGGCACCGCTGATTGCCGGCAAAACAATGAGATGCCTGGTTTTTAAATTATAGTAAATCCAAAACTCGTTTGAAATTCATGAAACTTGGCATGCTATCATGGAGCGACATCAACATGCCGTGGTACAAATTTTGTCCCATTTGGGGCAGGTTTGGGTATATGCTTCTCACAAACCGGAGCTTCTCACAACAAGCATCGTGGTTTTCGGTAGGGAATGTCCCACCTTTGGGGACAAAACGATATCCATTGCCTCTTATTGCTTTCAAATTTTTTTCTCGTGTCAACATAGAACAACAGGAGTGTTGTGTGAATTTTTGTGATTTTCCGGGGTTCGTTTGGACATTTTTATGCATTAACTGAGTTTTCAATGCATTTATGTGCATAACTCAAATTTGAACTACATGCACATACTCCAGTGCATATAAATTGGTCGAAAAATCAGATCTGTGTCCTTGGGTGCATGCTTAGGTCCCATGCAAGAAATGGGAATGAAGTTCAAACACCAGGACACCGTTGATTGCCGGCAAAATATTTTGATGCCTGGTTTTTAAATTATAGTAAATCCAAAACTCATCTGAAATTCATGAGACTTGGCATGGTATCATGGAGCGGCATCAACATGGCGTGGTGCAAATTTTGTCCCATTAGAGACAGGTTTGGGTATACGCTTCTCACAAACTGGAGCTTCTCACAACAACAATGATGGTTTTCGGTAGGGAACGTCCCACCTTAGGGGACGAAA
The DNA here is from genome assembly GCA_021605205.1 of Aegilops longissima. Lineage (NCBI taxonomy): Eukaryota > Viridiplantae > Streptophyta > Magnoliopsida > Poales > Poaceae > Aegilops > Aegilops longissima. The sequence continues at coordinate 767,085,242 of CM038677.1, forward strand.
CAATATCCATTGCCTCTTATTGCTTTCAATTTTTTTCTCGTGTCAACATAGAACAACAGGAGTGTTGTGTGAATTTTTTTTGAATTTTTGGGGTTCGTTTGGACATTTTTATGCATTGACTGAGTTTTCAATCCATTTATGTGCATAATTCAAATTTGAACTACATGCAAATGCTCCAGTGCATATAAATTGGTGGAAAAATCAAATCTGTGTCCTTGGGTGCATGCTTAGGTCCCATGCAAGAAATGGGAATGAATTTCAAACACCAGGCCACCGTTGATTGCCGGCAAAACATTGAGATGCCTAGTTTTTAAATTATAGTAAATCCAAAACTCGTCTGAAATTCATGAAACTTGGCATGCTATTGATACGTCTCCAACGTATCTATAATTTTTTATTGCTCCATGCTATATTATCTACTGTTTTGGACTATATTGGGCTTTATTTTCCACTTTTATATTATTTTTGGGACTAACCTATTAACTGGAGGTCCTTGCCCAGAATTGCTGTTTTTTTGCCTATTTCAGTGTTTCGAAGAAATGCAATATCAAACGGAGTCCAAACGGAATGAAACCTTTGGGAACGTGATTTTCTCACCGAACGTGATCCAGGAGACTTGGACTCTACTCCAAGAAGTAAAAGAGGCGGTCAAGAGGGTGGGGGGCGCGCCCCCTGCCTCGTGGGCCCCCTGTTGCTCCACCGACGTACTCCTTCCTCCTATATATACCTACGTACCCCCGAATGATCAGAGACGGAGCTAAAAACCTAATTCCACCGCCGCAACTTTCTGTATCCATGAGATCCCAACTTGGGGCCTGTTCCGGAGCTCCGCCGGAGAGGGTCGTCATCACGGAGGGCTTCTACATCATCATAGCCCCTCCGATGAAGTGTGAGTAGTTTACCTCAGACCTTCGGGTCCATCGTTATTAGCTAGATGACTTCTTCTCTCTTTTTGGATCTCAATACAATGTTCTCCCCCTCTCTCGTGGAGATCTATTCGATGTAATCTTCTTTTTGCGGTGTGTTTGTTGAGACCGATGAATTGTGGGTTTATGATCAAGTCTATCTATGAATAATATTTTGAATCTTCTCTGAATTATTTGATGTATGATTGGTTATCTTTGCAAGTCTCTCCGAATTATCTATCTGGTTTGGCCTACTAGATTGGTTTTTCTTGCAATGGGAGAAGTTCTTAGCTTTGGGTTCGATCTTGCGGTGTCCTTTCCCAGTGACAGAAGGGGCAGCAAGGCACGTATTGCATCATTGCCATCGAGGATAACAAGATGGGGTTTATATCATATTGCATGAATTTATCCCTCTACATCATGTCATCTTGCTTAAGGCGTTACTTTGTTTTTAACTTAATACTCTAGATGCATGCTGGATAGCGGTCGATGAGTGGAGTAATAGTAGTAGATGCAGGCAGGAGTCGGTCTACTTGTCTCGGACGTGATGCCTATATACATGATCATACCTAGATATTCTCATAACTATGCTCAATTCTGTCAATTGCTCAACAGTAATTTGTTCACCCACCGTAGAATACTTATGCTCTTGAGAGAAGCCACTAGTGAACCCTATGGCCCCCGGGTCTATTCTCATCATATCAATCTCCATCACTTTAATCTTGCTTTGTTTTTATTTTGCCTTTCACTTTTTACCTTGCATCTCTATATCAAAAATACCAAAAATATTATCTATCATCTCTATCAGATCTCACTCTCGTAAGTGACCGTGAAGGGATTGACAACCCCTAATCGCGTTGGTTGCGTTGAGCTATCCTTTTGTGCATGTACGAGGGACTTGCGTGTAGCCTCCTACTGGATTGATACCTTGGTTCTCAAAAACTGAGGGAAATACTTACGCTACTTTGCTGCATCATCCTCTCCTCTTCGGGGAAAACCAACGTAGTGCTCAAGAGGTAGCAAGAAGAATTTCTGGCGCTGTTGCCGGGGAGTCTGCACAAAAGTCAACATACCAAGTACCCATCACAATCCCTATCTCTCGTATTACATTAGTTGCCATTTGCCTCTCGTTTTCCTCTCACCCACTTCACCCTTGCCGTTTTATTTACCCTCTCATTCTCCTTCTCCTTCTCCCTCTCTTTTTTCTGTTTTCCTTTTTCTCGCTTGCCTTTTGTTTGCCCGTGTGTTGGATTGCTTGTCGCGATGGCTCAAGATACTACCAAATTGTGTGACTTCACCAATACCAATAATAATGATTTCCTTAGCACTCCGATTGCTCCTCTTACCAATACTGAATCTTGTGAAATCAATACTGCTTTGTTGCATCTTGTTATGAAAGATCAATTCGCCGGCCTTCCTAGTGAAGATGCCGCTACTCATCTTAATAGCTTCGTTGATTTATGTGATTTGCAAAAGAAGAAAGACGTTTATAATGACGTTGTTAAATTGAAGCTATTTCCTTTTTTGCTTAGAGATCGTGCTAAAGCTTGGTTTTCGTCTTTGCCTAAAAATAGTATTAATTCTTGGAACAAGTGCAAAGATGCTTTTATCTAAGTATTTTCCTCCCGCTAAGATAATCTCTCTTAGAAACGATATTATGAATTTTAAGCAACTTGATCATGAACATGTTGCACAAGCTTGGGAGAGAATGAAATTAATGATACGTAATTGCCCTACTCATGGTTTAAATTTGTGGATGATTATACAAAAAATTTATGCCGGATTGAATTTTGCTTCTAGAAATATTTTAGATTCGGCCGCGGGAGGCACTTTTATGGAAATCACTTTAGGAGATGCTACTAAACTCCTAGATAATATTATGGTTAATTATTCTCAATCACTAGTAGAAAACGGGCCTATTGTCCCGGTTCATAAGGGACTAAAGTGTCGTTACTAATGCCCTGACCCTTTAGTCCCGGTTCTAACCAGAACCGGGACAGATGGGCCTCCACGTGGCCAGCGCGCTGAGCCCAGGCAGGAGGGCCTTTGGTCCCGGTTCGTGGCACCAACCGGGACCAATAGGCCTCCACGCGTCAGCATTTCTGTGGCTGGGGTTTTTGTTTTTTTTGAAAGGGGGGGGGGGGTTGGGGGTTTTGGGGGGTTAATTTAGGTATTTCATATATTGTGTTAGATAGCTAATTAATAGAGAGAAGTGTCCTCTCTTATGTCCGTGCTTGGTCAACGCTACGTATACTATACATACGTATAGAGAGGACTAGACACGCTAGCTAGCTAGTAAGCAAACGAAGGAAACAGAAGATCGTCATGAACATATATATATGCATACAGAGAGAAGTGATATCGACCACCTCTCCTTCTCCGAGAGATTGGTCGAACAACAAGTTCTCGTATATCTATCGTCCACACTACCGGCTACATATATACAATAATTATCTCTTACAAATATAATCTCCTACATTATGGACACATGGTCCACATAGTATTCTCCGTCTTCAGCGATCACGTGGTCAAGAAAGAATGCCGCCAATTCCTCTTGAATTGCTCGCATGCGATCTGGTGCTAGGAGTTCATTCCGCATCCGAAACATCTAATTTGAAGAAGGGGGTCAATACATATATATATATATATATATATATATAAATGAATGACACTCAACACAAATGATGGTAATAAAATAAAATTGTGAATATTGTTATTTACGCACTTCATATTGTTCGTCAGTGTACCCGCCCCGCTCACAGGTCGTGTGGCGGATGGACTCGCAGACGTAGTATCCACAGAAATCATTCCCTTGTTCCTGCCACAACCACTTTACAAGAAATAGAGGTCAATCAAACTGATAAGCAAGAATGCCAAATGGTATTGATGAAACTAGCGCTTGAATCACTAGGAGATGCGCGGAACATGCTACTAAAGTACTTACTTTTGGGTGTCTAAATTGCAGCTCCTTCGGCAGTCCCGGAGCTTTTTTGGTGAATTTTCTCCAAACCCTGCCGGACAAAGAAAACAATAAGTTGATATCAGGAAATGAACAAAGTTGTTGATATGGTGGATAATGATCGATTTAACTTACTTCTTGAGGATTTCAGTCATGTCCGCATACTCCTGGGGATCTTTTCATCTAGAGTCCAAGATAGTTACTACTCCCTTCTCAAGAATAATCTCTAGGAGAATATAGTGGTACCTGCGCACGCATGCATAACTCATCAATTACATTACTATAACCTGGACTAATATATAAGGGAAACCGAATATGCACAAGACAGTAACACTCACTTGAAGTTGTAAGGAAAGAGTATTATATCTTTGTGTTCATTTATTTTGAATGATCGTAGCAAGTTGTCCTCGGTTTCTTCGGCCCTATTTTCAACCTCAGTTGCATCTATGAGATATGTGTTAATGAACCCAATATCACCAATTTGTCTTTTTTTCAATTCGGCGATCTTCAGTCTGCATAATATAGTGAGGATAATTATAAATACATGCAATGAAAGAGCTGAGCTATATAGAGAGACTTAATGACAGAAGTAGTAGTACTTACAGACAGTAGCAGGTGACCGTTGTTTTATCGAGGGCCAATTGATTGAAAAACTGATAGAACTCCTCAAATGGAATAGGCAACAGTTCAATTCCAAAGAGGTCATGCTCCGGTTTAACTCTCACATACAAAGTACTCCTCCCCCCAGACTCTCTGCAGATTTTCAAGTACCAATGATGCAATCTTCGCATCATCGTTGATAGAGAATTTTCATCTTTGACGAGAGGCTTCCCGTACTCGTATCTGTGTATCTGCACCTCCATGGGATCATAATGTACTTCCTCGGGCAAGTAATCGTCAAGATTGCTATAACCGGGCACCATCCTCGGATCGACGCTAGGCACCTTGAGCGGGGGGCACGATTGCTTCGCTTGTTCGCCGAGCTGGGCAATTTGTTTCCCAGCTGCTCGTCGTTCTTTCCGCCTTTGATCACTGATTGTACTTCCCGACCTATCCGCTTCGGCCCATGTCTTTGCAATAATGCGCTCATAGTTGCCTTTCGGCGGAGACTTGGGTGGTTTTGCCAGGGCAGCCAGAGTGCGCTTCACTTTCACCGGATCTAACTTCTCCTCCGGAGGTGGATGTCTCTGTGCTTTCAACCCTTCAAACCATTCCTTCGTTTCGGTTCGCGCGATCTTCGCGTTCTCCTCCGGGGTCCTCTCGTACGGTAACTTCTCTAGAGGCTTGAGAGAAGGACCGTATCTGTATTGCCTCCCGCCGCTGGCTGTACTGCTAGACGCCGGAGCCGACGGAGCGGCTGCGGCTGTCTTCACTCGTGCTTGCTTACGAGGCGGAGGAGAAGGACTACGACGCGCCGGAGCAGCTGCCTGAGCGGCGGCATGTCTCTTCCGCCCTTGCTGACGAGGCGGAGAAGGAGGAGGCTGGCTGCTCGGGCGCGCCGGCGCAGGCGGAGAAGGAGGCGGAGTGCCGCCACGCGCCGGAGAAGGAGCCGGCCGAGGGCCCTGATCGTCACTCGCCGGAGGAGGAGGCGGTGGAGGAGGCGGAGTGCCCTGACTCGCCGGAGGAGGAGGAGACGGAAGCGTCCAGTTCGGAGGGTTGATGAGCTCCTTCCGCCATAGGCATGGATTCTTCAGAGAAGAACCCATCCGAGTCTCCCCTTCTCCGGTAGGGTGGTCAAGCTGGAGGTCCTCAAATCCCTCCGTTATTTCATCCACCATCACCTTAGCATATCCTTCTGGAATCGGCCGGCAGTGAAAAGTTGCGCCGGGTTCATTAGGAAAAACAGAGCCAACAGCCGCCTTGACCTTCATATTCATCCATTGCGTCATAAGGTGGCAAATTTGAGCCTCCGTGATAGCAACCACGGGATAGCTGGCCGGAGCCGTCAATACAAGCTGCGGTTGAAGCAGCTCGGTGGAAGCCACACTGCTTCTCCGCTGAGATGGCGGGGTAGCTTCAGGGGAAGCTTCGGCAAGTCGTTTGCTCCGATTTGCTTCTCGTTCCTCTATCGCTTGTACCCTTGCGTGCAGCGCCTGGAGTTCGGTCTGCTGCACTTTTTTGCTCCTCTCGTGGCTTTTGTAACGGCCTGCGTCTGGAAACCCAGCCTTCCACGGAATGGAGCCTGGCGTGCCTCGTGTCCGTCCAGGGTGCTCAGGATTTCCGAGGGCCTTTGTGAGCTCGTCGTTCTCTCTGTCTGGACGGAACGTCCCTTTCTGCGCTGCAGCGATATAGTACCGAAGATTCTTCAAGGGTATGTCCATTTGCTCATCCGTCCAAATGCACTTCCCTGTTACAGGGTCCAAGGTTCCGCCAGCCCCGAAGAACCAAGTCCGGCAACGGTCTGGCCAGCTCATTGTCTCTGGTTCGATCCCTTTTTCAATCAGATCATTCTCAGCCTTGGCCCACTTAGGCCGGGCTACGAGGTAGCCACCTGACCCCGTGCGATGGTGAAGCTTCTTCTTCGCAGCATTTTTCTTGTTTGTCGCCGACATCTTCTTACTCTTTTCCGATGTCTTGTAGGCCACAAATGCAGGCCAGTCATCTCGAATCTTCTCATATATGCCCTTGAATTCTGGTGTCTCGTTTTTCTCGACAAACCGATTCAGGTCTTTCTTCCACCTCCTAAATAGGTCTGCCATCCTCTTAAGAGCAAAAGACTTGATTAAATCCTCTTTAACTGGCTTCTCCGGATCATCCTCTGGCGGTAGGGTGAAATTTGTCTTCAGCTCACTCCAAAGATCATTTTTCTGCATATCATTGACGTAAGACACCTCAGGGTCTTCTGTAGCCGGCTTGAACCATTGCTGGATGCTGATCGGGATCTTGTCCCTAACCAGAACCCCGCACTGAGCAACAAATGCCTTCTTTGTTCGGATGGGTTCAATAGGTTGGCCGTCGGGCACGATTGCTATGATCTCAAACCTTTCATCCGAGCTCAACTTTTTCTTCGCGCCTCGTCTCTTTACCTCAGTTGTGCTCGATCCGGAGGGCTAGAAAAAAGAACAAAGACTTAATTAATATGTGTACATACCAAAACAATGAATGCATCAATTAGCTAGTCAGCACAGGCTTAACTAATAAATATACCTGGCTGGACTCGGTTCGGTCACCGGAGCCGTCATCACGGTCTCTTTCTTGCACCGGCATTGTGTCACCGGAGCCGTCCTCACGTTCTTCTTCTTGCACCGGCATTAGGTCACCAGAGCCAGCTTCTTCACCCTCTCCTTCCAGACCATCGGTGTCGTTGAGATACAACGAGACGGCAGCACTTCCTTGTGCGATCATGTCCCTCAACAACGCTTCTTGTGCTTCGTCTCGTCCGGTGTCCATAGTTTCTACAAATATTTACAACATGGCAATTATTATTCAAACATGACCACGCTTCTTGTGTTTCGTCTCGCTTCTTGTGTTTCGTCTCGTTCGGTAGGGTTTCCTCTACCGCTCGGCTACCCTCGTTCACGATAAAAAAAGAGGAAGAAGAAGAAAAAAAAAGAGGAGAAGAAAAAAAAGAGGAGAAGAAAGAATAGAGGAGAAGAACTCCTCTATTCTTTCTTCTCCTCTTTTTTTCTTCTTCTTGCTCTTATTTTTTTATCGGAAACGAGGGTCGTCGAGGGTCGCCGAACGGTAGAGGAAACCCTAAATAGCAAGTATCGTGGGTGTGAGATACAAGTGGCCGTCGGTGTCGGACACTACATCCACGTCCCACAAGTGACGTGGGCCGAAGCCAGCGTCACTTGTGGGACGTGGATGTAGTGTCCGACACCGACGTCCACATGTATCTCACACCGACGATACTTGCTATTTAATTAGGGTTTCCTCTACCGCTCGGCGACCCTCGTTCACGATAAAAAAAGAGGAAGAAGAAGAAAAAAAAAGAGGAAAAGAAAAAAAGAGAGGAGAAGAAAGAATAGAGGAGAAGAACTCCTCTATTCTTCTCCTCTATTCTTTCTTCTCCTCTTTTTTTCTTCTTCTTCCTCTTCTTTTTTTATCCTCTTCTTCCTGTCATGTTCGACGACCCTCGTTCCCGATAAAAATTAAGAAGAAGAAGAAAAAAAGGAGAAGAAGCTCCTCTATTCTTTCTTCTCCTCTTCTTCTTTCCTATCCATCTTTTTCTAAAATTGTAACTTTCTATATATGAACAAAAAACTTTCTATGAACAAAAAACTTTCTATGAACAAAAAACTTTTCTAAAATTGTAACTTTTGCATATATAAAACTTTTCTATTTTCTTTTCTTCTCCTCTTCTTCTTTCCTATCCATCTTTTTCTAAAACTGTTGCATATATATTTAGCAAATTCTAGCCACATACATCAAATACACATATACATTATAGCCACATACACACATACATCACATATGAACAAAAAAAACTAATAAAAACAAAAAAAACATATTGCATATGAAAAAAAACATGGTGGCGCCGGCGGGGCAGAGGGGCATGGCAGCAGGTGCTCACAGAGGGGAGCGCGGGCAGCAGGCGGCGAAGGGCGACGACGGCGGCGTCGGGCGGCAAGGCAGCGACAGTGTCGGGTGACGCGGGCGCTGGCGGCGATGGGGCGACGACGACGGCGCGGGCGACAGCGACGAGGAGCAGGGCGTCGGGGCAGATGGCGTCGAGGGCGGCGGCGACGGCGGCAAGGGCGACGAAGCGGCGGCGGCGACGGGCGGCGACGACGGCGCGGCGACGGCGATAAGGAGAAGGGCGTCGGGGCAGATGGCGTCGAGGGCGGCGGCGCGGTCGAAGCGGCGACAAGGCACGGCGGCGGCGGGCGGCGACGACGACGGGCGCTGGCGGCGACAAGCGGCGACGACGACGAGTAGAGGCGTCGGAAGCAGAGGGTGGTTCGGCGGCGGGGAGAATGAGGAACTGAATGGAAATTTTGACAAGTTTGTATATATAGCCAGGCCTTTGGTCCCGGTTGGTGGCACCAACCGGGACTAATGCACCCCTTTAGTCCCAGTTGGTGCCACGAACCGGGACCAAAGACCTCTTTTCAGCAGCCCAAAGGGCGGGAAGCTGCGGCCTTTGGTCCCGGTTGGTGGCACCAACTGGACTAAAGAGTGGGCATTGGTCCCGGTTCAGAGCACCAACCGGGGGATATGCCCCTTTGGTCCCGGTTCGTCCCTCCAACCGGGACCAAAGGCCTTGTGCTGCCCCGGAGCCAAATATTTAGTCCCACCTCGCTAGTTGAGAGGGAGGCGCACCTGTTTATAAGGTGCGGTGCGCCATCCCTCTCGAGCTCCTCTCTAAAGCAGGCTTTGGCCTAACACTGCATCTGTGCTGTGGGCTCACTGGGCCTCCCGGGCCTGAATCCTGGCCCATGGTAGGGTTTCTAGTCGTATTCAGGGCGTGGGTGCCCAGTAGGTGGCACTTTTTTTGTTTTTTTGTTTTTTTGTTTCTACTTAGAACTAAATACTTATTGTTGCTATATTTATTTTTTTTCCAGTTTTTTTGTTTTGTTTTCTGCATTTTTTTTGTTTTTTGCTTTATTTTTTTAATTCTTTTTGCTTTTAGTTTTAGAAAAATTATAAACTTACTGTTAGTGCCATTAGTTTTCAAATTTGAAAACACTTTTTTTGTTTTCTTTGTTGCTTTATTTATTTTGTTTTAAATTTTAAATTCTTTGAAATTTGTGTGAATCACAAGTTTGTGATTAACTTTACTAAAAAAATGAACATAGATGCACCTATAGAGAAAATTCGACCAAAATTCATAGTTTTCAAATGAACTCTGAAAAAGTTGGCATAGCATACTTGTCTGTTACAAATTTGGCATGGTATCATCATAATAGTTGTGGGAGAAAGTCTTCACTTTTTCTTCGTTTGTGTCATTTGCTTATTGCGCCGTAACCATGGATAATCTTCATCGTTTATCAGGATGCTTGGGTCAGCCTTGACATTGAAGGGAGGAATTTCATGAAACCTTTCATAATCTTGAGACATGTCATCTTGCCCTCCACTCCCGGGATGTCCCTTTTCCTGAAAGAACTATGTGGCGCTTTGGCTCATCGTATGATGTATTCGTTTCCTTATCTTTTCTTTTTCTCGATGCAGTAGACATGTCCTTCACATAGATAACCTGTGCCACATCATTGGCTAGGACGAACGGTTCGTCAGTGTACCCAAGATTTTTCAGATCGACTGTTGTCATTCCGTACCGTGGGTCTACATGTACCCCGCCTCCTGACAGATTGACCCATTTGCACTTAAACAAAGGGACCTTAAAATCTTGTCCGTAGTCAAGTTACCATATGTCCACTATGTAACCATAATATGTGTCCTTTCCCTTCTCGGTTGTTGCATCAAAGCGGACACCGCTGTTTTGGTTGGTGCTCTTTTGATCTTGGTCAATCATGTAAAATGTATTCCCATTTATCTCGTATCCTTTGTAAATCAATACAGTCAAAGATGGTCCCCTGGACAACAAGTACAACTCATCACAAACAGTGTTGTCACCTCTGAGACGTGCTTCCAACCAACTGCTGAAAGTCCTAATGTGTTCACATGTAATCCAGTCGTCGCACTGCTCCGGGTGTTTGGAGCGCAGACTGTTCTTGTGTTCATCGACATACGGGTCACCAAGGTAGAGTTCGTAGAAGCTGTAGTGTGCTTGAGACCAAGAATGCCCGCCCCTGCATATTATTGAGTCCTCTCCTAGCGTGCCTTTTCGGTCAGTCTCCCCTCATACCGCGATTTAGGGAGACCTATCTTCTTAAGGCCAGGAATGAAGTCAACACAAAACCCGATGACATCCTCTCGTTTGATGGCCCATGGAGATGCTTCCTTCGGCCTAAGCGATTACGGACATATTTCTTTAGGACTCCCATGAACCTCTCAAAGGGGAACATATTGTGTAGAAATACGGGCCCCAGAATGACAATCTCGTCGACTAGATGAACTAGGACACGCGTCATGATATTGAAGAAGGATGGTGGGAACACCAGCTCGAAACTGACAAGACATTGTGCCACATCACTCCTTAGCCTTGGTACCATTTCTGGATCGATCACCTTCTGAGAGATTGCATTGAGGAATGCACATAGCTTCACAATGGCTAATCGGACGTTTTCGGTAGAAGCCCCTCAATGCAACCGGAAGCAGCTTGCGTCATAATCACGTGGCAGTCATGAGACTTTAGGTTCGGAACTTTTCTCGGGATATTTATTATTCCCTTTATATTCGACGAAGAAGTCGGGACCTTCATCTTGAAAGCAGGCATTCAAAGAAGATTTCTTTCTCTTCTTTCGTAAGAGCGTAGCTGGCGGGACCTTCATATCGCTTCAAGGCACGCCGTCTTTTTCGTGCAAACATTGCAGGTCCTCCGTGCCTCGGTGTATCTTTTGTCTTTCCATACACGCCCAAGAAGCCTAGCAGGTTCACGCAAAGGTTCTTCGTCACGTGCATCACGTCGATTGAAGAGCGGACCTCTAGGTCTTTCCAAGAGGGTAGGTCCCAAAATATAGATTTCTTCTTCCACATGGGTGCGTGTCCCTCGGCGTCATTCGAACAGCTAGTGCGCGGGACCCTTTCCAAAGATTATGTGTAAATCATTGACCATAGCAAGTACGTGATCACCGACGCATGGCGGGCTTCTTCCGTGATCTGCCTCGCTTTGAAATGCTTGCCTTTCTTTCGACATTGATGGTTGGTCGGAAGAAATCGACGGCGGCCAGGTACACATTCTTCCTGCATTTGTCCAGGTATATACTTTCAGTGTCATCTAAACAGTGTGTGCATGCGTGGTATCCTTTGTTTGTCTGTCCTGAAAGGTTACTGAGAGCGGGCCAATCGTTGATGGTCACGAACAGCAACGCCTTTAGGTTAAATTCCTCTTGTCTGTGCTCATCCCACGTACGTACACCGTTTCCATTCCACAGCTGTAAAAGTTCTTCAACTAATGGCCTTAGGTACACATCAATGTCGTTGCCGGGTTGCTTAGGGCCTTGGATGAGAACTGGCATCATAATGAACTTCCGCTTCATGCACATCCAAGGAGGAAGGTTATACATACATAGAGTCACGGGCCAGGTGCTGTGATTGCTGCTCTGCTCCCCGAAAGGATTAATGCCATCCGCGCTTAAAGCAAACCATACGTTCCTTGGGTCCTTTGCAAACTCATCCCAAGTACTTTCTCACGATTTTTCTCCATCTGCGACCCGTCGCCGGTGCTCTCAACTTCCGTCTTTCTTACGGTCCTCACTGTTCCATCGCATCGACTTGGCATGATTCCGTTTCGAGCAGACGTTTCAACCGTGGTATTATAGGAGCATACCACATCACCTTCGCAGAACCCTCTTCTGCGGGGCTCGCCGTGAACATCACCGAGGTCATCTCGTCGATCTTATATCGCAATGCACCGCATACCGGGCATGCGTTCAGATCCTTGTATGCACCGCGGTATAGGATGCAGATCATTAGGGCATGCATGTATCTTCTCCACCTCCAATCCTAGAGGGCATCGACCTTCTTTGCTGCGTATGTCTTGTCGGGCAATTCGTTATCCTTTGGAAGCTTCTTCTTCAATATTTTCAGTAGCTTCTCAAATCCTTTGTCGAGCACAGCATTCTCGCCTTCCACGCAGCAATTCGAAGACGGTACCGAGCTTTGTGTTGCCATCTTCGCAATTGGGGTACAACCCTTTTTTGTGATCCTCTAACATGCGATCGAACTTCAGCTTCTCCTTTTGACTTTCGCATTGCGTCCTTGCATCGACAATGACCCGGCGGAGATCATCATCATCGGGCACATCGTCTGGTTCCTCTTGATCTTCAGCAGCTTCACCCGTTGCAGCATTATCGGGCACATCGTCTGGTTCCTCTTGATCACGGTATTCAGGGGGCACGTAGTTGTCATCGTACTCTTCTTCTTCGTCGTCTTCCATCATAACCCCTATTTCTCCGTGCCTCGTCCAAACATTATAGTGTGGCATGAAACCCTTGTAAAGCAGGTGGGTGTGAAGGATTTTCCGGTTAGAGTAAGACTTCGTATTCCCACAATTAGTGAATGGACAACACATAAAACCATTCTGCTTGTTTGCCTCAGCCGCATCGAGAAACTCATGCACGCCCTTAATGTACTCGGAGGTGTGTCTGTCACCGTACATCCATTGCCGGTTCATCTGCGTGCATTATATATAATTAAGTGTCCAAATTAATAAAAGTTCATCATCACATTAAAACCAAAGTACATACATAGTTCTCATCTAACAACATATAGCTCTCCAGAGCATCTAATTAATTAAACCATACATTGAAACTATGTAAAACATTTAAATGCGAAAACAAAGGCGATCATAATCGCAACCAAGGTAACAATTGATCCAACGGCATAATGGTACCAAGCCTCGGTATGAATGGCATATTTTCTAATCTTTCTAATCTTCAAGCGCATTGCATCCATCTTGATCTTGTGATCATCGACGACATCCGCAACATGCAACTCCAATATCATCTTCTCCTCCTCAATTTTTTTTTTATTTTTTCCTTCAAGAAATTGTTTTCTTCTTCAACTAAATTTAACCTCTCGACAATAGGGTCGGTTGGAATTTCCGGCTCACATACATCCTAGATAAATAAAATCTATGTCACGTTGGTCCGCATAATTTTCATAAACAATAAATGAACCAATAGTTATAAAGATTGATATATATACCACATCCGAATCATAGACAGGACGAGGGCCGACGGGGGCGGATACCAAAACCATCGCACTATATAAGATGCAATAATAAAAGTAAGAAAATGATACAAGTATCTATCTAAACATACAAGTAAGAATATTTTTCCTTTCGAAAGAAGATAAGAACAAGAGGCTCACCACGGTGGTGTCGGTGATGAGATCGGCGCGGTGATCGCCGGCGGTGAAGACGGGGTGGGGCGTGATGACCGCTAAATCTAGACAAATCTCGAGGAAAATGGAGCTTTGAGGTCGAGATTCGAGAGGAGAAAGCTTAACTAGTGTGGCTCGGGCATTTCATCGAACACCTCATGTGCATAGGAGGTGAGCTAGAGCACCACAAACCACTCCCCTCGCCGGCCTGAAAAACAGAGCACTGGAGTGCTCTGCTCGCGGGCGAGGGGTATATATAGGCAACACTATTGGTCCCGGTTCGTGGCATGAACCGTGACTAAAGGGTAGCCTTTGGTCCCGGTTCAGGCCACCAACCGAGACCAATGGTGGTGGGCCAGGAGCCAGGCCCATTGGTCCCGGTTCTTACCATCAACCGGGACCAAAAGGTCTTGATGAACCGAGACCAATGGCCCACGTGGCCCGGCCGGCCCCCTGGGCTCACGAACCGGGACCAATGCCCCCATTGGTCCCGGTTCGTGACTGAACCGGGACTAATGGGCTGACCAGGCCTGGACCATAGCCCCCTTTTCTACTAGTGAATGGCATACTGAAAGATCTTCTAATAAAAAAGTGCATGCGATATTAGAAATCAATCTTTTGAGCGGAAAGATGGATGAACTTATGAAATTATTTGCTACTAAGAGTGTTTCTTCTGATCCTAATGATATGCCTTTGTCTACTTTGATTGAGAATAATAATGAATCTATGGATGTGAATTTTGTTGGTAGGAATAATTTTGGTAACAACGCTTATAGAGGGAGTTTTAATACTAGGCCTTATCCTAGTAATCCTTCTAATAATTATGGAAATTCCTACAACAACTCTTATGGAAACTTTAATAAGATGCCCTCTGAATTTGAGAATAGTGTTAAAGAGTTTATGAATTCACAAAAGAATATTAATGCCTTGCTTGAAGAGAAATTGCTTAAAGTTGATGATTTGGCTAGGAACGTTGATAGAATTTCTCTTGAGGTTGATTCTTTAAAGCTTAGATCTATTCCTCCTAAGCATGATATCAATGAGTCTCTCAAAGCCATGAGAATTTCCATTGATGAGTGCAAGGAAAGAACCGCTAGGATGCGTGCTTCCAAAGATGCCTTTGTTAAAGTGTGTTCTTCCAATTCCTATGAAAATCAAGATGAAGATCTAAACGTTATTGATGTGTCCCCTATTAAATCTTTGTTTTGCAATATGAATCTTGATGAAACTGAATATGATCTTCCTTTACCTAGAAGGCGTTCCAAAAATTCGGAGTATTTAGATCTTGATGATGAAATTAATGAAAGTGGGATTGAAAGAAATAAAACCCTAGATGTTGCTAAACCCACTATATTGGATTTCAAGGAATTTAATTATGAAAGTTGCTTTTTAATTGATTGTATTTCCTTGTTGCAATCCGTGCTAAATTCTCCTCATGCTTATAGTCAAAAGAAAGCCTTTACCGAACATATTGTTGATGCCTTGATGCAATCTTATGAAGAAAAACTTGAGTTGAAAGTTTCTATCCCTAGAAAACTCTATGATGAGTGGGAACCAACTATTAAGATTAAAATTAAAGATCATGAGTTTTATGCTTTGTGTGATTTGGGTGCTAGTGTCTCCACTATCCCTAAAACCTTATGTGATTTGCTAGATTTTCGTGATTTTGATGATTGCTCTCTAAACTTGCATCTCGCGGATTCCACTATTAAGAAACCTATAGGAAGAATTAATGATATTCTTATTGTTGCAAATAGGAATTATGTGCCCGTAGATTTTATCGTTCTTAATATAGATTGCAATCCTTCTTGCCCTATCATTCTTGGTAGACCTTTCTTAGAACGGTTGGTGCGATTATTGATATGAAGGAAGGGAATATTAGATTCCAATTTCCATTAAAAAGGGCATGGAACACTTTCCTAGAAAGAAAATAAAATTTCCATATGAAACTATCATGAGAGCTACTTATGGATTGCCTACCAAAGATGGCAATACCTAGATCTATCCTCGCTTTTATGCCTAGCTAGGGGCGTTAAACGATAGCGCTTGTTGGGAGGCAACCCAATTTTATTTTAAGTTTTTTGTGTTTTTCTTCTGTTTAGGAATAAGTAATCCATATACCTTTTGTTTAGATGTGATTTTGTGTTTTAATTAGTGTTTGTGCCAAGTTAGACCTATAGGATCTTCTTGGATGATAGTTATTTGATCTTGCTGTAATTTCCAGAAACTTTCTGTTCACGAACACAATTGTTAAAAATTAGCAGAACGTGATAAAATACTTATTCAAATTGCTGCTGATCAGTAACAAATTTTCTAGGTCTTCCTATTTTGGTAGATTTTTTGGAGTTCCAGAAGTTTGCGTTAGTTACAGATTACTACAAACTGTTCTGTTTTTGACAGATTCTGTTTTTCGTGTGTTGTTTGCTTATTTTGATGAATCTATGGCTAGTAAAATAGTTTATAATCCATAGAGAAGTTGGAATACAGTAGGTTTAACACCAATATAAATAAAGAATGAGTTCATTACAGTACCTTGAAGTGGTATTTTGTTTTCTTTCTCTAACGGAGCTCACGAGATTTCTATTGAGTTTTGTGTTGTGAAGTTTTCAAGTTTTGGGTGAATTCCTTTGATGGATTATGGAACAAGGAGTGGAAAGAGCCTAAGCTTGGGGGTGCCCATGGCACCACAAGATAATCCAAGGACACCAAAAAGTCAAAGCTTAGGGATGCCCCGGAAGGCATCCCCTCTTTCGTCTACTTCCATCGGTAATTTTACTT
The DNA here is from genome assembly GCA_021605205.1 of Aegilops longissima. Taxonomy (NCBI): domain Eukaryota; kingdom Viridiplantae; phylum Streptophyta; class Magnoliopsida; order Poales; family Poaceae; genus Aegilops; species Aegilops longissima. The sequence goes on from CM038677.1 coordinate 767,101,772, forward strand.
GGAGCTATATTTTTATTCACCACATGATATGTGTTTTGCTTGGAGCGTCTTGTATTATTTGTGTCTTTGTTTGTTAGTGTGACATAATCATCCTTGCTGTACACACCTTTTGAGAGAGCCATATATGAATTGGAATTTGATAGAATACTCTATGTGCTTCACTTATATCTTTTGAGCTATGTAGTTTTGCTCTATGTGCTTCACTTATATCTTTTGAGCGTTATAATTTTGCTCTATGTGCTTCAGTTAGATCTTTTAGAGCATGTTGGTGGATTTGTTTTAAAGAAACTATTGATCTCTCATGCTTCACTTAGATTATTTTGAGAGTCTTAATATCATGGTAATTTGCTTAATAATAATATGCTTGGTATTCAAGATTTGTGAATCTTTCTTTTGAGTGCATTGAATACTAAGAAAAGATTGATGCTTGATAATTGTTTTGAGATATGAGATGGTGATATTAGAGTCATGCTAGTTGAGTAGTTGTGAATTTGAGAAATACTTGTGTTAAAGTTTGTGATTCCCGTAGCATGCACGTATGGTGAACCGTTATGTGATGAAGTCGGAGCATGATTTATTTATTGATTGTCTTCCTTATGAGTGGCGGTCGGGGACGAGCGATGGTCTTTTCCTACCAATCTATCCCCCTAGGAGCATGCGCGTAATACTTTGCTTTTATAACTTCTAGATTTTTGCAATAAGTATATGAGTTCTTTATGACTAATGTTGAGTCCATGGATTATGCGCACTTTTTCCCATCCTTCCACCATTGCTAGCCTCTCTAATACCGCCCACTTTTCGCCAGTATCATACACCCACCATATACCTTTCTCAAAACAGCCACCATACCTACCTATTATGGCATTTCCATAGCCATTCCGAGATATATTGCCATGCAACTTTCCACCGTTCCGTTTATTATGACACGCTCCATCATTGTCATATTGCTTAGCATGATCATGTAGTTGACATCGTATTTGTGGCAAAGCCACCGTTCATAATTCTTTCATACATGTCACTCTTGATTCATTGCATATCCTGGTACACCGCCGGAGGCATTCATATAGAGTCATATTTTGTTCTAAGTATCAAGTTGTAATTGTTGAGTTGTAAGAAAAATAAAAGTATGATGATCATCATTTTTAGAGCATTGTCCCAAGTGAGGAAAGAATGATGGAGACTATGATTCCCCCATAAGTCGGGATGAGACTCCGGATGAAAAAGAAAAAAAAAGAAAAGAAAAGAGGCCATAAAAAAAGAAGAAGAGAAAAGGCCCGAACAAAAAAAAGAGAGAAAAAGAGAGAATGGACAATGTTACTATCCTTTTACCACACTTGTGCTTCAAAGTAGCACCATGATCTTCATGATAGAGAGTCTCTCATTTTGTCACTTTCATATACTAGTGGGCATTTTACATTATAGAACTTGGCTTGTATATTCCAATGATGGGCTTCCTCAAATTGCCCTAGGTCTTCGTGAGCAAGCGAGTTGGATGCACACCCACTTAGTTTCTTTGTTGAGCTTTCATATGCTTATAGCTCTAGTGCATCCGTTGGATGGCAATCCCTACTCACTCACATTGATATCTATTGATGGGCATCTCCATAGCCCGTTGATACGCCTAGTTGATGTGAGACTATCTTCCCCTCTTTTTGTCTTCTCCACAACCACCATTCTATTCCACATATAGTGCTATATCCATGGCTCACGCTCATGTGTTGCGTGAAGATCGAAAAAGTTTTGAAAATGTTAAAGTATGAATCAATTTCTTGGCGTGTCATCGGGGTTGTGCATGATTTAAATACTTTGTGTGGTGAAGATAGAGCATAGCCAGACTATATGATTTTGTAGGGATAACTTTCATTGGCCATGTTATTTTGAGAAGACATAATTGCTTTGTTAGTATGCTTGAAGTATTGTTATTTTTATGTCAATATGAACTTTTGTCTTGAATCTTTCGAATCTGAATATTCATACCACAATTAAGAAGATTTGCATTGAAATTATGCCAATTAGCACTCTGCATCAAAAATTCTCTTTTTATCATTTACCTACTCGAGAACAAGCAGGAATTAAGCTTGGGGATGCCTGATACGTCTCCAATGTATCTATAATTTTTGATTGCTCCATGCTATATTATCTACTATTTTGGACTATATTATCCACTTTTATATTGCTCCAGGAATTAAGCTTGGGGCTTTATTTTCCAATTTTATATTATCTTTGGGACTAACCTATTAACCGGAGGCCCAGCCCAGAATTGCTGTTTTTTTTGCCTATTTCAGTGTTTCGAAGAAACGGAAATCAAACGGAGTCCAAACGGAATGAAACCTTCGGGAACGTGATTTTCTCACCGAACGTGATCCAGGAGACTTGGACCCTACTCCAAGAAGTAAAAGAGGCGGTCACGAGGGTGGGGGTGCCCCCCTAGGGCGCGTCCCCTGCCTCGTGGGCCCCCTGTTGCTCCACCGACGTACTCCTTCCTCTTATATATACCTACGTACCCCCAAACGATCAAAGACGGAGCCAAAAACCTAATTCCACCGCCGCAACTTTCTGTATCCATGAGATCCCATCTTGGGGCCTGTTCCGGAGCTCCGCCGGAGAGGGCCGTCATCAAGGAGGGCTTCTACATCATCATAGCCCCTCCGATGAAGTGTGAGTAGTTTACCTCAGACCTTCGGGTCCATAGTTATTAGCTAGATGGCTTCTTCTCTCTTTTTGGATCTCAGTAGAATGTTCTCCCCCTCTCTCGTGGAGATCTATTCGATGTAATCTTCTTTTTGCGGTTTGTTTGTTGAGACCGATGAATTGTGGGTTTATGATCAAGTCTATCTATGAATAATATTTGAATCTTCTCTGAATTCTTTTATGTATGATTGGTTATCTTTGCAAGTCTCTCCGAATTATCAGTTTGGTTTGGCCTACTAGATTGGTTTTTCTTGCAATGGGAGAAGTACTTAGCTTTGGGTTCGAACTTGCGGTGTCCTTTCCCAGTGACAGAAGGGGCAACAAGGCACGTACTGCATCATTGCCATCGAGGATAACAAGATGGGGTTTATTGTTGGAAATATGCCCTAGAGGCAATAATAAAAGTATTATTATTATATTTCTTTGTTCATGATAATTGTCTTTATTCATGCTATAACTGTATTATCCGGAAATCGTAATACACGTGTGAATACATAGACCATAATATGTCCCTAGTAAGCCTCTAGTTGACTAGCTCGTTGATCAACAGATAGTCATGGTTTCCTGGCTATGGACATTGGATGTCATTGATAACGGGATCACATCATTAGGAGAATGATGTGATGGACAAGACCCAATCCTAAGCATAGCACAAGATCGTGTAGTTCGTTTGCTAGAGCTTTTCCAATGTCAAGTATCTCTTCCTTAGACCATGAGATCGTGTAACTCCGGATACCGTAGGAGTGCTTTGGGTGTATCAAACGTCACAATGTGGCGGGTGACTATAAAGGTGCACTACTGGTATCTCGAAAGTGTCATTGGGTTGACACGGATCGAGACTGGGATTTGTCACTCCGTATGACGGAGAGGTATCTCTGGGCCCACTCGGTAATGCATCATCATAATGAGCTCGAAGTGACCAAGTGGTTGATCACGGGATCATGCATTACGGTACGAGTAAAGTGACTTGCCGGTAACGAGACTGAACGAGGTATTGGGATACCGACGATCGAGTCTCGGGCAAGTAACGTACCGATTGACAAAGGGAATTGTATACGGGGTTGTTTAATCCTCGACATCGTGGTTCATCCGATGAAATCATCGAGGAGCATGTGGGAGCCAACATGGGTATCCAGATCCCGCTGTTGGTTATTGCCCGAGAGTCGTCTCGGTCATGTCTACATGTCTCCCGAACCCGTAGGGTCTACACACTTAAGGTTCGGTGACGCTAGGGTTATATGAATATGAGAATGCAGCATACCGAATGTTGTTCGGAGTCCCGGATGAGATCCTGGACATCACGAGGAGTTTCGGAATGGTCCAGAGGTAAAGAATTATATATAGGAAGTGGTATTTCGGCCATCAGGAAAGTTTCGGGGTCACCCGGTAATGTACCGGGACCACCGGAAGGGTCCCGGGGGTCCACCGGGTGGGGCCACCCATCCCGGAGGGCCCCATGGGCTGAAGTGGGAGGGAAACCATCCCATAGTGGGCTGGTGCGCCCCCCTAGGCCCACCCCCCGCGCCTAGGGTTGAAACCCTAGGGTGGGGGGGGGGCGCACCACATGCCTTGGGGGGCACTCCGCCCCCCTAGCCGTCGCCCCCTTGGGAGATTGGATCTCCCAGGGCCGGCGCCCCCCTGGGGGCCTATATAAAGGAGGGCAAGGGGGAGGGCAGCCGGACCCTGTGCATTGGCGCCTCCCTCCCCCTGCTACACCTCGTCCTCCTCCCGCAGCAGCTTGGCGAAGCCCTGCCGGAGTTCTGCTGCATCCACCACCACGCCGTCGTGATGCTGGATCATCATCAACCTCTCCTTCCCCCTTGCTGGATCAAGAAGGAGGAGACGTCTCCCGTCCCGTACATGTGTTGAACGCGGAGGTGCTGTCCGTTCAGCACTTGGTCATCGGTGATCTGAATCACGGCGAGTACGACTCCATCATCACCATCCCCTTGAACGCTTCCGCACGCGATCTACAAGTGGTATGTAGATGCAAACTCACTCCCTTGACTCGTTGCTTAGATGAACTCATAGATGGATCTTGGTGAAACCGTAGGAAAAATTTTAATTTTCTGCAACGTTCCCCAACAGTGGTATCAGAGCTAGGTCTATGCGTAGTTCTCTATTGCACGAGTAGAACACAATATTGTTGTGGGCGTAGATCTTGTCAACTTGCTTGCCGCTACTAGTCTTATCTTGCTTCACCGGTATTGTGGGATGAAGCGGCCCGGACCAACCTTACACGTACGCTTACGTGAGACCGGTTCCACCGACTGACATGCATTAGTTGCATAAGGTGGCTGGCGGGTGTCTGTCTTTCCCACTTTAGTTGGAGCGGATTCGATGAAAAGGGTCCTTATGAAGGGTAAATAGAAGTTGACAAAATCACGTTGTGGATGTAACGTAGGTAAGAAAACGTTCTTGCTAGATCACCTTTTCAAGCCACGTAAAAACTTGCAACAACAATTAGAGGACGTCTAACTTGTTTTTGCAGCAAGTGTCTTGTGATGTGATATGGCCAAAGTTGTGATGAATGATGAATGATATATATGTGATGTATGAGATCATGTTCTTGTAATAGGAATCATGACTTGCATGTCGATGAGTATGACAACCGGCAGGAGCCATAGGAGTTGTCTTTATTTTTTGTATGACCTGCGTGTCATTGAAGAACGCCATGTAAATTACTTTACTTTATTGCTAAACGCGTTAGCCATAGAAGTAGAAGTAGTCGTTGGCGTGACAACTTCATGAAGACACCATGATGGAGATCATGATGATGGAGATCATGGTGTCATGCCGGTGACGAAGATGATCATGGAGCCCCGAAGATGGAGATCGAAGGAGCTATATGATATTGGCCATATCATGTCACTACTATATAATTGCATGTGATGTTTATTATGTTTATGCATCTTGTTTACTTAGAATGACGGTAGTAAATAAGATGATCCCTTACAACAATTTCAAGAAGTGTTCTCCCCTAACTGTGCACCGTTGCTAAAGTTCGTCGTTTCGAAGCACCACGTGATGATCGGGTGTGATAGATCCTTACGTTCACATACAACGGGTGTAAGACAATTTTACACATGCAAAACACTTAGGGTTAACTTGACGAGCCTAGCATGTACAGACATGGCATCGGAACACAGAGACCGAAAGGTCGAACACGAGTCGTATGGAAGATACGATCAACATGAAGATGTTCACCGACGATGACTAGTCCGTCTCACGTGACGATCGGACACGGCCTAGTCGACTCGGATCGTGTAACACTTAGATGGCTAGAGGGATGTCTAATCTGATTAGATGAACTTAATTATCATGAACTTAGTCTAAATCCTTTGCAAATATGTCTTGTAGATCAAATGGCCGCCGCTAATGTCACCATGAACTTCAACGCGTTCCTAGAGAAAACCAAGCTGAAAGATGATGGCAGCAACTATACGGACTGGGTCCGGAACCTGAGGATCATCCTCATAGCTGCCAGGAAACAATATGTCCTAGAAGGACCGCTAGGTGACGCTCCCGTCCCAGAGAACCAAGACGTTGTGAACGCTTGGCAGTCTCGCGCTGATGATTACTCCCTCGTTCAGTGCGGCATGCTTTACAGCTTAGAACAGGGGCTCCAAAAGCGTTTTGAGCATCACGGAGCATATGAGATGTTCGAGGAGCTGAAACTAGTTTTCCAAGCTCATGCCCGGGTCGAGAGATATGAAGTCTCCGACAAGTTCTACAGTTGTAAGATGGAGGAAAATAGTTCTGTCAGTGAGCACATACTCAAGATGTCTGGGTTGCACAACCACTTGTCCCAGCTGGACATTAACCTCCCGGACGAGGCGGTCATTGACAGAATCCTTCAGTCGCTCCCACTTAGCTACAAGAGCTTTGTGATGAACTACAATATGCAGGGGATGGAAAAGACCATTCCTGAGGTATTTGCTATGCTGAAATCGGCAGAGGTTGAAATCAAAAGGAACATCAAGTGTTGATGGTCAATAAAACCACCAAGTTCAAGAAGGGCAAGGGAAAGAAGAACTTCAAGAAAGACGGCAAGGATGTTGCCGCGCCCGGTAAGCAAGTTGTCGGGAAGAAGTCAAAGAATGGACCCAAGCCTGAGACGGAGTGCTTTTATTGCAAAGGGAAGGTCACTGGAAGCGGAACTGCCCCAAATACTTAGCGGACAAGAAGGCCGGCAACACCAAAGATATATTTGATATACATGTAATTGATGTGTACCTTACCAGTACTCGTAGTAACTCTTGGGTATTTGATACCGGTGCCGTTGCTCATATTTGTAACTCACAGCAGGAGCTGCGGAATAAACGGAGACTGGCGAAGGACGAGGTGACGATGCGCGTCGGGAATGGTTCCAAGGTCGATGTGATCGCCGTCGGCACGCTACCTCTACATTTACCTACGGGATTAGTTATAAACCTCAATAATTGTTATTTAGTGCCAAGTTTGAGCATGAACATTGTATCAGGATCTCATTTAATATGAGATGGCTACTCATTTAAATCCGAGAATAATGGTTGTTCTATTTATATGAGAGATATGTTTTATGGTCATGCTCCGATGGTCAATGGTTTATTCTTAATGAATCTCGAACGTAATATTACACATATTCATAGTGTGAATACCAAAAGATGTAAAGTTGATAACGATAGTCCCGCATACTTGTTGCACTGCCGCCTTGGTCACATCAGTGTAAAGCACATGAAGAAGCTCCATGCTGATGGACTTTTAGAGTCTCTAGATTATGAATCGTTTGACACATGCGAACCATGCCTCATGGGCAAGATGACCAAGACTCCATTCTCCGGAACAATGGAGCGAGCGACCAACTTGTTGGAAATCATACATACTGATGTGTGCGGTCCAATGAGCGTTGAGGCTCGCGGAGGATATCGTTATGTTCTCACTCTCACTGATGACTTGAGTAGATATGGGTATGTCTACTTAATGAAACACAAGTCTGAGACCTTTGAAAAGTTCAAGGAATTTCAGAATGAGGTAGAGAATCAACGTGACCGAAAGATAAAGTTCCTATGATCAGATCGTGGGGGAGAATATTTAAGTCACAAATTTGGTACACACTTAAGGAAATGTGGAATCGTTTCACAACTCACGCCCCATGGAACACCTCAGCGTAACGGTGTGTCCGAACGTCGTAATCGCACTCTATTGGATATGGTGCGGTCTATGATGTCTCTTACCGATTTACCGCTATCGTTTTGGGGATACGCTCTAGAGACAGCTACATTCACTTTAAATAGGGCTCCGTCTAAATCCGTTGAGACGACACCGTATGAATTATGGTTTGGCAAGAAACCTAAGCTGTCGTTTCTAAAAGTTTGGGGATGCGATGCTTATGTCAAGAAACTTCAACCTGAAAAGCTCGAACCCAAGTCGGAAAAATGCGTCTTCATAGGATACCCTAAGGAAACCATTGGGTATACCTTCTACCTAAGATCCGAAGGCAAGATCTTTGTTGCCAAGAACGGACTCTTTCTGGAGAAAGAGTTTCTCTCAAAAGAAGTAAGTGGGAGGAAAGTGGAACTTGATGAAGTATTACCTCTTGAACCGGAGAGTAGCGCAGCTCAAGAAAACGTTTTTGTTGTGCCTCCACGGTTAGAGAGGAGGTTGATGATGATGATCATGAAACTTCAGATCAAGTTACTACTGAACTTCGTAGGTCCACAAGGACACGTTCCGCACCAGAGTGGTACGGCAACCCTGTCCTGGAAATCATGTTGTTGGACAACGGTGAACCTTCGAACTATGAAGAAGCGATGGCGGGCCCAGATTCCAACAAATGGCTTGAAGCCATGAAATCCGAGATAGGATCCATGTATGAAAACAAAGTGTGGACTTTGACAGACTTGCCCGATGATCGGCGGGCGATAGAAAACAAATGGATCTTTAAGAAGAAGACGGACGCGGATGGTAATGTTACCATCTATAAAGCTCGACTTGTCGCTAAGGGTTATCGGCAAGTTCAAGGGGTTGACTACGATGAGACGTTCTCTCCCGTAGCGAAGCTGAAGTCCGTCCGAATCATGTTAGCAATTGCCGCATACTATGATTATGAGATATGGCAAATGGACGTCAAAACGGCATTCCTTAACGGTTATCTTAAGGAAGAACTGTATATGATGCAGCCGGAAGGTTTTGTCGACCCTAAGAATGCTAACAAGGTATGCAAGCTCCAGCGATCCATTTATGGGCTGGTGCAAGCATCTCGGTGTTGGAACATTCGCTTTGATGAGATGATCAAAGCGTTTGGGTTTATGCAGACTTATGGAGAAGCCTGTGTTTACAAGAAAGTGAGTGGGAGCTCTGTAGCATTTCTCATATTATATGTAGATGACATACTTTTGATGGGAAATGATATAGAACTTTTGGACAGCATTAAGGCCTACTTGAATAAGAGTTTTTCAATGAAGGACCTTGGAGAATCTGCTTATATATTAGGCATCAAGATCTATAGGGATAGATCGAGACGCCTCATAGGTCTTTCACAAAGCACATACCTTGATAAGATTTTGAAGAAGTTCAAAATGGATCAGTCCAAGAAAGGGTTCTTGCCTGTTTTGCAAGGTGTGAGATTGAGCTCGGCTCAATGCCCGACCACGGCAAAAGATAAAGAAGAGATGAGTGTCATCCCCTATGCTTCAGCCATAGGATCTATTATGTATGCCATGCTGTGTACCAGACCTGATGTAAACCTTGCCGTAAGTTTGGTAGGAAGGTACCAAAGTAATCCCGGCAAGGAACACTGGACAGCGGTCAAGAATATCCTGAAGTACCTGAAAAGGACAAAGGACATGTTTCTCGTTTATGGAGGTGACGAAGAGCTCGTCGTAAAGGGTTACGTCGACGCTAGCTTCGACATAGATCTGGATGACTCTAAGTCACAAACCGGATACGTGTATATGTTGAATTGTGGAGCAGTAAGCTGGTGCAGCTGCAACAGAGCATCGTGGCGGGATCTACATGTGAAGCGGAGTACATGGCAGCCTCGGAGGCAGCACATGAAGCAATTTGGGTGAAGGAGTTCATCACCAACCTAGGAGTCATACCCAATGCGCCGGGGCCGATCAAACTCTTCTGTGACAACACTGGAGCTATTGCCCTTGCCAAGGAGCCCAGGTTTCACAAGAAGACCAGGCACATCAAGCATCGCTTCAACTCCATCCGTGAAAATGTTCAAGATGGAGACATAGAAATTTGCAAAGTACATACGGATCTGAATGTCGCGGATCCGTTGACTAAACCTCTCTCGCGAGCAAAACATGATCAACACCAGAACTCTATGGGTGTTCGATTCATCACAATGTAACTAGATTATTGACTCTAGTGCAAGTGGGAGACTGTCGGAAATATGCCCTAGAGGCAATAATAAAAGTATTATTATTATATTTCTTTGTTCATGATAATTGTCTTTATTCATGCTATAACTGTATTATCCAGAAATCGTAATACACGTGTGAATACATAGACCATAATATGTCCCTAGTAAGCCTCTAGTTGACTAGCTCGTTGATCAACAAATAGTCATGGTTTCCTAGCTATGGACATTGGATGTCATTGATAACGGGATCACATCATTAGGAGAATGATGTGATGGACAAGACCCAATCCTAAGCATAGCACAAGATCGTGTAGTTCGTTTGCTAGAGCTTTTCCAATGTCAAGTATCTCTTCCTTAGACCATGAGATCGTGTAACTCCCGGATACCGTAGGAGTGCTTTGGGTGTATCAAATGTCACAACGTAACTGGGTGACTATAAAGGTGCACTACAGGTATCTCTGAAAGTGTCTGTTGGGTTGACACGGATCGAGACTGGGATTTGTCACTCCGTATGACGGAGAGGTATCTCTGGGCCCACTCGGTAATGCATCATCGTAATGAGCTCGAAGTGACCAAGTGGTTGATCACGGGATCATGCATTACGGTACGAGTAAAGTGACTTGCCGGTAACGAGACTGAATGAGGTATTGGGATACCGACGATCGAGTCTCGGGCAAGTAACGTACCGATTGACAAAGGGAATTGTATACGAGGTTGTTTAATCCTCGACATCGTGGTTCATCCGATGAAATCATCGAGGAGCATGTGGGAGCCAACATGGGTATCCAGATCCCGCTGTTGGTTATTGCCCGAGAGTCGTCTCGGTCATGTCTACATGTCTCCCGAACCCGTAGGGTCTACACACTTAAGGTTCGGTGACGCTAGGGTTGTATGAATATGAGAATGCAGCATACCGAATGTTGTTCGGAGTCCTGGATAAGATCCCGGACGTCACGAGGAGTTTCGGAATGGTCCAGAGGTAAAGAATTATATATAGGAAGTGGTATTTCGGCCATCGGGAAAGTTTCGGGGTCACCCGGTAATGTACCGGGACCACCGGAAGGGTCCCGGGGGTCCACTGGGTGGGGCCACCCATCCCGGAGGGCCCCATGGGCTGAAGTGGGAGGGGAACCAGCCCATAGTGGGCTGGTGCGCCCCCCTAGGCCCACCCCCTGCGCCTAGGGTTGAAACCCTAGGGTGGGGGGGCGCACCACATGCCTTGGGGGGCACTCCACCCCCCTGGCCGCCGCCCCCTTGGGAGATTGGATCTCCAGGCTGCCCCCTGGGGCCTATATAAGGAGGGCAAGGGGAGGCAGCGGACCCTGTGCATTGGCGCCTCCCTCCCCTGCTACACCTCGTCCTCCTCCATGACACCTTGGCGAAGCCTGCGGAGTTCTGCTGCATCCACCACCACGCCGTCGTGTTGCTGGATCATCATCAACCTCTCCTTCCCCCTTGCTACATCAAGAAGGAGGAGACGTCTCCCGTCCCGTACGTGTGTTGAACGTGGTGGTGCTGTCCGTTCAGCACTTGGTCATCGATGATCTGAATCACGGCGAGTACGACTCCATCATCACCATCCCCTTGAACGCTTCCGCACACAATCTACAAGTGGTATGTAGATGCAAACTCACTCCCTTGACTTGTTGCTTAGATGAACTCATAGATGGATCTTGGTGAAACCGTAGGAAAAATTTTAATTTTCTGCAACGTTCCCCAACATTTATATCATATTGCATGAATTTATCCCTCTACATCATGTCATCTTGCTTAAGGCGTTACTCTGTTTTTAACTTAATACTCTAGATGCATGCTGGATAGCGGTCGATGAGTGGAGTAATAGTAGTAGATGCAGGCAGGAGTCGGTCTACTTGTCTCGGACGTGATGCCTATATACATGATCATACCTAGATATTCTCATAACTATGCTCAATTCTGTCAATTGCTCAACAGTAATTTGTTCACCCACGGTAGAATACTTATGCTCTTGAGAGAAGCCACTAGTGAACCCTATGGCCCCCGAGTCTATTCTCATCATATCAATCTCCATCACTTTAATCTTGCTTTGTTTTTATTTTGCCTTTTACTTTTGACCTTGCATCTCTATATTAAAAATACCAAAAATATTATCTATCATCTCTATCAGATCTCACTCTCGTAAGTGACCGTGAAGGGATTGACAACTCCTAATCGTGTTGGTTGCGTTGAGCTATCATTTTGTGCAGGTACGAGGGACTTGCGTGTGGCCTCCTACTGGATTGATACCTTGGTTCTCAAAAATTGAGGGAAATATTTACGCTACTTTGCTGCATCATCCTCTCCTCTTCGGGGAAAACCAACGCAGTGCTCAAGAGGTAGCAGCTATCATGGAGCGGCATCAACATGCCGTGGTACAAATTTTGTCCCATTTGGGGCAGGTTTGGGTATATGCTTCTCACAACAAGCATGGTGGTTTTCGGTAGGGAACTTCCCACCTTTGGTGACAAAACGATATCCATTGCCTCTTATTGCTTTCAAATCCTTTTCTCGTGTCAACATAGAACAACAGGAGTGTTGTGTGAATTTTTGTGATTTTCCGGGGTTCGTTTGGACATTTTTATGCATTAACTGAGTTTTCAATGCATTTATGTGCATAATTCAAATTTGAACTTCATGCACATGCTCGAGTGCATATAAGTTGGTCAAAAAATCAAATCTTGGTCCTTGGGTGCATGCTTAGGTCCCGTGCAAGAAATGGGAATGAATTTCAAACACCAGGGCACCGTAGATTGCCAGCAAAACATTGAGATGCATGGTTCTTTAAATTACAGTATATCCAAAACTCGTCTGAAATTCATGAAACTTGGCATGCTATCATGGAGCAGCATCAACATGTCGTGGTACAAATTTTGTCCCATTTGGGGCAGGTTTGGGTATATACTTCTCACAAACCGGAGCTTCTCACAACAAGTATGGTGGTTTTAGGTAGGGAACGTCCCACCTTTGGGGACGAAACGATATCCATTGCCTCTTGTCGCTTTCAAATTTTGTTCTCGTGTCAACATAGAACAACACGAGTGTTGTGTGAAGTTTTATGATTTTCCGGGGTTCGTTTGGAAATTTTTATGCATTAACTGAGTTTTCAATGCATTTATGTGCATAATTCAAATTTGAACTACATGCACATGCTCCAGTGCATATAAATTGGTTGAAAAATCAAATATGTGTCCTTGGGTGCATGCTTAGGTCCCATGCAAGAAATGGGAATGAATTTCAAACACCAGGGCACCGTTGATTGCCGGCAAAACATTGAGATGCCTGGTTTTTAAATTATAGTAAATCTAAAACTTGTCTGAAATTCATGAAACTTGGCATGCTATCATGGAGCGGCATCAACATGTCGTGGTACAAATTTTGTCCCATTTGGGGCAGGTTTGGGTATATGCTTCTCACAAACCGGAGCTTCTCACAACAAGCATCGTGGTTTTCGGTAGGGAATGTCCGTCTTTGGGGACGAAACAATATCCATTGCCTCTTATTGCTTTCAAATTTTTTTCTCGTGTCAACATAGAACAACAGGAGTGTTGTGTGAATTTTTATGATTTTCCGGGGTTCGTTTGGACATTTTTATGCATTAACTGAGTTTTCAATGCATTTATATGCATAAATCAAATTTGAACTACATGCACATGCTCCAGTTCATATAAATTAGTCGAAAAATAAAATATGTATCCTTGGGTGCATGCTTAGGTCCGATGCAAGAAATGGGAATGAATTTCAAACACCAGGGCACCGTTGATTGCTGGCATAACATTGGGATCCCTGGTTTTTAAATTATAGTAAATCCAAAACTCATCTGAAATTCATGAAACTTGGCATGCTATCATGGAGCGGCATAAACATGCCGTGGTGCAAATTTTGTCCCATTTGGGACAGGTTTGGGTCTACGCTTCTCACAAACTGGAGCTTCTCACGACAACAATGATGGTTTTCGGTAGGGAACGTCCCACCTTTGGGGACGAAACAATATCCATTGCATCTTATTGCGTTCAAATTTTTTTCTCGTGTCAACATAGAAAAACAGGAGTGTTGTGTGAATTTTTGTGATTTTTCGGGGTTCGTTTGGACATTTTTATGCATTAAATGAGTTTTCAATCCATTTATGTGCATAATTCAAATTTGAACTACATGCAAATGCTCCAGTGCATATAAATTGGTTGAAAAATCAAATCTGTGTCCTTGGGTGCATGCTTAGGTCCCATGCAAGAAATGGGAATGAATTTCAAACACCAGGGCACCGTTGATTGCCGGTAAAACATTGAGATGCCTGGTTTTTAAATTATAGTAAATCCAAAATTCGTCTGAAATTCATGAAACTTGGCATGCTATCATGGAGCGGCATCAACATGTCGTGGTACAAATTTTGTCCCATTTGGGGAAGGTTTGGGTATATGCTTCTCACAAACCGGAGCTTCTCACAACAAGCATGGTGGTTTTTGGTAGGGAACGTCCCACTTTTGCGTACGAAACGATATCCATTTCCTCTTATTGCTTTCAAATTCTTTTCTCGTGTCAACATAGAACAACAGGAGTGTTGTGTGAATTTTTGTGATTTTTTGGGGTTCGTTTGGACATTTTTATGCATTAACTGAGTTTTCAATGCATTTATGTGCATAATTCAAATATGAACTTCATGCACATGCTCCAGTGCATTTAAATTGGTCGAAAAATCAAATCTGTGTCCTTGGGTGCATGCTTAGGTCCAATGCAAGAAATGGGAATGAATTTCAAACACCAGGGCACCATTGATTGCCGGCAAAACATTGAGATGTCTGGTTTTTAAAATTATAGTAAATCCAAAACTCGTCTGAAATTCATGAAACTTGGCATGCTATCATGGAGCGGCATCAACATGCCATGGTACAAATTTTGTCCCATTTGGGGCAGGTTTGGGTATATGCTTCTCACAAACCGGACCTTCTCACAACAAGCATGGTGGTTTTCGGTAGGGAACGTCCGACCTTTGGGGACGAAACGATATCCATTGCCTCTTATTGCTTTCAAATTTTGTTCTCGTGTGAATATAGAACATCAGGAGTGTTGTGTGAAGTTTTATGATTTTCCGGGGTTCGTTTGGACATTTTTATGCATTAACTAAGTTTTCAATGCATTTATGTGCATAATTCAAATTTGAACTACATGTACATGCTTCAGTGCATATAAATTGGTCGAAAAATCAAATCTGTGTCCTTGGGTGCATGCTTAGGTCCCATGCAAGAAATGGGTATGAATTTCAAACACCAGGGCACCATTGATTGCCGGCAAAACATTGAGATATCTAGTTTTTAAATTATAGTAAATCTAATACTCGTCTGAAATTCATGAAACTTCGCATGCTATCATGGAGCGGCATCAACATGCCGTGGTGCAAATTTTGTCCAATTTGGGACAGGTTTGGGTATATGCTTCTCACAAACCGAAGCTTCTCATAACAAGCATGATGGTTTCGGTAAGGAACGTCCCACCTTTGGGGACGAAACCATATCCATTGACTCTTATTGCATTCAAATTTTTTTCTCGTGTCAACATAGAACAACAGGAGTGTTGTGTGAATTTTTGTGATTTTTTGGGGTTCGTTTGGAAATTTTTATGCATTAATTGAGTTTTCAATGCATTTATGTGCATAATTCAAATTTGAACGACATGCACATGCTCCAGTGCATATAAATTGGTCGAAAAATCAAATCTATGTCCTTGGGTGCATGCTTAGGTCCCATGCAAGAAATGGGAATGAATTTCAAACACCAGGGCACCGTTGATTGCCGGCAAAACATTGAGATGCCTGGTTTTTAAATTATAGGAAATCCAAAACTTGTTTGAAATTCATGAAACTTGGCATGGTATCATGGAGCGGCATCAACATGCCATGGTACAAATTTTGTCCTATTTGGGGCAGGTTTGGGAATATGCTTCTCACAAACCAGAGCTTCTCACAACAAGCATGGTGGTTTTTGGTAGGGAACGTCCCACCTTTGGGGACGTAACGATATCCATTGCCTCTTATTGCTTTCAAATTTTGTTCTCGTCTCAACATAGAACAATAGGAGCGTTGTGTGAAGTTTTATGATTTTCCGGGGTTTAATTGGACATTTTTATGCATTAACTGAGTTTTCAAAGCATTTATGTGCATAATTCAAATTTGAACTACATGCACATGCTCCAGTGCATACAAATTGGTCAAAAAATCAAATCTGTGTCCCTGGGTGCATGCTTACGTCCCATGCAAGAAATGGGAATGAATTTCAAACACCAGGGCACCGTTGATTGCCGGCAAAACATTGAGATGCCTGGTTTTTAAATTATTGTAAATCCAAAACTCGTCTGAAATTCATGAAACTTGGCATGCTATCATGGAGCGGCATCAACATGCCATGGTCCAAATTTTGTCCCATTTGGGGCAGGTTTGGGTATATGCTTCTCACAAACCGGAACTTCTCACAACAAGCATGATGGTTGCGGTAGGGAACATCCTACCTTTGGGGACGAAACAATATCCATTGCCACTTATTGCTTTCAATTTTTTTTCTCGTGTCAACATAGAACAACGGGAGTGTTGTGTGAATTTTTGTGATTTTTCGGGGTTCGTTTGGACATTTTTATGCATTAACTGAGTTTTCGATGAATTTATGTGCATAATTCAAATTTGAACTACATGCACATGCTCCAGTGCATATAAATTGGTCGAAAAATCAAATCTGTGTCCTTGGGTGCATGCTTAGGTCCCATGCAAGAAATGGGAATGCATTTTAAACACGAGGGCACTGTTGATTGTCGTAAAACATTGAGATGCTTGGTTTTTAAATTATAGTAAATCCAAAACTCGTTTGAAATTCATGAAACTTGGCATGGTATCATGGAGCGGCATCAACATGCCATGGTACAAATTTTTTCCTATTCGGGGCAGGTTTGGGTATATGCTTCTCAAAAACCGGAGCTTCTCACAACAAGCATGGTGGTTTTTGGTAGGGGACGTCCCACCTTTGGGGACGAAACGATATCCATTGCCTCTTATTGCTTTCAAATTTTGTTCTCATGTCAACATAGAACAATAGGAGTGTTGTGTGAAGTTTTATGATTTTCCGGAGTTCGTTTGGACATTTTTATGCATTAACTGAGTTTTCAATGCATTTATGTGCATAATTAAAAATTGAACTACATGCACATGCTCCAGTGCATACAACTTGGTTGAAAAATCAAATCTGTGTCCTTGGGTGCATGCTTAGGTCCCATGCAAGAAAAGGGAATGAATTTCAAACACCAGGGCACCGTTGATTGCTGGCAGAACATTGAGATGCCTGGTTTTTAAAATTATAGTAAATCCAAAACTCGTCTGAAATTCATGAAACTTGGCATGCTATCATGGAGCGGCATCAACATGCCGTGGTACAAATTTTGTCCCATTCGGGGCAGGTTTAATTTGGGTATATGCTTCTCACAAACCGGAGCTTCTCACAACAAGCATGATGGTTTTCGGTACGCAACGTCCCACCTTTGGGGACGAAACAATATCCATTGCCTCCTATTGCTTTCAATTTTTTTTCTCGTGTCAACATAGAACAACAGGAGTGTTGTGTGAATTTTTATGATTTTTGGGGTTCGTTTGGACATTTTTATGCATTAATTGAGTTTTCAATGCATTTATGCGAATAATTCAAATTAGAACTACATGCACATGCTCCAGAGCATATAAATTAGTTGAAGAATCAAATCTGTATCCTTGGGTGCATGCTTAGGTCCCCTGCAAAAAATGACTATGAATTTCAAACACCAGGGCACCGTTGATTGCTGGCAAAACATTGAGATGTCTGGTTTTTAAATTATTGTAAATCCAAAACTCGTCTGAAATTCATGAAACTTGGCATGCTATCCTGGAGCGGCATCAACATGCCGTGGTACAAATTTTGTCCCATTCGGGGCAGGTTTGGGTATATGCTTCACACAAACCGGAGCTTCTCATAACAAGCATGATGGTTTTCGGTAGGGAACATCCCACCTTTGGGGACGAAACAATATCCATTGCTGCTTATTGCTTTAAATTTTTTTTCTCGTGTCAACATAGAACAAAAGGACTGTTGTGTGATTTTTTGTGATTTTTCGGGGTTCGTTTGGACATTTTTATGCATTAACTGAGTTTTCGATGCATTTATGTGCATAATTCAAATTTGAACTACATGCACATGCTCCAGTGCATATAAATTGGTTGAAAAATCAAATCTGTGTCCTTGGGTGCATGCTTAGGTCCCATGCAAGAAATGGGAATGAATTTTAAACACGAGGGCACCGTTGATTGCCGGAAAACATTGAGATGCCTGGTTTTTAAATTATAGCAAATCCAAAACTCATCTGAAATTCATGAAACTTGGCATGGTATCATGGAGCGGCATCAACATGCCATGGTACAAATTTTGTCCCATTTGGGGCAGGTTTGGGTATATACTTCTCACAAACCGGAGCTTCTCACAACAAGTATGGTGGTTTTTGGTAGGGAACGTCCCGCCTTTGGGGACGAAACGATATCCATTGCCTCTTATTGCTTTCAAATTTTGTTCTCGTGTCAACATAGAACAATAGGAGTGTTGTGTGAAGTTTTATGATTTTTCGGGGTTCGTTTGGACATTTTTATGCATTAACTGAGTATTCAATGCATTTATTTGCATAATTCAAATTTGAACTACATGCACATGCTCCAGTGCATATAAATTGGTTGAAAAATCAAATCTGTGTCCTTGGGTGCATGCTTAGGTCCCATGCAAGAAATGGGAATGAATTTCAAACACCAGGGCACCGTTGATTGCCGGCAAAACATTGAGATGCATGGTTTTTAAAATTATAGTAAATCCCAAACTCGTCTGAAATTCATGAAACTTGGCATGCTATCATGGAGCAGCATCAACATGCCGTGGTACAAATTTTGTCCCATTTGGGGCAGGTTTGGGTATATGCTTCTCACAAACCGGAGCTTCTCACAACAAGCATGATGGTTTTCAGTAGGGAACGTCCCACCTTTGGGGACGAAACCATATCCATTGCCTCCTATTGCTTTCAATTCTTTATTCTCGTGTCAACATAGAACAACATGAGTGTTGTGTGTATTTTTATGATTTTTCGGGGTTCGTTTGGACATTTTTAAGCATTAACTGAGTTTTCAATGCATTTATGTGCATAATTCAAATTTGTACTACATGCTGTCGGGGGAAACTGTCCGCCACGAACACCTATGGGACCGGAGCCCCTTTTTTGTGCGGTACGAGGGCGGAGGGAGCACGAAGAGCAGATCGTAGCGAGGCACGCGGGCAGTTTTTACCCAGGTTCGGGCCATGTAGACGCGCAGAAACCCTACTCCTGCTTGGTTGTGTATTGAGTTGGAGAGCTCGAGAGCTTGAAGAAGCAGCTACACCGAGCGTGAGAGTGATCTAGGTTCCGAACCCAACCCCCTCCACGCTGCACATGGGCCTCCTTTTATAGTGCAAGGGGTCACCGACAGGTGTCAACGTAGGAGAAAGGGGTAAAAATGTAAAAGAGGTGGTAGTTGTAACAGTGCGGGAACAGTGGAGCCACAGTGCAGAACAGTGGTCTATACCTACTCTAACAGTGGGGGACAAGGGCATTTAATACCCGTCGCCGTCGGCCCCAAAAGCTCCCGCCATAGCGTCTCCGTCTGCCACGGCGATGGATCCACCACCGCGGAGCGCCACCGTGTCCCCCAGGCTGCACAGCCATCCGCCACGCGTCCCTGGATAAGCCCCAGGGCGACGCGTGGGCCGATGAGCTGGAGCGCGGAGACACAGCGTAGCCTTCCCGGCAAGCACCTTGCCGGGGCCTTGATCTTGCCGGGCCCGGGAGCTTGCCGCTCCCCGGGCCCTTGCCGGGTCTTCTATGATAGAATCTTCTAGTCTTCCTGGCAAGCTCCTCTTGCCAGGGTCTTGTGCTAATGAGATAATCTTGAGCCTGGTACGGCCTTCCCGGCAAGCTCCTCTTGCCGGGGTCTTGTGCCTTAAGTGGCCCTCCCGGCAAGCTCCTCTTGCCGGGGCCTTGTCTCCTTGACCTGAATACTTTGTTCTTGAATGGCTCCAAAAGAACCACGGAGGATCTTTGGCGGTCACCTGGCAAGCCTTGCCGCGGGGGGCTGCGACTGCCCGTGCACAAGTTCGGGATACTAGGGTACCCCTACTCTAGTACACCGACAGTAGCCCCCGGGCCTGGGCCATACACGGTGCCGAGCGCTGTTGGGCCAGGCCCAAAACAGGGCACGGGCACGCGCGGCCTGGGTTGCGCCGTATCTCACTCCGTATCCACCGCGCCAGCAGGGGGGGTGCACCCGAGACAACCTTGCCGGACCCGGCAACTGTTCTTCAGAGCAGCCCCCAGCGCAGCCCCCAGCGTAAGTATATGGTTTGCTTCCTGCTGTCAGGCGCGCATGGATACTCTTTGCTTGCTGATGTCCGACTGTTGGTTTGTGTAGGAGCAGAGCAGCCCCACCAGGAGCGCCCGGAGACCGCCCCTGACATGCCATCTGCCTCGACTACACCGCCAAGGGAGAGCTCTCCGGCAAGGGAGAAGTCACCGACAAGGGAGAGCTCTCCGGCAAGGGGGAGTACCAGCGGCCCCCCGGTGGTGGAGACCACAACTGCAGAGCCCGGCACAGATAATCCTCTTGCTTCAAAACTTCCCTTGGGTTCTGCTTCTTTTGATCTTCTTTTTTGTATACTTGCTTGACTCTTCTTCCTCTTCCGGCTGTCAGACCCATCGGCTGGGGAGCCGATGGAGACCGAGGTTGCCGCCGACGACGCTGCTGCCACCGACGAAGCAGCCGGTGCCGACGATCCCGCCGGCGCAGAGGCCGCCAAAGCTGCCGCCGCAGAAGCAGGCGAGGGGTCTGGCGATCGCACTGACGACCCTGAGGCCGCAGGAGCGCCAGGCGCTACGCCGACCGCCGATCCCTCCGCCGATGCCGCAGCGTCAGGCTCTGAAGAGCCCCAGCCAGGCGTCTTCTTTTCTTGTCGTGGAAATGCAGCCCCCGGCTGTTCTGGCTTGTCGGGGTGTATCTTCATCTTTGCAGCCCCCGGCAACTTTGGCCTGCCGGGGCCTTGATGCTGGCCTCCCTCTTCTCCTCCTTCGTCCCTAGTGCGGTCCGGCAAGGATGTGAACACGGAGGCCCTGAAGGAGCGGGTCGCCCACATCATCGCCAAGGTGGCTAAGCTTGGCAGGAAGGAGGGCGACCGCGCAGACTAGGGCTCCATTATCTTTGTCTTTTTGTTGCTGCACATCATGTTATGAACTCATTAGTCCGTTGCGACAAGTTATTTCTTGTAAGATATTTACTTCATTTTGATCAATCAGTGCAATGTTATCTTCCTTGTCTTAATCCTTGGCTTTGTATGTTTTTCACCCTACGCTCCCGGGGAACTTGCCGGCAAGGGACCTTTGCCGCGAGCGCTGAGTCCTGGACTCTGAGCAGCCTGCTGGCCAAGGTCTTACCGGCAAGCAACCTTGCCGCAGCTAGTCGCAACGCACTTAGCTTGCTGAGTGTACTCGGAAACGAAGCAAGGGCGCGACACTTGTCGCAGCTCACTTGAACCGTTGAGTGAACTCGGAAGCAAGATAAGGGTGCGGCAAGCTACGGGTAGGTTCCTCCGCGCACAGGTTTTCCATACAAAGTGTGATCGCTCAAGGAAGACAACTAAAATTTTAAGATTTGAACTGGTCAAATCCAAACAACTTAGCTTTTATATGTTGCTTGCTTATATTGCTTGCTTTCCGGTAAGGCTTCTCTTTCTTGAACAGCACTTGGTTCCTCCTCCACCTCCTTCCCCCCCGGCAAACTTGTGCGCGAGGAACTTTCCTTCTGCTTTAAAAGAAAAGGGAGAGGGAAACAAGTATATGGCCTGTCGGCGTGCTAATGCTTACCGGATACTTGAGTGTTGCACGAAATGCCAAAGAAAACATGCAAATAGCAGAGAAAAGCATGCGAATGGCAAATAGCGCAAAACACGAAATCTCTACTGATGCACGGGGTCTGCGCCCGGCTTTGTACAAAGGGTTATATGCAACAGCGGCAAAGCTTGTACAAAAGGTGGTTGCCGGAGCGGATCACGGCAACCGCGCCTTATGGGTGAAACTTGCGAAGATGCTCTATGTTCCAGGAGTTGCTCACCGGAATGGCATCTTTGGTCACAAGGCGGACAGCGCCGGGCCTCGTGACTTGTCTCACCCGATAAGGGCCTTCCCACTTCGGCGTCAACTTGTTGGAATTCTTGGCGGACTGAACACGCCGAAGAACAAGGTCGCCTTCCTCGAGACTCCTGGCCTTGACTTTGCGGCTATGGTAGCGGCGCAAAGCTTGCTGGAGCGAGCAGCTCGTACAGCAGCCTGAAGACGGTCTTCCTCAAGGAGCAGCGCGTTATCTTGTCGCAGCTGCTCTTGCTCAAGCTCATCATAAGCGAGCACTCGAGGTGACCCGTATACGAGTTCCGTGGGGAGAACTGCTGCGGGAACATCCGCTTCTACGGCGAGAACTTGCGGTTCAGCCGGAGCTTGACGTTCTCCGGCAAGCTTGCCGGAGCAAAACTTGTCGGGAGCCTCTGCTTCAACGGAACAAACCCTAGGGTTTGCCGGAGCAAAACTTGTCGGGAGCGTCTGCTTCAACGGAACAAACCCTGGGGTTTGCCGGAGCAGACTGCTCCCCAACACTCTTGGCGTTGATCTCCTTGACTCCTTTCTTTGTATGTTTTTGCCCTACGCTTTTAGGGAACTTGCCGGCACAGGCACCTTAGCCGCGAGCGCTGAGTGCAGGACGTCAGCAGCCTGCTGGCGGTGCCGCTGCCGACAAGAAACCTTGTCGCAACTAGTCGCAGCTCACTTAAGTTGTTGAGCGGACTCGAGACAAAGTAAGGGCGCAACTAGTTCTAGTTGCAGCTCACTTAAATTGTCGAGCGGACTCGAAACAAAGTAAGGGCGCAACTAGCCACGAGCTGGTTCCTCCACGTCCAGGCTTTTCATACAAAGTACGGCCGTTCAAGGAGGATATTGTCGGGGAAGCCCCCTGCTTGCACTTGCCGGTGGAGCTCGATGGTGCGTCCTCGGCGGTAGCGCAGCACTCCGAAGAGGTGCGCTTGCCGGAGTGGGCACCAGAACTCCTGCCGGACTTGGTCTTCTGGACGGAGAGTGCATGGTGGTTGCACCCCCACCAGTCTTGTCGCCACCGGCTCGCGCCTGGCTGACCCGCCGCGGCTACGATGTACTCGGCTGCCGTGGAGTGTCGCCGTTGGCAAAGCCGATGAAACTCTGACTGGTGGCCCTCCAATCGTCGACCTTGTCTGCCGCTGGAGGGAAGTCGAGGAGCAGTTGCGCCCTTGCGAGCGCTTCCGCTGGAGTAGAGGGGAACGCGGGCGAACGATGCGAGGAGCGGGATACGCTCGGACTTCTAACGACGTTAGAAGGAGCGGGGTCCCGCGCCGGCGCCTTCGCTTTGCTTGTGCCCGGACGGGGGTCCGGGGCGTCCCGCGAGCCTCTGGGTTGGCCTTGGTCCAACAAGCGGATACCACCTCCTGTGGTATGGCGTTGTTGGGTCGTCGTGTGCTGAGATGGACGCGGCGCGTCCACGGAGACCGAGGTTCGGTCGTCCGTTCTGTTCTTAGATCTGGTGGCGTCGTGAGTGTCCTCGCCGGCAACCACCTTTCCGACGGTGTCTCCCCCGCCCACCGTTGGCTCCGGTGGCGGCGGGAGAGACGCAGACGGGCCTCCGACCTCCGAAGCCTTCTTCTTCGGGGCCATGGAGTTGTTGCTGATGAAGTTGCTGAACTCGGAGAGGTTGATGAAGAATGCGCCCGCGTGATCGCCGGATCAGGTTCGCACAACCTCGACGCCCCCTACCTGGCGCGCCAAAGATGTCGGGAAACTGTCCGCCACGAACACCTATGGGACGGAGCCCCTTTTTTGTGCGGTACGAGGGCGGAGGGAGCACGAAGAGCAGATCGTAGCGAGGCACGCGGGCAGTTTTTACCCAGGTTCGGGCCGCGGTAGACGCGTAAAACCCTACTCCTGCTTGGTTGTGTATTGAGTTGGAGAGCTCGAGAGCTTGAAGAAGCAGCTACACCGAGCGTGAGAGTGATCTAGGTTCCGAACCCAACCCCCTCCACGCTGCACATGGGCCTCCTTTTATAGTGCAAGGGGTCACCGACAGGTGTCAACGTAGGAGAAAGGGGTAAAAATGTAAAAGAGGTGGTAGTTGTAACAGTGCGGGAACAGTGGAGCCACAGTGCAGAACAGTGGTCTATACCTACTCTAACAGTGGGGGACAAGGGCATTTAATGCCCGTCGCCGTCGGCCCCAAAAGCTCCCGCCATAGCGTCTCCGTCTGCCACGGCGATGGATCCACCACCGTGGAGCGCCACCGTGTCCCCCAGGCTGCACAGCCATCCGCCACGCGTCCCTGGATAGGCCCCAGGGCGACGCGTGGGCCGATGAGCTGGAGCGCGGAGACACGGCGTAGCCTTCCCGGCAAGCACCTTGCCGGAGCCTTGATCTTGCCGGGCCCGGGAGCTTGCCGCTCCCCGGGCCCTTGCCGGGTCTTCTATGATAGAATCTCCTAGTCTTCCTGGCAAGCTCCTCTTGCCAGGGTCTTGTGCTAATGAGATAATCTTGAGCCTGGTACGGCCTTCCCGGCAAGCTCCTCTTGCCGGGGTCTTGTGCCTTAAGTGGCCCTCCCGGCAAGCTCCTCTTGCCGGGGCCTTGTCTCCTTGACCTGAATACTTTGTTCTTGAATGGCTCCAAAAGAACCACGGAGGATCTTTGGCGGTCACCTGGCAAGCCTTGCCGCGGGGGGCTGCGACTGCCCGTGCACAAGTTCGGGATACTAGGGTACCCCTACTCTAGTACACCGACACATGCACATGCTCCAGTGCATATAAATTCGTTGAAAAAACAAATCTGTATCCTTGGGTGCATGCTTAGGTCCCATGCAAGAAATGGCAATGAATTTCAAACACCAGGGCACCGTTGATTGCCGGCAAAACATTGAGATGCCTGGTTTTTAAATTATTGTAAATCCAAAACTCGTCTGAAATTCATGAAACCTGGCATGCTATCATGGAGCGGCATCAACATGTCGTGCTACAAATTTTGTACCATTTGGGGCAGGTTTGGGTATATGCTTCTCACAAACCGGAGCTTCTCACAACAAGCATGATGGTTTTCGGTAGGGAAGATCCCACCTTCGGGGACGAAACAATATCCATTGCCTCTTATTGCTTTCAATTTTTTTTCTCGTGTCAACATAGAAAAACAGGAGTGTTGTGTGAATTTTTATGATTTTTTGGGGTTCGTTTGGACATTTTTATGCATTAACTGAGTTTTTGATGCATTTATGTGCATAATTCAAATTTGAACTACATGCACATGCTCCAGTGCATATAAATTGGTTGAAATATCAAATCTGTGTCCTTGGGTGCATGCCTAGGTTCCATGCAAGAAATGGGAATGAATTTTAAACACGAGGGCACCCTTGATTTCGGAAAACATTGAGATGCCTGGTTTTTAAATTATAGTAAATCCAAAACTCGTCTGAAATTCATGAAACTTGGTATCGTATCATGGAGCGGCATCAACATGCCATGGTACAAATTTTGTCCTATTTGGGGCAGGTTTGGGTATATGCTTCTCACAAACCGGAGCTTCTCACAACAAGCATGGTGGTTTTTGGTAAGGAACGTCCCACCTTTGGGGACGAAACGATATCCATTGCCTCTTATTGCTTTCTAATTTTGTTCTCGTGTCAACATAGAACAATAGGAGCGTTGTGTGAAGTTTTACGATTTTACGAGGTTCGTTTGGACATTTTTATGCATTAACTGAGTTTTCAAATCATTTATGTGCATAATTCAAATTTGAACTACATGCACATGCTCCAGTGCATACAAATTGGTCGAAAACTCAAATCTGTGTCCTTGGGTGCATGCTTAGGTCCCATGCAAGAAATGGGAATGAATTTCAAACACCAGGGCACCGTTGATTGCCGGCAAAACATTGAGATGCCTAGTTTTTAAATTATAGTAAATCTAAAACTCGTCTGAAATTCATGAAACTTGGCATGCTATCATAGAGCGGCATCAACATGCCGTGGTGCAAATTTATTCCAATTTGGGACAGGTTTGGGTATATGCTTCTCACAAACCGGAGCTTCTCATAACAAGCATGATGGTTTCGGTAGGGAACGTCCCACCTTTGAGGACGAAACCATATCCATTGACTCTTATTGCATTCAAAACTTTTTCCCGTGTCAACATAGAACTACATGAGTGTTGTGTGATTTTTTGTGATTTTTTTGGGGTTCGTTTGGACATTTTTATGCATTAATTGATTTCTCAATGCATTTATGTGCATAATTCAAATTTGAACTACATGCACATGCTCCAGTGCATATAAATTG
The DNA here is from genome assembly GCA_021605205.1 of Aegilops longissima. Taxonomy (NCBI): domain Eukaryota; kingdom Viridiplantae; phylum Streptophyta; class Magnoliopsida; order Poales; family Poaceae; genus Aegilops; species Aegilops longissima. The sequence continues at coordinate 767,128,282 of CM038677.1, forward strand.
GTCGAAAAATCAAATCTATGTCCTTGGGTGCATGCTTAGGTCCCATGCAAGAAATGGGAATGAATTTAAAACATCAGGGAACCGTTGATTGCCGGCAAAACATTGAGATGCCTGGTTTTTAAAATTATAGTAAATCCAAAACTCGTCTGAAATTCATGAAACTTGGCATGCTATCATGGAGCGGCATCAACATGCCGTGGTACAAATTTTGTCCCATCTGGGGCAGGTTTGGGTATATGCGTCTCACAAACCGGAGCTTCTCACAACAAGCATTATGGTTTTCGGTAGGGAACGTCCCACCTTTGGGGAAGAAACAATATCCATTGCCTCCTATTGCTTTCAATTTTTTTCTTGTGTCAACATAGAACAACAGGACTGTTGTGTGAATTTTTATAATTTTCCGGGGTTCGTTTGGACATTTTTATGCATTAACTGAGTTTTCAATGCATTTATGTGCATAATTCAAATTTGAACTACATGCACATGCTCCAGTGCATATAAATTGGTTGAAAAATCAAATCTGTGCCCTTGGGTGCATGCTTAGGTCCCATGAAAGAAATGGCAATGAATTTCAAACACCAGGGCATCGTTGATTGCCGGCAAAACATTGATATGCCTGGTTTTTAAATTATTGTAAATCCAAAACTCGTCTGAAATTCATGAAACTTGGCATGCTATCATGGAGCGGCATCAACATGCCGTGGTACAAATTTTGTCCCATTTGGGGCAGGTTTGGGTATATGTTTCTCACAAACCGGAGCTTCTCACAACAAGCATGATGGTTTTCGGTAGGGAACGTCCCACCTTTGGGGACGAAACCATATCCATTGCCTCCTATTGCTTTCAATTCTTTATTCTCGTGTCAACATAGAACAACATGAGTGTTGTGCGTATTTTTATGATTTTTCGGGGTTCGTTTGGACATTTTTAAGCATTAACTGAGTTTTCAATGCATTTATGTGCATAATTCAAATTTGTACTACATGCACATGCTCCAGTGCATATAAATTGGATGAAAAAACAAATCTGTATCCTTGGGTGCATGCTTAGGTCCCATGCAAGAAATGGCAATTAAATTCAAACACCAGGGCACCGTTGATTGCCGGCAAAACATTGAGATGCCTGGTTTTTAAATTATTGTGAATCCAAAACTCGTCTGAAATTCATGAAACATGGCATGCTATCATGGAGCGGCATCAACATGCCGTGGTACAAATTTTGTCCCATTTGGGGCAGGTTTGGGTATATGCTTCTCACTAATCGGAGCTTCTCACAACAAGCATGATGGTTTTCGGTAGGGAACGTCCCACCTATGGGGACGAAACCATATCCATTGCCTCCTATTGCTTTCAATTTTTTTTCTCGTGTCAACATAGAACAACAGGAGTGTTGTGTGAATTTTTATGATTTTTCGGGGTTCGTTTGGACATTTTTATGCATTAACTGAGTTTTCAATGCATTTATGTGCATAATTCAAATTTGAACACATGCACATGCTCCGGTGCATACAAATTGGTCGAAAAATCAAATCTGTGTCCTTGGCTGCAAGCTTAGGTCCCATGCAAGAAATGGGAATGAATTTCAAACACCAGGGCACCGTTGATTGCCGGCAAAACATTGAGATGCCTAGTTTTAAAATTATATTAAATCTAAAACTCGTCTGAAATTCATGAAACTTGACATGCTATCATGGAGCGGCATCAACATGCCGTGGTGCAAAATTTGTCCAATTTGGGACAGGTTTGGGTATATGCTTCTCACAATCCTGAGCTTCTCATAACAAGCATGATGGTTTCGATAAGGAATGTCCCACCTTTGGGGACGAAACCATATCCATTGACTCTTATTGCATTCAAATTTTTTTCTCGTGTCAACATAGAACAACAGGAGTGTTGTGTGAATTTTTGTGATTTTGGGGTTCGTTTGGACATTTTTATGCATTAATTGAGGTTTCAATGCATTTATGTGCATAATTCAAATTTGAACTACATGCACATGCTCCAGTGCATATAAATTGGTCAAAAAATCAAATCTATGTCCTTGGGTGCATGCTTAGGTCCCTTGGAAGAAATGGGTATGAATTTCAAACACCAGGGCACCATTGATTGCCGGCAAAACATTGAGATGCCTGGTTTTAAAATTATAGTAAATCCAAAACTCGTCTGAAATTCATGAAACTTGGCATGCTATCATGGAGCGGCATCAACATGTCGTGGTACAAATTTTGTACCATTTGGGGCAGGTTTGGGTATATGCTTCTCACAAACCGGAGCTTCTCACAACAAGCATGATGGTTTTCGGTAGGGAAGATCCCACCTTTGGGGACGAAACAATATCCGTTGCCTCTTATTGCTTTCAATTTTTTTTCTTGTGTCAACATAGAACAACAGGAGTGTTGTGTGAATTTTTGTGATTTTTCGGGGTTTGTTTGGACATTTTTATGCATTAACTGAGTTTTTGATGCATTTATGTGCATAATTCAAATTTGAACTACATGCACATGCTCCAGTGCATATAAATTGGTTGAAAAATCAAATCTGTGTCCTTGGGTGCATGCCTAGGTCCCATGCAAGAAATGGGAATGAATTTTAAACACGAGGGCACCTTTGATTGCCGGAAAACATTGAGATGCCTGGTTTTTAAATTATAGTAAATCCAAAACTCGTCTGAAATTCATGAAACTTGGTATGGTATCATGGAGCGGCATCAACATGCCATGGTACAAATTTTGTCCTATTTGGGGCAGGTTTGGGTATATGCTTCTCACAAACCGGAGCTTCTCACAAGGATGGTGGTTTTTGGTAGGGAACGTCCCACCTTTGGGGACGAAACCATATCCATTGCCTCCTATTGCTTTCAATTTTTTTTCTCGTGTCAACATAGAACAACAGGAGTGTTGTGTGAATTTTCATGATTTTTCGCAGTTCGTTTGGACATTTTTATGCATTAACTGAGTTTTCAATGCATTTATGTGCAAAATTCAAATTTGAACTACATACACATGCTCCATTGCATACAAATTGGTCAAAAAATCAAATCCGTGTCCTTGGGTGCATGCTCAGGTCCCATGCAAGAAATGGGAATGAATTTCAAACACCAGGGCACCGTTGATTGCCGGCAAAACATTGAGATGCCTAGTTTTTAAATTATAGTAAATCTAAAACTCGTCTGGAATTCATGAAACTTGGCATGCTATCATGGAGCGGCATCAACATGCCGTGGTGAATATTTTGTCCAATTTGGGACAGGTTTGGGTATATGCTTCTCACAAACCGGAGCTTCTCATAACAAGCATGATGGTTTCGGTAGGGAACGCCCCACCTTTGAGGACGAAACCATATCCATTGACTCTTATTGCATTCAAAACTTTTTCTCGTGTCAACATAGAACAACATGAGTGTTGTGTGATGTTTTGTGATTTTTTTGGGGTTCGTTTGGACATTTTTATGCATTTATTGATTTTTCAATGCATTTATGTGCATAATTCAAAATTTAAATACATGCACATGCTCCAGTGCATATAAATTGGTCAAAAAATCAAATCTATGTCCTTGGGTGCATGCTTAGGTCCCATGCAAGAAATGGGAATGAATTTCAAACACCAGGGCACCGTTGATTGCCGGCAAAACGTTGAGATGCCTGGTTTTTAAAATTATAGTAAATCCAAAACTCGTCTGAAATTCATACAACTTGGCAAGCTATCATGGAGCGGCATCAACATGTCGTGGTACAAATTTTGTCCCATTTGCGGCAGTTTTGGGTATATGCTTCTCACAAACCGGAGCTTCTCACAACAAGCATGATGGTTTTCGGTAGGGAACGTCCCACCTTTGGGGACGAAACAATATCCATTGACTCCTATTGCTTTCAATTTTTTTTCTTGTGTCAACATAGAACAACAGGAGTGTTGTGTGAATTTTACGATTTTCCGGGGTTCGTTTGGACATTTTTATGCATTAACTGAGTTTTCAATGCATTTATGTGCATAATTCAAATTTGAACTACATGCACATGCTCAAGTGCATATAAATTGGTTGAAAAATCAAATCTGTGTCCTTGGGTGCATGCTTAGGTCCCATGCAAGAAATGGCAATGAATTTCAAACACCAGGGCATCGTTGATTGCCGACAAAACATTGAGATGCCTGGTTTTTAAATTATTGTAAATCCAAAACTCGTCTGAAATTCATGAAACTTGGCATGCTATCATGGAGCGGCATCAACATGCCGTGGTACAAATTTTGTCCCATTTGGGGCAGGTTTGGGTATATGCTTCTCACAAATCGGAGTTTCTCACAACAAGCATAATGGTTTTCGGTAGGGAACGTCGCACCTGTGGGGACGAAACCATATCCATTGCCTCCTATTGCTTTCAATTTTTTTTCTCGTGTCAACATAGAACAACAGGAGTGTTGTGTGAATTTTTATGATTTTTCGCGGTTTGTTTGGACATTTTTATGCATTAACTGAGTTTTCAATGCATTTATGTGCATAATTCAAATTTGAACTACATACACATGCTCCATTGCATACAAATTGGTCGAAAAATCAAATCCGTGTCCTTGGGTGCATGCTTAGGTCCCATGCAAGAAATGGGAATGAATTTCAAACTCCAGGGCACCGTTGATTGCCGGCAAAACATTGAGATGCCTAATTTTTAAATTATAGTAAATCTAAAACTCGTCTGGAATTCATGACACTTGGCATGCTATCATGGAGCGGCATCAACATGCCGTGGTGAATATTTTGTCCAATTTGGGACAGGTTTGGGTATATGCTTCTCACAAACCGGAGCTTCTCATAACAAGCATGATGGTTTCGGTAGGGAACGTCCCACCTTTGGGGACGAAACCATATCCACTGACTCTTATTGCATTCAAATTTTTTTCTCGTGTCAACATAGAACAACAGGAGTGTTGTGTGAATTTTGTGATTT